>CM065470.1:41486410-42686410 GCA_032872505.1 Leptopilina syphax | reverse complement strand
GCACCGAAGTCACGCACGCTAACCACTATACTACGCTCGCATGGGACTCTCAAATCTTAAACACTCTCATGTCTCACTAGCTGAAATAAAACTTGTAGAATTACTACAAGGCAGTGAACAATTTTGCCGCTATATTTTCAATACTTTATTCAATGTATATTTACGAATATATTTCAATATTTCTTTAAAAAATCAACTTATTGTAATATTTTTATTTATATATTTTTTCATAATATTAATTATTATGTCAATAATAATAAATTTATATAGTAATAATATAAATTTATTTGTAATAATTATAAATAAAATAAATTTATTGTGTCAAATAATTTTGATTTGCATCAAATAAACGAAATATTTGGGTTAAATAAATGAATGAATAGTTTCAAGTAACTCATTATTTTCGTTTCAAATAATTATTTAATTGATTGAAATATTTTTTTATTTGTCTTGATAAAATATTATATTAGCTTTGAATAATAAATTATTCGGAGCAAATAATTCCGCTTATTTGAATCAATAAAATAAATTTATTGTGTCAAATAATTTTTATTTGCATCAAATAAACGAAGTATTTGAGTGAAATAAATGAAAGAATAGTTTCAAATAATTCAATATTTGTATTAAATAAATTTATTTATTCAATTCAATTAACTATTTATTTAAATCAAGTACGATTTATTTGGTTCAAATAAGTATGATTCAAATAATTGCAGATATTTAAATCAAATACATATTTTTTTGATCCAACTAAAAAGTATTTAAATCAATTAAATATTTTTCAAATAATTTGAATTATTTGAATCAAATAAATTTTTTTTTCAGTGTATGCAAAAAATTTCCTTTTCTAGATTTAATTAATTCAGCTTTGTCCATACACTGAAAAAATCTCTTTGGTATTATTAACTATAAACCCAGGGTTAATCTTAACCTAGTAAAGTTAATTAGGATTCCCAGTAAATTCAACCAGTTTCCCTGATCAATTCCATAAATTTAAACTTTGTAAAAGTAACTATGCATTCCCTGGTCAAATCAACTAGGATAATTAGTTATTTTGAAAATTTTCTGAACTGCGCGTGCGTCTATTTATTTTTTGACAGTATTCAGCTCTGACTTTTGTGATTCATGATTATTATTTTGTAAAAAGATTTTTATATTCGTTAGTCGTAGTTATTTTTTGTGCAAAAAAATATATTTTCTGCGTATTTCACATTTGCCGTTTTCATCGAGTAAATCGAAACAGATAATTAAAATTAAGCTATTATATATTTGATAATTTAATTCGTTCAAACTTTATAGCTAACCTAAAAAGCCTGAAATTTCACACAAGTGTAATCAAAATTTTGTAGTATTTTAATATCTGTGCTTAAGTAAAGTACCGTTATAATAATGCTTGCATTTTAATTATAATTTACTATTTGTTAATTTTCTATTAATTACTAATGACATATAAATGTCATAAATAAATAAAAATGAATAGTTCTTGACGAGCAAGTAAAATTGTGTATTTTTAAAATTTTGACTGGAAATTCTAATATCTGTTAAATAATGTAGTACAACACGTGCGTGTGTAGTGTAGTGGTTAGCGTTCCGGGTTTTCAATGTGCGTATGCGTTAGTGTTAGGTGTTCGCGTCCCCCCGTGTTAAATATTTATTTCATAAGTTTGTGTTAATTCTAAGACTATACGTATATAACGTGAATTATGAATGTGTTCTAAGCAATATTATTTACTTTTTTTATTTAATCTTTACTTTTTGTTTGTTATCGGATAACAGAAATTCGATTAAGAATCTTAGTAAATTTGACTATTTTTCTTGTCCACATTAACTAATTTTCTAGTCACTTTGATTATGCTTGACCTTAGTCTTTTAAGTAGGTTGTCCTATAGTGGATGCCTCTCGTAACCAGGCAAACTAGTCAATTCCTGGTATACGGGTGCCAGAAATTTTTTCAGTGTATATAATAAAAATTTCAATTTATAAAATACTACGAATTTTGACAATCTTTCAAAAAAGGTAACCACAATTTTAACTACGGAACTGACAAACGAATGAAGGTGGTTGCAAAAAACAAAAAATGAAACAAAATTTAAATTTCATGTTTTCGAATATGAATAATTTCTATGCACTGTAAAAAAAGGGAGTTTAATTTTAACTCCCCAGGGGATTCTATAAAAGTCGCACCCATTGGGGAGTTAATGCCAGGGGAGTTAAATAAAGAGAGTTAAAACTTCACACCCAAATGCTAACTCCCCAAGGTTAAAATAACTCGCGCGGGTGTTGATAAAGGGAGTTAGTAAATTAACACTCTTTTGGAGTTGATTTTTAACTTGAAAAATTTAACTCCCGAGTCCGTTAACTCCCTAAATTTTTTACAGTGTGAGACAATTTTTATTTGTTTGGGAAAGTCATATTTCTTGGGAAAAGTTTTTTTGGAAAAAAATATTTTTGGGAAAAGAAATCGTTGGGAAACTTGTTTTGGGAAAAGTGTCCCCTACCGTGGATAAATTATTCTAAAAATTCTTACTCGGGAGTTTTTGAGGTCGCTGATCACGATTCTGAAGTCAGATTTTCGAAGTACATCATTTTTAATAATCGTGTGCCATATTGGATCCTCTTTGTTGAATTTTGAAAACCTAACATCGGATTATAGCAATCATCGACCCCGAAAATTCCAGATTAACAATTTTCAGACCAATCTAATGAATTTTTAAAAATGAGTTGCTATATTGGATCTGCTATTTAAAATTTTTTAAAATTAATAACTGTTTTGTAATCAGCGATTACAGAAACCCTCAAGTAACAAATTTTAAACGAATCCAATGAATTTTTCAAAACCATGACCGACATATTGGATCCACCATTTAAAATTTTTAAAAACTAACACCGGAATCGTAATCAGCGACCCCAAAAACCACCGAGTAACGAATTTTAAGCGAATCCAATGAATTTTTTAAAACCATGACCGCCGTATTGGATCCGCCATTTTGAATTTTTAAAAACTAACACCGGAATCGTAATCAGCGACCACGAAAACCACCGAGTAACGAATTTTAAGCGAATCCAATGAATTTTTCAAAACCATGACCGCCGTATTGGATCCGCCATTTTGAATTTTTAAAAACTAACACCGGCATCGTAATCAGCGACCCCAAAAAACCCCTTAGTACCTAGCGTCATGAAAATTTATTCACAAGAAGGTCTTACACATTTCGGGACCATTTTGTTATATTTTAGCTACACACTAAAGGGGTTAAAGATGATAAAATTTTAAACAGAAGAAGATATTTTAGAAGTCGTTTGGCCAATAATTCATTTAGATATTTTTAAAAAATCGCTATTTTCAATGTTTTACAAAAATTTGAATAACTTCTAAAATAAAAACTTGAACCAAAAAAATATAAAAAATTTGAAACATTCTTATTTAGAGAAAAATAATTTTTAAAATTCAAACGTATTTTTTTATTAAATTTTCTTATAAAATGTACACCATATAAAGTTTTATATATTTTCTAAAATAGTTTTTAGTACAGAAAGATTGTTCCAAATTTTTTGAATTTTTTTGGCCCAAGTTTGACGGCCTGCATTTTCTAAGAAAAAAATTACACGTTAATGCCTATAAGTAATTCTTATAGTGTAGCAAATGACCTTTAAAATAAGCTTAAGATCATTAAAAAGCGTTCATTATTTGAAAAGTTATTCAAATTTTTGTAAGACATTGAAAATGACGAATTTTTAAAAATATCTAAATAAAATATTGGCTAAATGACTTCTAAAAGATCTGGTTCTTTTCAAAATTTTATCATCTTTCAAAAAATAAAAAGCAAAATATTTTAGTTTCCATACATTTTATGTTTTAAAATGTTTTTCAATCATCTGAAAATGGATGGTCTCTCAATTTTGACCGGTAGTGTAGATTCGTAATCAGCGACTCTAAAAACCACCGAGTAACAAGTTTTAATCGAATCTGATAAAATTTGAATTTTGTCCGCCATATTGGATCTGACATTTTAGATTAAAAAAAAAACTTTAGATTTATATTCGGGGACCTTAAAAAACTGTTAAAGAATGAGTTACAGATCCATGCATTACTGAATCAAGTAATTTTCCTAATTGATTTAAAGCAATATTTATTAGATCCAATTATTCCATTCATTTGACTTAAGTAATTCGAATTTGCTACAAATAACTATTTATTTGATACTACAAATTAAAATTTTTATATCAAGGGCAGTTTCATACGAAAAGTAAATGGTGGATCACCGATTTTTCTTAAAGTTTGTAATTTTGTAGTATTTGGGGTACTAAATAACTGTGCCAAACAGTTTTGAAAAAAAAAAATTTTTGCAAGATATTTAGATTTGAAAAATCAGTAACTGAAAATAAATAAATAAATGTCAATTTTTTATAATATTAAAAAAATAAGGAAAATTAAATTTTTAATAATTTATTTAAACAATAATTTTTTATTGTTAAAAAATATGCTAAGGACATCATGGAGTTTCCTAAAAAAATTATTTTCTCAAAATTTAAACCTTCCTTAATAAGTGGTTAAATTTTTAAAGAAGTGCTTTTTGATGTTTTTGAGAAAAAAAATTTTTGAAGTTTGCGCTACGAGTGTTTGTGCGTTGCGCTAGCTAAGTAGCGCCTATATCAGTGTATTTTAAAAGATGATATGACCTTTACTGCTCGCCTCTAATACATTTATTAATTATATACGTATATATTATTATATATTATATTATTATTTATTTATTTTTTACAGATGTTGTTGCAGACTTTTCATGAATTTCGATATTGGCATTATGATTATTTTCTAATTCTAAATTTTCTTCAAAATTGTTCTCTAAAATATCATTTAATAAATTTTCATTAACATTTATAATTTCATTTGGGTTTTTTGAACTCCCTGCTTCTAAAAAATCTCTTAGTTCTTCTTTTTCGTTCTTTTTGCAAACAGATTTGATAATTTTTTCAGATTCTTTATTTTGTAAATTTACTTTTTTCTTGTTTTTAATATTAAGTTCAATTTCTTTATTTTTCGATTTTAGGTCGATTATTTTTGCTAAATTTACTAATTCATTATTTGGAATATGAAAAGCCGGACTTTTTGTATTTAAATTTAATTATACTAATGGATTCATTTTGATTTTAAAATATTTTAAATTTTAATTATCGAATTTGAAATTAAATAAAAATTTAAAATATATTTAAAATTATTAAAAATGAGAAATATTTTTTGGAAATTAAATTAAATATTAATTATTAATAATTAAATCTTTATTTTAATAATATAGTATTTTTAAAATAATTATTTTAAATAATTTAAATTTTTTTAAAAGTTTATTTTTGTATATTTCTTTTTTAATTAAATACTATCAATTTAATAAATATTTTAAACTTGCATTCCTTTTTAATAATATTGTATTTTTAAAATAATTATTTTGATTAATTTAAACTTTTTTTTAATCCAGGAAAAAAATTTTTAAAAGTTTATTTGTGTATATTTTTTTTTAATTAAATATTAATAATTTAATAAATATTTTAAACTTGCATTCTTTTTTTCGCTGTTATAATGATTTGATTTAATTGAAATCCATTAATCGGGTTCAATTTAATAACATTTGAAATTGCTTCGTGAATTTTAATGTCATTTCTTCTTATAAAATTTTGGACTACTCCGTTTAGAATTTTATCAAAAATGTTATTTTTTAAATTAAATAACCAAGTTATAAATTTTTGGACTGTTATCGGTGATATTTGTTCTGAATCGATGTAGCTTTAAATAATGTAAATTTTTAATTATACTTATTAATTTATAAATAAATTATAATTTTATGTTTCAATTATATATTAAAATTCTTTACTAAAAATTAAATATAATAATTTAAAATAAAACAATAAATAATAAAAAATAATAAAACAATATATAATTCAATAATAAATGTATATATCATTTTTCAAAGAGACTGAAATTATTGACTGGACGTAAACATTGTTACATAACCTCACTTTTCATTGCGAAATGAGGGATGTCAACGACTGGAGCTTGGTTAAAAATACGGCTTGTCCAGTCGTTGACATGTGTGTGCCAACGACTGGAACAGTGGCTTTTTTAATATTTTCATTGGCACCCCATTGAAATAAATAAATTAATAATTTTTAAGACAAGACGTGTTAAATTAATCAATATTTATATATTCTACTAAAATATTTGCAAAGAAAAAAGCAAATTTACCTCTTTCTAATAATAATAAATTAAGTTCAAAAATTTCAGTTTTCTTAAGATTTTCTTTAGAAAAACCGAAAATTTCCTAAGACTTTGAGAATGATATTAATTTTATTTTTTTTAATGCAATTAAGTAATTACTTCTAATAAGTTATATATTAGATTTTTGTAAAAAATGTTAGAAATTCTAATAATCATATGCAAAACATGCTAGATTTTTGCTATATCTTGTTATTTAAAGAAAACCTAAGAGGGGTGCCAACCACTAGCGCAGTGCCAACGACTGGAGCAGTTACCCTACGGGAAAATGTTCATAATAAAATAAAAAATATATTTCAGAACATGGCTACAGAAAATTTTTTGAATATCCTACAAAACCGTAGATTGAAAATTCTAACTGTTTTGATAATAATTATAATGAAATTAAAGAAAACTTTTTGAACTTTGTATAGAATAATTGTTGAACTATTCAACAATCGCAAAATTTTAAATTGTCTCTCAGTTTTCTCTTTTTTACTAATTAATATTAGTATTGTAATTTTTTATAAGTTCTCTAAAAATGTTCCATATTCACCGTTTCAGAATTAATTTTCGATTTTCTTATGACAAAATTTTTATGTGTTCCTTTTACAAATTGAAGTATATCGATTATAAATATGAGACATACCTCTATTTAACTGAAGTTTTAAATGTTATCATTTACATATAATTTTTTCCAGAACTCACTCAGACATTTTTTAAGCTCACGTAAATTTAATAAAATTTCTCAAATTCAAAAGGATTAAATTATAATTTTTGAAAATATTTTAATGTTTTTTCTCATATTATTAATAAGCATTCGTATTCACCCAATAAATTAAAGAAAAACCTACATTGCTTTTCGTAGTCGTACAATTAATTGTTTGATTTTATTAATATAAATCAAATAACTAATGCGTGATTCTAAGAAACTGAAGTTTTAAAAGTTAAATTAATATAGAGGAAAGTGGGACAAAACCGGGAACTAAAAACTAAAAAAACTTACAAAGAATCAACTTGACCCTAAGAATTCTTCATTCAACATTCAAGTATGAGAAAATAATGATAATTGACGGAAAACAAATTGTTTGAAGAATTTATATTGTTTTCTGAAAAAATTCAAAGTACCCGATTCTATGTAAAGGTTAATTTACCAAAAATAAATCATTAAAAGCAAATTAAATATTTAAACTTTACAATATAAGTAATTCTAGTCAATTTATTTGTTTTTAAAATAAGTGACAAATAAAATTCAGTTAATAAGACCATTTTTGACAAAACGGAATTAATATTAATAAATATCATGAATAAAAATGGGTACCCAATTTTGCACCACTTTCTCCTAATTTTAAATTGATACGCCTGATAAAAATATTTAAAGAGATGATTTGATAAATAATTAATTTTGAAACTAAGTTTTTTCCGTGGTAAAGGCATATTTGTCAGAAAATTGTTCTATTGTTATTATAATTTTTTTAGAATTGATATTAGAATTTAAACTTTTTATCAATACAAAGTTTTAGAAATGTTATTAAATTTATAATTATGAGCATACAAAATGATATAGTGATTTCTTGGAAAAATTGTTATGTACCACTTAAAACTTTATTTGAGTAGAGGCACTTTTTTTTCGGAAATTCAATTCGGAAAAGAAATTTTTATTTAAACAATAATTAATTTTTTGGGTGGTTATAAAAAATACAGGAACTTTGCCCAATCATTATCAAAAGCCACCCTATAGCGCAAAAAAAATTATTATTGAAACTTTTTATTTCCTTAAATTCTCAATATTTAGGGACGCATGACTCTCCCTAAATTCAACTCTATATATAATTGTTATTTCATAGTATTTTAAACTTTATAATTATTATCTACTCAAACAAGGAGAACGATTCCATCAAGATCTTAAAGAATTTGAGCGTCGTTATCAAGGAAGATGGGATGTAAATATGATGTCAGACTACTGTTGGATGCTGAAAAGGGATATTGTACCTGGAGGCACCAATTTTAAACGAAAACCATTACACAGATCCTTTGAGGACAAAAGAGTGCGCTACCATAAAAGGACGTGAATACCTTTCTTATGTATATAAGAATTTCCATTTCGAGTTTTGAAAATCTAACTTCAGATTCGTAATCAGCAACCCAAAAAACCCCTGGATACCAGGTTTGAAGTAAATCTATCAATTTTTAAAAAATTCGTCCGCCTCAAAATCCGACAGATTTTTTGAGGTTAGAAAAAAATCCTGACGTGATGGAGCAAAACGGACTTCGGATTCGTGTTCAGCGCGTCAAAATACATAGGAAATGACAAGTCTGGTCTGCCGCGCACGACACTTTTTTTGTGGGGCTGTGTAATAAACCGAAACAGATATCAAACGAAATTTTGGACACTGTGCGTGATCACATAAATTCATTCGAAAAAGTAGAATCTTATTATTGTAGAGCAACCTCATATTGCGAATAATTAGATGAAACACTGAGTATTAGCAAAATGTATTCTTTGTATAAAGATTATATGTCAGAAAATAATCTCACTCCAATTGCAACCGAACATCGCTACAGACACATTTTTAATACTGAATTTAACCTATATATTTTCACCACCCGAAAAAGGACCAATGTGACGAATGCGCATCATTTAAATTCTTAACAAATGAAGTAAAAGAAATACCAGAATTTAAAGACAAGTACAATAAACACATTCGAACGAAAAATTTAGCTCGTCTGTTAATGAATACTGACAAAACCGCAGCTACGAATGATCTTTCAATTTTGTGCGCAACGTTTGATCTTCAAAAGGTTCTATCGTTACCACGGTCACAAATATCGAAAATGTTCTACAGTAGAAAACTGTCGATTTATAATTTCACAATATTCGATATGGTAAGCAAAGAGGGAAAATGTAATGTTTGGAATAAGGCAATCGCTAAAAGAGAAGCAAATGAAATCTGTAGTTGCTTATGGAAATTCATTACAGAAAAAGTTTGAACAGGAATTGTAGAATTTCGATTTTTCAGCGATAACTGTGCGGCCCAAAATAAAAATCAAATATTATTTTCCATGTACATTAAAGCTGCTTCAGATTATAATGTGACTATTACACATAGGTATGAAGGTTTATTTAATGACTCCAGAATTAAATTTACTTTTATTTTCGTAAAAATTTATTATTTATTAAATACTGCTTGTATTTTAAGAATTAAAATTTTAATATGTTTAACAATTTCAAAAAGAAAAAATAATTTTTTGTAAATTTTAGACTTCACATATTGAAAGATTAGAATTGTATGACTTTGCAGATACCTCGTGACAGGGCACACACAGACTAGTGAGGATTCCATGCATGCAACAATTGAAAATGCAGCAAAAGATAAATCTATCTTTAGTCAAGAAAAATGGTGCGATATAATGAAAACTGCAAAAGTTGAAAACCCAGTTTATAATGTCCAAGAAATGACTTCTGATGATTTCCTCGACTTTTCTGTTCTCAGTGACAAAAAATTTTGGATAGATAAGAGAACTTCGCACATGAGTGAAATTAAAGTTTTTTCGGTTAAATACTGAAAATTAAATACGACTTTGCACTAAACGAAACAGAAATAAAGATTAATTTTGACGAGAACACACAGTTAAATAAATGTTATCCACAAAAATTAAACGTTCACAAAGCCAAAAAGAAGGACTTAAACACCTTAATGTCAAAAGGGTTGAAAAATGTCGGCTTTCAAGCCATAACAAGAAATGACTACATTCGACAACATGTCACTCCCTTCGCTAATACTCTATACAATCGCGAACCAAGATTACCAAAAGCTATTGCGTATGTCGATGGAACTTATGTCGATATAGAAAAAAGTAGAAACTTTCGAGTACTGAGATAATCGTATTGTATGCATAAAGGGAAGCACTTAGTGAAACCAGTATTAGTTGTCGCGCCAGATTGATATATCCTCGATGTTCAAGGTCCCTACTTCTCGGACAGTGATAATAATGATGCTGCATTGTTAAGAGATCAGTTTAACGCCGATGTTTTCGAAATGAGGCAGTGGTTTCAGGCAAGAGATATATTAATAGTTGATCGAGGTTATCGTGACGCCATTGATCTATTAGAACAACTTGATATACGCTACTGCATGCCTGAATTACTTGAACGAGGGCAAAGACAATTTACCACGGAGCAGGCAAATAATACAAGGTTAGTGATCAAAACAAGGTGGATTTGTGAATCACGGAACGGCCACATAAAGAGCATATTTCACTTCCTGTCTCACGTGGTTAGAATACTACATGCAGTTCATATCGGTGACTTTTACCGTATAGCCTCTGCTATTATAAATAAGTACCATGATCCTATACATATGGCTGGTGCTAATGAAGAATTAGCTTTGAACATGCTGCAAAGGTCTCAGGAAGTAAATGTTGTACAAGCAAGGGTTGAAGCAGAGAACCTGCAGCGTCGAAGGCAAGCTGAGAGGAGAAGAATGGAAGAAAATCAGCTCTTGGATTTTCCACAGCTTACTCTCGATTATCTGCTACGTTTGACAGCAGGAACTTACCAACTGTCATTAGCGCCTTCCTACATACAGGACTCATTACTTCGTCAAGATTTAGTCTTTAAAGTAGATGTACATGCTGCTGAACTCGGCTTTGCAAGATTCCGACTGTTCTCTCGATTTAGGAATGCAAAGATTCACCGCCAGTTCATAGCTTATGATACACACAACAGACAAAACCCGATACTGGGGTACTACTGTACGTGCAAAACTGGAGCAAGAACGTTGGGTTCATGTGCCCATATTGCAAGCATTTTGTGGTATCTTGGTTTTGCCAGACACGAAGAGGACATTCGATATCCACCAGTAGATTTGTTGTACGAAATCCTCGATGCGGCTGAGAGACCCTTACCAATAGATTTGAATCAGGAATTCGAAGACATTGAGTAACTCCGATTTGTGCCGGTTTTTCGAATAAAGGTCATACGAAATCAGACTTATTCGAAAAAATATTCCGAATAATAAGAAGACTCAGCGTATGAGTTCAACGCAAAATACCTTACTAGACAAAAACACTCTTACGGATTGTAGTTCGTAAGTTAAAAAGCAATGTTTTAATAGTTTCTTAGTTCATTTTTTTCTTTACTTATGTAGTATTAAGATATCTGATCTCCATATTATATATATTTATTATATTATATATTATGTATTATTATGAATTATTATTATATTATATAATTATATTTATTTTATCCTTTATTTCAATATAATTTTTTAAGACGTTATAAATCAACGTTCAAGCATTACGTTCCTTACGTGTTAATAGTTTTAAATATTTTATTAAACACCCATTTTCTTTCTGTAGAGGACAGCAACACTGTCGAAACGCTAAAAAAGTTGTTTCATTAGTTATAATATGAAAAAAGTGATACTTCTCCTCTTTTATAAATATGTTACGTCAAGTAACAACTTCCACTACTTGTTCATGTTTATTTTATGATATTATATATATTAGTAAAAATAGTGCCTTAGTTTTTCTATTGTTGATATTTCGGAGTGTTTATAAAAACAATATTTCCCTTCAACCATTAAAGTTAATCAAGTACAAAAGTTTAGTTTAAGGATAGCATTTCGAATTAGTGACCACTTTACGAAAACTGAATAGTTTTTAATGTGTTCATTTTGATTGAAGAAAATAGAAGTAATAGGGGTTGATTTTAATACTTGAGGGTATTTATTTAAAAATGTGGCTATTAGTTGTTACATAATAAAGTTGAATAGGAGTACAGTTTAAAGGAATCGTACACAATAGCAACTTCTTTGTATTAGATTAAGTTTAAGGTAAAGGGGTTGATTAAGATGAATAAGGGTTGTTTTTTAAATGTGGTTATTTTCTGCAATTAATTGTATATTTTGTTATAGGTCATGATCTAGAACAATATTTTAGATGAGTAAAGCACATAAATGAAGTTTTGTAATACTTACATATAGCACATAGGTATTAAGGGCTGATTTTCATTCCTAAAAGTAGTGACCCTTATGGGGATGTTATCACTCTGCATTTGTAGAAAGTATTACGAGCCTACATTTTTCATATAATATATTTTTTTTTATCAAAGATACCTTATTTATACCTTCTTAGACTTTTCAATTCTGAAATTCCAATAGTCAGCGCATTTCCTGTTTTTACGAATTCAAATACTTATAACTCAGAACCGAATCAATATTAAGCAATTTTCCAAGAGAGAAAAGTTGTTCAGAATTACGAAAACTATAAAACCCCAAAGTTACACAGAAATCGACTGGGACCCAAAACTAATGTATTTTCTACGGGGTCCATTAAATTTTAATACAAAAAGTCCGGCTTTTTATATTCCAAATAATGAATTAGTAAATTTAGCAAAAATAATTGACCCAAAATTGAAAAATAAAGAAATTGAACTTAATATTAAAAACAAGAAAAAAGTAAATTTACAAAATAAAGAATCTGAAAAAATTATCAAATCTGTTTGCAAAAAGAACGAAAAAGAAGAACTAAGAGATTTTTTAGAAGCAGGGAGTTCAAAAAACCCAAATGAAATTATAAATGTTAATAAAAATTTATTAAATAATATTTTAGAGAACAATTTTGAAGAAAATTTAGAATTAGAAAATAATCATAATGCCAATATCTTAGAAAATGCAGGTTGGCAAACTTAGACCAAAAGAATTTAAAAAATTTGAAACAATCTTATAAACCCCTTGGCTGTTTGGAAAAATAATAATCATATGATTGGCCCAAAATGTTCAGCAAAGTCTGTTAGATGAATTTTTATATAACTTAGTATACAAGGGTTTTTGGGGTCGCTAAATATAAATATGACTTTAAAAAGAATTCAAAATGGTAGATCCAATATGTCGAACAAAATTTTTAAATTTTAAACAGATATTATAAACAAAAAAAACAAAGAACAGAAAGTGTAATGTAAAACCTTTGCAGCCTCCACGCGGCACATTCTGGGGTCATGATTCGTTTTATCAGCTAATGCAAAGGATATAGAATAGAGTACAAAATTTGATAAAAATCGGGATGAATTAAAAAAATTACGTCCCTCATTTTGAATTCATAATTTTTTATTTTGAAAGACAAATTTAAATTCAGCGACCCAAAATATCCCTAGATACTGAAATTGATAAAAATCCAAATGAATTTTAAAATTATGTCCACTATTTTGAATTTTTAAAAATGAAAGTCAAATTTGAATTTAGCTACCCTAAAAACCCCTATATACTGAAATTAATAAAAATCCAAATGAATTTCAAAAAGTATGTTTGCCAATTTGGATCCTGCATTTTGAAGTTTTAAAAATGATGGTTAAACTCGAATTCAGCGACCTGAAAAATTAAAAATAAATTTTTTGAAAGGTTTTTTGCCACACATAGGTTCTTACCTTTTGTGAGAAACACCTAATGTTGTTTTAGTACACATATATTAAAAATACCTTTTTGAAAGGTTTTTTTTATTACATATAGGCACTAACCTTCTGTGAAGAACAACTAATGTAGTTTTAGTTGCAGATATGATACCCTATATTTCAGTTCATGATCGTTTCCGAAATCAGCCCTTCAACCCTGATTAAAACTATTAAAATAAAGTTTCATGTGTCAAAAATCGATCCTTTTATCTCGAAATTAATATTGTTTTACGAGATCAGCTATCTCTCTATGATTGTTAATTCTCAAATTGCAAATGATCCTTTAAATTAACATTTCTTTGGATGATATCATAAGATCATCCAAAGCATGTTATAATTCTAGGTGGCATAAAAAATTAGTCCTTGACTACTACCAATCTCAATCTAAAAAGAAAACAATAAATTTAAAAAATCTGTTAAAAAAAGATGATAACACTTCTTGCCTTAGTATCAGGTCATTTAATACAAACTTTCTTCTTAATAAAGATTGAAGATGTCAAAACCATAAATGATTGTATTGAAATAAAAATATCTGACCGTATAAAATCCTCTATTAAAAACAATATTCAACTTTAGAAAATCTGAAAAAATCCTATTTATATTTCTTCGCAAACCTCAAGACCATGTAACTGTTTAAACCTTATATCAATGAATAAAATAAGTCCTAAAATTGACTGGAATAGACACTAATATATTTTCGTCTCAGAGTACGCATCTTGCTTCTACTTCTGTGACTAAAAGATTTTAGATTTAGAAATTACATTTACATTAGATCTACATCTCTAAGTTTTTAGAAAAACCGCAGTTTGGACTGAAAATCCAAACACCTTCGAAAAATCTCATGTCAAATTAGGTCCAAAGTCACCATTTTGCTTATGCGATTATAAAAAGTTAAAGAAGTTTTAAAATAATAAAGGTTTTGTAATTCGTTCAATATTCATATAAAACTCAACAAACCTTTTTGCCGTAATCAACTTTAAATATCTACAAGTTGATCTATTCGGAGGAGGCGCTCATACAATTTCAATCGAACTTCACAGGTAAGTTCGTTCAATTTAACAATTAATGATTAATATTGTATTCTGTTAATTTTGTTTTCCTGAATTTATATTTAAGAGAATTCAAATTTATCTTAATTTTATAGAATGCTCTGTTTTTTAAAATAAAAAAATAAAATTTTTTGAAAAGAGTTGCAGTTTGTGATGCCTATTATCGTTTAATATGGGTTGACATTGGAGACTACGGTAAGTAGTTGAAACACGAAATAATTATTCTACAAGAATATTAATTTTGTTACGTTATTTAGGCAACATATTATAGTATCTGTCTGTGATACATCGGTATATATGCTAAGATGCTAATGTTACGGATACTTTAAAAAAATTATCAGATCGGTTTGCAAAGGCAACTACTTTACATGGATGCAGACAGCAAAAAATCACAATATGAAATTGAAGACATTTATGAAAAGAAAACAATTCAAAAGATGAATTATGTCAGAATTTGTCAAAATTTGAAATATGGATTAATCAAAATTTACGCAAAATACCCTTGCAAAAATTAAATATATTATAGATCTTAAGCAAACTTAAACTTTTGAAAAATATAAAATTTTATAATGCATCCAGAAAAAGATATTCAGATTTAAGGTACTACACTCGACTCTCGGATCTTTTGCACTTACGGGACCAAATCCTCTCATACCTTTTACCAAAACAAATGCCATGGTAACGCAAAACAAAACAATATGTATAACCAAATATTTAAATTAATGACAGTATATATGTTTTAGTTTTAATATTTACATTTATAATAATTAAAATTTTAATATAATTTTAATCACATGATAAAGGAGCTGTTCTAATTTAAATTAGATAACCAAAGTTATCGCGAAATAAATGTTTTGACAATTTGATAGTCCTTTATTTATTTAATATAAAAGGTAAAAGGTGCGGGAGAAAAATTGCAAAAGAAGCGAGAGTGTAAAAGAAATGAATGCAAAAGATCCGAGAGTCGAGTGTACTACACTTTAGAAGGCTCTTAAGGGCATCCGGGAAAAATCGAGCCCAAAAAGTGTTTTCCCGCGTGTCGTCTCACTCCTAAATAATTAGAGATATTTAGTTCGGATTTATCATGATAATTAGGGGAATTCATGATGATAAAGAATATTCTCGAAATTTGCAAGTAATTTTTGAAATAAATATTGAAAAACGAAATTACAAAAGTTGGATTTTGGGCGAAAGCGAGAGACAATATGGCGGCGAGCACACAGACAAGTGGATCTTTGTGTCAGTGGTCAAGGAGGTGGCGCCAATTCTCGGAAGTGGTCGCGAGTTGAACTGAGGGAAATGTAGTAACCTCAAATTACTCCACTTTCAATCGTTAATAAAATAATTTCCTCGCAAAATTATTGCAAAAACGGAGAGGGCCGCTCCTCGGAGAGTCTTCCTCTATCACCCCTCCAAATATGAACCCGAAATATTTTATCCTCTCAAAATGAGACGTCTATACTGAACCGTGAAAAACCCCCTTTTTCCGTATATTTCAACAATTTTTTTCAATAATTATTTATGAAAATTTCTCTAAATTCCGAGAGGACCGCTAATCCCAGAGCATTTCTCTATATTTACCAAAAAATCCCGACTCAAAATATTCTTTTCTTTTTAAATGAGACGTCTATCACGAAACCAGTATTTTTTCCCGGATGCCCTTAAAAGACCAAATTTAAAAAATAATTTCTTAGATCTTTTATTATAAATATTTAATAACTTTTTTGCCTATATTAGTACATATTTGGAGAATAAAAATAATGGTTTGTTTTTAATTTTTATTTAATATCATATTCTGCAGACAGCATTCAGATCGAAACTTCAAAAAGTTAGTTGTCCAATTGCGGACAGTTTATCTCAAGATTGAGAAATCGGAAACAAAAAATCCAAATTGCTTTTTAAAAAGGAAGGTGTCTTGCATAGAAATCTACCACCAATAATGAAAAATCGACTAAAATAAAAAAAGCAGATGTTTCAATGATTTGTTTAAAAATACACTATGTTTTTCAGTATTTTTCTAGTCTGCGAAAATGTTTTTTTAAATTTTTTGACCATTTTCTGTTAAATTCTCACAAAGGACATGCTAACAAACAAAACGAGTTATTTATTAAAATCGGTTTAGTAGATTCAGAGATAAACTGTCCGCAATTAGAGAAAACGTTATTTCGAGAAAAACGCGTTTAAACTTATATGTATCGTTAGAGGCCATCCATAAATTACCTAAAATTCTTTCGCAAATTGAAACCCCACCATTTTTACTTCCTCATAGAAAAAGTATTGTAATACCAAAATTTTTCGAGTTCGATTTTTTGACATATCTTTATGTTATTTGACCTCAGGAGTTCAAAAGTGACATTTTAAAAAAATTTCATTCCGTATGTGTGTGTGTGTGTGTAAACATCACATTTTTATAAATATCTCGAAATCATGAAGAGATATTTTGTTGAATTTTTTTTAAATTGTAGATCTCACCTGCAGACTATAAAGTGAGACCACTTTCTGATATATTAATAAAGTTGAACTAATTTTTTTTTAATTTTACAAAAAAACGTTTTTTGCCCATAACTTTTAAAAAATGATAATACACCTATAAATGTTTTTCCATAATTTTGTAGAGTTTTTTTAGTCGCATCTTTTGAGCCCTAGTTGAACATTTTTCGTCTATATTAACCGGAGTTATTAAACTTTTAAGAATAAAAAATTTTGGAAAATAAGACTTTTTTGAAAATTTTGTTGAAAAACGTAAAAGTAACTTTAAAATTATCGTTATCTACTAGTAGAGCATAAAAACGCTTCGATTGACCTTTTTTTGAACCTAATTCGATAGTAAATTTCGAAATTATTGGTATTTTAAAAACCAAAAATTGTGAAAAATGATATATTCTTAACTTTTTTGTTTGAAAATTTTTATTTAACTATTAAATTATTGTAACTATCTTGTAGGGTATTTAAAAATACATTCATTGACTCAAAATTCAATCACTTTTATCATATTTATAAAAAGTTATTCATATATTTCTATTATTTTTATCTCCATGAGGAAGTAAAGTGTTCATGAAATGAGCACCAAAATTATAAAAAAATATACAACTTGTTTTTATTTCAGACACTGTTACATACATTAGTACCAATGTTTCTACTGGTCGTAACAATAAGCTGGACCCCACCATCCCCTTAAAGACTTACTTAATTTGTCAATTACTTTTTACATTAATTGAATATTTTTTGAAAAATTTACTTTTGTTTTTTACAATTGGTTATAAATACTTTAGGAGGTATTTTCTGAAGGCACAATAAATGGAAGAAAAAGTACAAGCTTTATCCAAAACTATCGAAACATTTATTAAAAATCGTGAGTACAAAATAACATAAATATTTTTGTTTTCTTAATTAGGTTATATAGATTTTTTATTATTAAATATATTTAATAGTAATAAATATATAAAATGGATAGTTTTCTATAATTTTTATTTAAACTAAACTAAAAATGTATTATTTTTTATTAATAGTTGCAGAATTGGAGACTGACGTAGATATGTCAACAGACTTACCAAATGCATCAGCAGCACAAAAATCCTCAAAGCCAGCAGGAGATAAGATCAAAGGAGTAGAAGAAAATTCTGATAAACGAAAGATAGAAACATCCAAAAAGGAAGCTGGAGAAACGAAAGATCTTTATAATCGAAATTTTAAAATAAACAATTCGAAAAGAGCTTATCGTGGACGCAGAGGTTACGTACGTGGTGTTCGACGTTCTTCAGGGGAGGAACCAAACTCCATTGAAATATATATGGGACGATAAATGGAATAGATTTTTATCTATTCATTATTTTTTAAATGTTAATGTTCAAGTGTTCAAATTTTTGTTATAATTTTATTAAAATAAAAATATTAGGTACCTATGGGACTTTGGCTGCGCGATAAATTTTTTTTTAATTTAACTAATAATAAATATTATAAATATGAATAAAAAACACAACTTCTAAATTTAAATGGTTATTTAAAGTAAAATAATAGATCAGAGGTCAGAGGCACTACTAACAACAGCATGTAATTAAATAAAGAAAAAACACATAAAGTCAAAATAAAACAAAAATTCAAAATGGCAGATCCAATAGAGCGGACGAATTTTTGAAAATTATTCAGATTCACTTAAAAATCGTTACTCAGGGGTTTTTGGCGTCGTTAATTATACGAATCCTGTATTCGTTTTTAAAAATTCAAAATAGCGGATCCAGTATGGTAGATGGAATAAAATATTGTCTATATATCGATGCCTCCCGTTCATATAATGCTTATAGAAAAACAAATGCAAGATCATTCTTATTCAGTTTTTAGTGCAAGACAATCCTTATTAAAGTTTCCGTGCAATAAAATTCTTATTCAAAATTCTATGCTAAAAAGTACAATCTGAAATTAGCTTACACTTCGAGTTTTATAAAATTTTCAATTCAATATAATTTTTAATTATAATTGCTTAAACAATATTTCTTAATATGTAAGAGATAATCCATGTTGAAATTTTCTAATAACACAATAGATACGTACTAAAATTCTCAGATATTTAATTGTAATTTAATATTAAAAAGATGATTTAGGGTTGTAAGAAATAAGAATAAGAATTGTCTTGCACTAAAAATTGAATAAGAATGATCTTGCATTTGTTTTTCTATAAGCATTACATGAACGGGAGGTGTCGATATATAAACTTAATATTTAAAAAGCTCTCTGCGTTAACAGGGTTATGATCTTTTATTAGATGCAGAAAAAGTTTTGTGAAATTAATATAAATCACTAGCATCTATCATTGAATGAAGTTTTTGTAAATTACGCACATTCAAATAATATGAGTCTGACTTACATCATCAATTACACACCATTTTGGCCCTATTTCAGCAAATTTACTCATGTCTATCAAAATTTCATAATTCTTTTTTAGAAATTATTTATACATTATTTTTATATTTGATTCGGGGATCCCAAAATTCCATTAGTTTTTTTAAATGTTAAATTTCTGTGCTTTCTTATAGAAGCACCAAATTCTTCACTAATTTTGTGAATGGAACAAGTATCGGAAACTATTGTTAAAATGGACAAACGAAGAGAATTATTTTTAGATAAACTACTAAACTTTTCGTTTAGTACATCTAGAGTTTCTCTAATTCATCTTCTCTTGACATAATTTTTATTTTCTTAAAATTTGCTTCAATTTCTGAGTGTGTTTCTTCACACTCTTGTGATAATGTTGTGTACAAGAAATTACTATATTAATCAATCGCCGAATGATAAAGGGAGCGACTAAAACAAATAATAAAAGATTTAAGAGAAACGACAAAATAGCAGGGAAAACACAGGCCACATAAGACAATCTACAATAAAATATAGAGAAACGAAAAAAAGTAACAGTAATACCCTTCTTATATGTGGTGACGGTAAGAAACAAAAGATAATCATTTTGGCGATTTTAGTTTGTTTTAGTACAGCTTTTTTATTTTTTAATTTTGTTTTTGTGTTCCTTGAAAATTGCACAAAGAAACAACATTAACAGTCCTCTATACTAAATCAAAAGACTATCGCCAAAACGATGTCTTTTGTTTTTGTACCGTCACCTTTAAGAAGGTTATTTCTGTTACTTTTTTCGTTTTTTTTTTGTTGATTGGATTATGTGGTATGTATATATTTTTAGACAGGGCCTTGTTCCGGTTGACGTGGAATGTCTCATGTTTATTTTATAATTGTATAATATAACCATTAATGTTATATAACCATTCAATTGTTTTCATTGTTTTTTTCGCGAGATTTTCGTTCTCGCTGAGACGAGTCTCGCTCGTAATGCTTAAATATTTTTTTTGATTAAAACAATTTTTTTCTATTTCTATATAAAAAATAAGTATAATACGTGTTTTTAATTTTTTTATTTGATCAAAATAACGGAAGTAATAATTTTTTTTAAATTTACCGTCTTCAGAAGCAAAAAGACTTGAAACACTTTTTTCTCTGTTATAACAAAGATAAAAAATAATATAATGTATGCAAAAAATTTGTTTTTTCTTGAATATTTCAAATATTAAATAAATTGAAATTTCGTCTGAAAAGTAACTTCTCTCAAAACTGAAGTAATCGATTTTTGATATTTTTCTTTCATTACAATCACTGATAAATAAAGAAATTTTTTCCACTTATGCCAAAGTGGTGTTCTTTAGGGATAATATTATATTTAAAATTATGTCACTTTTTGCACAGAGTTTTATTCGACTTTTACACTTGATAAAAAATTTAACCTTTAATAACTTTTGTGAATCCCCATTTTTACGAATTGTCATTTTTGCGAAAAGTCATTTTTGCGAAATATCATTTTTACGAATTGTCATTTACGCGAACTGTCATTTTTTCGAATTGTTAATGTTACGAAATGTCACTGTTGCGAATTGTCATTTTTGCGAAAATTGCTATTGTAAATCTATATATGAATACAAGTTTACTAAAGCAATTTTGGCAAAAATGACAATTCGCAACAGTGACATTTCTTAAAAATGACAATTCGAAAAAATGGCAGTTGGCATAAATGACAATTCGCAAAAATGACAATTCGAAAAAATGACTTTTCGCAAAAGTGACAATTCGTAAAAATGGAGATTCGCAAAAGTGACATTTCGTTAAAATAACAGTTCCGATAAATGCAGTTCGGTAAAATGACAGTTTAGTTAAATGACATTTGGGGAATAATCATGCGCCTCGTTTTTTACTATGAATGGAATTTTACTTCAAGTCAAAACGAAGTCAACTATTTGTCATGGAAAATCAAAGTCTAAGATTTACTATGATCAATGTGAGTCTGAGTTTCAGACTCAGTCAAATTCTTAGTCTAAGACGAAGACATACTTGTGTTTCTATTGTTATAAATAAATTATTTTTTTTAATTTATTGTTCTATTAAATTTGTCCATAAAGTTGAATAAATTTATGTCCAAGTTCTGAAATGTAAACAAACCAAGCACTAAAATCGCAATTTTGCGACAAACGATTCTCCTACAGAAATTAACATTTTTACACTTTCCTTACGAAAATGGAAAATTAGAGTGTCAAAGTTTCCAATGAAATCATTTTTGACTATGAGCAAAAAAAGCAATTAGTAAAATAACTAATTAAAATGACCTGTAAAATAGCATTTTTGACGCGTCGCGAAAATAAAACTGTTTGACTATATCAACCGCACGGATGATGAAGAAGTTCCATAGAGCGATTGGACGTTCAACATGAGGAAAGGGAAATTTTTCCCTTTCCTCCGTGAAATTACAAGGGAAAGGGTAAAAACTTCTTCATCGTCCGTGCGGTTGATGTAGTCACTTTCATTTTTTGCGACCTGAGACTCTGTTGCATTCTGCGGATGCGCAGACCGTAATAAGAACGCGTTGACAACACCATGCGAAAGTGCACATTTTGTTTAGATTAAAACTTAATTGTTTTCTCATGCTTTTAGTTATGCAAGTTGTAGTTACGAAATTCGATACTTTAGTTTACTATTTCCATAAAGAAAATGTGAATTTATATTTATTTACACAATTCGGAACCGCGAAAAAATGCTTCATTATAGACCGAATAGAGGAGCATTTTTTCGCGGTTCCCATTTGCGTAAATAAATATAAATTCACATTTTCTTTATGGAAATGGTGAACTAAAGAATCGAATTTGGTTACTACACCTTGCATAACTGAAAGCATGAGAAAACAACTAAGTATCATTCAAAACAAAATGTGCACCTTCACATGGTGCTGTCAATGCGTTCTTAGAACGGTCTGCGCATGCGTAGAGAGCAACAGAGTCTCAGGTCGCAAAAAATTAAAGTGACTACATCAACCGCACGGACAATGAAGAAGTTTTTACCCTTTCCCTTGTAATTTCACGGAGGAAAGGGAAAAATTTCCCTTTCCTCATGTTGAACGTCCAATCGCTCTATGGAACTTCTTCATCATCCGTGCGGTTGATATAGTCAAACAGTTTTATTTTCGCGACGCGTCAAAAATGCTATTTTACAGGTCATTCTAATTAGTTATTTTACTAATTGCTTTTTTTGCTCATAGTCAAAAATGATTTTATTGGAAACTTTGACACTCTAATTTTCCATTTTCGTAAGGAAAGTGTATAAAAAGTGCGATTTTTGTGTTTGGTTTGTTTACTTTTTGGTTTGTTTACATTTTACAACTTGGACATAGCTATGCTACAAGAGTATTTTAATTTATTTTTGATAAAGTTATGGATTTTTAATTTCAAAGTGGTTTCGGTTGGTGAAAGTCGGAATCATTGCCTGTAAATAACAAATTTTGAATCTTATTTTTTACATGTATGATTCGCATATATTTTAGACGAATGAATAGGTACTTAAAGAAAACTTTAATTCAGTACTTTATTTCATTCAAAGATAAAAGATTCAAATGTTTAAAAATTATAACCGGTAATTTGATCAGGGATCTTAATTATGGTGATACTATTGTTGATGACTACTTATTTTAAAAAAATTTTTATCTCTACATAGTTATAATAATTATGAAAGCAAAAAAAATATTGGAGAAATAAATTTTTTGATAAAAATTCATCTTTTATAGCTTCGTATGTTATTGAAAAACCAGAATAGTATTTAAATAAGGAAACAGAGTCATAATTCTAAAAATATATTTGTCATGATTTAATTTTAATTCAATAAACCTTGGCCGCACCTGGAATTCCTAACTCGAAAGCTCATGTCGGGTCATTTTCAGTTTATTTCTTATTGAGGGAATGTTGAACTGAAATGTTGAGCTAAAGTTATGTTAACATAAGAGTATTTCAGTGCAAATGTTAGTACCTCGGGACAATTTCTCGTTCATCAGCTTCCATCACTGCCATAAAAGTTGGTACTAATGTGATGCTAACCGTATATTTATATCAGTCGTTACACATCGACTTGTTCCAGTATTCAATTTCATCTGCTATCCTTCAATAATTTCTCGCCCTCTTCCATTGCCTTATATCTATCTTCAAAAGAAAAGAACAAAAGGTGTTTCAAGAAATAGGGAGAGAATAATGAAAAAAACAGAGGAGAACCAACAGTTCTGGTAAAGTGGATTCTGTCCACCTGGGAATGAAAAAGTAACGGAACCGCAAAAAACGAAAGATTTACGATTTGCTACCGAATCCAATGCCATTCAAGACCCACAAAACTGCAGAATGATCTTCTCCGTTTTCTGGAAGTGAAGTTTTCTTTGACTCTTTAAAAGAAGAAGACCTCTTTGAAGATGATTCTTTGCGGAATGACGTAATGGTCTTCTTGAATAATCTTCATTCCAGAATATTCTTATTTTATTACTTACAATTAATTTTTAATGTTGTCTTTACTTTTCTGTTATGCTTCTTTTGTTTTTATCTTTTTTACTTCTACTACTTTCTTGTCATACAGTTTTTCTAGTTCTCTTCATTTGAGCTCCAAATCCAAATTTGCATTAATGGCATATGATATAAAACTTATTTACCGTAAATCAGATTTGATCTAAAACTAAGTTGCTATAAAACCTCACTTGATCTAATTTGACAATAAAATCATTTACTATAACTCTTATTTGATATACATATTACTTGAAATAAAATTATTCATTTGATCTACATTTGAATTGGTGCAATTTTACAATTAATAATAACTCAATTGAGTAAAAAATATTGTTGGGCATAATTCTTATTTGACGCATGACGAAAAAAAAGATCAAATAATAGATCCAGTTGTCTGGAACCTGATCCCATAAATTGATTAAACATCCAATTATCGAATACAGCTAAACAGTTGGATAAATTATTCGTGAAACATTTGCGAATATCAAAAATCTGATCTTCGTTAACATTTTCTTTACACTACTTTTACATTTTTTATTTTCTCTATATTTTTTGTATTTCTCACTCTGTCTTCCGTTTCACCTTTAAATTAATCTCTTAATTTCTTTCAATTCGCCCTTTTGCACCATCGGGAGACACCTGCAGTTCACACTCGTGAGTTGGTACCGTTACACTCATCGGTCGGTGATTCTGCCTAATAAAGACATAATTTTACCAGATAGAATCTACCTTCTCTTGTTCACAATTTTTACGAGCCTCTTTGGTACTCCATTCCCATTCGAAACGCATATTTCGAATGCTTACTACGACGAAAGAGCTGTGTGATTTATGTTGATTTTTTCAATGATTTCATGATATTTTCATTTGAGATGACAACCCAATTCATTAATCAAGTATCTTGTAATGATGTTGGACTTTTCCCAGCTCTCATGAAAATAAATATTAATATTCTGGCGATAAAGTTATAAGGCTGATTAACTAATAAGTGTATACATATATAATATGTAGTTGTTATAATGTGTGTGAGAGTTATAGGGACCTGAATTTTATAGCCTCTGAAAGTGAGTTGTTCTTATTATAGTATATACATGTATACGTGTATGTATGTGGGGATAAAATTACTTAATAGCTGGCATTCACGGTTTGATGCTCGTAAAATATTATTATACCTGCACTGGAAAGTCGTCTTTGTAAACAATCCGTAATCTGGGGTATTATGTTTTTCATTCAGTTAATTATTATTTTATTTATTTAAAGATGTTGATTTAAAAAAAACCGACGCTCTTTTATGTATCAAGTAAAAACGTAGATAGTAGTTAAATTATTTTTTTATTTTGTAACTGAATGTAAATTTATTTAATTACGCATGAAGAATTCAACTTCAGAAGTAATTAGTGAAATCTATTAGATGTAATTTAAACTCTTTGGTTTTAAGTTAGGTGTTCGTGTGATAATTATATCGATATGGTTGTCGAAAAATAATTATCAGAAATTAATTTAATTTTTGTTCTGAAAAAATAAGCTGCGTGTCTTAATGCACTGTGCATCTGCAAAGACATAAATAAAATGGATGTGAAGATCCTGTTTTTTTATTTATAGAACTAAGATATAATTGATATTAATTAAGTCGTGTTTTGAGTTCAGTATTTTACAGTCCGATGAGACAATAAACGACAATAAATAATTTGTTTCTTATTTTTATTCAATTTATTAATGGTAATTAAACGTAATTTTCTAATTTTGAATATTATAATAGTTTTCAGAAAATTGTAGGGTAAGTCAGGGGGAGATAGCTATATTTTATTTAAAAGATTGTAAAAATTATAAAAACCCGATTTTTGTCTAAACTTCTATTGGTAATTAAACATTGAACACTTAACTTTAAAATAACGAAAAATAAAATATATTCAAAGAAACAATCTCTTTCGGAAAGTCCGGGAGAAGGTTGGGGTTGGTTGAAGCAGTAAAATTATTTATCAATTCTAAATTTATTGGTTGATTTAATTTGAGATTCAACACTTATTATAGGAAGATAAGAACAATATGCACGCTAATCGAATTGCTTACAAAATGTTCTACTTAATTGGGAATGGGTTTCTTTTAAATAAAATGTCAGGAACATTAATAAATGTAAATAAAAAGGTCGAGGTATAATGATGTGTACTGTCGATTATTGGCCAGTGCACACCATTAGAACTCGGCTGTCGATAAACCGGTTGTACTCAGGAGAGGTTTTCTACAGTTTCCTTATCCTCTCGCGAGAAAACCCATTAGACCGGTGCACAGTGCGGGAAGAAATGCAGTGTCTGCTCTTGAACAAAATTCTGCCGACAATACAAATCTCCACAGATTTCAATTTTCTTTCTTTTTAAATACTAAAGAAGGTTTTTTCTACAAGTCTTCACTGCTTTTAGTCAAATTTTTTGTAACTTTGCATATTTTTAGTTTGGGATCTTCTGAACAAAAAATGTTAATGGTAAAACATCTGAAAGAGAATAATTTTCTTTGTAGATCTTGTTAAAGTAATAAATGCACCATGGTCAGAAATATGTTAAAATGTGGTCGAACAAATGAATTTTGTCAATTTATTGCAAAGCACATAATACTGGAAAGTTTTTATTATTTCTGAACACAAATCAGAACTTAATTTTTTAATAGTCAAAATGGCTAATCTAATATGGCTGTCTTATTTTTTCCTTTAATTGCTTGAATTTGCATAATAATCGTTATTTGGGGGGTTTCGGGGCTGCTGATTACGAATCTAAAGTCTGAATTTAAAAATTCAGAATAGAGAATCTAATATTGCTGTCAAAGTATTTTATCTCCTACGTGTGGAATATGTTGAATTTGGACTACATTTGCGAAGAACTTAAAAATGGACCTAAAATGACCATTTCTTGCTTCTATCACCCATTTTTGAATTGTTACAATGCGCGAAGCATTGCTATCCTTATTTTTAAATTGTCGTTGTTCTCGTTCGAGAAAAGCTGTCATTTTTCAGGCTATACCCAACTGTTAAAGAAGCGCAGTTGCATCACGATAGCCTCGATCAACTAGAACGATATCATCTTCTTGGAACCAGTGTCTCATTTGTTTAGCATCTCGCTCAAACTCATTTTGAAGAATAGTTGCATCATTATTGCGGCTGTCGGCGAAATATGGACCTTGGATTTCCAGGATGTAGCCGTCAGGTGCAACTATTAGATGACGTTTCACCAAATTGTCTCCTTTAAGCACGCTGAATAATTGACGTAAAGCTCTAAAATCACTACTTTTATGGACAAATGTATATGTCCCATCAATTATAGCAAAAACGAGAGAATCTTCAGGGTCCGAGTTGTACAACTGATTCGCGAATTCCGAAACATGTTCCTTTTTGGAAGCTTCAGGCGTTATAGCGGTAAAACCAATATTTTCAGGTACAAATCTCCTCATCAAAGATTGCCTAACAGTTGCAACTGACATACTGGTCGCTTGACGACTTGAGTATTAAAAAATGCAGGTAAGAAATTCGTCTGAAAGTCCCTGTCGTAATTTGCATAAAAAAAGTAATAAGTTCTTTTTATAAATATGACGATGACTTTCATTATTGCAAGGTACTTCCTCACAATACTCAAATATTTCAATAACTTGATCCTTCGTTACTGAAAAAAATATTTTAAATTCTTTGTCAGTGAAGCTGTGCTCATCTTCTATTCTAGCCATACTTTTTGCAACTTTACGAAGACCTTGCAAGAATTTTTGCAGCTGTTGTCCTTTAATTTGGTAAATAAGGCCTGTAAATATATCGCAGACCAAGAAAGAGATGAGGCAGTAGACACTTTTGACTATTTAAATGATCTACACATGACTTTACTAAATCTGGAAGGAAAATTTTACATGTTACATGAAATAAAAACATTTGCTTTGCACTCCGCAGAAAGAGACTGTATATTCAGCTGAGCATTGCAAATAACGCAAGTACCATTATTAACCCTTTCACGCCCATGGGACATATACGTCCCACCTACAAAAACCTCAATATCTTTGAAGAAACTTAATATTTTTGAGTCTAATTTAGTGCGTTCTCTTCAGGAAGAATAGGGCTTTAAAAATAAGTTACCTAGATCATGTTAAAAAATTCCTATTGTTTAAAAAAATTCATAAATTATTGTTAAAAATCATGAATTTTAAAAATATTTTAAAATCGCCTAAAAATTGTTACTCGGGGGTTTTCGGGGTCGCTGATTACGAATCCGGTGTTAGTTTTTCAAAATTCAAAATGGCGGATCTAATATGGCGGACGACAAATGTAAAAATTAAACGGATTGTCATGAAACTTGTTACTCGGGGGTTTTTAGGGTCGCTGATAACGAATATAATATTAGTTTTTTAAAATTGAAAATGGCGGATCCAAGATGGCGGACGATTATTTTTAAACATTTTAATTTCACCTGAAAATTGTTACTCGAGGGTTTTCGGGGTCGCTGAATACGAATCCGGTGTTATATTTTTAAAATTCAAAATAGCGGATCCAATATGGCGGGCGTTATTTTTAAAATCGTTTAGGTTCACCAGAAACTTGTTACTCGGGGGTTTTCGGGGTCGCTGATTACGAATTAAGTGTTAATTTTTAAAAATTCAAAATGGCGGATCCTATACGGTGGACAACAAATGTAAAAATTTTTAGGATTAGAGGAAAACTTATCACTCAAGGGTTTTTATAATCTCTGATCACGAATTTGTAGTTTATTTTAAAATTGCGATTGTGTATTTATTTATTTATTTCTGTCAGTAAAAAGTAAAGTATGATTTCATTAAATGCCCATTCGGGCCTTTACAATCTCTTCAACATCACTATACTTAACTCTTCTAACTCACAAACTTTTACTCCATGTCCCTACTTTTGCGGCTGCAGCCGACTTAGGTTAGGAGTACTCGCATTCGCCTGGACATTCGGCCAGGGGAGAGGAAAACTGCAGAAAACCTACTTCCCGAGTACAACCGGTTTATTGACGTCGAGTCATGAATGTACATTTGGATAGCCCGTCACAAATGCACAAACATAACCTCGGCATCAAACCTCCCGTTTGATATATCTCATCAGTGAAAAACACCGAAACTGTAGCGATTCACAGAGGGTCACCAACCAAGTACTAACCGCACTCAAAGTGGCTTAACCTCTGTGATCGCAAGCAACGGGATTCCACTAACAGAGCTATACCATCGGTTATTTTTATTTCTGTCAGTAGATGGACTTCTTTCTTTCTACTCTCACTGGATTCGTAATCAGCGACCCCAAATACGCCCGAGTAACAAGTTTCTGGTGAAACTAAACGATTTTAAAAATAACGTCCGCCATATTGGATCCGCCATTTTGAATTTTAGGAATATAACACAGGATTCGTATTCAGCGACCCTGAAAACCCCCGAGTAACAAGTTTCTGGTAAAACTAAACGATTTAAAAAAAAATCGTCCGCCATCTTGGATCCGCCATTTTGAATTTTTAAAAAATGATGTTATATTCGTAATCAGCAACCTCAAAAACTCCCGAGTAACAATTTCCAAGCCAATCCGATCAATCTGTAAAAAAGTTGCCCGCCATATTGGATACGCTATTTTGAATTTAAAAAATTTTATAATTCTGATATCAGATTCGTAATCACCGACCCCAAAAACTATGAATAACGTTACACTTACGTTTTTTTAACCGTCCAGTTATGCCTGGGTGTGAAAAGGTTAAGTACTATTAAAACGTTTAATCTTAAGCAGTTGGGATCCTGTTCGACAGCTTCTATTTCTTCGCGAATAGATCTATGACAGTTAAGACATAAACGTGTCAGGTCAGTTACATCCAATGGAGGGAAATTAAAAGCGTTTCGTCTATTAATTGCAATTTCCACTTTCACGAAATCATTTTTCCCATCAATTCGACCTTTTGTTCTAGCTTGGAATCTTCCATTGCATGCATAACAATTTAAACGATTTGTCATTATTCTCTATACTTCATCTGTTTATAACGAAAAAATTATCACGTTTCTATTCACACTTTACAAATAACCAGCAACAATTAAAAAAAATAATTTTTGTTGGTATTGCAACGATATAACCAACTAGCTGAAAAAGGAGACAACATCAGGAAAGTTTTATGACGGTCGTCCTAGGTAGATTTAGACCTGAACCTAGGACATTGCTTGATGTACACTGTCAATTCAGTAACTCGCCAGACTCGTTGACAGAACCATCTCAAACTTATTTTTTGTCATTGCTTAATAACCTCAGACTTTGTATCTCAATTTGATTGCTCATTTGCTTTTATTAATAAACAGTTATATACGAGTGTTTTAAACTAAAGATACATCTTATCATTTATTTAACCCTTCTATTATTTTTACTCTAAACTTCCATAACAATTCTAACAGTAATTCTAACAGGTTATGGGCCCAGACTCATAGAGATTTAAATAATAGAGAGTGTAAAGTTTTTTAATAAGTGATAAGTGCGGATACTCGGAATGCAAGTGAAAAAACTAAGAAACGAACGATAGACCTTTTATAGTGCATAAACAGTTCAGTGTTCTTAAACGAAGATCGTTTTAGAAGTGAAGTGACATGGCAGACAGTTCTAGAATGCGTTTCTCAGTAGATAGACTTAACAGTGATAATTATGAGACTTGGAAATATAAAATCGAGTTACTGATGATTAAAGATGGATTATGGAATGTCATCGACGAAGATAAACCACAGGAACCAGATGCGACGTGGAAGAGGAGTGATGATCAAGCTCGTGCTACAATTGGACTCTTAGTTGAAGATAACCAATTAATACACATTCGGAATGCAGCAACTGCTAGGGAAGCTTGGGATGCGCTCAAAAGTTACCACCAGAAAGCAACATTATCAAGTAAGGTTTTTATTTTAAAAAGAATTTGTCGAATGACATTAGCGGAAGGTGGTGATGCTGAGGATCATGTAACGCAAATGTTGGACTTAGTAAATAAATTAACTGGACTTGGAGAAGTCTTGAAAGATATTTTAGTAGCAGCAATGTTACAAAGCAGTTTGCCAGATTCATATGGTGCATTAATTACTGGATTAGAAAGTAGATCCGAAAGTGATGTTACGCTAGACCTTGTAAAAAGTAAAGTAATCGATGAGTACAAGAGGCGTAAGAGTAATGGAGATAGAAATCAAGAAAATAATGAAGCGGCAATGAAGACACAATTTAAAAAAGGAAAAACAGCAAGCGAGTGTTATTTTTGTAAGAAGAAGGGACACTTAAAAAAGGATTGCTATGGTTACAAGGCATGGAAAGAGAAACAGGATAAACCTAAAGCAAACAAAGCAACCGAAAATAAAGAAGATAGTTGTCTAATGACTACAGAACATACAGGAATGTCAATTACGGATATGTGTTTAAAGACCAAAAAAGTGAAGAAAAATTCGATATGGTATTTAGATTCCGGAGCAACGAGCCATATGTCGTGCAGAAAAGAAGATTTTATAACACTGGATACAACAAGAAGAGGAAACGTGAGTTTAGCAGATGAGGAAGTAACCTTGGAAGTCAAAGGAATTGGAAAATGTGTTTTAAAGTGTTTCTTAGGTCCTCAAGATATTAAAGAAATTGTGCTTGACAACGTTTTGTTTGTTCCTCGGCTTACTTCGAACCTTGTGTCACTAAAGAAATTAACCAAAGAGGGTTATAAAATTGTACTCGAAAAGGAAGATTGTAACATCTTTAAAGATGGGGTACTAAAGGCTACGGTGGAACCCTATGGTGATTTATACGAGGTAAGGACCATCGAAAAAGTTTTCATAACAAAAGGGGACTCAAGCAACGACTGCAGCAAAAACTGTATACATGTGTGGCACAGACTTTTTGGACATCGGGATTTTGGTGCAATAAAAAGTTTACAAACAGAAAAATTGGCAGAAGGAATTAACGTAAAAGATTGTAAAAGGACAATTGAGGTTTGTGAGTTGTGTTAAAGGGAAAATGACAAGAAAACCGTTTCCAAAAGAATCCAACACCAACACTAAGGAACCTTTCGACTTAATTCACACGGATGTTTGCGGGCCCATGCAAACAATTACTCCAGGTAAAAAGAGGTACATTTTAACCATTATAGATGATTATAGTAGATTCACGAAAATTTACCTCTTGGAAAGAAAAGATCAAGTATATGAGTACATTAAAGATTTTATTGAAATGGTAAAGACTCAGTTTTCTAAAAAACCAAAAATAATTCGTTCTGATAGAGGAAAGGAATATGTCAACAATCAACTTCAAGATTATTTAAGAAGAGAAGGAATAAAATCACAGTTTACGGCTACTTATTCTCCACAGCAGAACGGAGTTGCAGAAAGGAAGAATAGATCTTTAATAGAGATGACAAGATGCATGCTGATCGATGGAAATTTAGAAAGAAAATACTGGGGTGAAGCAATTTGTACAGCCAACTATTTACAAAACAGATTGCCAACAAAAGGGACAACAAGGACACCATTTGAATTGTGGTACTGAAGAAAACCGGATGTATCAAATTTAAAGTTATTTGGGTGTGAGGCCTACGCACACATACCCAAGGAACAAAGAAGAAAGTTGGATCAAAAAGCAAGGAAATTAATATTTATTGGTTATTCTGAAGAATCAAAAGCCTTTCGTTTACTCGACAAGGAAACCAATAAAATTACAATAAGTCGTGATGTCACATTTCTGGACCAGAACTTTGAAGATTCAACAATCCAAGATAAAGATTCTCAACAAGGAATGGAGAAGAAAACTACAGATTCAGGATTCGAAGTTAAAAGAAAAACAAATCATCAAGAAAACAACAGGAAGGATTCAACACGTGTGGAAGTTATTTTTAATCCAATGCAAGAAAACAAAAATCAATCTAACGAAAGTGATATCAATGAATTAGGAGTTATTACCAAAACCGAAGACAAGCCAACAGCAAGTGAACCAAATGTCAAGCGGTCTGAAAGGTCAAACAAAGGTGTACCTCCAGATATGTATATCGCAAGGGCTAAGATGGCAACGGAAGAACCTACAACTCGAGAAGAAGCGTTATCAGGGCCGAATAAAGAGGATTGGAGAAGGGCAATGGACGAAGAAATAACCTCACTTTTAAATAACAAGACTTGGGAATTAGTACAATTACCTAAAAATAGAGATCTTGTAAGCAACAAATGGGTATTTAAAATCAAGAACAATCCGGAAGGAAAAAGATTTAAGGCGAAACTTGTGGCAAGAGGTTTTTCACAAAAATTTGGGACGGATTACGATCAGGTATTTGCACCTGTAGTAAAACAAACAACGTTTAGGACACTGTTGACAATCGCAGGTCAACACAAAATGATTGTAAAACATTATGATGCAAAAACTGCTTTCTTAAACGGAACACTCAAGGAAACAATTTTTATGAAACAACCAGAAGGATATGAAATCACAGGAAAGGAAGATTTGGTTTGTCGATTGACAAAATCTATTTATGGATTGAAACAAGCTGCGAATGTTTGGAATGAACGGCTCGACAAAACATTAAAGGAACATGGTTTTATTCGTAGTGATGCCGACCCATGTTTATATTTCAAGAAAGAAAACAACAAAACAATTTACATTGTTGTTTATGTAGATGATTTGCTTATAGCTGGAGAAACAGAGAATAAAATCCAGTTAATTGCAAATAGTCTAAACGAACATTTTCAGTTAATAGATTTAGGTTTTTTGAAATGTTACTTAGGGATACAAATAGAAAGAAAAAATAAAAGTTTCTTTCTACGTCAAGAAAAATACATTGAAAAAATCTTAAAAGAACTTGGACTTGAAGATGCAAAAATATCCAAAATATCTTTAGATACTGGATATTTAAAATCAAGAACGAAGGAAGACACAATGACTGACAGCGAAAGATACCAAAAATTAATCGGTGCTTTGCTATACATTGCAGTCAACACAAGACCTGATATTTCAGCAAGTATAGCAATACTCAGTCAATTTAACAATCAACCATCTGCGACCGACTGGACAGAGGCAAAAAGGGTATTGCGGTACCTGAAGGGAACAAAAGGAAAAAGGTTGAAACTTAATGGCGACAATAACATGGATCAACTTGTGGGTTACGCAGATGCAAGTTAGGCTGAAAATACACTTGACCGTAAATCAAATAGCGGTTACATTTTTCAACTTTACGGAGGACCAATCTCTTGGGGATGCAGAAAACAAAATTGTATCTCTCTTTCATCAACGGAAGCTGAATACGTGGCGTTAGCTGAAGCATGTCAGGAGGGAATATGGATTCTGTTTGTTCTGACAGTTGACTAAGCCTCAAGTCATTTAAGAAGAAGAGAAGAAGAAGAATATGGATTCTACGTTTACTCAAAGATTTCCAGCACCAGAACAAATTACCAATTACAATCTTCGAGGATAATCAAAGTTGTCTCAAGATGATAACAAACAAAAAATTCAGCAACAGGACGAAGCATATTGATACTCGCTATCACTTCATAAGCAAATTGTATGAAGACGAAGTCATGAAGTTCCACTACTGCGAAACTGAAAACATGCTGGCAGATATGATGACCAAACCACTTAAAGAGGTAAAATTAAAAACTATGTTACAGGTATGCGGACTGGTAGACTACACAATGGGTCCATAGGATATCGTTGACGGGAAGTGTTGGTATTGCAACGATATAACCAACTAGCTGAAAAAGGAGACAACATCAGGAAAGTTTTATGACGGTCGTCCTAGGTAGATTTAGACCCGAACCTAGGACATTGCTTGATGTACACTGTCAATTCAGTAACTCGCCAGACTCGTTGAAAGAACCATCTCAAACTTATTTTTTGTCATTGCTTAATAACCTCAGACTTTGTATCTCAATTTGATTGCTCATTTGCTTTTATTAATAAACAGTTATATACGAGTGTTTTAAACTAAAGATACATCTTATCATTTATTTAACCCTTTTATTATTTTTACTCTAAACTTCCATAACAATTCTAACAGTAATTCTAACAATTTTAATAAACAAACAATAATTCTACTGTTTCTGAAAATAGAGTTTCTTTGAAAATTCACAAACATACCAGGTACATTTTTACGATTTGTTATTATATATGAGATTTAATTAAATAAAAGAATAGGAAACAAAAACTATGTCTTATCTGACAACAAGTTTATTGTTTTAGGAACACGAGTTTCGTAACAGGTTCACAAATGTACCATGTTAACGGCTTAATAATCATATCGGAAAAATTAAAATGAAAAATTCTTTTTTTATACATAAATTCTAATTACCCATCTGTTTTTTACGCTACAGAAATAAATATTTATTCACCAGTTTGTTGATAACGCGACTACCATGATGGTTATGGCTACCCAATAGTGTTGTACACGGACAGATGCTCTGTTTAGTAAATCATACTATATGTATGTATGAATGTATGTATAACCGAAATTTGTTTTCAATGTATTCTGTGCGTGGTTCTTTGAAATTTTTGCAACATGACCTCCAAAAATAGATTTAATCACTATTAAATAATTTTTCATCAATTGATCTTAATCTTAACTACCTATAATTCACTAACTTTCATTACAATGCCGGAAACAATATCTTTAAATTTGATTATTAAAAATTATTATTTTACAAAAATAAATGCGGGCCCTAAACTTTTTTTGGTAATACTTTCAAATTCTACCTAGAATAAAATGCTATAAAAAATTTAATTATCTCATTAAGAACAGGTGTAAATTTTAATTTGTTTATAACAATATTTTATAATTTAAACAATTTTTAATTATTCACAGACCGACTCTACAAAGACCGATCCTACATAATAAAAATTAATTTTATTAAATTTCAGTCATCCACGGACCGACTCTACACAGACCGATCCCACATAATACAAATGGTAGGAAGCTCGAATTCATGCACAGAAAAATTGGATGAAAATTTGCTTTGTCCACAACTAGGTATAAAATTAAATTGTTATAAAGCACGAAAAATAAAACCTTTTAGATTATACAAATTTTAATCAAATTAAAAATAAATATTTCTAAAATGATAAATGATTTCCAGATTTCAATTACCTATTCTCATTAGGTGAGAATCATCTGAAATAAATATTTTTTTTACAAATATAAAACTATTTCAAAAATGCATATAACACAGTGCAACAGCATTTTTATTTCTGGGACCACATAGGGTGATTTTTATAGGTTTTATGATGGCTGAACGCAAATCCGTAACCAGAATTGTTCCATCACCCTAGATTTTTGAGAAATTTGACCTTGAAAATTGAAAAAGGCCGTTTTTTAAGTATTTTTTTGTTTTTTATCAGGTTACAAAATTTTTTATAAAAGCTCATATCCTTTTCAACAATCTCCAATTTTGACATTTTTAAAATATCTATTTTTGGATAAGCTATCCTTGTTTGAAGTTCGCATCGTAACATCAAATGAGATAACAGTGAGAAAAATATTAACATAATATTAATATTATTATTATTTATTACCTACAAATAATATTAACCTATTAAATCTCAAGCAGAAACCAATGATTTATTAAAGAAATTATTACATTTTTAGGAAAATCAAAAATAAATTAACCATTGTTTATTTATTAATCATTTCAAATTCTTTAACAATAATTTAACAAAAACAAAGATAATTCATCGAAAAATAGATATTATTAAAATGTTCAAATTGGAGATTGTTGAGGAGAATGTGAGCTTTCGTACGCATATATTGAAAGCCCTCGCAAAAATTTTTATACCCTGATAATCCTTGTCATCTAAGCTTTAAATAAAGACCAAGAACATCAAAAAATATTAGCGGGTTCTCGAGATATTACAAAAAAGTCGGATCATGCAAAGCAAAATTTTCAATCATCGATTTCTTTAATTCGCAGTTGAGTCAGTTCTGCAGCTGTGAATAAAAGGGACGAAAATGAATTTTACCAAGTACATTCTTACTGGGATCAACTTTTTAAATATAATTTATTATATAATTATATTTAAAAAGTGAATCTCAGTAAGAATATACTTGGTAAAATTCATTTTCGACCATTTGTTCCCAGTTGCGGAAATAACTCAACTGCGAATTAAAGAAAAAATTGTATGTATTTATATATGCAAAAGATTTAGTATTAAACAATTTAAATAAATAGTAATCAACAAAATTATTAATACCCAATCTAAAGAAAAATTATTGACAATGTTTGTTTTTTAGAAACGCGTATTAGAACTGCAATCAATAATGAATAATTTTGAAATATAAATATTTATCTTGAAATAATTTCAAACAAATGACATTTTAATGACACAAAATAAACGAATTTGTACACTTTAATCCATTTTTTCAAAACTAATATTTTTAAGTGTTTTTAGTTAGTGTACCTTTGCATCAGGAAAGTCAACCGTACGTTAGCTGCTCTTCTGACTAAATAGCATATCTGCGTAGTTATGCTTTTTAGTAAAGATTCGCCTCGATTTTGCACTTAATTAATTAGCACATCTACAGTTTTGCATATTAGCAATGGAAAATTGCATTTTTTTGCATAATAAAATTCAGCATACTTGAATTACTCAAGAAGCATCGTTGCATTTTAAAAAAACATTATGTAAAAGAAAGTATACAGATAAAAACGTTTTTTGTCAAATGTCTCAAAAAGACGCAAAATGTAGATATGGTGTTTTTAAATCAGGACGGCAGTAAGCAATTTAAAATATTTGATTTCTTTCAAATTAGCATGCAAAATTTGAATATACTTTACTAGATCTGTAGTAAAAATATCACCATAATCAAAAGCTTTATTCCAAAAATATGCGATTATGCGCTTCACACAAAGTGAAGGTCTCTACTTCGTTTAAAGTTAAAAAAATAATTTACCTCACACCCAGACAAAAGCAGGGGAGATAACGGCCGGTATACATTTAGTTCTTTCAACGCCACACAGGTTTAGTTTATTGTCAGCTCTCCTGCAACCAATATGAAACTCAAATAGTATGTAAGAAAAAGAAGCATTATCACGAATATTGGCGAAATATAATTGGATGTGAAGTAAATTAATTTTTTAAGTTTGAACGACGGGTTACTGCTGACAGATGCTGACTATTTTGTTTTTTCGATAGTCTCAGTTTGACCTTGAATATTCTTGCGGTAAGATATCAGGCTCTACCTTTAGTACATTAAGAAGATTTTAATTATCGGGTGGCGGCTTTAAATCAACTGGATTCCTGTATATTTGGTGACATCTATGAGTTCTCTTCTTGTGAAAAGATCGAGAGATTTAGTGTTGTATGAGCGAGGCAAATTGTTGGTGAACATTATGGAGTCTTGTAACCTGATTCTTCTGAATAGGCTATCACCGGGCGATTCTCCAGATGTTTACACTTTTGTGGGCGGACACGGTTTTAGTGTTGTTGACCTAATATGGTCTTCTCTTAACGATTTATATTTATTTTGTGATCTTAAAGTTTGTTACTTACCCACCCTCTCTGATTATGTGCCAGTATTTTTTTATTACAATAATATCCTGGATATCAATAAAGTGAATATCTGTCATAATTTTTTGTACTGTCGCATAGGCAGGGTCAAACGCAAATCTTCGTTGAATTCAAATTCAAAAATAGCGTTAAAATTTAAAATTTTGTTATAGGAATAAAAGTCAGTTCATCGATTTCGACATATTCTCACCCAATTAATACACTTGAAAAACATGCTTAAGTCGAAATCTGTGAAACTTGCTATGTATGCAAAACATTATTATTGTCTTTAATTTTTTTAAAGCTTTTCCTTCTGCTAGCCACAATTTACTAATATACAAACTTCATTCTTTTAAATTGTCAAATTTCATCTGTGAATGGTTTGAGTCCCATTTGAGTCGCAGAATACCGAACGCAAAGGATAATTGATGGAAGTGGAAATTATTCCGAGTGGGATAGAGTTGAACGTGGTGTCCTCCAGGGATCCTCACTCTCTTCAGTTCTTTTCAACTTATTCATTTCTGATCTCTGTCAAGATTTGAAATACTGTAAATATCATAAATAAATAAATTTGCTAGAATTAGTTCAAATAGACACTAATTATGTTGTAAAATGGTCAAGTGACATCGGGCTTGCTATCAATTAGGTTAAGTTTCAGGCCATGGTTATTACGAATTCAAGTAATCCATCGGTTTAAATACTGTAGGCACTTCCTCCTTTTTTAGTGAGGGGGGGTTTCTATATTGTTTTTAAAGACAATGTAGAGGATCTTCGATTAACGTAAAATGGAAATTTATTCGTGAAAGAACATGTTTATGAGACTTTGCGTAAAATCCTTATGATATTCCAACAATTGTTTTAAAATTGTGACAACCCATTCGAGATTTTAATATTTTTATAAGCATGAGAAAAATAGGCAGGGAATGACTCGAAAGGAAAACCAAAATATACACTAAATAAATTTATCAATCTGTTGATGCATCTTTTACTTGATGAATTTCTCGAATTTCAGGAGAAGGTTAAGATAAAAAAAATTCTTTTAACATCTTAGGTCAATTTATATTAAATTACACTTTAAAAAAATTACATTTGTTTATTTTAGGTATCAAAATACTTTCTCTTTGATTAAACAGTAGTAAAAAAAACTTATTTGATCCCTGTTTGAGTTACGCATTTATCAAACGAAATATGATCTATTTTAAAAAGGTATTCGCAGGGCAAATCGCGCGATGCAAAATGTGAAATATGAACAATATGTAAAACTAATGAGGAGCGATTTTTCAACCGAATATATACACATATTTCTATGTCAAGTTTTGAAAATAAAATATTCCTATATGATAAAGTTCAATTTTGTCGACAAAAATCCTATCCTAGCATGCAATTTCCGAAGCAATTTTGAAAATTCTAATTCCACAGCATTGTTTCCAGGATCGTGGAGCTCCAGGGAGATATGGGGTAATTTTCAGTAGAAAACATCAAGGGGTACGAGGTATGGCTGGTTGCCTGCAATCGACTTGAAAATGGTGCCTCATAACAACAAGTTGATGAAACGATTAAAAGCGTAACGAGGACTCGGACGGTTCACTGATGGCTGTTGTTAAACAACGCAATATTTTCAGTGAATGTTTCTCTTTCTCCGTATCAATTTCTAACTCCCTCTGTTTTAACTATTTTCATCCTCCTCCCTCTTTCTCTCTCACCCTCACACCTTGTAAATTTTCCCAATTCGTATGTATGAACGTGCACATACCCTTGAGAGTCCTTAGTCACAGAAACATGTCCCACAGGATTCTGCCTGGTGGGTAAATCTGTCGTTGAAGCGTTAACAGTAATTTGGAGGGCTGCTCGAGTAAAAGATTACCAGACAGGAGTTATTTTAGAAACGACCAAAGTTTATAAAAAACCATAAACAATAAGAATTAAGTAATTACTTTTAAATTAACTACGATTCAGGTAAAGTCTTTCAGAAAAATAGTGAAACAATTTCATATTTAGAGTCTATTCGAAATTTGAGTTCTACTTAACACTTTAGAAATTTTGTAAATTTGGCCTTTACAAAAATGTAGAATTAGCTTGTAATTATATAACCATAAAAACGATCAAAAACTAAGTGTAGCGATGGTGCATTACACTAATTTTTATCATAACTTTTTAAATCATTATCACTCATAAATTTTGATTATGGTCTAATTTATCTAACCACACCTGCTTATGCATTAGTGTAAAGTTTAACTAAGCATTACCTTTTTCAATTTTATAAACATTTAGGTTCCGCGAGGAGCTGATCGTACTTTTCTTAAAAATATTGTTAATGAATTATTTTGTGTAACACTTGCAAGTTGAGCCAAAAATAATTTCATGTAAAGGAAACTTTATGATTTTGTAAAATTTTTAATACATTAAATAATTATTTTACCTATTAAACCTGTATAGCCTTATTTATCCCGTGTATAAATTTAACAGGTTATAGGCACAGCACGCTTCCACTGCGCCAAAAGTAATTAATAGTGTTTTAAAAAGTCTAAAATTAAGCAAAGCGCCAAGTAGGCGTCGGTCACACTAAGTAACGCGTCACATGGTTTTAAAGAATATAGGACAAAAAGTCCAACCTAAAATGTCCACATTTATTTCGTTTGTATTCAAATTTACATGTGAATATTGTGCCCAAGTAATTTAATACATTCTAATTCTTTTTCCTCCTGTAAGTGCTTTTGGTAGGTTTTTACTATCTTAAAAATTTGTTCATCTATAGACGTCTTTGTTTTGCAGGCGGCAAATTTTTTACTCCTTTGTCCAAGTTTAGGTCCCGCAACTTTAAATTTTATATAATATATTTATATTTATATTTTATATAACATATTTATATTTATATAATATATTTATATTAATATTTTATAATTTTAACAATTTAAAATGAATATATAACGATAAAAATGACTTTTAACTTTATAATTTTGAAAATTTTAAATGAATGTGAACGACGCAAGAGAGATTGACAGAAGATTAATAAAAAGACAACCGCATAAATAAAAATGACAATTTCACATTGGTTATTTTTTTAAATTTGTTTAATTTTTGATTTTTTTGCTTTGGACATTTTGACCAAGACATAAAATCGAATCCAAAAAATCCAACATAAAAAAATTTTTTTTTTAAACTTCATTGACTTTGGACTTTTTGGTTTAGACTTTTTGTCCAGGTACCGGTTTTAAAGTTTCAAGCGTCTTAAGTGTTAAAGTGAGTTCAGCAGAACTTTATCCATAATTTTGATAAAGACACAATAGCTTTAACAAAATTAGACGTTAAAAATTATCCTATGTGGAAGTTTAGTGTATGGTTTCTTTTAGAAGCAAAAGATCTCACAAGATTTGTTGATGAAACAGAGATAGAACCTGATAAAGCAAAAAATTTAGCACACTGGAAGAAGTGTAAATTCTCAAATGGCAGTTATATTATTAAGTTCAATAGAAAAAATGTTGAATTCAAACTTAATAAATTGTTCAAATCCAAAAGATATATGGGAAAAACTGCGAAATTTATACGGATTATCAAGCGAAGATGCTTGGGAATGTGCGTCAAAATCTGAGAGGAAAAAGGATGCTCTCATTGCCAGATTAATTCGTAAAGATAAGCGAATGACTGAAATAAAAGAAAATGCACTTCAAATACAAGCACTACATTTGAAAAAATAGAAACAAGCTAAAAACAAAAGATAAGAAAGCAGAGAGAGCCAAGCGAATTGGAGAACTTAAAAAGCGAACAAAGTGTGCTTTCTGTAAAGAAAAAGGACACTGGGACTCTGGTCCTAGCATGCATATGACTTTTAGAAAAGAGTTTTTCATAAATTTTGAGCCATTAATAGAAAATCATGTAGTAAAAATTGCAAATGACAAAGTGTTAAGTGTATTGGGCATAAGAACAGTGCCTATTATAGATAATGTAAACGAACAGTGTATTGAAGGACAAATAAAATATGTGCTTCTAGTGCCTGAATTAAGAAGAAATTTATTGTTAATTGAATCAGTGAACAACGAAGGATTTTCATATCACAGCTATAAATATAGATGTGAAATTCGAGATTCAGAAGGTAAAGTAAGCTCATTTGAAAAACGTTACGGAAATTTATTGCAAATGTTATTTAAAGTAAAAATGCCTGAGGAATGTTGCATAGCTAAAGATAAAATTAATGAGATGAACTTGCTAAAGCTCTGGCATGAACGAATAGGATATGTAAATATTCAAACTTCTTAGAACAAGTAAAGCTTTAACTTTAACTACTTTAACTACTACCAATTAATTTTAAATCTTCACGCGGTTGAAAATATTTTGTGGTCTTTAAGGATGAATGTACTAGTTTCAGGAAAAAATATTTTATTAGACGCAAGTCAGAGGTTTTTGAGAAATATAAAGAGTTCGAGAATTTTACTTTTAATCAAACCGGAAACAGAATTAAGGTTCTGCATTCTAATAATAGATCTGAATATACCTGTAATGATTTTGAAAATATGTCAAACAAAAAGGAATAGGGCATAAATTCTCATCCCGTTATATACACGAACAGAATGGCCGAGCTTAACGCGAGACTTAACGCGAGATACGAACACTTGTAGAAAGCGCAAGATCAATGCTAAAAGGTAGTGATTTAGATAAAAGTCTCTGGATGGAAGCAGTCAATACAGCCTGTTATGCATTAAAAAGAGTCATCCAACCAAATCAAACCAAAACACTTTTTAAAAAATGGTTTAAACACAAACCTAATATAAAACATTTGAAAGTGTTTGGTTCAAATGCTTATTAAAACGTGCCAAAAAATAAAGAAAAAAAGTTAATTCGAAATCCCAAAAAGTACTATTTGTTGGATATGACGATGAATCCTCAAATTACAGGCTATGGGATAAAATGACAAAGAAGATTTACATTAGCAGTGACGTGGACGTTAGGGAAGAAAATTACAAAAAAGCAAAAGGATAATGAAAATAGTTATTACTCTAAAATCAAAGGAGGATGTTAAAAAAGGGTCGATTTTTGCCCCGAACCGAGAAGTAAATTTCAAGTGAATCCTTATATACTTTGAGCCCAGGAATTGAGTAGTAACCTTCATTTCCCCCCATACCCTTGGGAAAGTGGTGAAAATGAGGAAAAACCATGAAAAATCCGAAAAATAAGAATTAAGTTGGAATAAGAGCAAAAGGGATAAAAACATATAAAATATTTTAAAATATTTTCTGGTCTACAAATAACTGCCATATGCTTGGTTACTGTCGTAAAAGTCGGAAAATTTTTAAAAATTCCTTGAAAAATGTAACACATTCTTTTTAAGTGGTCAGAATCGGTTTAGAGTAGAGTAAAGTTAATTTAGATTAATTCTAAAACAATTTTATATCTACAATAATATCTAGACTTTTTCCTGATGTCCGAACAATGTGTGAAAATCTCGGAAAACTCAGGAAAAGTCAAAATTATGTATTGACTACCAAAGCTCAATTTGTTACAATTTTCACAATTTTTTCATAGATTTTTCAACATTCCCGCCAATATAAAAACCAACTACAATTCCGGGACCAAAAAATAATTTGGAAATTAATTTGAATTACTTCTGTCAGGTTATGAAAGAACGTAAATAGATTATTTTTATTATTTTGACTTTTCCTGAGTTTTCCGAGATTTTCACACATTGTTCGGACATCAGGGAAAAGTCTAGATATTATTGTAGATATAAAATTGTTTTGGAATTAATCTAAATTAACTTTACTCTACTCTAAACCGATTCTGACCACTTAAAAAGAATATGTTATATTTTTCAAGGAATTTTCATAAATTTTCCGACTTTTCCAACAGTAACCAAGCATATGGCAGTTATTTGTAGACCAGAAAATATTTTAAAATATTTTATATGTTTTTATCCCTTTTGCTCTTATTCCAACTTAATTCTTATTTTTCGGACTTTTCATGGTTTTTCCTCATTTTCACCACTTTCCCGAGGGTATGGGGGGAAATGAAGGTTACTACTCGATTTCTGGACTCAAAGTATATAAGAATTCACTTGAAATTTACTTCTCGGTTTGGGGCAAAAATCGACCCTTTTTAATATCCTCCTTTGGATTTGAAATCTATGAAAATATTCAAAGAATTTCAGAAGTGGAAGTAGCAAAAGAATCTCTTGAAGAAGAAATAATCATCGAGGTTCCAGAAGAGGAAATAGTCGATCGGAATCCATTGTTCGAAGAAGCTGTAGTAGAGGAAGAATATATATATATATATAATAAGGCAATATAATGTAAAGAGTCAAATAAATGGCAAGCTGCTATTAAAGATGAAATAAATGTATTAAAAGAAAACAATACATGGATGCAAATGGATTTTGTCTGGCAAAACAAATGCAGAAGGAGAATATATATCTACCTAGAAGTGCCTGAAGGATATTCAACGAACGAGGATCATGATCTAGTGTGCAAGTTGAAAAGAAGTCTTAATGGTTTAAAACAGTTTCCAAAGTGTTGAAATGATAAGTTTGTCAGTTTCTTACAAAGTTTTAATTTCAAAAGCATAAGCAGTAATAAGTGTGTCTTTATTGGTGAGGTTAGAAATTTGATTTAGAAGATTCAAATTTACACACAGATGACGAGTCAGAAAAATCTGACGTATCTTTAAGTACACGTCTAAATGTACTGATCAAGATGTTTTTATTCCTGTCATACATCCTTTCAAGGGCAACAATCATGGAGTGCAGCTATCTACTGGATTTACCTCTAGAAGTTATCTGGTTGAAATGTTAAAGACAATTTATGATTAAATCGAAGATACTTATCAAAGATCAACACAAAATGTTTCAAAAAGAGAGAAATGAAAGTTTTTTATACTTTATCTAATGGTTTGGCATGATAAAAAATTGTGTCTGTGCTAACTACAAAACATGCTCCCAAATAGATAGATACAGGAAAAAAGAATCCAAGAACTGGAGAATCAGTAATGAAACCTAACATTGTTATGGCATATAGAAGCTATATATGTGGCGTTGACGTATTAGATCAGAGTACTTCAGCTTATCCTTCTACCCGAAAAACCATAAAATGATATAATAAAGTCTAATCCTATTTGCTAAATGTAACATTGTACAATTCTTATGTACTATTCAAAACTTTTCATTCTTAAACTAAAGTGACTGTTTTGGATTTTAAAATTCTTGTGGTGAAAGACCTGCTGAAAGTACATCGTAAATTACAAAATACTTCAAGAAAATAGGTACCAAGTCTGCATTTATTTATTATTTATTTATCAGTCATTGTATCAAATTGTGATCCAGCTGTTGATAATAATATTACAAACCATAAATTTTCAAAAAGAAAAAAGGTAAATCTGTAGTTCCACATGATTGATAGAACATGTGAATTAATTATTTAGCCCATTGGTCAAAAGACGATTCATCCAAATTAACTTAAAAGAACTCATTTGCAATTTGGAGTTGCTCTCTTGTTAGCTGTTGGTCGTGGTATAATGAATTTAAAATATTCGCAGCTAAAGATACTGGTTGTATTATTTCTTTCTCCTGACTGTAGATTTGAAATAAAAAAGAGTATTGAGCAAAGTGAGACTTCCAAAGTTCAGAATTAAATTCCTCTATTGTATTAAATTCAGTTTTAAATTTCTTTCAATTCAATATTAGAAGGAATATGTATTTGCAAATTTCGTAGTTAAAACTACGTTCGTGTTCGTTGAATGAACAACCTCAGCTAAATCTATAGCTTTAACTCTCTGCTGATGCTAACGACCGTTATCGTCAAAAATCGTCATTCTGGACGCCTGGTGAGGACTATGTATAGAATTCCAGAACGATTGTCAAAATTATGTTTTAATTTGCTCTGTTTTAAAAGTATTTTATTCAAAAGAGTGGTATTAAACTTCTTAGAAGCAGACAAGATGTAGCCTTGCAGCATGTTCAATTGATCCATTTGCAAAACATCCCAATAGAACTTTAAACATTGTGTGACCTTTATAATGCGAATACAAATTTCCTTGATGCTCGAAATTAGAAGGAGATTCGCTAAAGAATTCTTTGCAATCTGTAATGATTCTTTGATTTGTAAAAGTTCTAAATATTTTTGGCATACATTTTGTAACTTGATTTCTATCAGCAAACATTCGAGATTTTAAATTCGTTGAAAAGTGTTGATATAAACATTGAATCTATGTTGTAATAGAACTAAGAAGGTCAACGCTTAATTCATATCTAAATGACAAATCTTCAACAAGGAACCCACATTTTAATTTTGTTAGCACAATAATTAACTCCTCGAATGGCGTTAATTTTCGTTAACTCCGATTTTCTGTATTTCTTGTGCGGTTTGAACCCCAATTCTTTAAATCATTACCCATGTTTATGGGTAATAATTAAAATTAATATTTGTTTAAAATAAAACTTTTATAAAAAATACATTAAGCATAATTTTTTTTCTAAAAAAGCTACAAATTTTTTGACAGAAGTATAAAAAGAATTTTAAACTGTTCCATCAGTACAGTTAGGACAAAGTACATTTTAAAGCTTGTCATGAAAATTGTCATCACACAAATCAGTACATTTATTTGAAAAAAATGACTTCCTGAAATTCTACATCAGTAGCAGTTGTTGAATTACTAGATATTAACAGAGTTGCGCAATCTTCTTTAGTAACCTCTAATAATCAAAGAGTACTCCTAATTTTAAGTCGTTCTGTAGAAGCAAAATTTAGCATTAAGTTTGATAAAGAAATTTGTAAGAGAAAATTACGATGTGGAAAAACACTTGCATAGCCAAGTATATAAGGCTAAAAACAGGTGTATAAGGTGTATAAACTAAATGAATAATAAGTTTTATTGCAGTATAGACAAGAACATATACAAACTTTTGTTATTCTTACTCCAAAAGAACCTAGTCTAATTTTAATCATATAGTAACTACTATTAGTGCTATTGATCTTTTTAATTTTTTTACTGGCAACTATGAATATTTTCTGATTTATCATCGTCATCAATCATATTTGCGATTCAAGGCAGGTATTTTGTTTTTAAGAATAGTAAGACATTTCGTAATTGAGGAAGGGATAATTTCTATTTTCTGAAAGACTCAATTGCTCGGAGGAATTTTTCAGACTTTCCGATCGTTGTTCGTGTGGCATATACATATGTTGGTTCGTGGGTTCGAGTAATCGAGTTTTGAACTAACACTTATTGACTCTTAACGGTCGTGTTAACAGATCGTCGATAATAGTATCCGGTATCGAGTACTCTACCTGTCAGCGGATTAATTATGACACGTTGAAATTGAGTGTGCAGAAAGGAAATCTCTCCCACAAGTATTACTCTCATAATGACTGCAGAATTTTTAGCCAGAAGCACAAAGCTTTAAATCATATAATCACTCAGTAATAAAATACCTTGTACTCTACAACAAACGTACCAAATAAATGATAACTATTTTTCACACGCCATCTTGCGTTCGTCGCAATGTTAATTGTTGAAACATTTTTCTTGTCAAATACTGATTCAATTGACTCGCTTCCTCATTTATGAAAATTGTAAGAGTTGAATGTATCACAATTAAAAAAGATGTGATTCTAATGTTTAATTTGTAGGTTCAAATAATGAAATTGAGTCGAAAATAAAATGTATATTAGATTTAATATGTTCATCAAAATATAAATGTAAAAATTGTTAGGTTAAACTTTGGTATACCCACATTGAATAACTGCTTTACACACTTTTTTATTTAATCAAATACAGTTTAACTGAGTATAATTTGAAAAATGATGTATTCTTGAGAAAAAAGAACATTTTTCTGTGCTGATTCAAACTGCGAGCTTTTATGAACGTTGAAGAGCGTGAGCAGTAAAATAAAGTGTTTGTGTACCTATGACTCGATTTTTTCAGCACTTTGAGTGAAGACTGAATATATTCTGGTTCAAATAAATATGAAAATTGTTAAATTCCTCAAGACTGAATGGTTTTTGTAACGCGGCACGTTCCGAATTGGCTTTCCGGCCAATTTCAGTCGATAAAATTGAAGGCCGTGATTCTTCTTCACTTGACCTATAGACTGAACCGCGAGAATAACCTGGCAATTTTCACCTGCTGTTTTGAATCATAGAGGCTGCAATTTTCATGCTCGCAAACGACCGTTCTCTACGATGTGATTACTCTCTGCAAACTACTGTTTGTTTAGCATTGAACGTTACGTGGTAAGCCTCACTTTTATCGAAATCTCCTCCCAGTAAAATAGTACTCTCTGTTGGATTTTCGATATTTTTTTTCTTGGCACTTTTTATTTGTCCTGCCACTCTTTTTATTTCATCGCATATTTTTCTCTTCCCATATTCCATATCTTTGTTCTTCGCTCATTTCTCACCTTTATATCTAATCCCCACACGTACTTGCTCACGTAATTTCGAGTTATGGCATGAAAAATGGCAAAGTGCATGCGCGTTACTGCTAGTTGCATGCGCGTTCGAGCAGACTTCAGAAAAGACAATACTTGTGCATGGCGCTCCTGCATTTTATGACTTCCGGTCATAAGAATTCACAGCAAGAATTTTAAAAATAATAATCTTTATTAACCATTTGAAATCATTTTTCGAGACCTATGTGTGCATAGGTAATTTATGAAATAGTTTTTGTTTATGGATGCAAATTGTCAAAATTGAATACGTGGGGTAAACCAGACACTTTTTATTATTTTATTTAAAAATATCACAATTAGATACAACTTAGATAGCAATATTCCTGAGATATTTAAGGGGAGAACTATAGTTGTAACTTTAAAAAGAAATGCCTTTTTCAAAAATGGTTTCCTAATAAACTATGAAATTAAAAAAAATATTATTTATTACCTGAAAGTACATGTATGAGGCTATAAATTCAAAAAAATTGTCAAAAACATTCTGAGATATAAGCCATTGAAGTGACGCCTTCGGTTGGAAATATAATTCTAATATTTCATTTATTCATGGAAATATTCTATTAGGTATTAAATAAAACATTTCAGGTAATATTTTTGGTTATTACCATACTTTTAATTTAATTTGATTAATATTTAACTAATTTTTTTAGTAAAATTATAGTAAATTTAAAAAAATTTTATGATAATTTAAAATTATGTATAATTAAAAAAAATATTTTTTAGAAATTTTTAAAAAATTAAAACTTCTATTTACCTACAATATTTGAATATAGTTTCTTAAATAAATTTGGATTTTGCTTCCTCATAAAGGAAGCTTTGTATTAGCAAAAATTTTGGATTGTCATTTTTTGACATATTTATAATTTTTTTTATTATGCCTAATACTTTAGTACTTTATATATGCACAGGAACTCCCCGTATAAATGTTCTAAATAAATAAAAAAAAATTTCGACGTATTTTGACCTCCGAAGTCCAAAAAACGGATTTTAAAAATTTGTCCCGATGTGTGTGTGTGTACTAACATTACATTTGCCTCAATATCTCAGAACGAGAAAGAGCTAAAGGCCTTAATTTTTTTTTAAATTGTAGGTCTCCCCAGGGGACATAAAATGAGAGTATTTTCAGCCCGATTCATAAAGTTTAACTATTTTTTTTTGCATTTTTCATTTAGTAAAAAAACGTTTTTTAAACATAACTTAAAAAAATGTTAAGACACTTATAAATCTTTTTCTTTAGTTTTGTAGAGTTTTTTTCACACACATCTTTTGAACCCTAATTGAACATTTTTCGTCCATATTAACCGGAGATATTAAGGTAGTACGCTCGCGACAGTCACTCTCAAAAGTAAATTTTAGTAAAATGCTATAGTATGGTGCAGTTACTGTAGCATTTTTTTGCTTGGACTGTACTGAATACATAGTCAGCCCTATGTACAGACACACTCACACACAAGTATACTAGTCAGGTTAGAATATTATATTATATTATATCTTTTAACTGAAACGGTTAATATTGTTAAATCTTTTTGTTATAAATTTCTCAAACATTCATTTATAATATATTAGTTTTTTAAAACAATCTATAGAAAATTTTAGAAGTTATTAGAAGAAATGTGCCGTTTACATGTACTTTTCATAGGTTAACCATGTTAAATAACAAACTTTGAACTTAAATATCTTGTTTTAGAAACGGTCAATTTTAATATTTTGCAAATCTTGTTATTAACTACTCTGATTTCAAATTTCATGAAATTCTATAGAAAAGTGCTATCACGAGCGTACTACCTTAAACTTTTAAAAATAAAAAATTTTGGAAAATAAGACTTTTTTAAAAATATTGTTAAAAAATGTAGAAGTTTAGTTTTGTTTTGTATTTAGTTTTGTAGAGTTTTTTCAGACGCATCTTTTGAGCCCTAATTGAACATTTTGCGTCCATATTAACCGGAGATATTAAACTTTTAAAAATCTAAAATTTTGAAAAATAAGACTTTTATAAAAAATTTTTTAAATTATGTAAAAGTAACTTCAAAAAATTATTACCAACTTGAAGAGCATTAAAAAACGCTTCGATTGACCTATTTTTAAACCTGATTCGGGCAGAAATTATGAAATTATTGGTATTTGAAAAATCAAAAATTGTGGAAAATATCATTTTTTCAACATTCTTGTTTATTAAGTTATGTGTAATTATTAAACTATTATTACCATCTTATAGAATATATAAAAACACATTTTTTAGACCAATATTTAATGATTTTTAACCCTTTTATAAAAAGTAATTCTTATATTTCAATTATTATTATTTCTATGAGGAAGCAAAGTGTTCATGAAATGAACACCAAAATTATAAAAATGTACAACTTGGCAGCGGTTTTTAACAGTTTGTTTTTATTATACAACATCATAAAACAAATTTTTTACCTGTATGGTTTTGAAAGATTTTTTTCTACTCTTTTCAATAGTGCATAAATATGTTGAAAATTTCAAAATTTGTCCCTTTGTTGAAAATCAACAATTTTTTTAAAGAATGGACCCATTTTTTTCTAGTCTTAAAATAGAGTTTATAGGATGTATAGGTACTTTAAACAAACAAAATAAAAAAAAAGGAAAAAAACACCTTTTTTTTATTTTAATTTTTAAAAGTATTCATCTTAAGCTATATTTTAAGGCTAAAAAAGAAAAAAAGGGGTTATTTTTAAAAAAAGGCGAAAAAATTTGATTTTCAAATAAGGGGCAAAATTTTGAATTTTTCTAAATTTTTTTTTCCGCTTTTAAAAGAACAAGAAAAATCCTTTGAAAACCATATCTGCATATAGGGCAATATTTTTTCACATTGTTGGACCAAAGTGTTTAACCCCCTCCAATGCGTACATTTTCGTAAATAAAACTCTATAATATTTTTTGATTTAAGTAGTCACAAATAGTAGGTACTAAAGTTTATGTAAATATTAGTCGGATTTGACAACTTTTACTTTTGAGTTTGGTACACTTGAGAAAAATCGCCTCATATACAAAACATTATTAGAATACTTTGACAAAGATTAACAAAACTTTTATTTTTTTTATTGTTAAGAATTAAAAATTCTATAATTAATATTTTGCGAATTTTAAAAAGTTTGAAAAAAATGAAATTATGTGAAAGATGAATTTAATATTTAATATATATATTTAAATCTGATTTAACGAATTCAGATGATTTAACAATGTTAAAAATAAAGTTAATCAAAATACTTAACGATAATCATCTCGTGGTAAACGTAACTGCTCTTTAGAAACAGTTAATTATTTAAAGGTAGTGGAAAGAAGAAATAATTGTAATAAAGCACCACAATGAAGGTTATAAAATCTCCACAGTTTATTCAACTAAAAATCTCCAAGAATGGAAATAACTCAACAATTATTACTTTATAATTCTTTTCGGACAATTAATGAACTTTATATTTAATGCATAAGAAGAAACAATTATTACTAGATGTAAACAAAGACTGAAAAATCGAAGTGCCTCTTTCTTGCTTTGCGGTACTCATTCTAATATGAAAAAAGTGTATTGCTTTCTCATAGAGGAAAGATTGTATTGGTGAATATTTTTTATTGTGATTTTTTGACATATTTCGATGTAATTTTACCTCAGTAGTCCAAAAAATCATGTTTTTAAAAATGTATATGTGCGTAACAAAATTTAATGTCACATCCTGCTTTTTAGATTATGGGAAAAGTATAAAATGTGATATATTAAATTTTGGTGACAGCGGTGGGATACTTTCACCTAAAGAAAAATTTTTTTTCCAATCTATTGACAATTTTTGTGTACTAACATTACATTAGCCTCAATATCTGAGAATCAAAAAGAGTTTCAATTTAAACAGCCTTGTTTGATCGTGGATATTCTTTTTTGATTTTAGTCAATTTTATTTAAGCATTCCGAAAATGAATCGTACGTTAAAAATCTAACCACAGTCAAACTAAATTTTTCCTAACTAGATTCTCCAGCGAGGTTCTCATTAAAATCCATCAGCATTGAGGTAGTATCATTACATTACGATTTTTAAAATTTGAAAATATAACAGTTTCATAATTTCATAAATTTTTACTTTTCTTAACAATTTCAATTTTTTTTAGTTTAAACTTAAAGGAAAAAAGTGCTTTTTCTTCACGTGCTTTACACACAAATAGAAAGAATAAATGATGCGTAATTGAAATTTTACTGTAATAAAATAAATTACTTAATTGAAAATAACTGACATTGACAAAAGTCACTTGGCTTTTATTGGCTGAAACTCATGCGGATAATAATGGGCTTCTATTCGTACCATCAAACGTTAATGTATCGTGCGGTATGAATAACAGAAGAAAGATCACAACCCTATAGAATTGGAACTGCTCAACACACTTCGTTATTGTCCCCTTCCAGTTCATACGATGAGTATCAACGCTGGAGTCTTTTCATCTATTTTCCAACATATAGATAAATATACTTACGATCACATGCTATATAAACGATCTTTCTTCTGCAGTTAACTTAAGTTGCATTATATTGAGGAGGGTTGCTATTAAACCCGACTTCAGGGTGGGCGTTTTGTGTACTCAATAGGGGAGAAAATCTACCACTCTTTGATTATAACTAAAATATAGATATAGACTTGTATATGTAGCCATTATGTATTTGATGCACACATGTACGTATTTAAAGGACATATGTAGCATGCATGGTACATTTACTCTAGAAAATACACTATTGTGGGTATGTATATAGTTTTAGGATCACTGGTAGATCTTAACAATTTGCTTAATGAGGATTATTGTGTTAGAAATAGCGGTTTTGGTTACTACTTCTGTCAAGTACATCATTTTAGAATAATTTCAACTGCATAAGATTATTAAAAGTTTAATAAATTAATTTTTTCAATTTTTGGAAGACGTATAAAAGGTAAGAAAGAAACACTCTTTTACTTTTTTTATAAAATAGACGACGTTTCGGTGGTTCAAAAAAAACAACATCATATTTGAAAGCAGAAGTTTTGCTATTAAATTAAATGCAGCAAAAAGTTTCTTGGAAGAAAATTCTTATATCTTTTTTTTACTAATTCTGACAAAGGAAATGTTTCAGTTTGTAAGAAAAAATCAGACTACATTACTAAAGTCCGTGACTTACTTTACGATTTAAGCACTTATAAAGAAATTTTAACGAAAGGAGATAGTTTTATCCACGTTACAATCAAGAACTTATAAAATTCTTAAAAATTGAAATGACAATGAATTTCTTAAACATAAATATCATAATAATCATTTAACTATGACTAATACCTCTTTGGCAAAATTTTATGGTTTACCAAAAATCCATAAATTCAAGAAGGAAGATGTACAGTTTCTTAGTAAAACCTATTTTTCTTTGCTTAATTTGTTGGAAAAGTAATTTTATAATTATACGCAAAGTGCTTTCTGAAGCTCTTCATTTCCATTATTCATTCGAAACTTGAGAGGATTTTCTTTTACAGTATTTACCAATGTTTCAACAGCGTTTTCAAAGTCCTTTTGATTACTAATGCAGAGTCGATCAATTTCAATATTTCGTTTATTCTTCAGAATTCTTTTTACTTCTCTTTTAAAAGGACTTCCAAGTACTGTGATCCTTACTCTGTTCGAAACATCCGTTTCGTGCAATCTAAAAGTAACTGCCGACTGTATAACATCAGAAATGACTTTGGCTATGCGATCAAAGATTTGTTTGACTTTTTCCATCTTCTGACAACAACAAAGTAGACCCATCAACGATACGGAATACGGTGGTTTAGTTGGGTTTGAAGACTGATTAATTAAAGGAAATTCAATAGTTATCGGAGGATGAAGTGTTGGGGGTTTTGGAATTTCCGGAAGATTTGTAACTGGAGGAGGTTCAGTAGGATGTGGAAATTCCGGAGGATCAGTTAATCCAGGAGGTTTAATATCGAAAGGTTTAGTAGTGTGGGGCGGTAATTTAACGGGGTAACAAGAACATTCACAGTCTTCATAGCATGTACACTCACAAGGAGATTTGCAATGAATTGGACAGGGGTAGTGAGTATTAACTTGTGTATAACCTGTAGTACTTTCTTCTACAGAAAAAGAGGAGTTTGAACCATCACCAGCTAATGAAAAAGAAGTAGAAGAAGAAGACGAATCTGAACCTATTGGTGACGTTATATCAACATCAATTAAAGATGTATGTGATGTAACAGATGCAGTTAAATCAGTACCAGTTAAAGTAACTAAATCATCTTTATTTGAAGATGTACTATCTATAAGTGTTGCAGGAGAAGTAATTTCAATAAAACTGTCGTCATAATCTTCGTCTAAGAAATGATGAGTAACAGGTAAAGTAACGATAGTAGCAGTGGTACTTGGACTTTCAATTGAGGTAGTGCCTTGAGTAATAGGTGCAGTACTAGCTAAAGTAGAATTTTTAGTAGAAGGCTTAGGACGACAAGTTGGCTTTGATGGTCTAGATAATTTTCGTCCTAAGAAAGGACCTTTCGTACTCTGAATGCTGCTTCCAGTCGTGCAAGTCCAATTAATAGGAAAGTTCACCTTATCATGAAAACCATGACAAATGCAACGACATGGAGGAATGCATGAACCAACGCAATATCCTAAAGCTTGTAATTCAGGAATATCGTAATTTCCATCTTCTATAAATCCTAATAAGTCATGCTCTTCTCTACGCTCTCGGACATGATTGTCTTCCATCCATGTTTTTAGTGACCAGCCCTGGAATTTTTAGCGGTATACAATATTTTTGCTGATGATGAAATAATTGTTTAGCTTAACTGATATAATTGCATGTTTTAATCAATGAAACTGTTTACATTTTGTAACAAAAGTAAGTTACCTATAGGTCTTGAGTGTGCTTTTTTTGATTTAGACACGGGAATTGAAAACTGCACACTCATAGCTTATGTAGGAAATATACTTCTGGTACAAAATATAAACCGTTCTATTTATAAAACTTTAATTTTAAATTCAAATAATTTTATGATTTTGGGCGTTATTGGGTTAAAATAGTTAGAATTTTTAAATGTTACTCACTGAATTGTTTTGATAGGATAGAACATCTTGATTGTCTTTTTTACTTGTTTGTACCGCAATCCAATTGACCAGAAATATTCCCAATAATGTGAGTGAACATGGAAGAACTAATAGATGAATTAAAAAATTTATTTAAAATTTACTTTCCATTTAAAAATTTGATATTAACAAGGTGATTACTAATTTGTCATCAGGTTTTCAAAGTTCACAATGGCGGTTTTAATCAAATCCGATCAATTTATATACATTTCATTCGTAATATTATTTTTTAAAAAGTTTTCTAACCAAACGCATCCATCTTTGAAAAGCATTTGTAAAGAAACTAATGAAGCTATAGAGATGCGCGCTTTATTGCATTGAAAGGAACACATCTTTTTCTATGAGAATCACCGAAAAAGTAAAAATTTAATTTTTCGAACCTTAGGTATATTGTAACTTATACGAGATCTCATATTGACATTATTATTTTATACTTTACCATAGAAAATAAATTAATTTCAATTCTAACTTACGAAAAATCACAGAAACTGGGATTTTTGAAATAAAGTATTTCACTTCCTGCATTTTAAACAGCTTTGGCAGTAATGACTTTTAATAAATGATTATTGAACGATAAGTAGTAAATGTCAGATAAGTTAATAATTATTTGCTATTATTGAAAGGAATTATATGAAACGCGCATTTTGAAAACCGTAATTTTAATTATAATGTTTGTAATTTATAGTATAAATGAATGTTATGTCTTTTCTTAAAAAATTATATTTTTTGTTTGACGAAAGGTAGGTTTTTGTCGAAGAGGTTAATAAACTTAATGTCAAGTTCACTGTCGTATTAGGGTCTTTCGTAGTATATGAAATAAAAATTACAGCCTATGACCTCAAATGCAATAAATCACGAATCAACTTAATCGAAATAACTGCTGCCATATATTATAACTTCAATTTCAATTAGAAATTTTGTTCCATTGTTTCTCTATCAACTCTCATAAAGTGATGTAATTATGATAAACATTTATAATGATATAAAGCAATAACAATAATTATTAATGCAATTAACATTATGATAAGTCAATGCGAAATTATGCAATAATTTATTCATTTGTTAAATTAATTTCATAATTAATATTTATAGTTAATGATCATTATTATTTTAGTTAATTAATGTATTAAGTATTTATAAGATAAAACAAGAAAAATAACACTTTACATGTCATACTTGTTATTTTTTTACTTTGAATTTATTATTACAACTAAGGCTTCGAAAAAAGATGCACAGAGAAAAATTTTATTTAAACCGAATATAATTTTTGTTGTTACAAATAAAAATATATCTACGTATATTTTTCGGCAGATATTAATGGACTAATGATGGACCGTTTTTTCAGTTTTGACATTTTGCACTTGTGAAAATGTGGAAGTTGGTAAATAACGAAGCAAATGAAATGTAAATTATCGCGTAAGGGATCCGTTTATGTGTGCCATAAAAATTTCAATAAAACTCAGCATAGAAATTGGCGTCAGTCTTTTCGTTATCTTGTGTGACATCCGGTTTTCTTTTATTCTGCTTTGTCTTCATCTTCGTTTCCAGCATCTTTCCACTGTTTATATTTCTGTTCCCTTGTCACCGGAAAAACGACAATGCATAGATCGTTCTCAGCATGTTATGAAGAATTTATATATTCATATTCTACTGCTGACAAGAAACGAAAAAAAATATTCCCCCTCATTTTCGCAAAAAAGAATTTGAAAAACAAATTAAAATATCAAAATCATTAACTATTAAATCATCCTTTTAATTTTTTAAAAATTTTAAATATTTACAAACCTCTCTTTATATAATTATATCTTTAGGAATAATTCTAGAATGTTTTCTACTATTTCATTTAAAGTAAAAATATTATTGTCGACTTTTTCTCACATTCACTGCTCGTGTACGAATTCAAGAATGTTTCCTGCACGGATAGAAAATTAATTATTATCAATATTAATCTTAGTATTCTTTCATTCATTCTGTCCGCAGTTTGAAGTTAGTTTCTGTGTATACCTATGCATTTGTTTTTTCTTTTTTTAAAAAATATTGTTTGACAAATTTACTCTCAAATTATTCTCCTTTTTATTTATATAAAATACTAGAAAATTGTTAAATGTTAAAAAAAAATTTATTAAGAAATAGGAAATATTCCCATTTTATGCATAATTTTTATTTCTCAAAGTTTTTTAAAAGTAATAGAAAAAAATGTTTATAAATTCTATTTGTCACTTAGAAAATTTAATTGAAAATGAAACTGAAAATTTTTGAATTTTTAGAAAATAAAGGAAAAAATTTTATTGAATAAAATGTTCTGTTAAATTTATTTATGAATATCTTTAATTGTAAAATTATTCGAAAATAATGATTTTTAAAAAATTTTTAAAAGATTTAATTATTATTATTTTTTTAGAAGAATTAAGATTTTCAAAAACTTAAAATTCAAACCTTTCTGAAATTAATCAACTTTAAAAATATTATCATAAAACATAAAGAAAAAAAAACGATCAATTTTTTTATGTTTTATAATATAATTAAAAAGGATCGAGTGTTAAAATCATTGTTTTATATTATAAGAATATTGTTACTGTAACTTATTAAAAATTATTTTCATATTCTATTATTATCTCAAATTTAAACTAAAATTCATATTCAAATGAATTTTTATTAGAAAATTCTACGAGAATTCAATTATTTAAATATAAAAGTAAATTATTTATTCAATAATTGAATGTTTCTTAAAATGTAACTCTGATAAAGAATTTTATTAAAAAATTGTTTAATAATTGAATTCTTTTAAATAATTTTGATTTGATTAAAATTGTATTAAAAATAATTGAAATTCTGCGATGACTTTTATTATTTCTAAAAATAATTAAGTTATTAAGAAAAAACTTATAATAAATTTGTAAAAATTCGAATTCCTGTGAAATTTTTATTATGCATGAAAATAATTAAATGTTTGCGTACAAATATATTAAAATTGTTTTTAAATAATTGAATTTTGAAGAAGAATTTTTTTAATTATAAAGATAATAATTGGGATTTTGTCGAGATTTTTTTGTAAATTTTGTGATAAGAATTTTATTACTTTTAAAAATAATTATTAATTCATACAATCATTATTGTAATTTCTTCAAAATTCAATTTTTTTACACTGAGAAAACGATTTATTTGATTCAAAAAAATTTTGTTTAAATCAATTTTAAAATATCTTTGCTATACAGTCAAACAAATTTAAGTTTAATTCAAACATATTTTTTGGTTCATTTATAGAAATATCTAATATATATTCAATTAAAACATATAATTTATCATTGATTTTAAATTATTTCTAATCAACATTTAAGTTTGGATCAAACAACATTTTTAATCATATTTTTTGTTTAAACCAAAACAGAAAATATGTTTGAATTAAACAAAATCACTTAAAATTATTTTTTCACTTGAATCGAATATAATGTTTTCTCAGTGTAGTGTTATTCTTAACTAAAATTCTTCTATAAATCCATTATTTTTAATTATAAATTAAATATACCTGTATTGACAAATTTAACTAATTTTAAAAGATTTTGAATTACTAAAATTTTTCAAAAATCTAAGTTTATTAAAATTTTTATTCAACATTGAAATTTTATAAAATTTCAAATTGAAACCGTTTGAGGTTCATTTATTAATGAAAATTTTACGCAACTTTTTTAAAATTAAATTAATTTTCCAATATTTTTAAGTAAAATTATTCTTTAAATAATTTATTTATTATATGATAGTTGTTCAAGATTTAAGTTATTTAAAAAGAAATTTTTGTCAGAAATTGAAAAAATTGAAGGTTTTGTATTAGCATTCGTGGTAATTTTATAGTTTATGACAAAATTCAGAATTTTCTTATGAGTTCTAAAAATTTAATTGTTTTCAGTAGGTACTTTTAATAAAAATTTCTGACTTTTTTCTGAATTCCTTATGTCAGAATATATGATTATGAAAATTATAATAATATTGAAACTATATATGGGCAATTCCACGTGAGATTTCAGTCGACCTCTTAAAATCGGCCAAAAATATTTTTTTTTCTATTCTGTATTGAAAAAAAACAGATACGTATTTTTTTATTATTTTTTTGGAGGCCAAATTTTTGAGTTATGAATTTTCAAAATTTTCGCTTTTTAAATGTAGGTATATTTTTAATGTCAGATAACTAAAAAAATATTGCTTCTTTTCATTTTTTGACAAGAAAAAAAAAGTTTTGTTTTTCTCTCTACTTTTGAATAATCTTAACAAAAAATTTTTTTTTTCATTTTTTATTAAAAAAATAAAAAAATTTTATAAACAAATTAATTTTTTTTAACTTTGAGTATGATAAATTTTTAATTTTCTTTTTTAAAACATACCTGGAAATGATAAGAAGGTTTTGCAAAAAGTTTCAGAGTGGGCCTGACAAGTTTGATGGGTCCAAAAAAATAATTAAGCTGTCCGTGCAGGTCGCACGCACGTGGCACAATGGGATTTTTTTTACAATTTATTATTAAAAATTGTCTAGAGCCTACAAATTTTATTGGATTTTAATTATTATTGAATTTTTAGGCTCTAAACAATTTTTAATAATAAATTGTAAAAAAAATCCCATTATGCCACGTGCGTGCGACCTGCACGGAGAGCTTAATTGTTTTTTTTGACCCATCAAACTTGTCAGGCCCACTCTGAAACTTTTTGCAAAACCTTCTTATCATTTCCAGGTATGTTTTAAAAAAAGAAAATTAAAAATTTATCATACCCAAAGTTAAAAAAAATTAATTTGTTTATAAAATTTTTTTATTTTTTTAATAAAAAATGAAAAAAAAAATTTTTGTTATGATTATTCAAAAGTAGAGAGAAAAACAAAACTTTTTTTCTCTTGTCGAAAAATGAAAAGAAGCAATATTTTTTGAGTTATCTGACATTAAAAATATACCTACATTTAAAAAGCGAAAATTTTGAAAATTCATAACTCAAAAATTTGGCCTCTAAAAAAATAATAAAAAAATACGTATCTGTTTTTTTTCAATACAGAATAGAAAAAAAATATTTTTGGCTGATTTTAAGAGGTCGACTGAAATCTCACGTGGAATTGCCCATATATTCCAATTCATATATTTTTAAAATTTGAATTAAAAATTTTTACGTTCTATTATTTTTAAAATTGCTAATTTTATTCAAAAAAGCGAGCGAGAAGTAAATTGTTGCTATAATTTAAATTTTGTAAATGTATTTTACAATTTGTGGAAAAAGTGCAACGAACCGACATTTTTACATAGAAAATACTAAACAGTGAAGAAATAATATGAAATTTAGTAGTTACATTAAAATTTAACTAAAATTCTTATATTTGTGCACTTTTTAAAAAATGTAAATTTGAAGATTGTTTCTATGAAAATATTTTATTTTTTGTCATATTTTAAAGTTAAGTATTCAATGTTTTATTATAACTAAAAGTTTATACAAAAATAGCTTCTTTATAACTTTAATAATCCTTTAAAAAAACTATGGCTATCTCCCCTGACATACCCTATATAAATACGTTTTTAATAGAAGTACCTCGAATGTAAAAATAACATTCCTTTTCCATAAATGCAAAATTCTATACAATGTTTCTCTAAACATTGTGTTGCCACTTCTATAGATTTAAAGTCACTTCTTTTATATTTTTGTTAACTTTGTAGAAGAATCACTTTTACCACTGATTTTGCTAAGAAATATAAGTATGATACTGTTGATAGCAATTTATTATTCAAAAATTAAAAAAAATTGGAACTTTAAACATCGTTGTTCATTGTAGAAAATCACCCATTTATTTAAATTTATATGACATAATAGAGATAGTCAATTTAATTTTTTTATTATTCTTCTTAAATATATATACATATATATCTAGTTATGTGTGATTTTAGAGAATGATATGACAAGGGCGGCCAACATCAAAGTTAATTCTAATCGTATGGTGTTTGTACTACAAACAGGGAGCTGGTATTAAAGAAATATTATTACAAGAGGGTTAAAACGCCAGGAGCCGACAGCTTCCATAAAGAAAAACGATACACTGCCAGGTGCAAACTACTAAAAAGTTTTTGTCAAACCGATAATCGAAAATATTTCTCTTCAACAATATTCATCAAAGATTTATTTTATCCTTTCTATTATAAAAGTATTGAATCAACTAAAGAATAAACAACAGTTATCAAAAATTATAATGTTAATATCAATAACATTAACAATTATAACAAATGTAATATTATTATAACTTTTTTTATGCATTAAAATAATGCAAATGCGTTAAAACTTTTAAACACCGCATTTAAAATCTTATAGATATTCAGGTTTAATATCTTATTTTTTAACACCTAATAATATTTTCGAATATCAACGGTTAATGACACTCAGAAAGATTCTAGATATTAATCGTAAATGCCGAATACTGAGCGTTAGCATCTGTTTTTAATGTCTACTTTTAAAAATCTAGTATTCTTCGTATATTTTTATTTTTATGGTGGAATTCAAAATAGGGGAAGAAACTAATATAAATTTATTATTTCAATAATATAACCGCATTGAGAAATGAGAAAATTAGAATGAACCTCATGCATCTTGATAAAGAAAAGGAAATGAACAACTGGCACGTGCTCTAATTTAAAACAGACTCTCATAAAGAAGTAAAAGATAATTTTTTCCTACACATTTAGTTATGTGACACATGTTTTTCAAATTATGTGCATCTTATCGCATCACTCTTATTTTTATCCAAAGATTTTTTCAAATGCCGATCTTCACGCTTAACGTCTGACGCTTTCAACGCGCTTATCAGTTTCTTAATTCCGATGCAGTCGTATTATATTTTAAAGCTTTATTATTTTTTAAAATTTAGTATGATAAAATCATTTTTAAACGTTATAATTAATATTATTTTAAATTAGTATATAATCAAATAAATTTAAATTAGTAAAATTTGATTAATTTTATCACTATAGAATTCTACTAATCGTTATAATCAGAATTCAGTTACTGATAATTGGTATAAACTCTCTAAATTTGAATTAGCGAAATTTCACTGATTTCCAGCGATAAGCATACCATAGATTCCAATTAGCGAATATGCGCTAATGAATCAGTGATATTTACGCTAATTGGAATCTGTGGTATGCTTATCGTTTCTGCAGATTTAAAGAGAATGTACTGATTTAATTAGTATTTTCTGAATATATAACGGTTTATTATAAAATTCTTTATATTTACAAGAAATTTTGTATGTAAGTGTTGGAAAAATAGTTTTAAAAGTTGTATTTTGGAGAAAGTGACATTACAATGAGCACATGTGATAATAGTTCAGGAAGTGGCGCCAATTCAAGTTAAGTAGCAGAATCAACTAGCAAAAATCAATTAACTTTACATCAGCTAACATTTTTTCTTTTTTAAAATCATTTTTTGGATAATTTATTGTTAATAAGAATGTTTGTTATTAAAAAATACTTAATATAAGACATTAAAAACCTGACGTATAGTTGTGCTGAATATGAATACAATGTTCGTTTTTTCAAATTTATATTAAAAATTAGTGAATGGTGGAAAAAATTTCTGTAGTTGTTATGTAACTCTAAACACAGTTATCTTTAATAGTTGTTAATTTTAATTTCCAAAATGTGTTAGGTTTCAACAATATAGTAATAGAGAACTTTTATTAGTTGTTAATTCTAAAATGGATGTTTTTAACAGCTTTTAGCTTTAAGACAAGTATTTTTAATACCCAATGGGAAATGCCAGTGTAGTGCCGATGTTCACCACTGGCTTAGTACTCAGACGATTGTTCGGCGTAGTCTAGCCGAGCCTCGACAATTAGTGCTGGCGCAGTACAGAATTTTTGTTTCGCCAAAGCTTGGACAAGCCACGGCGGCAAGTGCTGGCTGAGTATAGAAAAATTGTTCACAACGCTCTTTGCCAACATTGCTTTTTTACATAAACTTCAAAGAAATTATAAAAAAAAGTTTATAAATGTTTATAAATATAAATTCATTGAAAAAAATTAATATTTTACTTTTCAGTTGTTCATATTTTATTTTTATTAAATTTAATAATAACAATTTAACATAATTGTCTAATATTGTAAATAATAAATTATTTAAACAAATTAAAATTATAAACTATTCTTGCCTCACTCTTTCCTAATAAATACAAAAAAATAAAGTACAATACATGTTTTTAAATGGATAATTTTGTTAAAAACTGTTTTTAAATATACTTATAAAATCAACAAACTAGCAAATTTGAATTTCACTTTGTAATTTTGCAAAATAAATCATTTTTGGTTCATCTGAGATAATTATTTAATAACAAAATTAATTAAAATAAGACCTAATTTCAGGTAAATATGATGTGCGATAAGTTCTCTATCTTGAATAGGATAAATACTATGACCTTTTCAAAATGATCCACTATATATCTTCTGTTACAAATAACTATTTTAAATAAATTAAAATTTTACTAATTAACACCCTACAACAAACTAGAAATTATTGCTTCCTCATACAGAAAAAACTGAACTCAATATGAGTCGGAAAAGTGACTTATTATAAGTTAAAACAAAAATGATCCCGATCAAATCGTTTTTTGAGTTTTAGACAAAAAGTTTCAAAATGAGTTGGATCCAACTCATTTTGAGTTCAAGATAAAATTACAATTGCCGATTCATTGTATTTATGGAGAATCGAGAACATTTTTTTAGGTTAGAATTTGTAAATTTATAAGTATCAATACCAACTATGCAACATAAAAATACAAAAATTTTAACAATGCCTGAAATTATTTGTATATTAAAAACAAAAATTGTATAAAGAAAGTCTTATTTTTGAATTTTTTTTAAAAATGTGGTAGTAACTTTTAAAGTTTTATAAATAACTTGTAGAACTTTAAAAATCTCTTTGTTTAACCTATTTTTTAACGTAATAGAAACATTTTAGAATTTATATTTTTTTGTTCTCTTAATGAAAATTAAAAATATCTTTAGTCTCTTCTGTTTCGAATTAGGTTCTATTTATGAAAACAATTATCCCCCCTTTTTATCGTCTACACGTAATTGCTTACTATGCTTGTCTAGCTGAAAAATGCATTTCATCGACAAATTCATAAAACACATTTTGCGACTCAAATTCTAGGTCAAATTCTTAATAGTCTTAGTGAGTATAACACTTAAGTGAAAAGCTTAAGCTAAGCGATATTAATGGCTCACAGCATAAGTGGAAGTTTTAACACGTCGTAATCATCATCAGAAGGTCAACAACCAGACGTCAGCTTTTAATGTATGGACTTCGTTTTAAGTTTAAGAAATAAGGTATTAAAACCCAGATGTCGTAAATAAATAACTTTAATATATTTTAATTTTAATTTAAAAATACCGTATTTATTAAAAATAAAAATAAAATATTTTTTGAATTTAAAAGAAAGTCGACACAGTAGGTGTCAATTTTACTCACAGGTGACTCACTGCGCTCTCTAAATCTGAAATGTCGATAAGTATACAATTCCAATTATCGTATAATAGAGGAGAACGGGGCGAGGCAGCCAAGATTGCACATTTTGGTTTGCGAGGCAGTTATTTAAATAGGTTTTTTTCAATTTTAATATCGCCCCAATGGGAAATTTACAACTGGCGTAGTACTGCGCCAGCACTGGCAGCACTGGCGGCAAGGCTGAGAGCCAGCACTGGCATGGCACTGGGATGATAACGCCGTCTGGCGCTGCCGAAGTACTGTCTGTCAGTGCTGCCAGACAGCGCTGGCGCAGCACTGGACCAGTGCTGGATGAGAATATTGCCGCAATAAATGCCGTATTGTTATTAATTAGTCGTAAATTCATAATTATAAATAATTTAACAACAAAATGGTAAATAATATTAATAAATAGTTATTATTCATAAAATATTTCTCTTCTTAAAGAAATTGCATTAAAGATGGCGACTAACAATGGATATAGCAAATGAAGTAGACAAAAATTGTTTATAACATTTAAAAATTAAATAATAGACAATTACAGTAAGTGTGCATTAGATTTTCATATTTTAGTACCTAACGATTGGAATCTAGAAATATCGCAAACTTATGAAAATAAACAAAATTGCTGACGAGGGGAATCGAACCTACGACCTACGGACTAACAGACTAACGCTCTAACCACTATGCTAACGACACATGTGTACAGTAAAGTATTAATATCTCAGTATCATTCAGACATACAATTATTGAGTCAAAGATGAGAAAAAAATAAGGATACGTTAGAAATAATAAATTGAAATAAAATAAATTAAACTAAATTTTTAATAATTAAATTACTTTACTTATTGTATTTAACATTTTACGTAATTCTTAAATTACGTGGTAATTTTTTAATAATTTTTTATTCATAGTAAGAAGTATAATAGTATTTTAATAGGAACCAAATTATTATTGAGATTAAAGTTTAAATTTTGTTTATAATTTTAATTTGTTTAAATAATTTATTATTTACAAAATTAAACAATTGTGTTAAATTGTTATTATTAAATTTAATAAGAATAAAAAATGAACAACTGAAAAGTAAAATATTAATTTTTTTCAATAAATTTATATTTATAAACATTTATAAACTTTTTTTATAATTTCTTTGAAGTTTATGTCAAAAAAGCAATGTTGGCAAAGAGCTTTGTGAAAAATTTTTCTATACTCAGCCAGCACTTGCCGCCGTGGCTTGTCCAAGCTTTGGCGAAACAAAAATTCTGTACTGCGCCAGCACTAATTATCGAGGCTCGGCTAGACTACGCCGAACAATCGTCTGAGTACTAAGCCAGTGGTGAACATCGGCACTACACTGGCATTTCCCATTGGGGCGTTAGAAACCTTGTCTTATTGGCTAAAAAATCGCCATAGAACATTTTGACGTTGGTTGCACTTAAAAATTTCCACAAACCTTTTCCCAAAGGACCACATTTTGGCATATTTGAAAAAACGTGGGGTGAGGCGGCCAACTATTTTAATAGTTAAAAAAACATAACTTAAAGTTAAAATTTGTGAAACATAACAAGGTAGTTGTCCTTAACTTACTTTTATTTTGTTAGTAAACTTCAAAAATTTACATTTGAATAATATTATAATAATAACATTAGTTAAATTAAATTTAACATTTTAAGGAAATATAAAGTTGTTATTCTTAAAAAATGGTTTATAAAATTCAATGTTAAGTTTAATATGTATTGGAGTAAGAAAAAAAGAGAAAACATTTAAAAGAACCAATAAAATCAACACAAAAAGATAAAAAAGTGCGAAAGAAAGTTATTTCTTCTTAAGTTTCCTAATTTTAGCTATTGACATTTTTTAGAAAACATATATTAAACTTAATATAGAATGTTTGTAAGAAAAAGAGTTAATTAAATTTTGAGACAACTTTTAAACTCAGAATCATCTAAGTAAACTGCGATTCTATCGCAAACACAATAAATCAATGAAAATTCAGGAGAAGTCATCTCCAAAATTCCAGACAGGATCCTCTCTTCTCCAGCAGGTTTATCTTGTTTAAACTCATACGAATCCACACCCGTCATTACCATCTATATGTATATATCACTCTCGACTCATTGGCAATCTACTCGCATCTGTAACTCTTAAATTTTCAGTGTGTTAAAGTGTATTCTAATGCGTTTGCATGTGAGAGAGGCTGCGTTATAATACTCGCAAGACTATAAGCTTTAGCGCGTGTGCGCGTTTGTTTGCGTCCATATATGTGAGAGTGCGAGGTTTAACAAGGGTCTGACAGGCTCGTTGCCGTTGTTATTTATCGGTTATGTCGGCGCATCTCCCATCTCGACGAAAGAGAAGCTTTATACATATCTCCTCTCATTCTTCTTCTCACTCTATCCTCCAAACGAAAACACAAATCGTTAAATGAACATGAATGTATATGTTCAAGCACACCGTTTGCTACCCCATCATAGAAAAAGTTTCCTTTTTCATACTACTTTTAATATATTATTAACTAAATACAAATCAAATTAAGTTTGAATATATTTGTAATTTTTTTTATACCCAACTAGAAATTGAAATTCGGCACAATACTGACTCCAGAGTTGGCGAAACTTTAAGATGATGACATTTCGTTAGTACTTGCTGCGAATATTGGTCAAACATTGGGAATCAGTATTTTACAAATACTAACACATGTCAAGAAAGAATATTAAAATTAATACAGAATGTAATAAAAATTAACTATCCACTATTAAGCACTAGAATATAGAAATCAGGAAAAAAATATATTTGTGACGCGCTCTCAATAAAAGTAGTGAATTACACATTCAACCAGAAACAAAGTTTGTCAAATGCGGTCAAAAAGAATGCAGACAAAATATAAAAAATTAAAAGAATATTGGAATATCCCGAACTAATGACCGATAATGTTAAAAGTAAAGTGCCAAACAACACGGTTATGTTTCTCCTTTTTGTAAAACAATTTCAAGAGAACCAAGATCTATTGTTCAAAGTTTTTAATGTAAGTTAACAAATTAATTATTTATAAATAAAGTGTTATATATTTATTAAAGGATAAATTGACTAAAACTTATCATTGTAATACAGAAAGCAAATTTTATTTTAATGGTAATATAGTTTTGATTGATTTACTATACATTTCTGTCTTTTTAGATTTCAGACGAGGATTACGTAATAAAAAGTAAAATAGGATCAACACCCACTTTAGTTGTAAAAGAAGCCAATTTATATGATGAACGAAGTTATAATGTAACGTATACATTGAAAATCAAAATTTGATTAAAACAAAGGATATTGTTTTAGAAGGAATCTTCATAGTGTTTATTTCATATTATTGCTTTGGATATTCGTATCCTATTGATTTGGCAAAGACATTTGAATTTATTCAAAGGTACATAATTCAATTTTTCATGTCACTGTTTGTAATAATCTAATAAATATTAACCTATTCTTTCTACTCTATAGAGGGTGCTTTGTTTACTGGTAAAAATTACTTTCAATTACGGTTGTCACTCTGTAACTCATAGCAGAATCATCTAAAATAAAAAAATTAAACATAATTTTAAAATAGATGACTTAATACAGGACCTAAACCTCGAAATTCTCAAAAACATACAAAATTAAAAAAATGGCAAGCTTTTGAATCTAAAAATCTGAAAAAAACACCATTTTTTAACGTAAATGATACACAAAAAATGTAATTTTTATCATTAGTAGTAAATCAGAGATTTTGTCCTGTATTAAGTCGTCCATTTTGAAATAAAATTTGATTTTTTAGTTTTAGACGATTCTGCTATGAGCTACAATGACGACCAGTAATTTTTACCAGTTATATTTTGTATTTTAAAACTTATGAGCAAAAATTTTTTTTTAACTTTTGTTCTAAATGCATGAAAAAATTTGGTTTCAGAATTTCACAAATAAGTTTAGGGTGTAGTTAAATTAAGAGATAAAGAATTTTCTTGAAACGTGATCACTATTATTTCATGTAGTTTAATATATATATGCATTTTAGTTTTAAATTATTTCTACCTGAATTTTCAATTTAGTATTATTTTTCAGTTAAATTTTAATGAAATCACTTACATGTTTTTAAAATTCATATACATATTTCTAACAGTGTACATAAGAAGCAAAAAATGTTAGGTTATGTTTATATTTTTTTAAGTAAAAATACAGAAAGACAATCAATTACTATTATTATTAGTTCTCAAGTCTTTATTATACATCAGAACCCGAACAGCAACGGACATTCAAGGATATCCTACAGACGTTCTATAGTCACATCCAGAAAATTAGATATTCCTAGGATGTCATTAAAATATCTCAGGAAGTACCTGGGACATCCGACGAATATAATAGTTTCCGGATATTCTTAAGAAATCTGTAGGATACCCTGAATGTCCAGGTGGTGTTAGGGAAGTACTCATTAAAAACTGGTTTCAAATTTACATAATTAAAAAGAAACTTTTAAGCCGCAGATAAATCTAGCGCGAACATAACCTGTAATTCGTTTGCTTCTTAGTTACCTGCTTTCTTGGGAGCGCGTCCCATTTGTCTTTAAGTTTAAGGATACAGTAATTTTTGTTATTTAAAGCTGCTAAAACAACTTGTTAAAGAATGGAAGAAACTCTTGTGCAGGATGGTAACAAATATTCTAAGTATTTCCAAACACATTCTTCTATAACAGAAAATTAGTTTTATATACCAAGAGACTCTGAAGTTAAAGACAAATTGTAAAACAATGGTTTCAAACGTTCGCTTAATATTCGTAGCCAAGGAATAACCAAAGATTAATTAAGGATTTGGTAAATAATTGGTTATCAATATTGACCTAACCCTAACAGCAATGGGTATTATAGGATATTCTGTAAGAACGTCCTATTCATATCCGAATGTTAGGATATATGTAGGGTAACTTAAGAATATATGTGGCTATTCTGAAAACCTCCTAAAGATATTCCGGGATCTAGATATCTTAAAAATGTTCGTAGGATATCCCGAAGATCCGAATGTTGTTAGGGAATATATTCATAACCAATGAATAACCAAGGCTTGTAAAATTCGACATTTGCCTTAACCCTCTGCATAAACATTTATTTTCTTGTGGGGAAGACTTTTGACGTATTTTAAGTGAATTTTTACTTATTTAGATTTAGGGAGAGTGAGAAATGGTTGATTAAAATCGTAAGACTATAAGAGTTACTGAAATTAATTATAATTAATTTGTAAATCAATGAATAATAATTTCTAAAGTGAGAAAAACATTAAGTAAAATCATCAAAAAGCGAGAGAAAGAGATATAAGAATGGGGAGCATAAAGAGAATATTACCCGTGCGCTTGGGGATATAGGAGGAGCTCGCAATAAATAAACTCCAGCCCCATTCGAGTAAGTGGTTATGTTTTTAACACGTGCTAGCGCTAAGCGAACACCCCACCATAACCACCATAACTACCACCACCAGTACAACTTATACCACCACCATATACATTCTCCGCCTTCTGTGATTCCAGCGCCATACGCGATGCTCGCTCGTATACATTTTCCATACCTTCAAATGACATGAAGCAAAATTTCATTATTTTTCACAGACGAAGCTGTTAACATAAAAATGTGAATGTAAAACCAAGACACTTGAAAATAAATTGTACCCTCAACTAAAACCACTTATATTATCAATTAATAAAACGTCTAATAAGGACCTGACCTGGTTTAGATAATTGAAATTCTAAATTGTTTTCATATACGAAGTTAAAATGAATATTTCTGTGAATTTTAATTTAACTTATAAGAGTCAGGTATTTGAATAAGATGAAAACAAGTAATTGTTTGTAAAATATTGGCTGACTTTTTGCTCCAGCAATTAGAGAAAATTAAACAATTATTAGGTGAAAGCAATTAATTTTATTAGTTAATAAAGAACTAACAGAATAGTTAATAATGACTAATTCAAATTGTTACCAAAAGTTTCAGTTATTTTCGCAAAAACCTTAAGGTGAATTTACCTCAAAATTAGCCAGCATTAACTATTTAATTAGTAGAATTATTACTATTTGACTCAGCGACTGACTTCTTATTATAAATATAGTAATTTTTAAATAATTTAAATTTGAAGAGTAATATTTTCAATACAGAAAATAAGGCCAAAATTTACCGTCGGGGAAATATAAAATTTGCCTCAGAGCCCTTGATTTTAAGAAGAAAGTATATATAATTGTAAATGAAAGACACAAAAGTATAGGCATAACCATTATCTAATCAAAAATATTAAATTAAGCAATTGCTTAAAGCGTTTACCAATTATATGTGCAGTATCGTGTCTACGCGTATATTATTATTGACGAAAATTAGACAACCGCAGTTAATGAACAAGTATCTTACTGTATTTTATACCATACTAGTACTGCGGTATAGTACATTATTGACAGTACTGAACTAGTATTGAATCAGTACTAAGGTTGTATCTGTTTACCAATTTTTCATTACTATTTACTTAATAACATAATTAGATTTAATATTGATTTATAATAATTACGGTAACACAACAACTTTATCTATAAAGTCATAAATTATACATTATACTTATATTGTTGGGTATTTGAAAGTTGAATAAACTGTTGGGGACTTATTACATACATTGTGGCGTTTTATTACTGCTATTTTTATTCACACTTGATTTTAATACTTTCTTTCTTGATTTTTTCTTAATTGAAATACCATCTATCCGGATGCATTGAGTCAATAATGTTTTAAGAAAGGGTCCACTACTTTTAGATAATAAATTATCTACGAAAGAGCAAATAAATGTTTTACTGTAAAATCTTTATTTCGAGTTCTTGTGTTTAACTAAATTTGTTTAACAAACAGTCAAATCTGAATCTTTACAAATAAGAATCTCTGCTAAAAATACCGATGCCAGATGTGTATGTGTTTTTTCAGATTCAAAAACTCAGAAATTCAAAAAACAAAATGATTAAAGTTCAGTAGGATTGTAGTTATCGTCCGAACTAGAATTATTAATTTTTATAAAAAAGATCAAAATTGGAGAAATTTAAATAAAGTTGTTCAAAATACGGTGTCTATTCTGGCGCTGATCAGATCGTCATGTCAAGGCGCTGGTCATAGTGGTGACGATTAGTCCATAACACGGTCTGATCAGATGAGTTATTCATGGTCTGATCAGTATCGCTACATAAATCTGAAACAATACTGCTTCCACTGTTATTAATAATAATAAATATTATTGTTATTATATTTATTCATATATGTGTGTATATAAATTTAATGACAATAAGTTATTATTATAATAATTATATTAATTTCATATAAATAATATATTACACTTACAAAAAATGTCATTTAAAATAGTAATATTTAAAAATAATTTTAGTGTGAGAAGACAATTTGAGTTAATTGGTATATTTTTTAACAGACCTTTAACATTATTATTTACAAACATGTTTACAATTTTTATTCCTAACACTTATACATCCCAGATTAAATAGTAATTTTATTATTTTATATATAATGCTTAGAATGAAAAATATCCCGCTCGCATGTGGGATCGAACTCACGTTCGAGAAAGTGGAAACTGCGACTAAATATTTTACACATAATAATCCTGCACGGAAAAAATTTGTTCAGGGAAAGCTCCCGAACTGCATCTAAACGGTGGATATGAGAAAAAGTTAAGATCTACTCCTGCATTACACTAAAGACATTCCCGAATTTTTCAGAAATCTGCCGTGATCAGCAGAAGCAATTATCGAAGTTCACGGCAGATTTCCTAAAAAGTCAGAAATTTCTTTAGTGTAATGCAGGAGTAGACCAGGGGGGTGAAGCCAGCAATGCAAATAGTAGAAATATGGTCCCGGAAAAAGTGGGGATACATATCAAAAGTAATGGAAATTAAAGGTAAGGAGTGTTGGTAAACCACGCATCATTCACACGCAAGTTCAGCTGCTATTTTACCGCAAAACCTGTTATTACTGTTTATGGTCTATATGCTAATTTTTATTATTAGTGAGCAGTTTTTAAATATAAAAGTGTTTACATTTAAAAAAATCTAAAGTTACTACAAACATTTGTCATATCTGTTACACATATAAATTAAAGTCTAAATATTATTTATATATACCTGCTGAAAAAGGATGTCTCATTGAAGTCGACAGAGGAATTGCAATTGAAGACTAATGACCAAAGAATCGTAGTATATTCGGTTAATATTAAGATTATAAATGAATAAGAAGTTTATTGTTTATCTACACTGAGAAAACTGGAGTATTGGACTAAACATCTGGAGGGACAAATCGTTGATATTTGAGAGTTAGCTATTGGATAACAATCTAAATGTTCAAATACACCATTGACAGATATTCGTGCCATTTCTCTTGGAGGGAAAATGAGTTGATAACAGAGGGACAAATTAACCATCTTGAGAAATCCCTTCCTTATCCGGCGCGAAATGAATAAATATGGCAACCTAACCCCTAAATTAAATACATAAAATGTCAGAAAAATAATTTCGCGCGCATCAGATCGTACACATTTTCTGCGCAACTTTTAACCCTCAGATATAATGGGAGAGAATATACAAGTAGATTTCCATTATCAATTCAAAATTTATTTTAGAAGGACTATTTAACTCTCTTCATAAGCAAAGGAAACATACACTTTTTGAACCTCCGAATTTGACACTCCAGTTTTCTCAGTGTATATTCGCTGGCGTAAGTATACAAAATGTCCAAATATGTGAAACCAAAGCTTCGATATTTATGCAAGTTTCTAGGATGTGAAAGAAAACAGTTGAAATATTTAGATTCTCAATAGGGTGAAAATAAAAGATTTCATAGGTTTACCCGTAGTAATGATTCTCGGAAAGAATGGCAAAATAATTGCAATATTAATAACAATGTTAAATGTGACCATTTTTATGTTTGTAGTGACCATTTTAGAGATTCAGATTTTATGAATTCTAGTAAGCAGACATTAATTGGTTTGTTGTACCAAAACCAGTAGTTTCATAGTTAGAAGGCACGAATGCAAAGAATTTTGATTCTAATGAGCTTGAGTAGAAAAATCCATCGTTTAACAGTTCACCTATAGAGATCAATCAACCAAATCATCCTTCTGTTTCTAAACCTTCCTTCCAGAATCAAGGCAAGATGAATCAGAAAGTGCTCCAGATAGCTCTAACAATCGAAGTTCAGAATCTTCTAAACAAGAAGCTTTTTCGATTCTCATAAAAAATAAAAAAGTCTTGTTTTGAAGATATAATTGTGATACTTTATCGGGTAGTAAGTTACTAGAATTTGGTAGCATTTTGTTAGAGAAATTACCTTCCTCAAGTAGTCCGTTATCAGAGAAGAAAACTTTATAAACTTTCGTGAATCTCTGCCACGTAAGAAAATCAAAAATTAAGGTTTTATTAAAACAAAAGGGATATCAAAGAAAAACATTTGTCCTATTAAACAAAAACTGTATGAAATCCATCGAAACGTTAATACTAAATTATCTAAATTGAAAAAAGATTGATATCAAAAGAAAATGATTACAGTTCCTTACAGCATTTGTATAAAAAAGAAATGTTTTGGTAATTGAAATGTATAAACGTAGTCCAAAATTATATAAATACTTAGGAATATACTTCATTTTGCCTACTCCGCAGTTATTGAAACGCGTTTTGTCTGAAATACCTATTGATACAGGAATACATAAACGGGTTTTAGAGTCTTTAAAATTAAAAGTAGATAAAATATATGACATTCATGAGCACTGTATACTTATTTTTGACGAAATTTTACTTTTTTCAGGTTTACATTATGATGCGAAAAGCGAAGAATTGATAGGTTATCAAGATTTAGGGCATATAGGAAGAAACATTGCAAAAGCAAATCATGCTTTGGTTTTTATGATTCGTGGCGTGAGAAAACCGTTCGTGATCTGGGTCCCACAAATCAAAGTGCTATGAGTCAGTTATGTTTTGAAAGTAATATTACAAAAAATAGTTGCTATTTTAATGTCAATAATCAGTCAATTACTTTCAATTTTCGAAGAACATATCAATACAAATTCAACAGTGGAAATTTTGGAAAATGAAGAAAAGTAAATATACTAATGAAATGATTAAGACAAATACAATAAATTCTTATTCATTTAATAAGGGTAGGGTAAATAATATAAAATAATTTAAATGTTTGTGGGAAAACTTGAAGTTCAAGGGCTTCAGATATTTATGTTGTGAACATTTTTATCAAGATCCAGTTGAAAATTTGTTTTGCTGTGTTCGCCAATATGGAGTTTCTAATACGAATCCTTCTTGTTTCCAATGCACAAATGCACTCAAAACAATTATTGTAAATAATATGTCTCAAAATGAAGTTGATAAAAGTTATTGCGAATTTGATAAATGCACTTCTTTAGATAGTTTAAAATCTCTAATAGCAAATGATTTAGAAGATGACTCAATTTCTTCTGCTGGCGATAATTCTGCTCCTGTAGAAGATTTTTCCTTAACAGCTGAAATGGATAGAGATAATTTATTATCTTTCTATGAGTGAAATGGATTATCTCACGTAGCAGAAATTTTATTAAAAACCATTAACATCCTAGAAAATTGCATAAACCGTGAAACAGCTTTTTTTAAGCAACAAATTTTCGATACAGATTCTTTCACACCTTCTCAAGCCGACTCCATAGATATTTCTGACAGTACTTATGTCAGCGACTTAGCAATAATATTGGTTAAAAACGTACATGATTTTATCCATCCCTTTCTAAAAGAATACGGCTGTGAATACCCACTAGAAACTACTTTTCTTACCTTTTCTTTGAAGAATTGTCCAGTTTATCTTCCATTTTGTGATCAACATTCATGCGAGAAGTCATTAGTAAAACAATGTCATAGACTTATTATTAAACAATTTATTAGGGATGCAATATATAAATCATTTTCTGTTGGACATTCTAAGCAAATGAAGATTCACCAAGCAGCAAAAACAAACAAGTACCATCAAGAAAAATAGTACAATAGTAGAGTCATATTAATCTCTAATATAAATATTAATGGGTTGTCTAAGTCAGTGCAATTTTTCCATTCAAGCCCTGTAAAAAAATCGCGTTAGCTTTGAAGCACTCTAACTCTTGTGATTTAAATACCAAAGTAAAGTTAAGAATTCATATTCTGGAAAGAAATTTGTATTAAAAATGTTAAAACTAAACTGTTATAAAAATTGTCTAATTAATATTTGTGTCACGCTCCGAAGAAATGTACCTAAGAAGCAAAAAATTTGAGGTTATGGTTTTAATTTTTTGAGTAAAAATACAGAAAGAGAATCAATTATTATTTAAAAATTATTGATTTTCATGTCTCCATTATATCCAAAATATTTAATGAAAAAATATTTATATAAAAAAATATATTTAATATTAATTAGTTGAATATTTTTTACGAAATAATACATACATTATCTTGAGATATTAATAATTATTATTCATATAACAGTTTAAGATTAACATATAACTACATCGAAGAAGATTAATAGTATTATTATTTAAAAACAATTTACTTTAATAATTTATTTTCTTCGAAAAGTTAATTTTTTCATTTTTAGGTTTAATTTTAAATTTAAGTTTTTTGTCATTAAATACTTTATTATAACTTGCTTTAAAAGTTTGATTGTTAAACTTACAATTTCCGAAACTTATATTTTCTAAAGGAAAATTTAATAATTGAATTTGAAGATAAAGAATGATTAATAAAGAGGCATTCTATTTCAAAACGACCCTCCTTGTAAACAATTGCCATATTAAGGCAATTTTTAAATAAATATTTCTCCTATTTAAATAAACCAATTGAATTTTGTTACTTGCAGTTTTGAAAGGTAAATTCTTGAAATTTATGATAGTAGAAAGCTATTTTTAAAAAATAATGTAATTTTATAAAAAATTTGATTTGAAGGTTAAACTTCTAAATATCTCAAAACACGTTATATCCGATTTTGATAAAATTAATGTCAAAATAAAGCATAAATATTTTATTTTTATTCCTGTAAAAATTGTCTTGAACATTTCAGTGGATTTTGAGAAATTAATTAAAATCCACAATCGTTTTAGAGGTTAAAATTATGTATAAATTGAGAACCGCTTATTAAATAGAGCATTATTTGTTTTTCTATTAACCAAAAATTATTAATTATTAAGTTTTTTAATATTTAAAAATTTTAGATCATTGATGGAAGCTTCATTTTTTAATTTTGTCATTTAATATTTATTATTATTAATTTTCTTTTATCATTATTTTATTAATTAAGCTGAACAATAAAAATAGTCCACATTATACGTTATTTTTTTAGAAAAAACTTTTTACTATCATAAAAATCAAGAATTTATCTTTACAAACTGCTCGTAATAAAATTCCATTGGTTTATTTAAATAGGAGAAATATTTATTTAAAAATTGCCTTAAAATAGAATGCCTCATAAGATATATTTAAACTTAGTTTTTCCTTTACAGAAGAGAGTTATATTTTCGTTTGTAAGATATAGATAATTAAAGTCATTGTGATAAAATTCCAAAACTAAAATTAGGAAAATCAGGGTGGCCACTTTTTTTGTAAAAAAAATTCACGGTCATTTCCCGGTCCATTCCCGGTCATAAATAATAACTCTGAAAATAAAATTATTCCATGAAAGATTGAAAGAATTTCCTGATTTTTAGACAAAACTTTGACTTTGACTATTCAAATGTCTATAAAAAATTCAAATTTTGAATCCTTTAAATTTGAATAATTTTTAAGAATTGCTACTGTAACTTATTAAAAATTATTTTTAAAATTTCAATTCAATTATATTCTAGAAATAACTAAAATATTTCTAAAATCTACTTGTTTACAAGACAATTTCATGAAATTTTGAATAATTTGAAAATTTTTCCATTAAATATTACATATTTAAAAACATAACTAATTTGAAAAAATGTGAATGAAAATATTTTTAAAAACTAACTTGTTCAGAATTTTTAATTAAAATCTTTTAAAATTCAACTTTTTTAAAACTTCAATTTCAAATTTTTTAAAATTCATTCTATAATAATATTATTAATATTAATTTAACATTCTAAAATATAGAAAAATTTGCTTAGGAATAATTTTAAAAAAACTAATTGATATTAATGAAAAATACGGTTTTTTAAAATTTATTTTCTAAGAAAAGAATTTTTATTTACTTTATTTATTATTCAAAAATTAATTTTTTTTAATTTCGTGTCACTTTTGTTCTAATTAGTTCAAATTTGTAATAATTCTTATTTGTTTCGTTATAATATTATTGCATTTTTTTGACAAATTTAATTAAAATTATATTTTGTTTAATTATTGTTAGAAATAGAAAGATTTTAAAGTTAAATTTAATATTTTCTTTTTCTAAGTCTGTTACGTTGGACAACAAAATTCATAATTTTCTTATAAATTCTAGAAATTGAATATTTTTATACCTAGTACTTTTTATAAAATTCTCTGACAAAATATAAATAGATTTTATAGAAGATCATTCAATCTTTTTTAATAAAATATAGTTAATACCTAAGTCTTAAAATAAATATTTCTATTTTTTCTCACAAAGTAATGTGTGTTTTTAAAAAAAAAATTCCAAAATCCCGGTCAAGATCAAAATTCACTGTCATTTCCTGGGTTTTCCCTGTCAAAAAAAATTCACTGTCATTTCCCGGTTTCCGGTCCAGCGACCACCCTAAAATTCTATAGAGAATAATTTTTTTGAAAATAAAATTCTAATTTTTTTTGTAATCCTTTTACTTGACATTGTAACATATTTAAAGCTTATTAAAATCTATCATGTCGTTTTTGAGAAAAATTAGTTTTTTTATTTTTCTTTCCTCTTCCATTACTCCCACAAAACTCAAAATTTTGAGTTGAAAATTTCAGGAAATTATATTTAAGTGGGCGAGAATGTTTGTCAAAAGTATGAATAAAATTCGTGTTGGGACAATTTTCCATACTTATCTGGTTATATCCTTTGTTAAATACTTTAAGATGCTGATGAAAATTTAAAGATAATAATTTTTTAAAGCTTTAAATCTGGTTAAATTGTACGTTTTTATAATTTCATGTAAATTCATTTAATATAAACAAAAAACTTTGGTGAATAACTTTGAAAAATTATGTTAGAAACACAAAGAAACTTTAAAAAATTTATTTTTTGTACAAAACGAACGAGGCGAACTTAATTAAGTTACAATAATAGGGGATATGACACACCCTAATAAATAAATTATCTATTATTCAAATAAACTTTGAGGTTAGTTTTATTTAACAAAAGTTCAATCAATATTGTTCCATGTAAATAAAAAATAATTTCAAAATCATATTTTCCATGTCCTGATACGACTAAATAATTGAATTTATTCTTCAAGCTACAATTTTTCATAATCAGAATTATGTTTATTTATATTATTACATTTTGATAAATTAATTGTACAATAGGGAAAAAGAGCAGTGATTTATTAAATGTAAGTTTGTCTTGTTATATTTTTAAAAATTCATGCGTGTTTCTGTTTTCAACTATCCCAGACTTTCAAATTCTTATGGCTAATTGGAAACAGCTTCTTATTATTATACAAATTTGAATAGGCTAACAATCAATGTCAATTTCTCTTGGAGATTTAAAAACTCAAATGTTGTTCTATTTAGACACGCACACGTAATTATCTTTTTTTTAAATGTGATTTTGGAGTTTCTGACGTCAGAAAACGTAAAGACAATTGAAAAAATTGAGTTTTAAAATATTTGGTAAAACAATAATGCTTTAATGAGATTTTATCATTCTATTTGAATGATTGTCAACACAGGTCTACAAGGTTTTTCTTTTTAGATATCAGTGAGGTTTCTAATATTTTATAAATTTAACAATTTTTCAAATGTTTAATCAAATAATTGTTATTGACTAACTTCTTACAAAAAGCATCTAAGAACATGTAGTTTTTTTAAATTTCGCATTCAACTAAGTTGAGTAGTACCATGAATCTTACAATAATACTCATCTTTAAAAATTTTGAAATTAGAAAAAAGTGCATGTTTGTAATGCTACATATTAGGTGTTAGTAAATGTTTATAATTATTTGTTTATACAAGTGCTAAATTGTTACATTCATAAAACTTAAATTTATAGCTAACATTAAAATCAAAATGAAGATTAAATAAGAAATAACCGTATACAAATGAAATTTAAAGAATAGACGTTAAAAATCCTATTAAAATATTTGAAAGCAACTCTTATAAAATATTTATCATAGGCAATCGTAATAAGTAAAGATTTCACAGATCTTCAATTGTGGATTTAAATTATGCTATTTTCAAGGATTTTGTAGATTTGAAATAGTTCTAGGATAAAATATCAAAAAGAATTTTCCTGACTACAAAATCCTGAAGTATACATACTTTGTAAATTATGGATAAATATTTATGTAAATTTCAAGTCCAAATGGTCGTAGTTATTGCAGGAATAAGGATTTCTATCCTTTTTTAAAAACGTCTTAATCAGTGAATTCCTTGAGGCTATCAATTTACCATAGCTATTAATTTTGATACTTGTAAGATTCCAGGCTAATTTGTAACTTAAGATTTAAACCTCACAGGTTTTACACGTTAAATCGTCATTGGAACATTGTATAGGACGTACTAAACTTGTTAATATACCGCCTTTCATTGACGCTATTATATACGTATCGTTACCTTTACTCTGTAATATCTTTTATCTCCTTTAGTTGTGTTGAGAGAATATAATGTCCAAGCTCAGTAAACTGCTTTTTATTTATTTGTTAACTAAACGAGAAGCGAGATTCTTATCCAAGTATACCTTTAATTCTTTTATATATACTTTTCCTGCTTTTCTCTACTGGAATTCCTAAATTCGTCTTTTCAATTCTTTCCAATCAGAAATCTACCACTCTGGTAGTGTTTAAATTCTTTAAATTTTTAAACCTTCTCAGTGCTTTGGTTTTCGAGATATTTGATAATCGACTTTTTTTAATTCGAGATTCTCGCCCATACCTTTGTTCTAAAAGGATTTATTATTTCTTTATTGCTCATAAACATGAAATATTAATTCAGATATTTAAATGCTTATAATAAGTATTTTTAGTCAATAAGTAATTAAATATTTTATTTGAAGTACCTTGTAAATGCAGGAGTAAATTATAAAATAAATGACAAGATGTAGAACTATATTTTAACTGGTACAATAGATACGTTATGGGAGAAAAAGACAGAAAATGTTCTCAACGGAATAATCACATGACACATTTTATGCTTTATAGGATCCATATGTGAAAGTGCAGCTCTGATAACTGATGGTACGGCCTACATCGATTTCTTGAAGACAAGAGCCGTCAGTTGCCAGAAAAGTCGTAAAATCGAGATTGCCTGCGCGTTTTACGACTTTTCTATCGCATTTTCGGGATTATTTGAGAAAATGGAATCCTTTGCGAGACTGGTCGGTACCACACTTGTCAAGATAAAATAGTCAAGAGGAAGGAAAGGTTGAAGGGGGTGGAGAGAAATAGAGGATAAAACTTTGAGCCATCGAGGAAAAGGTGTATCTAAAATGGTAAACCATCTGGAAGACCATAAAATCGAAAAATGTTACAAATGTAATCGTTTGTGTGCAGCAAGAGAAGGGTGTGAAATAAGATATTGACATTGCGCGAGAAAAAAAGAAATGAAAGTAGATGACAGTAACAAAATGGTAGAAGCTTGACAAAATTCTCGTGCACATTTGTCAACTATTTTATTGCATTTTCTCATCCACTCTCTCCCGTTCATCCCTAAGAAAAAATTATGTTACAGCCAGGGTTGGAAGAAGTCTTATTATATAGACTGTGGTGTATATGAAAAGAACTTAACCTACTTTGTTTTAAATGTGGAATAGTTTGTCATAGGTGTCACGTCTTGAAGAAAAGTATACGAATACAGAAATAGACCTCAAGGTCAAACTCCATAAGCAAAATGTTATTCAAAATTCAACAGGAGCCAAAACATTACCTCTAACAAAAAATAATAAATTTAATTGTTTAAGAATTCATTTTATTACTTTCAATAAAAACAATTAATTAAAAAATTATTTAAATAAATAATTAGTTAACAAGTTATAAGTTGTGGGTAATTGTTTACGTCTTTTGCAAATTTTAGAGATAAATGATTAATTCATTTTGGAAAAGTTTTTATTTATCTGGAGAATGAAAAAATAAAAGCTTTTCTAAAAAGAATTAACCATTTATATATCTAAAATTGACAATAGACGCGATTCTTAACAATTACCAAGTTGTGCAACAAGTTGTATAGTTTGTTTTAATTCATATAAAAATATAATTGCAAATCCCAATTTGTTGTAATTAATCCCAGTAACTTTAAATTTTCAGAAAATATTTTGAAAAATGCAAATTTTTGAACCCTGCATAACTGCAATTCAATTGATCTGGTAATCAGAGAAATCATCGTAAGTTCATTAATAAATTCCACAAACCAATTAAAATTCTGTCGGATTCAGTGGCGGGCGTGGGGCCAATAAATCTGTATACTAACCAACACGCAAACCACAGTGTCTCGGACGATCATAATTATACCAACTTTCATGGTATATGAAGGTGCAACTTTTTTTTCACTTTTTAATTCTTACATCTTTTCTTTCACTTAATATTTTCTTTCTTCATTAATTCTAACATGATCCAAGCAAAATTCAACTTAATTCACAAGTTCATTGTTAATTTAATTAAACCCTTTCACTTTTTTTCAAAACAAAATAAAACTAAACAATAAATACATAAACAATAATACTTTACGGTGAATTATTTTTTTACCGTGAATTCTATTTGTTGAATATTTTTGGTTCTTTAGTAATAAAGTAATTTGAAATGTTATTTTAAGTTTTGGAAAAACCAATTGTAAAAGAGAAAGTTTACTACCAAAAAACGTGCCAGTCTGTCGCCACCTCGGATAATGATTTTATTGCGGTAAACTGTAATGTTCACTTTCAGGTAAATCGAACCCCCTTAAAGTGTATGGATGCTGTATGGTCAATGAGTAATGACATTGTTATTTGAGTTAGTTGTCTACGAACTTTTGAGAAGAACACTTCGTGCTTCTGTCAATTTTTATAAATACTTGTACTGATTTTGCTATTAAATAAATAAATAATTTACTGGTAATTTATGTTGTTTTAATAATAGTTTCAACAGGTTATGGGCCCAGCACGCTTCCACTGCGCCAGTGTTTTAAATTAATTCGTGTTTTTTGGCAAATAGTACTTAGCAAAGTATCGTGTCGGAAAATTGACAGAATAATAATCGTTACAACTCGAAGTATATCCGCGATTAGTTTTTTTTTCTAAGTTAAAGTGTTATAGCAGCAACACGCAGCAAATCTAAATTATGGATTCCAAGGAAAATTTAGATTTACCGAAACTAGATGGAAATAACTATTAGCTGTGGAAGTTTGGTGTCAATTTCGCATTGGCAGCCAAAGGTCTCACAAATCATGTTAACGGAACAGAAGCAGAGCCTAATAAGGAAACTCATGCTACTGAATGGCAAAAATGGCATAAAGCTACGTCGCAAGCAGCGGTGATTTTAATCGGTTCGGTAGACAAGTCAGTGTTTCCTTTTTTAATTAATTGTTCTACGCCAAAGTCGATTTGGGACAAACTACAAACATTGTATGCTAATATCAGTGAAGATGTGAAACAAAGTGCGTGGCAACAATTTTATGAGTTTCGTATCAAAGACGGGGAATCGGTTGCCCTTCAAATTGAACAGTTTGAAAGCATTTGTAATAAGCTCGCAGATGCTAATGATAAACCGTCGGATTCAGCAATTGAATCGAATGTCCAAAAAGATTAAACAGTGATAAAAGTGGACAATCTAAAAATAGTGAGAGTGTTACAGAAGGTTTCTCTTATTTTAGTGATGTTAGTGCATGTTTTTCAGAATCGACAGATACTGATAAAGATGTTTGGCTCGCGGATTCAGGTGCTAGTATGCACATGACATTTAGAAAGGATTTTTTCGATTCACTTCAACCACTTGTGGAAGATCATTTTTTCAGAAAAGCTGATGACAAAGTGTTGCCTGCAATTGGAGTGGGAACAGTGATAGTTCGCGAAACAGTTAATAACATCTCTTATGAAAGAGAAATGAAAAACGTTCTTTATGTGCCGGGTTTAAAGCGAAACCTATTTTCAATCGGAACGGTCAACGATAAAAACTTTTCATATCATTCATATGGCGAAAGATGTGAAATTAGAGACCAAAGTGGAAAAGTGACGTCATGTGGTGTGCGTTATGGTAAACTGTTCCGAATGTTGTTCAAAGTTAAAATTCCGATAGAGTGTAATGTTGCAAAAGTAGACAAAAAGACTAACAAAAATTCAGTGAAATTGTGGCATGAACGATTGGGACATATAAATTTTCGTGCTTTGAAAAACACAAGCAAAGTGATGAATGACAAAAATTTTGTGATTGATCAAGATACTGTGTTTTGTGAACCGTGTGTGTTGGGAAAGCAAACCCGAAAGCATCATGCATCGGTAAAACAAGAAAGTGTTTTTAAACCAGGAGAGAAAATACATAGTGATGTCTGTGGTCCTATAAATATTGAATCACCGCGAGGATCAAGATATTTTATTATTTTCAAGGACGATTACACAAAGTATCGGAAAGTGTATTTCTTGAGACACAAATCTGAAGTGTTCGAGAAATTTAAGGAATTCGAAAATTTAATTAAAAATCAGACAGGAAATAATTTGAAAGTCCTGCGTACTGATAATGGAAGAGAATATATGTCCGACGCATTCCTAAAATATACAAAGGATAAGGGCATTGTTTATGAATTTTCTGCTCCTTATATTCACGAACAAAATGGAAAAGCTGAGCGAGAAATTCGAACGATTGTGGAGAGTGCACGATCAATGCTGCTGTGCAAAAATATTAATCGAGAGTTGTGGACAGAAGCCGTCAACACAGCATGTTACCTGTTAAATCGCTCAATTCTGCAAGACGGTGAAACAAAATCACCATTTGAAAAATGGTTTAATAGGAAACCTGAAATCAAACATCTACGCGTGTTTGGATCAACAGCCTACATCAACATTTCTAAGGAAAAACGCAAGAAGTTCGACCCGAAAAGCAAACGAACAATTTTCGTAGGATACGAAAATGAATCTTCGAACTATCGCCTTTGGGATAATGAAACCAGGAAAATTTACATTAGTAATGACGTAGATGTGAATGAAGAAGAAAACTCAATTCAAGAACATGCAACAGAAATCAATTTTAACATTAACCTTGAGGATGACAACGACAACGAAGATGACCATAATGTTCCTGAGCAAGAGGTGCCACGTCAAATTGTTGAACAAGATGCTGTTCAAGAAAGAAATTTACGTGATAGAAGGACAATTAAAAATCCTGACCGTTATGGAATCCCTGTGGCGTACATTGTTGATAATGTACCAATTGATTATAGTGAAGCAGTGTCATGTTCAAACGCCGATAACTGGAAGAAAGCAATAAAAGATGAAATGCAAGCTCTTGATGAAAATGAAACTTGGAGTTTATCAGAATTACCCCCAGGAAAACGAGCTATTGGTTGCAAATGGATTTTTACAATAAAAACCGATTCGAGTGGAAATAACAGCAGATACAAAGCAAGATTAGTAGCGAAAGGTTTCACTCAACGTTTTGGTATAGATTTTTTCGATACATTTGCACCTGTTGTTCGTTATGAATCTATAAGAATCCTGTTAGCAGTAGCAGCTAAAGAAGATTAGGAAATTGCTAAATTTGATGTGAAAACTGCATTTTTATATGGACAACTTGAAGAAGATATATATCTACAACTACCAGAAGGATACATCAACGACGACAACAAACATTTAGTGTGCAAGCTGCATAAAAGTCTCTATGGCTTAAAGCAATCTCTAAGATGCTGGAATAAAAAATTTGTGAATTTTTTGAAAAGCTTTAATTTTGAAGCCATAGAAAGTGACAAGTGCGTGTTCGTCGGTGAAGTGAAAAATTTTACTGTGTATCTCGGATTGTATGTGGATGATGGTCTGTTGATTTGCGAAAGTCAAGAAGCTATAGATCAAGTACTAAATTTTTTTAAAAGCAATTTTCAAATAACAATAGGAAGTGCAAGTGATTTTTTAGGCATGGACATTCAGCGTGATCGTGCAAAGAAAACTTTAAAAATTAGCCAATCTGCATATATTGATAAATTGCTTTTAAAGTTTGGAATGAATGAAGCGAAATCATCGAGTGTTCCTGCGGAACCTGGGTTGTACTTGCGCAAAAGTGAGAAAAATGAAACGAGTGATTCCTTCCCTTATCGCGCAGCTGTAGGGTCCCTTTTGTTCTCTGCTAGAGTTTGTCGTCCAGATATAGAATACGCAGTCAATTATGCGAGTCAATTTCTAGATTCATACAACCATGAGCACTGGCAAGCCGTCAAGAAAATATTTAGATATTTAATAAATACTCGTGATTTTGGTGTTCTTTTCGGAAACAGTGGGAGTTTGAAAAATTTAACAGGTTTCACTGATTCTGATTATGCTGGATGTTTAGAAACGCGAAAATCTAGAAGCGGATTTGTTTTTATTTTTAATAATGGTCCAATTTCATGGTCCAGTCAGCGACAAAATGTTGTGTCTTTGTCAACTGCAGAAGCAGAGTATATCGCCTTGGCTCATGGTACAAAAGAGGCTGTTTGGTTGAAACGAATTTTAAATGAATTAAAAATTAATTGTACTTGTGTTCCAATTCACGTCGATAACCAATCAGCTATTAGGCTAGCTAATAATGCAGAATTTCATAAACGCTCAAAACATATTGATGTGAAATTTCATTTTATTAGAGACGTTCTTAATCGGAATGAAATTGAAATAAACTATATTCAATCGCAAAATCAGTTAGCAGACATTTACACGAAACCCTTGTCTAAACAACAATTTTGTATTCTGCGTCAGAGATTAAACATAGCAAACACTTCAAATTAAGTGGGAGTGTTGAATATTTTTGGTTCTTTAGTAATAAAGTAATTTGAAATGTTATTTTAAGTTTTGGAAAAACCAATTGTAAAAGAGAAAGTTTACTACCCAAAAACGTGCCAGTCTGTCGCCACCTCGGATAATGATTTTATTGCGGTAAACTGTAATGTTCACTTTCAGGTAAATCGAACCCCCTTAAAGTGTATGGATGCTGTATGGTCAATGAGTAATGACATTGTTATTTGAGTTAGTTGTCTACGAACTTTTGAGAAGAACACTTCGTGCTTCTGTCAATTTTTATAAATACTTGTACTAATTTTGCTATTAAATAAATAAATAATTCACTGGTAATTTCTGTTGTTTTAATAATAGTTTCAACACTATTTTATCTTGAATTTTTTAAACTCATGTTTATTAACGTAATTGTTACCACGTTCAATCGACTACAGTGGTAACATCTATCGAACCTGTCATATTTAACTTTTTTCATTTTTACACAATTCTGCATTTCCTGTTCATATCAATTCATGAAATTCATTATTCATAAGTAAAAGTAATTCACCGCAACGTTTCAATTTAGTTTATATGCAAAACTAAATTCAGCTTAATAAGTTGCTCACAATTATTAAATTGATATCTAAGTGTAATGAAGGTGAGGTGAAATTTATTATGCCTTTAGAAGAAATGTTTGATATTTTGGATTCTGCACACACCTCAACAGGTCATGGAGGGCGAGATCGTTTGCTATGTGAAACCAGCAAGAAGTACGGAAATATTACACGCGAAATAATAACAATTTTCTTGTCCATGTGTGAAGTATGTCACCAGAAAAAAGTAAAACGAAAATGCGGTTCAGTTTTTAAACCAATTTTACATACAGAAATGAACAGACGATGCCAGGTAGATCTAATAGATTTTCAGTCACAGGCAGATGGAAAATATAAATTCATAATGGTGTACCAAGATCACCTTACTGTTCTTCTACGACCGCTGTCATCAAAACGCGCAGAAGAGGTATTTTTATTTGATTTAAATTTTTTTTAAAATAACATATTTTAAGTAATTATTTAATAAAAACCTATTTATTATATTATATTATTTATTATTCATTTATTTGATTTAAATTTTTTTTAAAATAACATATTTTAAGTAACTATTTAATAAAAATAGAATAGAATACAATAGAATAGAATTATCTGCTAACTTCACTCTGAGAGACTTTATCAAAAAAACGGTTATGAATTTAATCATAATTTTTTACTGATTTTATTTATTTAAATATGTAGTGGTGGTGAAGAGTTGTTTCTCAACTCCTAAAATAAATTAAACATGCTTTACCACAATGTTTTCTCTTGAAAAGGATGGTGGCTACCATCGACACGTCGAGACAATTATATTAATAATAAATATGTTGACTAACTTAAAATTGTCTTCAAAAATTTTTTAATGGAAAATTTGGATTCTTTGGCCTCAACCTCAAAACACAAATTATATTTAATAAAAACCTATTTATTATATTATATTATTTATTTGATTTACAATTATTTTAAAATAAGATATTTTAAATAACTATTTAATAAAAACCTATTTATTATATTATATTATTATATTAATATCTTTACAGATCGCATATTAACTATTGGATATTTTTCTCACTTTCGGTGCACCGGTCATCCTCCAGTCAGATAATGGCCGCGAATTCGTGAATTGGATAATTATCGAACTAACGTCATTGTGTCCCGAACTAAAAATAGTGCATGGGAAGTTAAGGCATATCCAAAGCCAAGGATCTGTCGAGAGAGCTAACCAGGACATAGAGAACATGATAGCAGTATGGATGAAAGATAATCAGTCTACCAATGAGGCAGAAGGATTAAGATTCATCCAATTTATGAAAAATCGTTCTCTACACTCTGGAATAAAACAGGCACCTTACAAAGCGATGTTTGGAACAGATCCAAAAGTTGGCCTTTCGACTCCTAAGTTGCCTAGTGAAATTATAAAAAAAATTCAAAATGAAGATGATTTTCACAACGTGCTGATAAATAATGACGCAGAAAAAGATGACGATGCAAATGGAAGATCATCAATGGAAGAATCGATTGATATAAGACAAAAAAAATTACTTCTGCTAGAAAAAAAACAGCTGCAGGACTACAAAAACAGGCAAAAAGGATGAAAATTACTTCAGATAAAATTCATGAAGGGTTAGATGTCGGAGACAACGTTACGATTCCAATTCCCGACTTGGATAAGGCGAAGAGTGACTTAAGAAACGTTATTGGAATGGTCGTAGAAGTAAAAGACGATCTTTATAAAATTGGGACACGTCATCGTGTAATAAATAGACTATATAGCAGGTACGTTAATAAAACATTTGTTCTTGTAGAGACTAATTGTTTTCAAATTCAAAACTAATAACAATTATATTTTCAGATCTGAAATCGACAAATGTAAAACAAAGTTTTTGAATGAAGAAGAGATTCTTCCAAATGAAACTGTATCTTTACGCTCTATTGCAACTAAGCAATCAAACACATCTGGACAAGGATTTTTTCGCTGCAACTGCACAAAGTCCTGCAATACTAAAAAATGTTTATGCAAACGAAAAAATCTTCTTTGCAATTCTAAATGACACCAAAGCTCCTCTTGTGGAGTCTAGTCAATTTTTGAAATACCTAGGCAATTTGGGAAATGCCTGTGAATCTCTAGGAAATTCGGATAATGCCTAAAAACAGGAATTTCCTATGTTTAAATTTTTATGTTTTAATTTTCGAATTGACTGGTCTTCGGGTTTTGCCGGTAACATATATCTCTTCTTGATAAGTGCCTTTGGAAAGACCAGATTATTAGAACTTTGAATGAGGTCGCACTCAATTTTAATTTGGTTAATGCCAGATCTAGAACCTACTTTTTCCCCTAAATAAATTAGGAATCGATTACCAAATCAGGGTCAGGCTTCCTTAAATTAAGACTTCTAACAAAATTCTCCATGAAGATAACATATGGAGTTTACTAGCTTGTGTGGATCCCTACGTGAAAAAGTTCCCGGGAAAGCACTCCTAGAAGTGCTTTTCTGGGAACTTTTTCACGTGGGTGTGGCTCTATTATTGTTAGACTATATTGTTAGACTATGGCTCTGGGTTGTTGAAGTTTGTATCGCCGTGCTTTTCCTTGCATAAGAAGCAGGTTGGGCTTCTTGTGCAAGACGCAGACATATGACCGGCCTCACCGCACCTAAAGTACGCAGCCGATCTGTCTACCGCCATACAACCTCTTTCTTTGGGGCTGTATGTCAGGCACCTATTGCACCCGACGACCATCCTCCATTCCTTCAAGCTCGCGACTACAACAGCAAACTTTAAGCCACGCTTGTTGGGCCGTAGGACCGTCACCTTTCTACAGACTGATGGTGCTTCCAAAACCGCACCAAGGCTTCCTGGACTTCGGAGTTGTCGGTGAGCCAATCAAGGTCACGGATTTCCTGTGTAACATTTTGATCCGCCATCTGCACCTTACCCAGCTCTCGTACAATTCTTGTCACCTCCTCAATCAAAACAAACTTTAAAACAATTTGCATACACGTGCAGTTCCATCGTCAAATCCTTTCAGTTGTTTCAAAAAACATCTTCCTTTAAGCTACCATATAAAAACGCAGTTTTTGTATCAAATTTACCAAGACACAATCTAAATCTGGCTGCGATACTTAACAAAACTCTAACAGTGTCAAATTGTACAACAGGACTGAAGGTTTCTTTGTAATCAATTCCTTCCTTTTGTAAACAGCCTTTTATTAGTAAACGAGATTTAAACCTTTCTGAATTATCAGGATTAATTTTTCACGTAAAAACCCAACGACTATCTATAACCTTTTGATTTCTAGGTTGTTCAACCAATACCCACGTTTTATTTTTGTGAAAGGAATTCATTTCATCCTGCATTTCTTTTTTCCATTTAACATTTTCATTAGAATTAATCGCGTCACTATAGTTTTGTGGCAATAGCTTAGCCAGATATGTGATTGGACAACCATAGAAATCCGTATATCGAATTTCGACTTCTATCACGCAATTGTCTATCACTTTCATTTGTACTTGAAGAGTGCAAAGGCTCTTGTGCATCTTTTGTTTAATCATTACAAACTACTTCTTTATATACTTTCTCATTAGAATTAACGTTAACATTAATTATTCAGCAAATTTGAAGAGATTTCTTCACACTTAAATATTTCATCGCGACTTAAAATATCTCTCAAACATGGTACATCAACCCGATAGCCTTTGTATAATTTTTTCTAAAACTTATAAAATCATCTTTAAATATGACAAAATACTGTTTCCTTGCAAGAGATTCATGCTCCATTCGACCACAAACATCTACTGTGTAAATTACCCCTAACAATTACACCCAACAATCGCTGCCACTAATGTTGTCACTTCCCACTGAAGCCAACTTTCTCGATGAACTTGTATCCTTATTTTCGTTTGATTTTCCATTCTTTTTGGGACAGTTTCTGCTGATGTAATAATATAGATATAATTATTCATTTACCGAAGTTATACTTCCAATAGAAATACAATTTTTGTTTTTAACATTTAGCAAATAAAAGTATCTTTACAAAGTAAATTGTAAATATAATTGAATTATCATTTGGTAAAAAATCTCTGTTAGACGCACGAAAAGAATTATTTATAATGAAAGGCACATTTAAAACAATTATCAGATTGATTAGCATTCATTGCAGCGTTTAAAAACGAAGAAACGCAATTTTGTTTTGAAAAATATTAAAATTAAATGATTTTACAAAAAGTTATCGTAAAATAAACGATGAAATATTGAATTCATCATTTGTAATGCATAATAGGCAATAGATATGTAAATTTAAAAATGCACATTTAAAGTAGTAAACATGTAAGTGTCCTAGTATTGGATATGTTAATTTAAAAATGGGCGTTTAAATTAGTAAACATGTATGTGTCCTAGTATTTAAATTTATAGTTTAAATACCTGACGCCAATAAACTTAGTTCATTTTTTCTTGGCATTTCAGTTTATCGATAAGCAAATCATTTTGCCTTATTTCATAATCTATCTTCTCTTTAAGTTTATACAATTCTCTTCTGGATTCTATTAAAATGTTGCAATTGACGCATTCTCTCAGTTGACCCATCAACTGACCGATCTCTTTCGCAACGTCGTCTCTCCTATATAGAAGATTGTTCCCTTCCTTGTAACAGCAATAAATTTTACGACGATGTTTAGAACCATGCTGTAAAAGATATTCTTCATTGTCTTCCGATTTATCAAAAATTTTATCTGGACTAGAAGTATGAATTTTCTCTGATTTCTTCGCTTTACTTTTCTGTTCATCTCTCTGTACCGTGCTAATGCTGTCGTGTTTCTTGTTATGCTTCTTTTTTCTTTTTTTTCTTTTTCACCTTTTCGTTTTTCATTTTCCTTTACTTTCTTAGTTGCCCTGTCATTACTTAGCAAAACTTCATCCTTGCTTAGCAAACCTTCATCCTTATAGGCCTTTTCCACCCTCCTCTCCCGCTTTTTATCGCCGTGGTCGTCATTTTTTTCACATTTAGACAACCCTTGCGACACAACTTCGGAATATTGTTTTTTTTCTTCTTCTACCTTCTTATGAGACATTCCTGATTTGTTGATTGAGCTTCTGGCACTCGAAATACTACTGGGGGATGTGTCGCTATCACCTTTTTTGCTACAATTATAACAAACAAAATCTCGATTTCTTTTTTCACTGTTCTGGACTCCCTTTTGTTGATGTCCTTGCCTCGAAAAATTGTTATTCCCCGACTTTGCTTTCATGATAAGAATTTGCAGCATTTTCTTCTGGACGAGTCAAAGTACCTTCACAAAAGAGGTGTTCAAAAATTTGAATTTTACATGGGTTCAAAATTCGAACCGAATCGAACCCATGTTAATTCTTATGGAGAGAATCGAATTTTTAAAATTTGCACAGCTCTACTTCACAAACATTTAACAAATTTTCGTCACCCTCAAGCAATGTACGAAAAACAAATCGCCACTGCATCCAGTTGTCTTTGTCACGCAATTTTTCACTTTTCATATTTGAGGCTCCGAAACTTAAAAGGGCACTTGCAGCATTGATTTTAAATGATAAAAGTGCCCTTTTAAAATCCGGAGACTCATTTATGGATTCCATTTGGCACTGAACTTAAAAACAAAACTTTCAACTTCTGTTGAAGGGTTATGCTTTAAAATAAAAAACTGTGATTGTGATATATATAAAAGTTTATTTTGTACCGACAGATAAGCTCAGTCGGATAGATGCCTCGCTTGGCGGTCGTTGAAGGACCAAGGGTAAGTAACTAAGTACGCTTGGTTCGCGCCCATTTGGCTTGGTATTTTTCCGGCAGGTGAGACAATCTGAGCGGGATTTTCTTTTCAAAAATTTTATTTCTGCTATCAAAATGTCTCTTGCATTTTATATTTATTATTTATTATAATCTTCTGAATTGGGTTTTTTGTTGACGTGGGCTTCGCCCCTGGACTTGTATGCAAACTCATATCGCAATGTATTATACTGCTATTTGAAATTTCACTTCAGGAAGCCGACCCTGTTATGCTGTACTTAAGATACTAAAGTGCTCAAAGAAAAATTATGTATTTCACTAAAAAATAATCATTATCTCCATGTCAATTAATTATCAATATTGTAAAAAATTTATTATGATTAATATTATTATCATTCAATATTATTTTAATAATATTATATTAATTACATTTATTATAATACTATATTATGATTATTATAACATTATTATTAAATAAAATAAAAAAACACATACAATAAAACCTGTATTATTTGCTCTCATCTCAGTTGGCAGCCTCTAATTCCCGGAAAGTTAACTCGTTTTCCGGATCAAAGCGACGACGAATCAGGGTGCAGTTAGCTAATGCGAACTACTGTCGAACAACCCTCAAGGGATTGACTTTGAGTGCACCCCATTTCATGGGGTCGAACGTGCTTGCGGTTACGGCAATTTATAAAACTATGTCTAGATTGGTGAGGAGGTTATCCAATCGTGATCCTAATCTTGCGATTAAGTCTTCTCAATTTGTTGACAAATTGGTATATCACTTTTTCTCTAATGGCTCATTTCCTTTGTATAAACATGATTTTGTAAACCAACTCTTTTTTTAAATATTCTATTTGATAAATATTGTGCTGCTTTGTATATATAAAGAAAATTCTGCTTTTGTTTTTCAGCGAAGTTAAGTGCAATCGGTATAGTTATTTTTGTGTGTAGTAAAAAGTTAGGCTATTTAATGATATTATGCAACTCTAGATATTTATAAAAATGTGATGTTTACACACGGAATATTTTTAAAAATGTTGTTTTTGAGTTCCTGAGGTCAGGAGTTGTAAAGAAAAGTAAAAAAATTCAAGTTAGAAAATTTTCGGTAATGAGGAAAATAAATGTATTTAAAAGCTACAATTGTCGGATCAACCATGAGCTAGAGTTTGACCAACCAACAAATTTCAATTCTTCTAAAATTATTTTCCTCGCGTTTTATCAACCGTTTGGTTAACCATGGCCAATTAACCAATCGCCAATTTTACGTCTTTTAAACTACGTTCCTTGGAATTTTGCCAACCGTCGGACAACCATTGCCCAGAATTTTTCCAACCTGAATACTTTGTCTTTTAAACTACGTTTCCACCAAAAGATAAAAATATTCTACATTCAAGTGGGATACTTTTGTTTTGAGAGGATATTAAAAGAGGATTTTTCCTCTACTTATAAGATTACTTTTTTTTGGTGTAGAATAGCAAAAGTCTGGACTGAAACTAGAATACAGTAATAGCGGATACAGATTTTTTCGAAGAGGAATTCTGTAAAGTATGTCGAATAATACAGGATGAACTTCGGAAATGTTTATTATTTATTTTACAACTTCAAAAGTTCATTCTGTATTATTTACCACCTTTTTCATAACGTTATGTAAAATTCTTCTTGTTTCAATGAACTGCTCAATTAATTAACGACTTACCGCCGCTTGAAATTATTAATTTTAATTTCATTTAAAGACGCAATGTAATGATATTAAACTTTTATCAATATTATCATACAGGCAAGAGATATTGGAAAAATGAATTGTTAGTACCTAAAAAGTATAATTAAAAAGGGTAAAGGTGATGAAGAAAATTTGTAAAGTTTCATTATTCAGAATGGCTTTTCCGTTCTTTAACGTACGTCAGAGAGGGTATATAATAGCAGCCAATGAATTAACTGTGTATGCAGAGAGAAACGGGAAACTTTGGTGTGGTTGGTGAACGCAGGGTAAGGAAGAAACTTATGGGTTGAGGGAGTGCTGAGATAAAATTACATTATCGCTAAAGCGTCCTCCACGAAGAGGGTGAAATCACGTCCCGTAATTCCCGGGCATTAAGGTAAACGGCCGTTCTCACAGCGCAGGTTCCGTTGGCATGGTAACAGTTCCAACCCCATTCTTCCCTTCAATCAATAACTTATGAAACCATCATATCTCTCTCTCTCTCTCTCTCTCTCTCCCTTGATTCTTCTTTTTCACCCTCATCCAAGTGGATTTTGCTTCCCCTGTCATGGCGGGTTTGCAATGGACCTCAGGAAGTTTATAAATATTTTCTTGCAATACGAGACGAAACCCTCGTATTTTTTATTCATCTGACAATGTGCTATGTAAAATAGAACAAATTTATTTTTTGAACTATAGTTATAATATATTTAGAGACTGCGTAAACGATTTGTATTAAAAATTTAAGAAATAAATAGAGTTTCGATTGAAAAATGCAGATGAATATAAAATTATTAACAATGCCTAACGTCAGTTCACCAGATAAAGAATTGTGAGAACTAGCAGCAGTAGAAGTATTTTCAAACATGTCAAAAGAGTTTTTAGTTTTTTGCTGAAAACACTATGAAGATCAATTCTAATCGGTATTACAGTTTTTCTCAAAATTCTTTTTGGATTATGTGTAAAGAATTTTAAAAACTTTTTGAAGTAAATTTAATTACGACCTGCAGCTTTAGGTGGTGTCTTCCAAAATGTACCTTTTTTCGGGGAGAATTTTTCAGGACGACCTGTAACCCTTAAATTGAAAATTCAAACTGGATTCTGTTTATAAATGTTTGTTCTAGGTAACAAACCGAAAAAACGATTTTTAAATTTATTTTTAAATTTTTATACACATTTTACTCAAAAAATCGCAAAACCGATGTGTTTTTGGTTCAATTTACCACCGTATAAAAAAACAAGGGGTATAAATGTGAAATTTTAAAGGTTTATTACCTTGCATTGTAAATATTGAATCCAATTGTCTTTAGTTTTTTGAAATCGGTATGGTAGATTAAAATTTTAAATCATATATCATTGCACGAAGCATATTATACACTAAAAGTAAAAACCGCTGCCAAGTTGTATATTTTTTTATAATTTTGGTGCTCATTTCATGAACGCTTTAGTTCCTCATAGAGATAAAAATAATAGAAATATATCAATAACTTTTTATAAATATGGTAAAAGTCACTGAATTTTGGGTCAATCAATGTATTTTTAAATACCCTACAAGATAGTTACAATAATTTAATAGTTAAACAAAAATTTTCAAACAAAAAAGTTGAGAAAATGTCATTTTTTACAATTTTTGGTTATTAAAATACCAATAATTTCGAAATTTATTATCGAATTAGGTTCAAAAATAGGTCAATCGAAGCGTTTTTTAATGCTCCACAAGTTGATAACGATAATTTTAAAGTTACTTCTACCTTTTTCAGAAAATTTTAAAAAAAGCCGTATTTTCCAAAATTTTTGATTTTTAAAAGTTTAATAACTCCGGTTAATATGGACGAAAAATGTTCAATTCGGGCTCAAAAGATGCGACTAAAAAAACTCTACAAAATTGTAGAAAAACATTTATAGGTGTCCTATCATTTTTTTAAAGTTATGGGCAAAAAACGTTTTTTTGAAAAATAAAAAATAAAAAAAAATTAGTTAAACTTTATTAATATATCAGAAAGTACTCTCACTTTATGTCCGCAGGTGAGATCTACAATTTAAAAAAAATTCAACCTATAAGCTCTTCATGATTTTGAGATATTTATGAAAATGTGATGTTTACACACACATACACACACACACATACGGAATGACATTTTTTAAAAATCTCATTTTTGAACTCCTGAGGTCAAATAACATAAAGATATGTCAAAAAATCGAACTCGAAAAATTTTGGTATTACAATACTTCCTCTATGAGGAAGTAATAAATATTTTATTTTGTAAAAGTATTTTACGATTTCGGGAGAGAATGCGACAAGGCGGAATTTTGATATAAAAAATTCTAAAGTTTAAAAAAAATTTATGAAATTTAGTAAATTTATATTAAAATTTAATTAATATTCTTGATATTTGATATAACTATTTAGGTACTTATATGTCTTTGGTCCGTGAATGCGTTCTATAAAATTTTCTAATTTTGCAATTTATCAAGTTATCTAAATCTCACGTTGATAAAAAGTGGGATACTTTTGTACATAAATTCACAAGTGTTATAAATAAACAATAAAAAATATGTATTAAATAAATTATTGTTTTACATTTTTCGAAAGCTTTATAGATTTTGTTTAATGATGTAAAATTTAAGTTAAGTTGGTTCAAAACTCTAGTAGATATTTCAATAATAAAAAAATCTTTACTTTATTCAAACACATTTTACACAAAAAAATTTTCGACATACAGATCTTTCTATTAAGCTTATCATCAGCGTTAATTGAATTTATTTATTTACTGGATTCGTTTCTTTTTCAAAAACAATTTTGAAAATATGAAAAATAAATTTTAGGGTTCAAAAAGTTTAGAACGTAATAGATGAGAAAAGAATCAAGTTTGAAGGCTGCAGGACGAAGAAAGGAAGGCTTTGAAGACTTCATTATTTTTTAAAAGAGAAGTGTGCTTTCTTGTTACGAGATTCCATGCCCATGGCGACGAGAAATGCCTTGTTAAAATTCTCTGAACTACGTATAGAAACATTGGGTTGTTTCATTTTGATTTTACAAAGTTGCGTAGGTATATTCCTAAAATTATATAATTCGCTTCGTAATTCCTTTAAAATCGACAACTCAATTTCAAATTATGATTTAACTTTTATACCAAACTCTATCTCGAATACTTAATTGTCCTCAATGAATTTTCTAAATTAATTTTTTTTATAAACCTTACTGTTTATTTAAAGAATTGAAGAAAGAGATTGAGAGAGAGTAAATTTAAATAAATTTAAAATTCTTTGTTTGGAAACAATATAAGTTTAATAACCTGATTGTTATGAAAATCAAAATTTTAAATAAAATTATGACCGTGATATTATGAAGATCGTTCAAGTAAATAAAGTAATAGTTACAATGTAGCATGTAATTAATTACATTTAGAGGGAATTTTGTTACCCTAATCGTCAAGCCAATCAGAGAAGTTAGCGTATTCCACCCTTGGGAGAAAGAGATTTTGGTTGGGTTTGAAACTATGGGGATAATGTTGTATATGGTGTCTCTCAAAAGGGAAGTTAAGCTTTTGTCGAAATTTATTGACTGGAAAATCATTTGACGAATTGTTCGAGTTATATCAACTTACAATTGCCATATTGACATTTCATGAATTAGCAAATCATTTTTTCCTACAATTTTTTAATTTTATATAATTTTTTGGTGTCAATTTGATATTTTCAAGAAAATTTGTTTATATATAAACATTTTGAAAAATATTCCAAAAGATTAAATAATTTAATCTAATTTAAAAAATTACTTTTAATATTGTTTTGTGCCAACCTGATTTTAAATAAAATAAATTACTTTATTTTTGTGTCTACTTGAAAGTAAACTAACAAAATCTATTTAGTTTCGTAATGTAATTTCGTCCCTAATTTACACATATTTAATTTGATATCAAAGAAGTAAACATTGTTCGGCTGTAATAATTTTTGATTAATTTGTTTCAGAATTTGATTAAAATATTACATGTAGAAATATTGTAAAGAAAATGAAATTAGAATTTTAAGGAAAAATAAAAAATTGAAAGTAAAAAAGACGTATGAGAAAAAATAAATATGTTGAGCATACATCTCGCACATTATTGTTGATATCTTGTTTTCATTAACGTTTGCTAAATAGCAATTAATTTAAATGCTGATGAAAACCAGGTACCGTCGCTAGCAGCGTGTACATTTCTCACGTCATCTATATGGATATTAGATTGTGGCCCGTGTAATCAAATTAAATCAGAAGGGAATTCAAAATACGTCTATATACAAGTTTCATGTAAATTGACTATATATTTTATCACCTAAAAGTTAATTATAGGTTACATATATTATAATAATTTAATACAAACATATATAATAATAGAATTTATTAGAAACTTAACATTATAAGTTTAGCATATAAATTCATGAATAAAATATTAAAAATGAATTTTCATTTTTTTATACATTGAAAGCAAAAAAGGAAATAATATTTTAATACATTTCAAAGTTTTGTTTCATTTATTTAAATATATTGAAGTTTGGTCTCGTGCAGAAATTAAAATGAGTCCGAATTTCTACCCAGGTATCTTCAGTTTTTATGTACCTCAAGTTTTTTTCCCTTGGTAGAAAAACTAACTAACGCATAGCAAAACATACTGCTTAGAATCAATGTCATTCTCACACGGAAAATGTTTCTGCAAGAATAATTGTCCTTCACGCTGCGACTAAATATTTTTGTTACTTCGGGTCTAAAAATTCCTGAACTATTTAAGAAGGAGGGGGAAAATTTCATCGAAGTAGTTTATTAACTGAGAATTTTTTTGTGAGCGCGATTGCGTTGATCCATGCAATGCGTCTTAATGTGTTGCTCCATAAGTTCGTTGCACGCTCAACATGAATACCGCGTAATCTTAAAAACTGAAATACAGAATAAGTATTCGAAATATAAGATTATTATTACTATTATTTTGGAACACTATTGTTTATTATTAGTGACAATATAAACTATTTCGATCTACCAACTTTTTAATCCAGATATTTAATCCTTAATTTATACAGTTTAAGGTTCTCAACATTTTTTACAAAAGACATCCAGAATACAATTAGTTATTCATTTGTTTAATATTAACAATTATATTTTACAGTAAATTATTTTTTTAACAATGAAATAAACCCTTTTTTATAAAAGCTCAAACCTTTATTACCTAATTGTGTTTAAAATTTTCATCAAACATTTCATTAATTTCATTCCATTTCTGAGAAATTCAAGTTTAAAAAAAATGTAGCACTACAATTAAATTGTTTATAAAATATAAACAAATAAATATTTTAAAGTAAAACCACTTCACGAATTTTCACCTAAGAAAAAGTAGCGTAACATAAAGATAGGTATACAGTGCCTGTTTGCCTTATATGATTCCCACCTATAATGTCGTAACATGTTTCCGTAGCCGAGCTGAGTGGCATAAGGTTTAACTCTATCTGAAAATAGTAAAGAAATGTAATCGGCTAAGAATAATAATAGGAATGATAATAATAATAATAATGGTAAAGATATAATAATAATGTAACGGTCGAAAATTCAATTGCCAGGACTACGTTGTTGGAGAGAGGGCTACTTTAACAGTGCAGTTCCAAGTGGAGCGAGTCGAAAGTGCTTCTTCTAATTTTAGTAAAAGAACTATCAATTTTTAAAAGCGATATAATGTACGCATTAGAAATAACCTGACTGGCATCCAGAACTAAATTAAAGATACTAAAAAAATTAGCTATTTCTTAAACAAAATCTAGCAATTAATGTAAACTTCTTGTTTTATAATTATAAAAGATATAATCTTCACCACACACTTATTAAGTATGAACTAGATGTTGCTCTCGTGGGTGAAACAATTCTGAATACCAGACATTATATATAAAAGTTCCAAACTACATCACAATTCGCAAAGATAGAGATCTGCATGCTAGAGGTGGAGGTACAGCAATTTTTTAAAAAATAATATTAAAAATGAAATAGTTAATTCAAAATCGATTCCTAAAACTATCGGAGTTACGAGGCGCATGAATTCTTCCCAAACGACATTCTACTGAACAGACATTCGGTCGAACGACATTCTCAGTTCTGCTAGAAAAACGAAAAGCTTGAAAATACTCGATCGAGCTTTTTGCACAACTCTACATTCTACCGAATATGAAGATGCTTATCGAAAAGCTCATCCTGAGAAAAGCGCGAAAGCTATTTAAACGGAAACGAACATTCTGTGGACAGAATTGAAAGAAAGTGGAAACCAGTCGAGAAATTTTGCCACTCTTGTTGAAAAAAGAATTTCGAAGGTAAACGTTATGTTAAAACTGTTCCTGTCAAATTGTGTCGATCTCTTGCAGATCCTCAACAGCAGAATTCCATTCCGAAGATTTACGAAGAATTTAAGACTTACTAGCCTTTGACCCCATTATGAAAACTTCTGATGAATCTATAAAATCGATTATGATTTGTACAGTTGATGGGGGCCCTGACGAAAACCCACTGTTTCGGAAGTTATTGCCAATGCAATAAAGAACTTTAAAGATTTTAATTTGGATGCTCTTTACATAGCAAGGTTCATTAATAAAAGTACCTGATCCAGAAAAGGAATTCTCAGGAACGTTTTCTCTTTTGTTGATGCGTCTGGCTTTCGATAAACAATTGATTTTGAAAAATTGTCATCATAGACTATACCAATGCGTATTGTCCATCAATAAAAACTAAAATCTCTACAAGGAATTCTGGATTATATCATGCTCCTATCAAATCAGCTGTAAACCACATAAAGAAAGTTCACAATGCAATTGAGATTATTTCAACAAGAATGAGGCCTGAGCGGGTAGCAGCACGTCAAGCTAAAGAGCTTTTATGCATTATCAAATAATATATTAAGCAACAAAGGGTGATTAATTTTAAAAAGAAAAAAGTGTCGTTCATTAATCCGAATAATAAACATCTGGTACATCTGGTACCATAATTAATCTGATATTTTTAACAGTTACCTCGTCAATTACAACACTTACCACCAAATATCCCTGACTTAGTACACTTTAATTCTCTGAGTGGTTCAGGACAGTTTTTTAAAATATGTCTGTATGCATTACAATTGTAACATTTCCACTGTCCTTCTGAATTGCGTATTGATGGTTTATTGTCAGGATTTCCAGCTGATGATTTCGAAGGCGTTAACTTGGTGTTTTTCTTGTCGATGGTCGTCAAGTAAGAATTTGTTTTCTCTCTCGTGTGTTCTTTATTCGTTCTGATCCTTGTAGAAATAATTGTTCTTATTCGAGCATATACTGAATTAAGGTATCTACATCCAAATGAGTTCGTGCTGTCATGGCGTTACACAGATCTCGCGACCAAAGTACTTGTTCCTTTAATATTTTTATATTTAGCTCAAAGCTCTCTACACAATTTTATTTTACTTCAAAAATATGTTGTTTATGGTTCTTGATGTCCTTGTCTTCTTTCGGACATGGTTCTCCACATTTTTGTCCTGCTTAAAAGAAGATGAATGATTGCGTAAATGGATCATAAAAACTTCTCCAAGTTTTAAGTGCCATGTAGCGTTTTTAAACCAATCATAGGCTACTTCTGTCAGATTTATTAGGTCTTTATCAACTAGGAACAAAAGAAGGTATCATTGACCGTTTATGTGCCCGAAATGAATTTGTAATTGCTGAAAACAATTTTATTAACATTGTAGACGTACCCTCCACGTACCCTTCGTTCTGCCTCGATACTTGCGTCTAGAAGTGATCAAGGTTTTATCTTTTGTCTGTGTTAGAGATATTGTATTGACAAAAAGGGCAAGTGCCGTTCCAAAAACATTAAATGTAATTCGAAGAGTCACAATAATAGTTTCTGCAAAAATAAATAAAAAATTTTATGAATAAGAGAGTTACATTTGTGTAAAAAAATTTTTTATTTGTTAAAAAATTCTACAATAATTTATTCCGTTGTGGCTGAAAATTATAGCAGCCACAAAGCAAATTTCGCGTTATAGCCTTTTTTAAATTTCCACAACGCGTTTTGAACTTTTTTTTGTCATGCCACAACACGAATTTCGAGTTGTGGATAAATTAAAGAAGCCACAACGCGTTTTAGTCGATATTTTCACTTAATCAAGAGCATTTTTGGTCTTTCAGCCTAATATATACACGTAATATCAGTTTTAAATTGTCAATAAGTAGTACTTTATGCGTTTGTAGTGCTTCAATTAATGTATTAAAATTAATCCAAATTGTTTTTCTAGTGTAGGGTTAAATATAGGGTACACGAGGTTTATTATAATGTAGGATGTACCAAGTTTCAACTAGACCTTACTTTACGTCTAAAAGTGTCAGATTAGAAATTTTCCGTTAATTTTTGGAGAAAGGTCTGATTCAAACTAATTCTATTACAATCTGACACTGCGTTACGACTGCTAAAACCTAAATAAAAAAAAACATTTTATCTTCAAAGAAGAACTTCAATTTCGACTCTGGATCGTTTAATAAAAGAAAAATGATAGGTAAAGAATCGAGTTCCGGTGACGACGGGGACATGAAGTCTTTTGCTTTTATGGTAGTTCGTCCCCTGTCTTTACATATGGCGCTTTCTGCAAGCTATAACCATCGATAATATCCCAATAGGCCCGCACAAGCAACTACCCTTGCGATGAATCGTAACCCTATAGATTCAGAGGCTGCATGACAAATAACTTTCACAATGGACCGTTTGCCCCTTTTTATCACCCTCTCTTCTCTAGTACTCTATCCTTTTTCTTCTTCTTCCTTGATTCATTCTCGTCCTCTTATATTGTATATTTCCCTCTCTCTTACTCTCCTTGTTTCTCTCGTTTTTCTTTTCTCTCTTCGATATTCTGCGATCATATACGACCACTAGTACCATCCTACAACCATTGTGTTATACATGACCAGATCGGTTCCGGCAATTTTACATTCACGTCAGGGTACGGCTGATTTATTGTAATGTTTGGCGTTCACCGCACTCTTTTCTTCCTATATTTTGATTTTTTTGCGCACTCTACCATCACTCGCAATTTACTCACATGAATTGAGAATACTCTCCGGAGAGTAGTAGTCAAAAGTCTACAATTTCTTGGACATTTTTCAAAGATGGGTACCAATTTATGTTATAAGAATTGCAGTGAGAAAAATTGGTAATATAAAAATAAGCAATATATGTGGAATATTCTGGTTTTCAAATCAGTGAATAACATAGATAAATCAATTAAACTTTAATTTTTATTAAAATAAAATTCATTGCTGCCTTGTTATTCAATAATGGAATTTATCATCACTATTTTTTTAAAAGGTAAGTATTTGAAAAAATATCACTCTAAAAATTGTAAACCAAAATCTCCTAACAAAATAAAGAAGACAATTTTGTCGTAGGAGGAGAAGAAGGAATGCCCAAGAAATCCATAAATTTTGAATTTGTCCAAGTTCACTTAAGAGGATAGTGAAAAGTGAAGCTCTGTGAACTCCAGATTTCCACTATCTTGAATTAGTCGATTGCGGTCAAACGATTCAATGTGTCCCTTGACGAGCATCCTGATAACGTTTGTTGTGTCCCTTGTTTTCTACCTGTCTTGTCACTTTTTTTTCTCGCCCCGAAGCGGAAATTGAAAGGGCGGGATTCCAATTGGACTATACTATCAAGACAATTCTATTTTCTTCACACGAAACACTGTTTATGGCAAAGTCGACTGTTGGAATTGAGTTTCGAAAATGGGATTTTTATCCCTTACTACCCATCACGACATTTTCCGCGAAGAATACACACACATTTACACCTTGACTTTCAACCCCTTAGTAGTATGTTTCAAAAACGTATTTCATCCTCCAGCACCGCAGGGAATATTTCAGGTTTATTTTTTCTTTTTTTATATGTTTCGGTTTTAAAATAAAGCACGCCTTTAAATTGAGAGAATAAAGGAAATAGAATTATCTGCAAATTCGGTGTAGTTTATTGTCCTGCTTGAATTGTGCCAATTGGAAAAAATACAATTACAGTGAACACTCCTTACTGTTCACTATATAATTTAAAAATTTTTTTTAAAGATTTGTATTCGTTAAGATAGGAATTTAAATAATTAAAGAAAAAATTTAAATTATTCATGCCCAAATTGAATAAAAAATTTCTTTCTTCGACAACGCGTTTTGTTAGTGAAAGAATAGAAATCTTCGTACTTTGCGGACAAACATGAATCTATAAAATAAGACAACCAATTTTTTAAAATAAGGAAATCTTTACAAAGAAAAAACGTTTTTTCCCAAAAAAAGTTAGTAACTTTTTAGGTTTTTTCAATTTTGAGTCTCTAAAATGTGTCTGTCCGTTCTAAAAGAGTTAAGTCTATTAATTTAATTGAAAATTCTTCAGAAACTAGAAGTAAAAAATTGTTTAAAGTTTGCAAATATACGTTACATTGATTCAACTTAAACCTATTACAAAATCTTTAAAGTTAGATAATAAAGCACTTCGCTTCTTAAAAAACAATGGAAAACTTGAATAATTCATATTGTTTCTGTGTTTTCATTCCCTAATACCACATTTAGGGATGGTGTCACTTACTCCCTATTAAAAGTTAATCAATGATTAAAATTAGTTTAACTTCTCATGATTGGTCGGTTAATGGTGTTGGTAAAACCGTCCCTTAATTTAAAAACACATCATTTAATAATTGTTATGGAATGTCAGTAATGTTGTGCATTAAATTAATACAGATACTTATAGACTTTTAGGTACCAACATGTACATGAAATTGTAGATGCGCTGAGCAAACGTTAAATTTGAATATCCAATCAGTAACACATAAAATTACAAAATATCTTATAAGCATTACGAAAATCTCAACGTGCAATCAAATTATATACGTTATACATATACGTTAATATAAAAAGTCTGCAGGACTTGCAGAAATAAAAGAAAAAATACCAAAAAAAATTATTGCCTTTTTATATTCTTATTATTTTGAAATGATACTCCGTGGGATATATTCGACAACCTGTGAATAATAAAAGCAGTTTATTTCGCCGTCGATATGTAAAAAATGTTTCATCGGCGGAACCAACTTTTGTTCACAAAAGACGTAAAAGAGCCTTGTATTGCAACAGTTGCCAAGAAAATATCAACATTTTCAACGAAATATGATATTTAACCAATAAAACTTTATGACTTCGCGTTACACACTCGTTCCATTTTCTCCCCTGCAAATGGTATCATTTTAAATTTAACTTGAAATTGCGTCGTCGTTATTATCAAACTGTTATTTACATTATAAGTTATTATCCATCCCGTGTAGAAATTTCCACATTTCGTCCAATTTACCTATCTGTCCTTGATCGCGTTTTCCTAACCTAGCTCTAGTTCATAAAATTTTATGGTCCAGACTAGGACCAGAGATGACACGACAGACCTAAAGCTCCATATTTTTGAAAAAATTGAAAGTTGAAACTGTCTCAGCAGTTATAAGCACAATAATAAACAATAATACACAAAAATAAACATATTTTTTGAAAAAGATTTTTGACTGTCAAACGCGTTCTTTGTGTGGTTCACTTTTATACGGTTCAGGAATATCAGATTAACAAACTGTAAGTGATATAATTTGATATCTTCCAAATTTTAAAAAAAGCGTAAAGAAACTTTAAACGCGTTTTCCTCACAATTGTATTTTTTCAAATGTCGGACAGTTTATCTCTGGATTGACTAAACAAATTTTTATAAATCTTGTTGCGTTTGATTTGTTAACATGTTCTAGGTGAAAAACCACCACAATTTTACAAACATGAATCGAACTTTTTTGTTTGTTTTGTAACTTCGAAGAATGTAATAATGTTTTAAAAAAAGTTTTATTTTAATATTTAATAAAGGAGGTGTGGAAATAATTCTGGAAAATCTGTTGTTTCTTGACCTGAATTTTTTCATTTGAACGATTAAATATGATGAAAAACGGTAGGCGCTAGTCTGACTGGCCTCCAGGTCAGCCTCTTCACGAACTGCCTCCAGCACTTTGGCGAATGTAGTTCTTTCAGCTACTTTGACGATCATCATTTGTTGTGTATGTCTTCCCTTGTGGACTGAACCCAGATGTGGTGCCATTTAAGTCATTTTGCTACTTATTTTTTAGAGGTTCTTCATCTTTCTTATTCTTTAAAGCCCTTCGGTAACTCAGGAATACTTTTCTTACGCTTCTGAGCATCTAGGACAACGTTTCTTAACGTTGTGCTTCCTCTGACCAGTTTCGTCCCTGGTAGAACATATCTTTTTTAGTCGCTGCTGCGTGCTTCTCCTTGACATCCTGTATGAGCGATGTTAAGCTTTTGAGTCCATCCTTGATTGTCATGTTGACATTCTACTGGACTTCACAGGACTTTAGTATCTTGCTGACCTCTTCTTTAATGTTTAGAATACTTGCTGCCTCTTCCTCCCGTAACTTAATGCATTTATCTAGATCTCTGTTGCAGCTAACAATGTCATTCTCAGTTAGCATTACTAAAGACAGAAACGCAGCTGGCTTGACTTGTAACTCTGATCGTACTTCCTCGCCTATCTACTCTGTCCAAAACAATCCTTGGTACCATCAAAGCGTTATTGCCCTCTTGCATCCTTGAGCCACTGGCCATCGTCCTCACGCCAGGCTCTTGACGATCGGAACCAATAAGGAATTTCGCTGAAGCATTACCCCGCAGGTACTCTTCTTTATTTTTACAATCGAGCATACTTGATGTTTGTCCCGTATCAAAGGACGATCGGGCCTTAACAGGGTACTACCATCTGGACAGGGTGGACCCTGAACCGCCTTCGTTAGTTACATAGACGTTATAGCATTGCCGAAACTTTGATGCGACGTCTATGATATCCAAGGGCACGTGAACATTGAAAGTTCGGACGTGGAGGTCGATGAATCTCTCCAAGATAGCAGAAAGTTTCCGCAAGGGGAACGCATCCTGATATCAATCACGAGATATATTCACCCACTAACAGAAAATTTTATGTATCGACAGCACCGCTGTCCGAATACAGAAACCTGCTTTTACTGCAAAATATTTTCTTGAAATCAATTAATAATTTCAAAATTATCAAAGAATTCAGAAAAAACAGGAGCATGGTGGGAAACGAAACCAATACAAAAAAATATTTTTCATAAAAAGCAGGTTTCTGTATTCGAACAGCGATTTAAGCTTCCTCAAGTTGTTTATAATTTTAAGTCAATCGACGAAGTAAAGACACTTAATCACGGATCCTTTATTGTTAAGAAATATAATTATTAAAACTTATTTATAATAACTTTTTACCAAATACGATAATCTCACAGTATTCAAATTATTTAAAAATTAATAGACATTTCTTGTAATATTTATTTTTGTAATATTTACAAAAAATAAAATTTTTGCATAATACTTTTTTTAAATTTAATTGTTTAAAAAAATATTTATATCGTTCATCACATTTAATTATTATATATAATAATCGTTGTCATCTTCATCATTATTATTGTTTAAAAAAATTTAACTTTCTTGAAAGAATCGACTCGATTGGCTGATTCTTGGAGGATGCGGTTTGAGATTCTGAGGATGTGACAGCTCTCAGATGCGTGTCTACGGAGGAACGTGTCATCCCTCAACGTCAATCCAGATGCGGAGGAAAGAGAAAGCGAATCGACAAGGATTTGAATGCAGCGAAAGATCCGCGACATTCCGAGCGGTCCGAAAAGTCCCGTCTGTTTTTCGACCACTTTAGAGTCCTAAAACCCCGACATTCCATTCTGAATTCAAGATTCAGCGCCCAGGTTTAAAGATCTTTCTTTCGGCATTTTATTCTAGCGTGGACGAGACAATTAAGGGGAGATGAGATTCATGGAAGCTTGAGAGATCCATTTCTGATCCAGTGTTGGCGCGTGAAAGGTATCCTTACAAAATATGCAATCATTTCTCGCCTCGTGAAGTCACACTGATTTTATAGATCTGGCTCAATTTCATTGCTTCTTATATTCTTTGATTGCTTCTTAACAGATTTTATTCCAATTTTATCAAGATATTTATTTCTTCGTCTGCTTCAAATTATTATTTCTTATTTTAGTTTATTTTCCAGTAAATTTTAATCTTTTTGAATTTTTATAATCATTGAAATTTATTATTTTGCAGTGAGCATCGTATTCTGTATATTTTAAGATATTTTATTTGACACTACACTTTTTAATGCCATGTGAAAAAAATATCATAAAAAAAGTGATTAGAGACGAACGAATTGAGCGTATGCTCAGAAATGTTGAATATTCGTAGCATTATTTTCATGAAAATGTGCAAAAGAAATGCAATTTAATATGTAAATTATAAAATAAATTCTCTTATATAATTATTCACTCACTATAGGTAATAATTATACTAGATTAAGTAATAAATAAATAATTATTTTTAAGTGATATAGCAATTCAAAAACAAGTTAAATATTGTAACCTCAATATTTTTCAAACAATGATTTACTTTCAAAATTCAAACAAAATAAATTTAGCAAAAATTAATAAAATTTAAGGTTACTTAGGAACGATTAAATATGATGCAAAAGGGTGGGCGCCAGTCCTAAAAGGACACTCAACAAAATTCACAAAAAGGACAAAACAGATTTCTAAATAATCCCGAATAAACAAAGGCCACCAGGCTAATTACCGGCAATTATTTAAATTAAATTAAATTTATTTATTATCGACACACGAGGCCACCAGGCTAAGTGTCAATCAATAAACAAATACACAACAAAAAGACAAAAACCTTTTGAGACAAACTAATTATCAATACACAAAGGCTACCAAGCTAAGTATTAATAATTTTTGTATTTATCTCAAAAGAAACAGAATCAAAATTAAGACACAAATTTAATCTTCCCAAAATATGTCCAAGCTAGCTACAGTCCCATAACTGGTAATATAGTAGAGGGGGTGATTCGTTATTTAACCAAAAATAAATATCCGCAAAAATTAAGTCAATAAAAATCGAAAATTAACAAAAAGAAATTAACAATTTATTCAGTAAATTAGAATTTCAAGGTTAGACACATAAATTAAATTAAATAGTCATTTTGACAATAATCGCTAATTTTGAGGTTAGACAATAACAAAATTGATGTGATTCTATATAATTTCAAAATTAATTATCGAAACATTTAAATTAAACAAACTGAAAATTAAGCAAATATTAAACTTATTCTAAAATAGAATAAGGATTCTTTTTCAATTCGAGATATATAGGATGGACAATATGATTGAAATTATAATCTTGACTTCTAGTCAGATCAATGGAAAGAATTAGTAAACGAATGATATCTCAATTAAAGATTTGAATCATTAAATTAAAATAAAAATAAAAAAAAATAAGACATTATTCAGTCTCGAAAATCAAGAAAACAGAATTAAATTTTGAGATATCATACACAAAATAGAAATTAAATTTGTACCAGAAAATATAAATTCACTGCCAACGAATTTCCAAATTGATAACTCCTCTCGAGATTCCCCAATGGTTTTGACTTAATTCTCCAAATTATTCAAAATTAATTAGATTCTTTAAAAGGAAAAGAAATGACAAAAAAAATAGATAATGACAAAAAGACGAACTGTCTTCCACGATTTCACAGAAAAGAATGAACAAAATGGCGTTGTTTGTTTATCACCTAGGAAATTCGTTGCCAACATAAAAAAAAGAAAGTCACATAACAAAACTAGATTCACGCGACATTAAAACGAATTTGAAATTTAAATCTTCTTAAAAATGAATTCTTCAATAAAAATACAGGATTCTTGTTATTCTTCATTAATAAATTAATTCGAAAGGAATTATTTTGACGCAAGATGGTAAATTATCAAATCCTCTTCCATATAAAATTAAACGTGGTGAATACCAATTGTTGTAATCCCAGAAGACTAAGCGACACTTACGCACGAAGACTGGACGACTGAATATCTCCCGATCCCAAACTTACATTGATACAGGAACGTGAAAATTATGTGGTTCAATTAGAGTTTCGAGCAAAGCTCTCAAAATATGATAAAGCCTTCCAAGGACAGAAAATTGTTAAGTATTTCTCCAGGAAACGAAGTCGATCTTCAAATTTAGAGTAGTAAAAACAATAATATTGAGTGGCATCTTAAAAAGATCCAAATCCAAGGGTACGTCAGAAGAATGAGGCTCACAACAATCAGAAAATCCAATAATTCCAAAAAGATAGGTTATGTTTTGACCAGCGGGAAAATCCAAAAAGATGTAATTTTGACAAAAATAGATGAATTGAAATAATAATCGGAAAGTTTCTTGAAATCTTCAAACTTCTTATCTTCAGGCGGTAGACTCGACAATTACAGATAACATTTTTACATGAAACGAAAGAAAGGATAACAATAATTAATTTCTAAATTTGGGTTTTAATTTAATTTTGTCCTATATCTCGAATTGTTGTGAAATCATGGAGTAATTTTTTTAACACGAATAAATAAAATTTTGAATGATAGAAGCGCGAAATAACTTTTTATATGAAGCTTTGTGAATTGTAAAATAATAAATTTTACAACGTCACAATATTCATCTTCCAGATTTCTCTTGCCATTTTGGTCCAATCATATGAACATTTTTCCCAACAGAGAAAATGTTAAAAACTGATTGGATCCGCTTGATCCTCTTTACTCGGAGGTTTTTGGGATAGCTGATTATGAATCTGGGAGCCAGTGTTCGGGATACACAATTAAAACAAACGAGGCACATGTAAAATAAAATAAAAAGTTGAACTTTAATACAATGCAAAACTAATTGTTTATTAACTACTGCGATATTAGTGATATAATAAATAAGTACAGATAATTACTAGCCCTTGACGAGAAACCTGACTTTGTCAAGGTTATATCGGGCTATTTTCACACAGGAATTTAAAAAAAGAATATTTTTGAGAGTTTCTTCAAAAACAATTTAAGCAAACAAAATTTTTTAATATTGTCTTGAGTGAAATTTCGTGAAGTGGGCCTCAGACTTTCCAAAGCTTGCAATTTCTATAATAAACTTTGTGGAGATTTATTCTCTTAAAAAATTTTCCAATATTACATATGTGACGCTCCACGAGAAAAGGGACCTTATGACTTACAGACGAATTTTGTAGGAGAGGCATTTAAAGTGGAACCACTCTGATTGGTCAAGACGTTTCATTGAAAGTCAGTCCCACTACTCACTTCACATTGATAGTTATCCATGTTACACGAAGCGCATGAGTTGTACGTACATAAACCTGTGTAGTTGTGTTAGAAAGTAGAGGGGCTGATTTTCTAAACAACCGGGTGTAAACACTAAAAAGGTTCATTTTTAAACATTGATAACAAAAAAAACCTGTAAGTAGAAATTATTTTTGCCTTTTGTATATAAAAGAGCAACTCAAAAAGTACGGAATGATATAAATAACTCAAAATTAATTTTTTGCAGCTAAGGTCCCTTTTCTCGTGGAGCGTCACATATATTCTTCACAAATTTTTATTATTCCTAAATAAATTACAAAAAAATATAATTATAAACATAAACATAACATTTTTTAATAATGTGCATTAATTTGGTATCAAGATTTTCTATATTACCAATATCTCATCACTATAGAATTAATATCTGTTCTCTTAGTATAGTTACAGCTGTAACATGTGAATGGATAAAACCATCATCATGTTTTTTATTTATTTACAATTTTAATTTTTTGACAATAATAATAATTTTTTAACTCTAATTTTTTACATTACTGACAATTTTGTAATAATAAATAAAAACAAAACTTTAAAAAAGATGGTGAAAATTAACCTTTTAAAGTTTACACCAAATTTAACTAAAAAATAAAATAATAAAGTTTTTTATAACGTAAGTACAACTTTTTCCAGGTTTTAATATTAAACAAAACAAATGTTACATTTTATATTTATAATTAATTTTAAAACTATTATTTGCAGTGTATAATATTTATAAACTTGATAAGGGTAGCGGCAGCTACCGAAACGTTGTTATAAACAAATGAACAAACCTGTGGAAAAATGGCCTGAAATCTTATTTTATTAATAATACGTATTCCACATTAATAATATCAGAAATAAACACACAAGTTGTATTTACAGAATATTTGTAATTTTTTAAGATGTGTTCTGGGCATTAAATTTCAATTTCCTAAATATAAAATTTTTACCAATTATTGGGTTACCTGCAACCCTTTAAACATTTATCATTTTCTTACTGTTTTCCGTTTTATGTATAGTTTTCACTTTTTGCAAGTCTAGACTTGCAAGATTTTTTGGTTTTTACTCAAAAAGAGTCATATCCTTATTTTCACGTGACTTTTAAAAAAATACAAAAAATTGATGAATACAATTTTTTAATATAATTTTTTTATATAAATATTAAATTCTTTATATTAATATATAATATGTATATGTTATAGTTAAAGTCCTAAATTCAGGTAATGTGCACATTAACTAGTTAATCTGCGGATTACCTGATCAAATCCGTGAAAGTTCGAAAGAAAATTTTTTTTTCGAACATTAACTAGTTAATATCCAGATTAACTAGTTAATGCGAACATTACCGAGTTTACTTTTGTTAAAGTGCGAAAAAATGATTTAATTGAAATAAAACCTAAATTATTATTGCTTCAGAGTAAAATTTTTTATTGAATAGCAAGTGTACAATATTGGAACTTTTTTAAAAATAAAATTATTACTTATATATTAAATAATTAATATTAATTATAATTAATTATTATTATATAATTATAATTAATATAATAATTAATATCATTATTTAAATTGTTATTCAATTTTATTACTTTTTTTAAAAATAAACTTATTACTTATTATTGCAAGATAAAGAATTATGGCATTTAGAGTTACAGAACACATTATTTTTACGACAAGCACACCTACTGGTTCTCCATTTGGATTTGCAATCGCACTTTTTAAAAACCCTGACCAGAACCAAGAGATTGTTGTATTGCTGTTTGACGCAAAGAAATTTTAACATTAGGAACATCTTTTTCTGTGAGAAATATTTGTTTACAAACACTAAATTGCCCAGTTTGTAAAAGCCATCATCTGTCCTATTAAGTACAACAGCCAAAATGGAACGTGCGTCCGTTTTTGCCCTGTCAACATCAGGTCAAAGTTCAATTGAAAATTTTCAATAGAATGTTTTCAATAGAACCATTAATTACTTACTTTGTCTCTTGCTAGATTGATAGACAGAGTCTCGAATTTCACGAAATCAACTTTTCGCACTTTAACGGTTTGATTCTCGTTAATGTTAGCATTACCTAGTTAATGTCCGAATTTCTTACTTTAACTGTGAATCTTAGGTAATCCGCAGATTAACTAGTTAATCTCCACATTAACGGATTTCGGACTTTAACTATATCATATATATTTTAATCATAATATCATTTTCTAACACAACTTAAATTCGCTTTAAATTAAATTGCTTTAACAATTTTCGAAAAAATAATAAGTCTCAATCTTCTTTTTTGGTTTCCGCACAATCATCTTCAATAATTCCATCTTTTCTACAATGAAAGAATTTTGTGTGGTTAAAGATAGGTTTCTTCAAACAAATATTTATACCGCATATTTTACATGTTCTGTCTGTTATTCCTGAATATAAACTTGGACAATAAAAATCATGTGCCAGTTTGTCCAAATCGGGTTTGATGTGTAGAGTTTTCATTCAGCTGAATTCTGCGAATGTTTTTCCATCATGATCTTGTGGGCTTGAAATGTGTGGTCCTTCTGGAGTTTGATAAATTGGAATTGGTGCACTTACAAAACGTGATGGAACAACAGTTAACCAGGAGCTTCGCATTTTTTTGCAGCAAGAGGTATTTGTGTACTTTACAACCTATTTTTAAAAAATTTCGAATTTACTGCAATGAATAAAATGCAAATATAATTTCGTATTATAATATAATTAACTGAATTCTTAATTAAATTATTAGAAATAAGATTAAATGAATCTAATTAATTATTTATACTAGTGCGTACCTGGACCATGTACTGACATTCGCGTACATGTTGTGAGTACCATTTTTGTGAAGGAATCTGTGGTACAAATTGTTCAGCATTTGGATTTTCATCAACATATTGCAAATATAATTTCGTATCATAATGTAATCAACTGAATTCTAAATTAAATTCTTAGATCTAAAATTAAATGAATCTAAATAATTTACTAATGCGTACCCGGGCCATGTACTAACTATCGCGTACATGTTGTGAGTACCATTTTTGTGAAGGAATCAGTGGTACAAATTTTTTAGTTTTTAGATTTGGATCAACATATTGTGCTACAACACTATTATTAAAATTTTTCACTAATTTCAATTAGTGACTGACTTTTTGCTTCTGAGTTAGTAAATTTTACTGAAAAATTAGTAAAAATTACTATTTATTTGTGAAATTTACTAATTCAAAAGCAAAAAGTCAGTCACCAATTCAAATTAGTAAACATTTTTACTAATTCAAATTTAGAGAGTAATAAAAATATACTTTCTATTGTTGAAATGCAGGTAAAAAGTATTTATAAGCATATTTCACGTAATAAAATATATTTATTTATATGTATATGTTACCGTCAAACCCCGAAATTAGTCAATACTAGTATTACCTAGTCAAAACTAGTTCTGACAGTGACCTTTCGACAATACTAATATTAACTAGTTTCCATTTTTTAACGACTTTTCACTGATAAATATGCAAGCTCAAGCTGATAGGGAGTATAGGTTCATCATGGTCATTCTACCAGAATGATTTAACAAAATTTGTTTTGCTGCGGGCACTACAAACCAAAAGAGCTGAGGAACTAGCACATCACGTGACTGCTATTTTTTTAACATTTACAGCTCCTTGTAGTCTTCACTCTGACAACTGCAGAGAGTTTGTCTATTCAGTCATTAAAGAATTATCAACACTTTGGTTGGAGGTAAAATTAGCGAACGAAAAGCCAAGACATAGACAAAGTCAGGGTTCAGTGGAGCGAGACAATCAGGACATCGGAAAGATGCTGGTTTCCTGGATCTTGGATAATAAGACGACGAAAAGGTCAAACGGTCTAAGATATGTGCAGTTTATGAAGAATAGCGCCTTTTCATTCTCGCATAAAAAAATCGCTCTACAGAGTCATGTTCGGAAGAAAAGCTTCTGAAAATTTAAATAATCAGGCCAAAAAAATTAAGCGGGCCTCTGATGGCACCCATCCTCCTGTTAAAGTTGGAAATAATGTACCCATTCCAATTCCAGATGTAGATCGAGCAAAAGCTGATTTCAGAAATGTCATCGGAGTCGTTTTAGAGAAAAATTCAGATTTACATAAAATAGGAACAAAAAATGGAAAAGTAGATAAACTATATTGCAGATGCGTTTCATATATTAAAATCATGATTTATATTTATATTAGTTTAATTAATATCAATAAATTAATTACAATTCATAATTTACTTTATAAACAATTTTATTTTTCTAAGATATTTTATTATTTATTTCGCTACTGATTTTTGTTATATATTTTTTATTTATTTTTTAAGTTGTGAATAATTTTTGGTGCTGTGTGAATTTTGAGTTTTTGTTTTGTAACATTACTGTAACATTACTGTTGTATATTTATAACACTTATTTTAACAATTAAGACTTTTATATTAACACTAATTATGATACTTATTCGTAAAATATTGCTTTTCAATGATGTATCGATATTCGTAGCCATTGATCTAATAACATTGGCTGCCAAATTCTTTGAAAATCTTGGGATCATACCTAGAGTTTACCAATAGTCTAATATTACACTGCAACTATTGTTAATTTCCCATATTGAATTTCTTAAAAAATTACTAATATTTGGAGGAAAGGTCAAGATATTAATTGAACCATCGAAAACTGTTTTCAGAAATTGAATAATATATAATTAATGGACAGTATTTACCATCTTTTAACAATCATGGCAAATATCGCTAATGGGAAAGAAAAGCATAGGAATATGTATCGTGTAGGATCAAAGGAAATCTTTCAACAAGACGATGCCGGTTTTCTTTCCCAGCAAAAGAGGTCGAAGACAAATGTCTTTGGCGTCTTAATAGCTTGTGGCACGGCATACCTTCTTTTCTGTTTACCCTTCGTAGTTTCTTTGGTCGCGGAAATTCCAAAGTTTGCATATCAAGGTGCCGCCACCGTTTAGTCGCTATTACTTTCTTACAGAGAGCCAATCTGTTAGGTTACCTTTAATTCTTACAGGAAATTCGCAAAGAAGCTTACTTAAGTCGCCCTTGTGGGACATCGATTACTCACGTTCGAAAGTATCAATGAAACAAAGTGTTAACTTGGAGCTATCTTTCCGCATTTGTCGATTACTATGTATACCTCTTCATTCAATTTTCTTGTTGGTCCGGGGAGATGGCTACATGAGAGAAATGTCCAGATCAAATATTTTAGAGACTTTATAAAAAAAATTACACTTATTATGCGCTATTTTTGAACCTTTTGTGACTAATTTGTCAAGTTTCATTCAAATCGATGATTTACACTTGCGTACGTTTACTGAAAATGTAAAAACAGCTTCAAAAATAAATGACATTAAAAACACTCCAGTAGTCAGTTTTTAAGCTTGGCTCAAATATTCAACATTTTTTCTCTGCTATGTTGGATCTATCATTTTGAGTTTGATAAACTTACATTAAATTCGTAATCAACGACACCAAAAACTGACAAGTAAAAAGTTTCAAGACAATTTGAGCAAATTTAATAATTCATAATCAGCGACCCCAAAGACCAGCGAGTAGTGATTTTCATAAGCCTGGCTCAATCTTTTAAAATTTTCGTCAGCCATTTAAAATTTTGTAAAGTTGACATTAAATTCGTAATCAAAGATCCTAAAAATCCCGAGTAGCTAATTTGATGAATTTAGCTGAACCTTTTAAAAATGTCCATCCTCCTTATTGAATCCGTCATTTTAAATTTCGGAAAACTGACATCAGATTCGTCATCAGCGGCCTTAAAAACCTTTAGCTACAGAGTGTTAAAAAAATCACATTAATTTAAAAAAGTCTAGCGATTTGTGTGGTTTAATTTATATTCAGTATATCGGTTATTATATATTTCCTATGTATTTTAAAATTATGACAAATCCAAGAAAGAAAAGTAATATTCTTAGTTATGTAAAAAGAATAACGAAGAAGCGACAATTCGACGACCTTCTAAAAACTTAGGCTGGACGAAGGAAAGGAAGAGCAGCAAACGCCGAGAGGTTTACCAAAATGTTGTACATACAATCTTCGGAAGAAGATATCGACAATATAGAAAATCATTCAAGCAGTTTCGTCTAACCAGAGAGTAATTTTTTAGGAATCAATTTGAACACATCACTCAGTACAGAGAGTAATTTTTTGGAAATCAATCTGAACACATTATTCAGTACAGAGTAATAATTTGGTCCCCAAAACTAAACATCGTTAAAATTATATCATCACCAAGTGATCTATATCTCCAAGTATTAATCTTATAAAATTCGTGGATTCTAAAAATATAACTTAATAATTTTCAAAAAATATTATTTTGGAAAAAAATTCAAGTATCAATAACGAAAGTCTTGTATTGAAACAAGAAATTTCCAGTTTCAACAAATCTTATATCGAAGTATTTCAAATTTCGAAGAATCGAAATTTGTTCAAGAGGCAAAAACCGTGTGGAAGAAAGCAGATATTTTCAAAATACAATAATACACTATCTCATTAGTGTAAACAAGAGGACTGATAACCAGCTATTGAGGACAACTGTTGAAGGCCCCTTTGCGTCTAGCCCTCAACACCATTTGAGATTGGATAATCAGATTACCATCACCAGATCATACACCACCAGTAATCGTTATTCTAAAATTAAGATTTATAATTTTAATTATATTCATTGTAATTTGTCAATTCTTTTCTTTCTTGTTGGTTTTTAAATAAATTATTTTCTCAAAAACATTTAGTAGGCTCATTAACCACCATCGAAACGTCGCAACTTGAAAAAATAACATAAATTTGTTATTATGTTTTTAGCTTCCATGGAACGAATTTACTTCTCATTTAAAATTTCTTTAAAAATTATTCAAAACTCCATTAACAAAATACGGAAAAAATTTGTATTGTAAAATTGTGACGACATAATGGTTCAAATATCCTTAATTCAGAACTATCCCTTTGCATTTGACGATTACTATAAATACCTCTTCATTCCTTTTTCTTATTTGTTTTATGTTATATTCTTATTTTAATATTTAATTTTAACATGTATTAAAACATTTAAACAAATGGTTGAATCTGTGTCAGATCTAATAGACATAAGTGAAACTCCCCAATGCTATATTCAGAAAGTATATTTAACGGTAATAAAAATATTTTTAATGTTTATTGAAAAGTATATACATAAAATGTTAATACTTATATTCAAGAAGACTATTGGAATGCGTCAATATATTGTCTACTTTAAAATTACACAGTGGAATACTGTTTTTTGATACCAGATCTCTCCGAATACGTGTATTAAATACATTGTTGGTAAAAACGTAACAGTTTCAGGATAAAACAAACATTTCACAACCATAACATTAATAGTTATGTTTATATATTTATCTCGTCTAATATTTTACTTATTATTAAGCACTTTATTTTATTGCTCATTAAATTTAGATGGCTTTTCCAATTAAAAAAACAACTGATGAAAGCAATCTATATTACACTTTTTCTTTATATTATTAATCCTATTACACTGTTCGACACTAATTTTGCCTCTTCAATAATGATTACGAATCTAAAAAGAAAAATGCTCCAGTACGTCGAGTTTTTGAGAAAATTAGTGTTAAAAAGTGAAAAAAGCATGTTTTTGGCTATGTTTGATTATGATTAAAAGAAAAATAAAAGGTGCTAGAATTTTGTTTCTAGTTTCAAATGAAAGCTTGAATCACAGCCAACAATTTCCTTGAGAAAGAATTCAAAGGCATTTCCGATAAGGCAATTAAAAATCATTTTTTCTTTTGCATTAAATTTTGTCATTAATCAAATTTTATTAGCACCATGTATAACCTCAGCATTGTGAAACAAGTGATAAACAAATGAATCTTTTAGCATTTAAATTTGTAACATTTTATATTATTTTCGGGTTACTTATATTTTATTCCAAAAAAAATGTTTAGCAATCTAATTTTTAGAAATCCCTACAAAAGTTTTAAATTAAAATTTTATTTAAGCGTTCATTGTATTTAACAGTTTTTATATCTTAATTTTAAATAAATTAAATTAATCAATTCTTCTAATAGAAATTAAATGCCTGACTAGTAAAAGAAAAAGATGTATAAATTGGATATTCAGTGATAATACAAATCAAATTTTTTGCTGTATTTAAACACTTAATTAATTCATAAAATTAATTATAATTTAATTTTTTATTATAAAAATTATTTTCTCATTGTTAAATGTTGAAATTTATTTTAATTTTTAATATTGTCTGCTTTTATTCTAATGGATAAAAACAATTACTGAAAGCAATGTTTTAATTTTGGAAAAACAAAACATTAAATTCACAGGAATACTTTATTTCAAAAACATCAATTATATGTTCAAATTATTTATTTTGTTGAGTATGTACGTTAAGATTGCTAAACATTTTTTTGGAATAAAATATAAGTAACCTGAAAATAATATAAAATGTCATGAATTTAAATACTAAAAAATTCGTTTGTTTATCACTTGTTTCACAATGCTGAGGTTATACATGGTGCTAATAAAATTTGATTACATAATAACAAAATTTAATGTTAAAGAAAAAATGATTTTTAATTGCCTTTAAGGAAATGCCTTTGAATTCTTTCTCAAGGAAATTGTTGGCTGTGATTCAAGCTTTCATTTGAAACCAGAAAAAAAATTCTAGCACCTTTTATTTTTCTTCTAATCATAATCAAATATAGCCAAAAGCATGCTTTTTTCACTTTTTAACACTAATTTTCTCAAAAACTCGACGTGCTGGAGCATTTTTCTTTTCAGATTCGTAATGAGCGTGAAAAAATCTATCAAAAGTGACCAGAGTTATTGAAGGGTCAGAAAAAAAATTCATTTTTGTCGGACAGTGTTATTATCTATATTTAATTTTTACATCATTTTCTCATAAGCTAATAATGAAATAACATAGGATAGTTTCCTCACGTTTGAAAAATTACATCTAAATTCAATTAAAATACTGACATTTTCAAACCGCTATTGAGTGAAACCATGTCAAACATGAATAAATTTTTTAAAGATTTTTGTAAAAGTAAAAACGTTCACTTTTAACCTTTTTTCGAAATTTAAATTTTTTATAAATTTTTCTATAACAACAAATTTTTGCATCAAGGTCAGTCCATGCCTAAAAAATCAAAGTTGTCCTCTATCTTCGATTTTGTTGAAACTTCGAAATTTTTCAGTAAAAAACATGCTATTAAGAAGCTCCAAATTAACTTTAAACAGTTTTGGATTTAAGAGGTTTTAAATTTTTTTTAATTTTGAAAATGCTATATGTGTCTTGATTGAATTTCGTATTGAAAAAGAAAAGAATAATTTTTTGCAAAATCTAAAAGAACAATGGTATGATTTTCCTGAAAATTTTCTTTAAGACACTTAAGATATGTTGTTAGAAATTTTTATACACTTAGAAAAATAATATTGTTTATTATAGCATTTGTGATGCTCGGGATTTTTTCGAGTACGAAACGATTCATCAGTTTTTAGCAGAGAATTAGTTTCAGAATAGATCATTATATTTCTTATACAAACCCCTTCTTGAATACATTTAGGGCAACCAAAGTAACTGAATTATGTCCCTTAGTTCCTGTTATAAAAGATTGAGCAGGTGCATCGCAAATTATGGCATTAAAGGAAATTTGAATATCATTATCATTTATATTTACAAAGCACTCACGGGAATCGTTAATTAAATGTTTAAAAAATTTGTTGACATTATTAGGTTTCGAAAATCCGTGATAAAGCACAACTATTTTTGGTTCGGTATAACATTTAGAGTCAAGGGAAATCATGATTGGCCAAAATTGACTACCAGAATTTTTGCCATGGGCACATCGTCGATAAATACATTTATTTTTAACGCCTCAGGAATTGTTTTATAATACTGACCAACGAAACGCTTTACACAAGTTTCTAAGCCAAAGTGGTAATATTTACCACCGCACTGTTAGATTGAAATTTAAGTGATGTATTTTTTGGAGTTTACAATAAAGTTCTTCATCGCCAGATGAATAATGGGGAACGACACTATTATAGACGAAATTTATCGTGAAACTTTCCTAAACATTGAAATTACATTTTCGCCTAAGCCTAAATAGATTTAGATGCAAATTTAATTTAAATTTTTAGGAAAGTTTCACGCTAAGCATTTATGGAGGTGGGTATTTAAATCTTTACACAATTTTCACTAAACTTTGTAAAGTGCTTAAATACTTCGAAAGTTGCAAATAAGTCTTTAATTTTTTATGAAAGTTTCGGTGGTGTGTGGGCACCTATCAGAAAGTAGTTTTAGTAGGCCAAGCATGGGCTAAATGTTAAAAAAAACTAAAATTCAGAAAAACGACAAAACATATGAGATAACAATACTAATTATGGAACGCTTTTTAAGCTGACTAAATTTTTATGATAAATTTCTTGGAATTAGGAGTGTTAAAATGGATAATTAGTATCTAAGTTAAAAGATTGGTACTTATAAATGTTTATAAAATGTTTATTTTTCACGAAATGAGAATAACATCAGTAAAAAAGTGAAACCCTTTACATGTACCCATTATAAAACGATGGTTTACTATGTATGTACTGGTGTTTCGAATTGAATGTACCGATTATGAAACACTTATATGAATCATAATAAATAATTAAAATACTTTTACTGGCTTATCTTAATAATTTGAATATTAACTGTAAAGAATTAAATACAAAAAACAAATTCCAGTTCAATAGATAATTATAAAACCAACTTTCTGGTGGAAAGGAATTCGAAAATACTGAGAATATTTGAGGTTATGTTTGTTATATGTATTCTGTGTACTCTATCAATCGAGACAAAAAAATAATATGTGTACCCAACGTGGAATGACTGTTTAACGAAAAACCTGACGTAACTTAATTTAAAGCTAAAATATACTCGAACATTTCTTATTAATTTAAATATTATACAGAAATAATCATTCTTATGACGTACAAAATTTTTCAAAAGTAGAATTTATCTTATCATCAATTCTAATTGTATTTATTTTAATTTTTGTAATACTGTTTTATAATAAGGACAAAATAATATAAAAACATTCCATAATTGGTACCTTCTTCTCATTTTTGGTGAAAATGTCAGAAACTTTGTTATACTTAAAAAAGTTGTTGAGGACCAATGGCCCAACAAGATCTAGCCCTAGTCTCAACTACTTTGAAAAACTTTTTTTTTCATTTAAAAATTTAATTAATAAATTCATTCTTATCTTTGTCTATTCTTGCAAATAATAAAAATTATAAAAAATTGGTTTTGAAAAATTAGGATTAGGATTTTAGATTAATTAGATTAGGATTTTCTTAAAATGTTTATGACCGATCAAAAGCTGTATAAAAGATTACTTTTATCCTAGAGACATCCTTCGTAAATAGGATGGACTTTGAAAAACATGATATAACGAATTTGAGTTTGAAAGCTTTCTTTACTATCATTAGCGTTAAAGAAAATAATGCCTTAAAATCGAAAAATTTTTTACTAAATTTTGATAAGATTGTTTTAATTGTATATTACAAAACATTTTTAACCTGGTTTTACCTTCAGTGTAAATAAAAAACGTGTATTCCTTTCTAAGACATCTGATATTTTAATAAAGAATAATATAAAGGTAAATGTTTGAAAACAAAATTTACACTTAAAGAAAATATGACGTTGAATAGTGTACTTAATACACGTCATAATTTAAAACAGATGTTCTTAATCTCCATATGTATGTACCTTAGATCTCGTAAGTCTATTGTATCTAATTGTCATCATCATTTATTGACTCAAATGTTAAAATGTATTTTGTTTAGAACAATTATGTAAATTAATATTATATATTTACCTTCTAATAGTATGTTCAGCATGGTTTAAAGAAGATAATCTTATGGCAACGTCATCGTTTAAAGTATTAATGAATATTTAATCTACAGAATATTGTGTTTGAATTTTCTGACATATATTTTCGGGACTTTTTTACTATTTAATATTTCATTTAGACATAAAAATACTTTAATTGATATAAATTAATTCAAACCTGGATATTTTTATTCTTTATAATAACCGTTCTGGACATAATTAATTATTTCCACACAAGTAACAAATAACATTACTGTAATATTATGAGTAACATTGCTTTCGGGAGGACATTTTAATATTAAATTTGACTAATTTAAAATTAAATTATAACTTTAATAATTAAGTAATGAAAAATGGTATTAGAAAATATTCTACATTTAAGTTAGTTAAAAATAACTAATTTGATAGCAAAAAGTCAGACACTGATTCAAATATTCGTATTTTAATACTAATGAAATAGTTAATAATAACTAATTTTTAGTTTAATTTTAGTTTAGTTTTAGTTTCTGAGTTGACACAAAACTAATTTAATAAACTGAGTTTAGTTTCGTGTCGAGTCGAAACTAAATTAACAAACTGAATTTAAAAACAAAAGAATTGAATTTATTTCAGTGCAAAACGAAAATAAATGTCTAAGAAACTTAATACATAATTAGTTGAACTAATCCAGATTTAGAGAGTGAAACTAGTGACATTGTTATAAAAATAAATTATTACATTTTCTGTATTTTAAAATTAACTGTATGTAGTGGTTAAGTGAGGAAAGTCAATTATTTCAATTTCTCGAAATAAGAAAATATAAAGTTATCAAGTTTGGAAAACCTGACCCTGAATTGCTTAATTTTCTTTCCAAGGATTATTATACATTTTATTTCATAAATTAATGTGAGGACTAGAATTAAAATTCAGATTGTATAATTATTTAAACATTTTCTAAAACTATTCTTTAGAAAAACTTATTAGTACGTGTGCTTTAATCCTTACAATGAAATAAATTATAAGTGCATACATAAGAATATATAATTAGTAAATATCAATTGGAGTAATGAATTTTAAAATTTAATCGGTCAATACTTTTGCCATTCGTGCAGAAGGTTAATTGCTAAATTTAATAGTGAAACTTTTTATACTAGTTCCAATAACTTATTCTAATGAGAAAAAAGGATACTTAGATTTACCCTGAAAAGTGTAAAACTTGATAAATTTTGAGTGTCAACTATAGGACAACACTCTGTTGTTTGTAGATTACTATTTATATAGTGTAAAATAAGCATAATTATTTTTACACTCCAGGAATGTGTAGTACTTTATTTTATCTGTTTAATTCGATTTTAAAAAATAAACTTTTATTTCTAAAAAATGTATTTAAACAATTAAAAACAATTAACTTACTTACTATTTTTAACTTTTCAGTCATTAAAAGAGTTTAAAAATCCATTTAGTCTTTTTAGTAATAATTCTTAAACAAAAATTTTTGTTGAAACGAAAAATAATTAAAATATCGAACATTTTAATTAATTTAAATTTTGTTTCAATAGAGATTTTTATTTTATAACATCCACAGAAATAAATCACAAATAAACAATAACCCATATTTTTAAACGTCAAAATTTATTTATCGATGTTCATTTTTTAGCTGCATTTGCGGTTAGTTACTTCAACTAAAAAACTGGTTAGTTTAAATTTCCTGGAGTGTAAAACAAATAATAAAATATGTGTAACTTTTACAAAGAGAAAAATATAGTAAAGTGTAAGTAATATTATGAAGAAGATTAGAATGACTAAATAAATTTTTTAACATTCAAAATTTAAATTAATTAAAATGTTTAATATTTTAATTATTTTTCTTTTCAACAAAAAATTTTTTTTAAGAATTATTACTAAAAAGACTAAATGAATTCTGAAACTCTTTTATTGACTGAAAAGTTAAAAACTACTTAAAAAAATCAAAAATGTTCTGCGATTTAAAATTTTTATTATCTAAGTTAAATATTTTTAATTGTTTAAATAAATGTTTTACAAATAAAAGTTTATTTTTTAAAATCTAATTAAACAGACAAAATAAAGTACTACACATTCCTGGAGTGTAAAACTAATTACGTTTATTTTACACTATATAAATAGTAATTTATAAAAAAAAGAGTGTTGTCCTATAGTTGACACTGAAAATTTATAAAGTTTTACAATCCTCAGGGTAAATTTAAGTATCCTTTTTTCTCCGTGTGATAATAATTTACATTTGGAAATAATGTTTAAAATGTTTAAATTTAATCTAAATTGTAATTCTAGTCTTTACATTAATTTAATTGCAAATGTTCCAAAATAAGAAACAATAAAACAACACAAATTTTATCTGATGCAACACTGTAATTTTTTAGTAGAAAACAATTGTAGAAAAATGAGTAGATAAAAATGGTAAAAGTATAGTGTTTTAGAAGCGGAGTGTAATATCTGACTTCATTTTCGGATTCGGGAGCAAATTTCACATAAGAAATGACAGTGAAATGCCGCGGATCAGAAATTTTTTTTAATTTTGTAAATTAGTGTTATATATTAAGTTATTTATTTAATAATTAAAAATTATATTTCAATTTATTATGTCTAACTTAACAATATTTTTTACATCTTTATTTAATAATTGTAAGTCTAAATGATACCGAGAAATTAAAACTTGTCTGCAGGTACGCGTTATTAGCATAGTGGTTAGAGAGTTAGACTGGGTTGCCCACTTTGGAGATTGGGAAACCCAGTTAGAGCCATATTGGCGCCCAATCGACTTTTCTATACTATTGATGAGGCATTTAACTTTAATATACTAGTTATTTCAAGTACGACCTTAAGCTAGAAAAATTATTTACTACAACTTAATGAAGTAGTTAATATGACTGATTATGACAAGACCAAGGTAGGCCCCAATTGATCAAAGTTTCAATTAACATTAACTGTTAGAGAGCCATAAGAAATAACATGCGATAAACTTATCAGTCACTTTTCGGGAAGTTGATCAAGCTAAATAGTTAATTTAACTGATTTTACAGTTGTTTCAACTACAATTTGTTGCTGGTACCTCCTGAAACCATGAAAACTAGTTATTACAAATAAATTAAGCATTTAAAGTGACTGACTACAAATAGTTCAGTAATTTTTTTAGTTGTTAAATTTACTGTAAAAATGGTATATTTTAATAAATTCAAATCTTTGTTATTCAAAATTAATCATTCTCAACATTTTGATAAAAGCAAATGGGTCATTAACCTTACTAATGTTAACTTACCTGAAGAAGTTATTGATGTTGTATCTTTATGACGAAACTTCAGTGTAACAAAAACACCTAAGAAACGTGATATAATCGACACTTTAAAGAATCTAGAGGAGACAAAATTACCTGACACATCGATACTAATCTAAACAAAACTCGACCTATTAAAAAAAAACGAAAAAACTATTTTCTCAAAAACTACAATCAACAAACAAATTTTTACAACAAAATCAGAAAATAATGTTCACAGACTCTGACAAAGGCAACACTACTGTTTGTCTATATAAGTCCACTTATTTCGAAGGTGTAGCAAAGTACTTTCTGACACCTCATCGTACAAAGTTCCTAAAACAAACCCTCTAAAAAAACTGCAGACAAACAGTAGTAAAATTCTCCACCAATATTTAAATTTTAAATGAAAATGAATTTTTAAAATATAAATTATTGTTTCATTTGTTAACAGTCCTACACATTTTCTAGCTAAAGTCTTATACGACGAACTAATGAACAACGTAACTCTTCCAAAATCACATATTAACAATAGTTTTGAACTTATTGAAAAATTAAAAAATATCATTGATCCTGATGATTATATTTTGATCTCACTTGACGTCGCCTCTTTGTTTACTAATGTTTCAATTAATTTAGAACGAAGAGCATCCTCAATTAACAATTTAAACATATCTTTTAACAACATTGTAAAAATTTCAACCTTTGTATATAAAAATATATTTTTTGTTTTTAATGGAAAATATTATCAAAAAATTGAGGGTAATCTCATAGATGCACCTATTTCAGCATTTTTTGCCAAAATCGTCATGGATGATCTGGAAAATGACTGCCTCCAAAAATTAAACAAACATCATAACTGTGTACCTTTATTCTATTACAAATATGTTGACGGCACCATTTTATGTATAAAAAAATCAGATTGATCTTGTTGTCAACATGCTTAACTCTTATTATAAAAAACTCAAATTAAATTTCGAACTCCAAAACAACAATCAAATTAACTACCTAGACATCTCAATTATTATTAAAAACAATACAATTATTACTTATTGGTACCAAAAATCTATTTCATCTGGTATATTAATCGATAAATTACCTTTCAGATCTTCCACTACAACAAAAAGTAAACACTGTTTAGAACTTAACTGACCGAGCAATCTTACTATCAGACAACTCATTTCATCATGACAATCTAATGAAAATTCAAAAAATTCTCATTAATAATGATTATTCTCTCAATTTAATAAACAAACACAAAAAAAATCCGATTAAATTCTCTCAAATCTTCACTGTTGGTTTATAACTTTTTAGTTGCTTTGGTGTGAAAATTGACAATATGGAATTTCTAAACGAGAAAAGAAAAGTTATTTACAATTAAAATCCAGTTACGTGGATTAATATTCCTTCTGAAAAGGTACCAGCCAAGTATGAGGAATTTGTTTCTGCTGGTAAGTAGTACAAATAGATTTTATCATTTTCTACGAAAATGATCGCATGTCAATTTTGTAAATAAAAATCCAGAATATCTAAAATGATAAGAAAATTAATTTGAACATTCATTGTTTAGATCAAAAGAAAATCAAGGAAAATAATATTATATTATTAGACGAAGACAGTGTAGTTATTGTGGAAGATACTTTCCATTTCTTTCGAGACAAAATAATTTTTATCAAATCTAAAGAGGCAGTCGAAGGAGTAAACACTTGGCAAGGTTAGTTTTCGAGTAATATAATGATGTAAATAGAAAATTTGTATCAATATAAGTAGCTGCAATAATAGTTGTAGAGTTATTAATAAAATTTGTTCGTATTTGTTCTAAGCTACCAAATTAATATAACCTAAAATTAAATTTTTTATGAATTTACCATATAACTATAAATAAAAAAAGAAATAATTGCAACAGAATTATGTTAAAAATCCAATTGACAATTATTCTCAATTGGATTATAACTGAAAATAATTCAGAATTAAGGGAATAATCTGCCATTTGCATAAAATTGTTCGACAAATGTTATTTTTGTTTCGCAATCAGAAATGAAAGATCTAATCGATGTCTATTCGTCGTCTAAAACATCTATGTGGAATCTACATCGAGATGGGATGCCACAAGACGTCGAAATTGTTGTCTATTAGACGTCTACCGCGCAGAATTCGGTTGCACATTTACAAAAGACAAGTGGTCTATTCAACATCGTAGATGCTAAGTAGATGTCTAATCGCTGTCTAGCACTCCGAATGGACAACTTAATTCTTGTTGGTGCGCACCATCAAGAAATGAGAGGTACAATCGTGCTCAGGAATGCCTTCTCTCAGAGAAGGCACTAATTTGACGCGTTTTTTCCCACTTTCTATATTCTCTATAGTTCGTATCAATAATTCCAACGGAATTCTGCTTTTCCATTGGCTGATTTTTTAGACAATATAGAAGGTAGGCGAACTTCGTGAAATTAGTGCCTTCATTGGCGGAAGGCATTCCTGAGCATGACTGTACGTCAATACAGCAGAATCTAATCCAATAATTTTCTTTGTTTCGTTTACTTAAAGAAATTTACAAAACATTAAATTTTATAAAAGTGTGTAAAATTACACTAATCGACTGAATTAAAAATACAAATATATTTGAAGTCAAACAACTTTGACATCTTTTAACATTTCTAGACCAAATCTAGACCTAGATCTCCTCTCAACTCCTTACACGTCGGTTAGACCTTTTATTTCTAACTGGGATACTGGGTTTCTTACTAATGTGAATCTTGGTTTGTAAACATGCCATCAGGATCCTTTAAAAAATATATATACTAATAAAAATTTAGAAAATAATATCATGTATTTTATGACATAATCCTAATGAGTTATAATTGAACAAAATATATTTATTTATTAAAAAATAAAGCCAATCAAAATAAAAGGAAATAAGTATGCATAGCATTAGGTTGCAAAAACTTGGGTCAGTTTAATGATAACATCAGTTTCCACTCTTCTTTTGGTCAAGGAGCATCGCGCGAAGAAGAAGAAGAAGAGAAAAGAACGACATATAAGAAGGAAGAGAATGACCCTCTCGCGTGTGCGTATACGAGAGGGCTTCCTCGTTCTGAAGTCGTCGTCCGTCCATCGCATCGGCGTTGCTCTCTTCGTGTCCTCTTCATGTAATTTGTATCGAAACATTTGCGAAGCGAGGATCGGTCGGCATTGACCAAAGAACAACTGCGATTCGCCTATATAGAGAGGAAAAGACACAGAAAGAGAGGACGCATTCATCAGCAAGGGATGAGAGTAGGAAAAAGAGAATGAAAAAAAGAAAAAATTTTTTTGAGATAAAGAATAAGAAACTGTGATGGGAGAAGAGAGAAAGAAAGAGAGAGAGAGATCCATATCCTTAGAGAGATAAAAGAAAGGGTCGTTGGATTTTCGTCTTTGGAATAAACACACAAGCCGGCTGATATGCTGTGGACCCTTCCTTGTTTCCAGCAGTGGACGTTCCGCGCGCGTATCCGTTACGACTAAAACGTCTTTTTTTCACTTTTTCTCCTTGGGTTCGCACTACTCTCCCATCTTGCTTCAGGAGAGACAAGCGCTTTCGCTTTTTTGTGTTAAGGGAGAAGCCGCGGGCGCGGCCACTCGCTAACAAGCGCGGCTTTACCATCGCGAATTGTGATGCGGCTGACACTTTAGTGATGTTACCTGCCTCGTTTTTGGGAACCCCGCGAACCCCGGAATGGGCCCCTCGTCCATATTCGGTGTTTCTGGGTCCTGGATTTGCCGCTTAAACGCCGATATCGAAAAGACGTCGTCGGTGTGTAAGAGAAAAAAGCGACCGGTTATTTACATCCTGCCACTCGTTTGTTCCACCGTATAACACATCCAATGCATGTTTTATTCAATCCGACAGTAGATGAGTGTTTCTCCTCTTGTGTTATACGGACAGATGTGTCGTTTATTATCCTCTCGATTGTGAACAACAGTGTCTTTCGTTGGCTTCATGAGAATTTTTTTATTATATAGTTTAGATCTCTTGTGGAAAGCATTTACTTGCAAGTTCTTTTCTTATTATTCTTGTTTCTCCTCTCCACCTTTATATTCTTTCAAACTTCCACTTTAGAAACTCCGAAAATTTTAATTATCTTTCTAACATGAATAGACTTTTGATGAGTTTACTTTTATTTTTATATTCCAATATAGAGTAGAAAAGCTGGACACAATATTATTCTTTTAATACCAATTTAATATGACTCACTAACTAAGTAAGGAATTTTTACCATTTGTTCTTTAAAATGTTACACTAATTTTAATAAAATTTAATTCATTTTGATTGTTTCCCCTATAATTATTCTAAAGAATTTGTGACACCTTATTTTGGCCTAAATTTTAAAAGTTTTGTTAGAATTTCGAAAGTTTGAATTACTTTTTGATAGAATTGTTAAAGGTTCGAATGCTTATTTGTTAGAATTTCCAAAAAATTGAATGTATACTTGTTAGAATTTCTAAAAGTTCTAATGACTCTTTGTTCGAATAGCTAAAAGTCGTATGTGTATTTGTTGGAATTTTTAGAAGTTCTCATGTTTCTTAATCGAATTTTTCAAAAGTTCGAATGTTTATTTAATCGAATCTCTAAATGTTCGAATGTTTATTTATTAGAATTTTATTAGTGAGTTTACTTTCTACGTCATTCTTAGTAATAGTTGTGAATTACTATTTGTTCTTAAGAATAATTCACATAAATGACCATTTAAAATTGTTGTAGAAATAAATAATAAAAAAACTTAAATCCATCATTTAAAAAGTAAGTTGTGGTTGGAGCAGAGTTGGACATAAATGGAAATACAATACTAAAAATTCAAACAAGAAGCAGTTGTTCACGAGTATCATTGTCTTTAAAGCTTCAAAAATGGCGCCTTTTGTGTGATGCGGTGAAACATATCATGCAATTTTTCAACGGAGATAGTGAGCAACAGAACTGGATTTTGAAACGTTTACAATACTTTTTAGTGGTACATATAATTTAATATCAATTGTGCGTTCAGATAAAACTTCTACATTTAATGTAACATCATTTTATATTTTTAATGAACTAATCCCATGTTTTAAACAAAACTATGTGAACCTTTTAAAAGTCAATTTTTAGTATAAAAAAGATGTAATTATAAAGTCTATTGCTATTGCAGAATTATTTTTTAAATTTAATTGACATAAATGATAATTTATTGTATAAGAAAGGAGAAATAAATTCGTTTAAAAAATCACATAGTTAAAATCGTTTAAAAAATTACTTAGTTATCCATTTGTAATTACTGAGTAAACTAAATTGCATCCACATTTTATTCTTTAATGTGGACATTACTGGAATAGCAAAGGCAAACTTGGAAAATGTACAGATGGCGGTTAACAGGTACATGAAGCCTTTATTTTCTCGCGCATAAGGTTGCATTTCAACAAGATCATTTGGCAAACGCTCGGATTATTATGCTCCAGATTACTACAGTGGTGCTCAATTTAATCTTTAAATATTTTTTCTGTTATTATTTAAGTAATATGTTGTAATTGAGTACTTCGGCAAGCTCTTAATTATCAATGGTTAAAAAATTGTGAATCTTATCAATGTATGAAATATTTCCTAGGTTCTAGAGATATATTGTCAAAACCTAATCTACACACAGTGGGGCCAAATCGAAATATCGCGGACATAATTCTAAAAGTAAAGTAATCGTCTAGAAACTCATTACTCTGGAGTTTTCGTGGTACAATGGTGAATGCATCGGAGTCAAAATTTTCGTATATGATGTGGACTTGAACATAGCTGTTTGGATTTTGAATATTAAAGTGGTAATGTGACAGAAAATATTTAAAAAAATTACATGCACATTCTACACTTTCCTCGACACTGTAGTATATGAATTCCAATATGGAAAACAAATCAAAATCTTAAAAGTAACTTAAATTTTAATAAATTAATTAATTGCAAACTGACCAGTAAGAATATGATCAATAAAAATATAAAAAGTTGAGCCTACATCAATTTTTCACAACCGTACACACACAACACCGAGAATTTCCAGAAACGTGACAGGACCCCGCTCAATAGTGTCAGACGATGAAATAAATAAAGAATATTAAACAGTCATCAATAGTGAATTTTTTAGTAGTATAAATTATGCAATTAATGTTACTAAACAATTTTGTTTAATAAAGGTTTAAAAAAAGGCTATTTAAAAATAATTTTGCAGAATGTTACAAAAATTTAGAAGATTCCTGAAATGTACCTGCAATTTCTTTTCACATGTGAGACATAATTCCTCATGTGCCAAAAGCAACATATTAAGAGGAATAAAAGTGACGAAGATTAGAAAAAATGAAGGGGATCTTGCTTCTGCACTGACAGTTCGATGAAATTATTCTTTACGACGCCTAAAGGACATTCCAGAACGTCCTCTGGTTCGTGCCCTGGCTTACAAAACACAGTGGCTACCGAGATTGATACATTTTTAATGGGCGAATACGAAATAGAGAAGAAGAGAATGAAAAGATATAACAGAGAGAAGCAATAGATGCGTGGATTCCAGAAATGGCGAGAGGAATAAAAAAAGGAAAAAAGACGAATCAAACATAGGAATCGCACCATCTTTTAGTGTGGTGATCTCGAAAGGTGGAGAGAATCACCTGGAATTCTGAAGATGCAACTTTTTATTCCAATAAGAGGAGGCAAAAGAATGAATGAGAGAGTGAAAAAAGAGATGGAAAAAGAAGGGAGAAATGAACAGATAAGGAAAGGCGAATGAGTTGCCAACTGAATATCCAATTACAAATGTTCTGATTCTAACTGATGCGAAAAGACAACGGCCTCGTAAATTGATCTCATTAACAGATTCAATTCTTTTACTTAATTACGTATTGAAACGAATGACAAAGATTTGATAGTAAAAAGAAATATTATATGATGTACAATATTATTATGATGCTGGGTAAGACTTTTAGAAGTGTCGCACAAATAACATTTTAGATTAAAAATAATGATGTCATTATTCTAAAAGTTATAACACGAGTTATAAACAAATAGTATAAATAATAAATAATATTTTTAGAATTAGTTTATTATAAGGGACAGGCTTGTAGGTTTTTTCACTTGTGTTATTTTTTATTCTAGAAGTGCCATAATTAAAAACGCGACTGATATTGTTGTCAAATATCAATAGGTTGTCAATATCAGTCGCGTTTTTAATTATGGCACTTCTAGAATTAAAAAAAACGCAAGTGAGACAACCTGGTAAAAGACCAAAATGGAAATTTTGATGACTGTAAGACTTTAACTCTATCTGAGTACTATAAAAATGAAATGTTTCACCCAGAAAAATTTTTCAGGTTCAGACCAAATTTTTTATTGTACAATTTACAAATTTAATTAAAGAAAAAGTATATTCATACAATAGCAAAGTCATAAATAATAAGAATCAAAGTAACATTAAACACAATAAAACGAAGTGTAATTTTTTTTAGTTGTCCAGTTCTTACTGCATAGGAGTTCACGAGCAATATATTTTCCTAACCTGTTTCAGTGTTTCTAGAATCCAAGGACGCTTGTATACTAAATAAATCGCGTGCCATACGTGCAAGAGTTAGATAAACATTTTGATGTTGCTGCCACCATTTAAAAATATCTGAATCTGTTTTTTCAAAAACAGCGATTCTATGTCTGGGATCCAGTAGAAGGACAGCACAATAGATCCAATTGCATTTGCGGTAGTGTTTGATTTTTTTCGTTGGCTGCTGCAAGTGCATCTCTTATCTTCAAATCAATTTCAGTATTTTGGGAATTATCATCTATTTTCTAGACAGCAATTTGAATTTGATCGAATAATATATTAAATCCAATGATAACCAAAGGCATAATTTTGACCTGAGAGAGCTTTAGAAAAAGACTTGAATGTATGTAAATCGTCAAATCCATAAAACTTTTGACTTTTAAGAAAAAATTTTTTTTTATTAATTTGTGTGCACATAGATGTCACTTTGCATACGTGTTCAAGAATGTTTTAGCACCACAAATTCGTATGCGTGATTCATTTTTAACCCATGCCTCCAATGTTTAACACTTATTATTAACCCCTTCCGGAACTGAAATATTATAAAGTGAACAAAAAATGTGTAAGACCTTTCCATCAATTAAATCAGTTGAAACTTTTTACTCGGAGGTTTTTGGGGTCGCCTCTAGACAATCTGAAGTCAGTTTTTCAAAATTCAAAATGGCGGCTCCATTATGACGGATGACAAATTTAAATAGTTGAATTTGATTGAAACTCGTTACTCGGGGGTCTTTGGGGTCGCTGATTACGAATTTAAAGTTTAAATTTAAATTTAAAATGAGTAATTGAACTTTTTGATTTTTAAGAATTCAACTTCTGAAATTTTAAGCATATTCTTAACTTAATTAAATTGATATTTTTCAAAATCCTTGAGCGGCATACTTTTTTTTGAATATCTGTAAGGCAATGCTTCGATCACACTATACATAAACTTGTTTAAAGTAAAATATAAAATTGTAGTTGTGCCTTTCAAAAATGGTTAAATTTAAATAAAATCACGATTTGTATTAACATCTTTAAATTGTTTCTACAGGAATACAAATATAGGAACACTAATGAAAAAGGTCTTAAAATGTTCGATTTTTTATTGTCTATTTAGAAACTGATTGAACTTTTATTTTTATTCTACGCCGCACTAGGTATTTTCATAAGAAGACGTTTAATTAAATTTTCTTAAAAAGTGTCATCATTTAATCAAACCTTCATATATTTTCTTACAGTCGTAGCACACTAATGGGATAGTGAAAAAAGTTTGAAAACATACGTCTTTTAGCTATTTTCCTTGTGGCTGAATAAATATTTCACACGCCGCAAAAATAAAAACGTTAAAAATGTATACTTTTTTGAGAGTTTCAAATGAAATTTAAGCGTTTTTTCAATTTTAAACTCATAAAATTAATTGACAAATTAATATTTTGTTCTAATACTGTACATAAATGTTGCTTAGTATATAATTTAGAAAAGTATGATTAAACAATAAGTTTCAATCTAAAATAATACGGACTTTTAAGTGTTCGATTCAAGTATCATAAAAGTTAACAGTTTCGTGGATTTGCCCAAATATCTGTAAGCAGCCTTTAATAGAGTTCAGTCTTTATCAGATAAAACATATTTAAACAAATCTTTATTCGCAAGGCACCATAAGTTAAGAGCTTTTCGTAACCTGATGCATTTTCCGATCATATCATATGCTGAATACTACCGAGTTTTACTACTAATTTTTAGATCTTCATACTTTGTATCAGTAAAAATGCAACAAGCTTCCAACTTTTGACGCAATTATTTAGAATAATTTACTTTTACAAATAGTTCTTTGATTTTTCTCACAGCAAAGGTAGATTTTTTAAATTGATTATAAATTCCTCATCATCATCACTATCGAGTTCTTCATCTGACTGCTTTTTCAATGGTCTGTACTTTTCACTGTAACAAAAGGTCTTGGACCCCTACATTTTCAATATGATCCATACATCGAAAATGTTGATTCTCTTCATAAAAAATCTTATTTTCTGATAAGATGAGGCCTGATTCTTTGTGGAAGGTCGTATTATTTGCAGAGTTATCAAGAGTTATTCCAGCAATTTTTTCTTTACAAAGAAAAAAAAATTATTTGATTCAAACAAACGATTACTTGTTTATTATTAAATAAATATTTACTTGAATACAAAATTTCTTATATAAATCAATTAAATATTATTTGAACCAATTATTTTAGTATTAGAAGCAAATAACACTTAATTGATTTAAATAAAAATTATTTGATTCAAGTAAATATTTAAATTGATAATAGTAAGTGCCAACACCTAATATTTAAAGGTTTTTAATAAAAACGTCTTTTAAAAAGTTGAAAATTTTAAGGTTACGAAATCGCATCGAGAACCACCAACTTTTGATAATTAATATTATTAATGGAAACAAAATTTGTACCATAATATTATGGTTAGGAACTCAGCAAATCATCGAGTTTAACGTATATTAAAATTAGATTTTTTAAAAATATGGTCGCAACGACTTTCAGGCGAAAGTCAATAACTGACACATTTATATTTTTTATATTACCTTGTGATATATTTTTAAAATTATCGATTTCATTAATTTTTAAAGTAAATTAATTGCCTTTAAATTGTTCACAATAGAAAATAAGATTAGAAAGAACCGCTAAAAACCTATGAAATTATATTAGATAAATAGACAGTTAATAAAATTAATAACTTTGCTAACGCTAATAAGGCGTGACCGTTACTTCATATCAAATTGAATAAAATTCTTGATTCTAAAAATTAAAATTCTTTTCTGTGTAGAAATAGAATAATTTTCGAAATTCCTATTTCTTTTAATATTAACAAAATCTATTTTGTCTGTAATAAATTAAAATTAATTTATAAATGATACCATAATAAAAAAATATTCACATTTTTATTATAATTAATATTCATTTTAGAACTTTCTCTTTAGATTTTTTTGACATATTAATAACCCTTTTTCAATATTTAAAAAAATCCAAACGCATATATACATGCTATTAATTTATTTACAAAATCTGTCCCCGCAGTCCTATTGGACCATAAATAATGGGTAACTAAAATATTGAACAAAAAATTAACATATTTAGAACATATAAAGCCCTGTTAAATCAGCTTATCTGAAATTATATCTTAAAGGTGGTTGTGATGATAGTAGAAATGTGTCAAAGTTAGATCTAATGAACATTTTAGTAGAAGTAAAGTTGATTTCAAGGGATAGGGCGGAATGATATGGATCTTGAGGAACAATAGGTGATGCTCTCTGGCATGGAAATATTGATATCAGGAGGAATATAGTTTGCCAATAATATAAATGTTCTGAGCAATTGAAATCATGGAAAACTCTTGGGGATGTGTATTTAATATATTTAAATTTAGAAGTTGAATTTTAAGTGTTCAGGGGACTTAGATTTCGCCCGAGAAAAATTTACGTGCCCTTCTACGATCCGGTGGTTCATTTTATGTCTATAACACAGGTTTACAAATTAAAAACTTTTTTTTGCCAATTGAACAAAACATTTTTTTTTTCGAATAGTAGGTGTTTGTTGAGTAAGAAAATCATAGTTTTAATTTTTTTCCCTCGTGCAGTTTTTCTGTAGCTTCAAATTTTGCATTTTCGAGGTGCGACGCCACTTAAACTTACCTGTAGGAAAATTAGCTTGTCAAAATATAATAAATGAGGTATCATTGGAAAGGTTATTAAATTACCTTTTGATCCATAGATCACAGAATAAAATTCAACAAAAATTGAGAGAGTTACAGTCGATTAAAGATGAAATTTCATGCCAATTTCGATGATTTTTAGACCTTTGAGTAACTTCTACTATTTTTTTCTACATCAAACAGGAAAGAATGTTTCGGTTTTAATTTTTTTTATTGGTAGACTATATCATTACACAAATTTTGAGTCCTTGTAGACCTCGATTGGATTAAAAATGACAATTCTACACTAAATTTAGTGAACGAAACTACATTCTTCATTTTTAGTATCCCTTAAACAATTGCACCAAAAATTCAAGTAATAAAATTTGGTAAAGCGCTAAAGTTACTGAAATCACTAATCAAGAGTTTCTGAAGTCGTAGATTTCGAATGCAATATTAGTTTTGCAAATTTCAAAATGGCGGATCCAATATGGCGGACAAGTTTTAAAAAATCGATGAAATTCGTCTCAAATTCGTTACTTGGGGGTTTTCGGGATCGCTGATTACGAATCTGATGTCAGATTTCGAAAATTAAAAATGATGGACTCATAATGGTGAACGAGTTTTTTAAAATCCATCGAATTCGCACCTATTGGATCCGCCATTTTTAATTCTTGAAATCTGACATCGGGTTCGTAATCAGCGACCCCGAAAACCCCCGAGTAACGAATTTGAGACGAATTTCATCGATTTTTGAAAACTTGCCCGCCATATTGGATCCGCCATTTTGAAATTTGCAAAACTAATATTGCATTCGAAATCTACAACTTCAGAAACTCTTGATTAGTGATTTCAGTAACTTTAGCGCTTAACCAAATTTTATTACTTGAATTTTTGGCGCAAATGTTTAAGGGATACTAAAAATGAAATTTTGTATTTTTTGCAATCTTATCTTAACACTTTGAAATAATTATTTTATAATAAAAAATTAAGCAATTGTCATATAAAGTTTTAATTTTACCAATGATTCGAAAACAGTAAAAAAAATAAAATTAATGGCATGGACTTCTTTTGCCTTTTTAAGAAGAAAGTTTATTATTTTGAGGAAGCTAAATCGTACTGTGAATCTCTCACTTTAAATATTAATATTTCAATAAATATATATTAATTTATATTACATAATACGTAAATTGAATCCTTGGATTTCTTTATTTCAATAGTTACCTATACCAACTTTAATCTATTTATCCTAATATTAGACCGGAATACGAAAGTCCTACGAAACGACAACGAATTAGTAGTATTTTCGTACTTCATCAATCCCCCAGGGAGAATATAAAATCTAATCTGTATGCCGTTATTTACTATTGTTATTTGTTGTTCGATTATGGACCATGAAGTTTGAGGAATTTTCAACATGTGTATAGTTAAGATTGTTTCTTCGTCTGATATATCTACGTCTACAAACATTTTCTTTACTCTATTTGTGAAAGGGATACTTGGTCGACGTATTGGACCGTTAAGAAAGATCGATCATCACTTAATTATCTTTAGTGAGCCGTTAATCATCTTGAAGGACCCAGGACCTGTTAAATGGTTCGAGTTTGTAGAACCTCGATCTTTATGGTACCACATGATCGATCGATTTTAGTTAAACCTGTCAATAGAATTCTCTCTCTCTATCTTTATTATTTCTACATTTTTTAAATCGTTCTCCTCTTCTATATATAAATACTAAGAAAGAGTTTGGTATTGACAACAAAACGTTTGGCTGCTAAATAGCCACTATATTTATGTCAATTCGAAAATTAATGAAAATTAACTTCATGTCTCCTCGATGCAAGATATTTATACCACGCTTACTTTATAGTTTTTTAGATTAATCCATAGGTATCCGTGTAAAAAAATTTTTGACCAAGACACTACACTAGTATATTCATATGACCTGTCAGATTGGTTCTTATTTTTGACTTTAACTCAAAAACCTGCTCAAAAGACAAATTAAAATAGAAAACTTTTTTTTCGTGTGGAAATTGAATCTGGGTTTTAAAAGAGCAAGCACTTCAAAGAAGACTTGTTCAAATTTCAATTTTATTTTTAAAACTTAATTGTAAGCTCTTTAATACATAGGGAATTATTTTGAAAATTCATTGTTTTTATGTCAATGGTTTCCTGAAAATTAAAAGGTTACGATAATAACGTGAAATTATTCATCTTTTTTATAACTGTCATTTCTGAGGGTTAAAAACTTTGTCATCATTTTTAAAACCATCAGAGAATCTTGGGGTAAATCCGGACAGTTAGTTTTATGCAATTAAAGATTATCTAAATTTTTTTATGCTCCATAAAATTAATCTAGGGAACTCAAGGAAGAAATTAATACAATAATTTAAAAACTAACTTCAAATTTGTAATTAGAAGCCCCAAAAACTTAGAGATACGAGGTAAGAAGAAAATCCGTCTGTTTGAATAATGTTCCCCTCCATTAGTTAATCATTGGCTATAGTGAACTATGTTAATTGAAATATATGTACAGCGAACAAGTTTACTTACATAGCTTAAAGAAGTTTGTTATGAGAGTTTAATTTTTTTACTGAATGTTTGTTGTCTCAGAAAAATTGGTCACTGATTTTACAAATATCTCAGCTATGGTGCTTAGAAATTTTGAAATATTTGACAACAAACATCAGTTATAAACTGGCTGCAATTCATTCTTTTCTGTGCATTATTTAATTTAAAGTCAAAGACAGTAGAAAACTGAGATGTTTTCTTTTAGGATTTCTCCAGTTAAGTTTTCGCCGTTAACAAAACATTAGACCAAGTTACAGAAAACAAGGGAAAAAGGTGAAAACAAAAAAAATAGAAGAAAGAGCTATCAAAGTAATCAGAGTACGACTTCTCACATACATTTCTTCATGCATTTCTTTGTCTGTGAAATAATTGAAGATAATTTGCTCGAAATGTTATAGTAGCAGATGGTAGCTAATGAGTTTGAAATTCTTATTGTCGAAATTGTTCCGACACGTCAGGATAGAAGTACAAACTGAAGAGTTGCACCTGTTGAGAGCTAGAGAAATACACATCTATTGCGAGAGAGAGAGTTAAGATTACACGTCATGTGGAAGGCTTCCACTTAACATTGACTGACTGCTGGAGGCGAAGTTAAGACTTTTCAAGGCGGGAACGAGTCAATTAAGGGCCGTTGAAATGGCGCTGGTTAATCGACTCTCGCGCGGGTAGAAGAGGAGCGCTGCGTCTAAATAAGCGACGAACCAATTATATTGCATTTAAAATTAATTATTAGATCGAGCTACAGAGATAAATCGACGTGTACGTTTCGAGACGTAATAAAAAAAATTTTCGAGTTGACGAGGGATTCTCGGTCATCGTTTTGAAAACAAAAGAACTAGCCTGCTCACTTTATTATCTTTCAGTAGTATCAGTCAATTCGCTCATCGTGAATAATTATTATTCTCTCAAATTAATCCTCATCGTGGTTGCCCTTTACAAACTTCAAAATTGTTTTCCCTTTTCTGGTATGATCACTCTAAATAGTGAAGAGAGACGAAATATTGAACAAATTTTTTATATTCTTCGGTGCATATACAGAGTAGACACTTCTTTCTAGTCAAATATGATTCAAACCCTATGTTGTCATAAATGTAAAAATTTAGCAAATTTTTTAAAAAATTGTTTAACCCTTGTTAAAATTTCAATTTGAATTTGTATTAATGATACTTTCTACCGACGCCATCTGCAATTTTATTTTTGAAACGATATACTCACACTCTCTTACTTCTCATTCTGTCACTGTGTGAGAGCGTCAAGGCGCCATTCATTCTAATTTCACATTTTTATATTGAATAAAGTTATTCAAAATTAGCAAGTTATTGAATTTAATATACAGTCCACTAGAGAATTGGTCCATCGACCCGATCAAGATCAAGCATTGTGTTGTCCTGATAGACAAGAACAAATGGCCGCATGGTCGCATTTCTTTGAAAATCAAGATTCATTAATACATCAAGTTTTTTATCGTTTGGATAAACAGTTATCACAATCAACAAATTAAATAAAACCTTAAAAATATAACTCTCAATTGTTTTCCTGCAAAACATCAATTATTACATTTATTCACGTTCAGTCAATTCTGAGATTGTAGAAAATCCGTGTCATCCGCAACTTTAGAGAATTTCGGATTGGAGTGTTGACGGAGACAGGAAATAGCTGCTAAAAACTGTGAACATCAAGCCAGGCTACGCATAGGACTATCAGGAGGCATGAGAATTGATTAAGAAACGCTATAAAATCAAACCTCTCATGATTCATAATCATATTAAAGCTATTGTCGAGTATGCGATGATAGCAAAACAAAGTTTCTAGGCATTATGCGATTTATTAAATTCTATTAAAGGAATTTGCGCGCACTTAAGGCATTAGAGCAATCAACAGATGATTGGAATAGCTTATTAATTTATTTAATAACAGACAAATTTGACAGTAAAGCAAAAACCGTAAGAAAAAATAAACAAATCGAAGAGAAAGAAATTCTAGGAGTTTCAAATTTAATTGATTTTATTGAAAAACAGTGTCAATTAAAAGAGAAAATTGACAGATCGATTAAAGAAACATATGATTAACTGCGTTCGAAACCTTTTAACAAATATCCTAAAAATTAAAAATAATTTTGTTGCAAAGGCTGCAACAAAACAAGCAGTAAATTGTCCTATGTGCAACGATTCTTATTCTACTTTTCAATGCAAAAACTTTTTTTACCTACAAATTCCAGCTCGCATTAAAGAAATAAAGTATCTTAAACGTTGTCTTAATTGTCTTTGACCCAATCATTTATCTCTTAATTGTAAAGAACAATTTTGTCATAAATGTCAAAAACTCCACAATACATTATTATTCAAAGAAAAATCATCTGAAGGTCAGCTACATGGTGGTTTCTCAAGTACTTCAGCACAGGATGTTAAAAACGAATCAACGAATTACACAGTAAACGGTTTTACGGGAAGCTGTTTAAACAATTCAGGTTTATTGGAAATTTCGGTTATTCATGTCTTTGATTTGTTCCTTTTTAGGCGTGATTTGGAAATTTACCAAAAAAATAATATTTCAAATGATCTAAAAATTGTTTGTAAAATTATTTTGACAATTTTTATATAATTCTTAAATATTTTGCTTTTTTAGAGTTTTAGTTTACATACATAAAGGGTTGACATTTTTTTTTTTGAAAAACTACAGTTTTTAACATTTGGAATTTGTAGAAATATCGATTGATAGTAACAATTTTTTGAGTATGTCTGTATTGAAATAAATATTTATTGTATTTTGTGGAATGTTTTTTTCGTAAATTTTTATAACCTACTTCATATTGTTATATTCTTACGTTTGCTCTTCTTATTCGAATTATTCTATGTTTTAAAGTGTGTTCTTTGTCTGCAATTTTTAAAATATTGGCAAACCTCATTCTTTTGACCACTGTTGAGATCATGAAGAAAACAGACGAAAGCTTTGTGCACCGTGTGGGAGGAAAATTAGTCATGGGAATAAAAAAATTGATTATTTTCAGAATACAGAGAATGTCGTAAAGCTTATACAGAAATGCATCAATGCTAAATTCTCTGTTAGTAATTCAAAATATCCTTTTAGCATTTGTTAAAATTGTAAGTAGATACTTACTGAGTACAGCGAAAATCATTATCAGAGATCATTTAAAACAATGCCGAACAATGTAGACATTTTACTACCGAAAAAAACTAAAGCATGTGATGAAGATTTAATTTTCCAGTGCTTTATTTGTTTGACAGGACGGCACAAAAGATGCTGGTAGATGCTGGTAGAAAATTAATTCCAGCTTATTATTCTAAGCAAGTTTTTGAAAAAGCTAGCGTTTTGAAAGATTTTTACATGTATGAGGCATTAGATATTATTTTAAATTATATTACATATTAGATATTATATGATATTATTATGTCAAATATTATATTACAGACATGATGTCTTAGATTTTAATGTTGAAAAAAGTAATGATCAGCAGAAAAGACCTGTTGTATAATGTAATTCAGAAGAAATACTGGAAGAGTTAATACAGAGAAGGAATTTAGTTAGCAACTACGTGATTAAAGTAATGGCAGATAGTGGGCAAGGATTTTTTAAAGTTTGTATGACTATTCTGCCAGAATGTTATGCTTCTGATTCAGATCTGGCTGTAGACAATGTTCAGATAAAAAATCGAAGACTGATAAATTTACGAGTGTACATAAATTGATCATGAGGGTACTGTGCCTCAGATAAAAGAAAGTTATGAAAATGTTAAAAAGGTGTTCAACTGGATAATGAACATTGATCTAGTGGTTCGCTAGCTTTGGTTCTATATGTGTCAGCTTTGTCAGCTTTCAAGCCCTCCAAAATAGTGCATAATTATTTTTCGAATAAAGGAGGCTTGACGATAATTTGGATATTTACATAAAACCGACCTTAAAAAAATCTCTTGCAGCTACAAATGTTAGTGAATCGTTAAAGATTCACGTTTACTTAAACCGTATTGAAGAATCTCTGGAGTTTTTGGAACGAAAGGAAGGATTTGTTATTTGGTCGAAACAAGCTGAAGAATCAATCCATCGCCAGTTTTTGAAGTTTTGGAGCCGGAGAAAGTTGAATAATATTAGAGACCCCGATTACCCTGTAAAATTGAAAGTAGCTGTGGTGGACTTTTCATCTAAGCACATTTAAAAACCTATGTGACCATTTCTATTGATGGTAATAACATATTACATCTAGTATTTTATTGCGTTAAGTAGATACACGTTTTGTTTCAGCATGTATCTTATTATATTTCATATAATCCTGCAAAGAGTTTTTTAATTTGATTCCTTTTTTGTAAATACGTATTGTAATCAGTTTTGCTCATTTGAAAGATTATTTTCTGATAAATTCCCAAATCACCCCTAAAAGGGTCAATCCTCTCACAAATGAACAGTTATGATTTTGGGTCAAGTTATTGTTGACTTAGGGGATGCTGAGGAATCACGTAATACCAAAATCTTGAAAAATTTTCTCCAAACAAAACTTGGTTATGTAGTTTCTGGAAGACTGCCTCGTATTAAAAGGCCAAAGGAAAGAGTTTGAAATCTTTCTATCAATCTTCCTGACGTTAATCAACAAACGCAGAGGTTTTGGAATACTGAAGAATATCCAAAAATCAAAACTTTATCTTCTGTAGAGAAAATTGATTCTTTAGGAGAATCTAAGGAACAATCAACTAGTCGATTTCTATCTTTAGAACGAAAATTTCAACACGATGCAAAGTTAAAAGAAAAATATGCAGATTTCATAGATTAATAAAAGCAGCTAGGCCACATGTCAAAAGTCAAAGATGAGGAGCCACCAAAACACTCATTTTATCTTCCTTATTATGGGGTTTTAAAGGAGGACAGTTTAAGGGGAGGGTATAGTATTTTAGATTTTTTTCATTTTTTTATTTTAATCTACAATATTTCAAGAGTATTGTGTAAAAATATGAAGCAGATCCGTGCAAAACTGACGGAGATATGTCAGTTTAAGTGTCCCTTCCTCTGAGGCGGTTTTTTATACCTGCTCACTACGAATGACGCGCGCTCAGCTGGCAGCTACTTCGTGTTCTTTTGTATTTCCGAAATTCCTTGCATTGTCAAAGAGTCTTGTTATTTATATACAGACCAGTCTAGAATTAAACTATCTGTCGAGCAGTTGATTTTGTACGCTGAAAGTTCGTCTTAATTTTCGTTGTGTTTAAATTCGATTTTCGCCGTGATTTTGTATTTATTAGTAAAATGCCAAAAAAAGTAAGCAGAGATGATCGCAAATCTAGTTCATCGTATTTGTGTCGACAGAAAAAAATTGTTTTATCACATAAACGTCAAAGTGATGATGTTACAGGTCAAAGTACGTCGTTTAAAAAAATTAAATTAAATACTTCTGCAGACATTGATGAGGATCTTGAGAAACATTACAGAATAATTGATTTTCTTTTAGTTTTTTCTACTATTTCTACGTTAGTGAGGTGCATAAATTGTGGCGGAAAGGTTTCATTTCAATCTTGCAAAAAAGGTCTCGGCTTCAGCATCAAAGTTACATGCGAAAAATGTAAAGTACCTAATTATGTTTTATCTACTGAAAGGATTAACTCTGGTGTTTATGAAGTGAATATTCGATTTGCTTTTGTGATGCGAGTGTTAGGGATAGGATTAGCTGGATGTGACAAGTTGTGTGGAATTATGGATTTCTCAAGTTCTTTCATATCAAAAGCAGCTTATAATTCATATGTAAGCAAAATGTGAATAAACATACAAAGCGTTGCAAATAGATTTTTTTCTTCGGCTGTAAAGGAAGAACGAGAAGCAACTTGCAAAGCGAATGGACTACAAGAGACATCAGAATTGACCGTATCAGGAGATAGAACTTGGAAAAAACGAGGATTCTCATCATTGTTTGGTGTATCTTCCATGATTGGACATTATACTGGAAAAGTTGTTGATATTCTTGTAAAAAGTGCCTATTGCCAAGAGTGCACAAGTTGGAGTAACAGACTGAATACTGCAGAGTTCGAAGAGTGGAATACAGATCACGTGAATAGCGGAAAATGCCATATTAATCATATTGGACCATCTGTTATATGGAAGTCGATGCGATTATAGAGATGTTTCAAAGGTCAATAAATCATTAAGTAAAGTATCGCAATTATATTGGAGATGGCGATTCGAAAACTTACACTGGTGTCGTAAATGCCAAACCTTACGGAAAAGATTTCTTGATAAACAAAAAAGAATGCATAGACCATGTGCAAAAAAGAATGGGAACTCGTTTTCGAACTTTAGTAAAAACAAATGTAGAAGATTAAAAAACTAAAACAGGAAAAATGGTAAAAAGAAAAAGTCTTGGTGACAAAGGTAAGCTTACTGCTAAAATGATCGACAAATTAACTGTGTACTATGGTCTTGTCATTTTGACGTAACCATGATTCTATTGAAAAAATGAGAAATGCTATTTGGGCAACTTATTACCATTACTCTTCGACTGATAAGAATCCGCAGCACAAAAAATGCCCGAGAGGCAAAGACTCATGGTGTAAATGACAGAAAGCTGTCGCTGATAAAAAACTGAAATCATTCAAACACAGTTACAGTGCATTACCCAGAGAAGTTACAGAAGCTATAAAACCCATTTTTTTTATTTGAGTAAAGACACACTTTTGCAGCGATGTCTTGGAGGATTTAATCAAAATATCAATGAGAGTTTGAATCAGGTAATTTGGAAAATTAGTCCAAAATCATTGGGTGGTAACGCAAATATTGTTGAAATCGCAGCTAATGTGGCAGCATGCACTTTCAATGAAGGCAGTTTTGCTTATCTTAGCTTTATGAACGAGATGGAAATTAGTACGGGTCCAAGTTCTCATGAATGGGCGCGCGCAACTGACAGAACGCGAATAAAGAAAGCCGAGGAAAAAGCTGCAAATGAAAGCAAAGAAGGTCGAATTCAGCGTAGACAAGAGCAAAAGGATGCCCTCGATAATTTACCTGGAACTTCTTTACTTTATGGCCCTGGAATCGATGATAGTATGTAAGTATAGACGAAATAATCCTTACTTTTCACTACTCAAAACTTTAAACCGTTTTTCCCACACTTGCTGTTTTTAAAGTCGGTGTTCACTGTCACTCAAAATCTACTGCACCGATTCTTTTGAAATTTGGTACACTTTTTATACACATAAATGGCGAGGTAACGCTGTCGAGTTTTTATTTTTTTGTTAATTATTACTCATTTTACAATAACAAATGTGTTGACATTTTATAGCAAAAATCGATTTTTTGACTTAAAAGTGGTGCCAAAGATCCAAAAATAAAAAAAAATAAAAACTCAACAGCGTTACCTCGGGACCGACACTAATCAGTTAACAAAAAAATCTTGGGTTTTTGATTTCAGATGATCCAGCTTCGACTTACAGTGAACACCGCAAAATGGTTTTTTTTGAAGGCGTCTTCGGAAATGGCGTGTCAAACAGTTCCTTCTCATCGTATATCTTTTAAATTTTGACTAAATTTCACAGAATTAACTATACCCTCCCCTTAATCACAAAATTACGAGCAGTCTTTGACGGATCAATGCTGTCCTTAACCGGAGTATCCATTAATGATTTACATGTGGTTGTTCCTTCAGTCCAACCGGATTTATTTTCCACAATTTTTTTTGTATTACTGGCGTAGAATACGATAGACCCTTCTGAATCAAAGATCGTAAGGGCCGAAAATAAGTCTTGTTCTGCAAGTATGTCCGTATCAGAAAATGAATCTGTCATCAATAATAGTGGCGTAGACAACAATTTTGAAATTCATGTGACAGTTACTGAAATAGTGTGTTTTGAAAATTTAGATTTCAATTTTAAAACTGATCCTAGATTTTTGAATCTTGATGAAAAAATTAATTTTGTTGCAAAAATTTTGAGCCTCAAAATGAGAAAAGTTGAGATTTTTCTGATTCTGTACGAGAAAGAAAAAGAATATATTGCATACTGTGTAAACAATTTTTATCAAAAAACTAGAGTTATGCGTAACTTCCGAACTCTGCAAACAGGCTTGGAAAAAGCATCAGATAATTTATCTTTTGTAATTATTTCATTTTAATTTATTATTGAAGAAAATACTCCTGTTATAAATATAGATATATATTTAACAGGAAATGAGAATGGAGCTTTGGTTTTCAAATTTTATAAATACAAGCAATGTTTTGATGATCATCATAAAAATCCATTATCTGATGGTATAATAACTTGAAGTGCAAGTTTTAGAGACGGCTACAGTTTTTGAAGATTTTTATAAATATGAAACATAAGACTTTAATTGTTGAAAAAAGTAAAGTTCAACAAAAGAGACCTGCAGTCTGATGTAATTCTGAAGAAATCCTAGAATAGATAATCCAAAAAGAAGCTTGGTTGGTAACTATGTCATCAAAATAATGGCACATGGCAGTCAGAGATTTTTTAAAGTGTATATGACCATATTTTTTTTTAATTTGAACCAAAAAATACAGCCAAAGGTAAACCATTATAGGTTTTTGCTAAAGGACTATGTTTTTGATCCAGATCTATCTGCAGATATTGCTACAAGAAAGATAATGAAGGCCAATAAATTAATCAGTGTTCATAAATTAATTATGCTCTATCAAAAAAGTTACGAAAATGTCAAAAAAACAATGATATTCTGTTTAAATTTGTTGCAGATTTTAAATTGCTTTTGATCATCAATGGACAACAAACTGCCTCCGCTAACTTTTCTTGTTCATATTGCTTCGTTTCTTTAGAACAGTTCAGAACTCGGTTTGAACTCGAAAATGATGAAGAAGATCTTGTGGTGACAACATACGGCGATATGCGACAAGATTACAAGAAATTTATCGATATCGGTGATAATAAAAAATCGTCAAAAATGAATAACAGCACCGTTAATCCTCCGCTGTTTGATGAGCTCGATGACATGCCCGATGATGACATTACCACGGTGATTATTTTAAGGGAAATGCCTGCAGAATGATGTTTAAAAACCCCGATTTTTTACTCAGTAATATAATTTGTGGTCATATTGGTGGTACGCTAGCTCTGGTGTCATATATGTCAGCTTTTAAAGCTCTCGATAAGATAGTTCACGATTGTTTTTCGAATGTCAGCCATGGCGGAAATTTGAAAACTGACTTAAAAAAGTCTTTTTCGGCAACAAACGTAAGTGAATCATTGAAGATACATGTATGCCTCAATCATCTTAAGCAATCTCTAGAGTTTTTGGAGCGAGAAGAAGGGTTTGTCATTTGGTCTGAACAAGCTTGAGAATCAATCCATCGCAAATTTTTAAAGTTCTGGAACTGACGAAAGTTAAATAATATCATGGACCCTAATTATCCGGTGAAATTGAAGGAAGCGTAAATGAACAGCTACGATTTTCGGGTATAGTTAAATAGGTTATATAAAATTATATCATTTTTTTAATTATTGTAGAATAGACTGGGGCGAGATTACCACTAAGCTTTTATTTTCGCATTTAACAACTTATATCTTTCTCGGTACTGACAAAATTATAAATCATATAATATTTTTTCTAACAATCTAGATAATAATTACAAAATTAAGTAAAATATTTTACCTTCTCCTTGGTTGTATAATTATTTGAATGAAAAATTTTGTTAAAAATTAACGTTTCATTCACATAGCTCTTCAGAATTTCCAGTCTACTTTAGACCTATTTTCAACAATTATTTTTATTCGTCATCACGTGAATCAAATTATAGGTCTAGTTGATATGCTATATCATATTTTTAACAATCTTAGTGACCTAAATCGGAAATTTTATGCTTAAGGGATTACATGGGTCAAAACGACAAGAAAACTTACGTTTTTTTTCATCAAATAAATAAATTTTTTTATTTTAACTCTTTGGTATCTAAAAGTATACTATTAAATAAGTAAGATATCAAATTTTTGATAAAAAAATTTTTTTTGTTCGTAACAATAGTTCTTTGGTCCCCTTTCCAAAAAAGTTGCTTTTGCAGTGGTCAAGTTATCTTTTGACTGCTTCATTTAAAATCAAAAAACAAAAAATTTTCTGTTAGTGGATGAATATACCTCGTGATTGAACGAAAGGTTCTGTTTGTTAATTACAACCGATTTTAGATGGTCTTAATGGTTCTAAAAGTGGTAACTTTTGACAAAGGACACTGTCAAAAATCCAAATTTCAATTTCTTCAAAACCCATATTATAGATAGACGAGGAAGTAGAAGCAGCGTCAGGAATCAGGCCTATTTTTAGCAAAGCATCTGAACTTGACATCGTAAGCTGCAACAATAACACAAAACGATGTATTAATCTGATGAATGAAGGAGCAGAATGCATTAATAGAGTCGCAGAGGAGGTCAGCAAGATGCTAAAGTCTTGCGAAGTGCAAAGGAATGTAAACGTGACAATCAAGGAAGGACTATAAAGTCTAACGTCGTTCATACAGAAAGTAAAATCCAAACATGCAGAAGTGAAGGAGAAAGACAATCGTCTCTACCGAGGATTGGTCTGGGCAGAAGAGGCACGTCAAGGTAGGAGACTCAGAAGAGACAGATTTAACGCAATTGCGTTGAGAAACATTATTGTTGAGTCTCAGAAAAGAAGAAATAGACCTGAAGCAACAAAGGACTTGAAAAAAATAAACAGGAGGAGAAATCTCTTAACAAACTGTGGGCAAAATAGTAGACATTACGTCGAAATCCATCCAAAATAGGTCTACCAAAACATCTTAAATTTATATTCTAATAAATTCTCATACACAGAAAAAAGTTGGTATTATTAATTTTTATTAAGTGTTAAATTAGCCTATGTTAAACGACGTAGAACGTGACGCCACCAATAAGGGTAAAATTAGCACCATTAAAACCAAATTCGTGTAAAAATAAGTTTACAAAAATTTTAATTTTGTGACTCGTAATTAATGTTCTCAAATAATTCAAACTTCTACTTTCTTAATCAGTAAAAATAATCTAGCATTTTTTTTAAACGACAATTTTTTTAATTTTTAGAAAAAGTTCTTTTTTGTCGTTTTACTTTTCACATATCAAATTCTCCCTTCTTATTCTTCGTCTGGTAATTTTAATCATTCAACAAATATATTAACTTTAGTTAATTACTTGTTAGCAGTGCAGGTTTCTTGAATTACGAATTTATTCGACTTGTGAAGAATTACGATTGGTAGCTCCTTGTGCGATTTTATGAACAGTAAATTAGCTATTTTCTTGACAAAAAATTACAATGTTCTGTATGTGCGTGTGTGTGTGCATGTGATGAGAGAATAAATGCGGGATTGGCTTAGTGAAAGAGCACAAGTGCTGCAGTTTCTTTGACATAATGAGAATTGTAAAATGTCTGTTGTAATTATATAAGTTAAAAGTTTCTTATTATATACTTCACCTTGTATGAGTAAGTGGAAAACAGAAATCTGCAGTTGACGTCTTACAGGGCGTGAAAGTTTTTTACCAATATTATTTAGAATATATGAAACGGTATTTATAATTACTTTTCATTCTACAACTTGCAACATATTATGTTTGCTGCAATTATCCGATCTCTCAAAAATAATATTTTCCGTCTTAAAAAGGTGCATTTAAAAGAAACATTTCATAATTATCAATTATCCTGGCTTCTTTTTATGGAAGTATTTAATTTTTATAAGTAATTCTGTTTCTTTCTCAAAAATTATTTTTAAAAATAATTTAGTAAGGAGTATAGTGAAAGACTGTTAAAATAGGTGACTTTTTTGATACCTTAAAAAAGACGTAACATAATTAAATAGTATATTAGATTTAAAAAAAGATATTTTCTTAAGTATCTTATTAATATCTATATAAGATGCTTTATACGTTTTACTAGCGAATTCGTTGCTTCCGCGTTTCTATTTAAAATTTTTTTTTATTGTTTATACTCCTGCCCTATTGGCCTTACGCACTTCGACAAGAGTCCCCGAGAAATACTTTTTGGATTAAGTATAACCATTCTACTTAGAAATTTTCTATATATTAAGGGGTTACGCCACCCTGAAATTTTCAAAAAAAAATTTTTTTTTTTTGCTTAATTTCAAAGTTTATATTCCAACGAATATTTTGAGATGTCGCCGAAGACAATATCTCACTAATTACAAAAGTTATGGTCATTAGAAGTTAGCGCGGTGGGGACGCGCCGAGAGCTGGAAGCAGCAACTTTCTATTTTAGAATGGTCTAGGGGGCCCTTTCATGATTTAGGAAGGGTCCTTTTCATTGTATCCCTTCCATTCTTAAAGAAAAAAAATTATGGCCCAGGAATTGCTGATTAAATAGTAAATTAAAAAATTTTCAAGTTATAATACGCTAAAGTTCATTTTTTCTTCTTTTGCGTTTTTCTCGAAACCACAATTTTCGAGACGGTGTACACGATAACTCAAAAACTATTCAACCGATTGACTTGAAAATTAATATACATCTTCCTAAATAGATTTTCCACAGAGTGACGTGGGATTTTTTTGATTGAATAATTTGAAAATTTTTTATCCAATTTTTTATACGGTAATTTTAGCCAAAAAAAAAATGTTAATTTTTGAAGTGCTTCCATTTGCGTAAAAAATTTTTTTTTTTTAAATGGCTTCGTCACTCTGTTCAAAATTTATCACTTTTTAAGAAAAATATTGTTTTACTTGTTTCTGACAAAAATTGAACTGCCAATCATGTACACCATCAAGGAGTGCTCCGGAAAAATTGATCCACGCCAATAGTTATATCTCCGCCATTTTTAATTAAAAACAATTTTTTTTTAATATTTATAAAGCTCAATATATGTACTAAAGCATCAATAAATGTAAGGAAGTCCTACCTTAAACAGTTTTATCAAAAAAATTCCTAAAAAACCATCCGATTTTCATGCGTTCAGGGTGGCGTAACCCCTTAACCTAACTTTGCGTCTACAGCCGACTTTATTAGGAGAACTCGCATTACGCGAGTTCTCCACCCATTGACGGGTGGTCACCCGTCAATGGGTTTTCTCGACAGAAAAGAGGGAAACTGTAGAAAACCTCTCCTGAGTACAACCGGTTTATCGACAGTCGAGTTTTAATGGTGTGTACCGGACAGTAATCGACGGTGCACATCATTATACCTCGACGTCAAACCTCCCTTACTACTAATCTGAACTTAGTTTTTCAAATTTCAAAATGTCGGATGAAAGATTAAAAAACTAACGGATTACGGTGTAAATTGGTCTCAAAAGGGTTTTTGTAGTCACTGATTGCGAATCTGAATTAAGTTTTTCAAAATTCAAACTGTCGGATCCAATATGGCGGAAAGTTTTTAAAAATTTAACGGATTTTAAAATAAATTGTTATAAATGCATACTTAGAGTCGCTGATTACGAATCTAAACTCAGTTTTCCAAAATTACAATTCGAATATGGAAGACGAATTTTATGAAAAATTGGTCCAAAATATGTTACTTGAGGTTTTTGGGATCGCTGATTACGAAGGTGATTAAATTTCTCTTGGATAGACAACTTTTCTAATACTTCTTTGAAATTTTCGAAAAAAATAATTATAAACAGATTATGGAGTAAGGGTACTTCTCATAATAGAACAGAGGTAAGGTTATAAAAAATTATCTTACCCTGCATATGAATTCTCCCAGCTCTCTTACCGTCTCTCTATCGGCGTTAAAAACAATTTCGGATACGGTACCTCTTTTGGATTTAGTGACGGAAATTTGCGATTGACATAGTCATAGAATAAAGGTCAATATTGATCTAAAAGTTGACATTTATACAAAGAATGGTTTAGGTTTCTCTTCTCGGCTCCGCATAGACAGCCGGACTCCGATATCCACTGAATACACTAAAAATGATTAGCAGTATGGGTATGGGAAGTGCGCAGCCTAGTTACGGAGTTAATCCAATTCCTTGAAAATGAGAACCCCTCAAACCAGGGCCTTTATGATTTTTCCGTTATTTTAGAGAAGTAAGGATGAATGACTAGAACCACTTCCCCAAAGGGCCACAGGATTTATTCCATGATGTGTAGTCGGGTGTAAGTATAGATTGTAGAATGTTTTCCATGAGAACTCCAAAATGTGTGCGATTGGCGTAGCGATTAGCCTCGCGGCAAATGCTATCCACCCGTTCGTTACCAAGAATACCTCTATTCGAGGGAACCCACATGAGGCTAAATTTCGGAATTCTAGTAGTGTTACGATTGTTAAGGATTTTGTGACGATTGTTTTTTATTTACAAAATAACATAGCCTACAGTTCGAGTGCAAAATAATTATTATTTTTACGAAAACAAGATTCAGGAATTGAGGAAAATCATCTGGTAAATTTATTTTTAGTAATTTAGTTTTTAATTTTTTATTAACCGCAAGTAAAGCACCACCCCCACGACGATTTTTTCGTTTATTATGAAATAAATTAAATGTCTGGGGGGAAATATTTGGATACTATTTACCCTGCTCCCAAGCCACGTTTTCGTGAGTGCAAAAACGTCATAAACGTTAAAATCCTGAAAAATCCTAACAGTTAACAATTTTGAATTCAACCCTCAAACATTCTGATAAAAAATGTCTATGCTTCTGTTGAGGCGTCGGGCTGGGTGTTGATTATTCTCGTTGATTCATTGATATGGGTTATCTTTAATTTCGACTATCCTTGTGCTATGAGAGTCTGGTGTACTCTTTTTGTTTGGTGATTTGCATCCAGTTACATACGAGTTCGATCTACCGTGCAGATGACATTGTTGTAGGGTGGAGAGGATTTTATTTTTTCTTGAGAATTCTTTACTGCCATAAGAATCTTTGTGGCGTTTTCCGGTGATCAGCAGAAGATCTTTAAGTATCGTGGATTAGGTCGAGATGAAGAAAATTTACCAATTCATCAATATTAAAAAAGTTCTCAAGTATTACTTCAGGTAAGCCAAAAACGATGACGTTAGATTTTGATTTTATTTGTATTTCTACTTCATTAAGTAAATACTAACTTGATGGTTCAGAAAAGGTTTTATTTTCAAGTGATTGAATTATTTCCGTGAAGCTGGACACATATGTTATAGTTGTGTTTATTTTTTCTCATTGGCAAACAAACGGGTACCAAGTTCGTTTACGTCACTGCGGAGAATAGATAAGGCGGAGTTTATCCTACTTAAAAATGCTATACCGGTTATGGAGTCACATTCGATCAGTGAAAACAAAATTTGCCAATTCCAATTCATGTATGATGGTAAGTTTCGGATTTTCTCCAGGTGATATTATGTAACAAAAAGGTGTTTGATATGTAAGTTGTTCTTAATGAAAGAGGAGAATCATTAAGTTCTGAGAGCAGAACCAGTATTGGAGTGGATCGAGGAGTGGATTTCATAGTCCCAAAGACTGTTTTCAGGGCAGCGTATTGTACACTATTATTTAAGATCTTTAAGTTGGTGTCGAATAGATTAATGTGAAGATAGTTAAAAGTGGACTTGGACCTGGAGAAAACGCAGGCCGTAGTTTTCGATGGAGCTATCTCGAGTCCAAGGGCACCTAACCACTCCGTGGGTGTTTGCAAGGTGTTCATGACATGATTCTGTTCGAGGTGACCTCATCTTTACGGAATCTTGAGTACAACAAAAGGTCGTCTGCATGCATATCTTAAGTCCTTTGTCCGGAGTTGTCAATTCTTTCCAAGTTGTCAGCTATCACTCACATAAATCAAGTTATGTAAAAATTCAAAAATAAATAAATCATTAGAGTAATTCTAGTCAAATTAACATGATAAATATTTTTTAAATCTGCGACAAGAACTTAAGGATTTCTACGCGTACGTAATACAAAAACTAAAGGAGATAATTGTTAAATAACTTCAAATGAAACCTCAAATTTAGGAACTAACTATTGCAACTCTATTGTCTGTCTATTTTTCTGCTTGTTAGTGAATTTTGTCATCAAGTCTGGTAATGCGCCTAGTTGTTTAATTCTGTCAATCCATTTGTTGGGTGAAATCCTTCGCACTTTATCGCTTTTTCAACCTCTTGTCGTAAACAAGAGTATTTGTGGCAGCTTGAGTCGCAATGTTGACTGCCAGTCGAAATTCATGAACATGTAAGTCTCAGTCACGATGGTCATTTTCTATAAACGTCGAAATCATAGTCTTCAAAATCCGATTGCTCGTTTCTACCGGATTAGCTTGAGGGTGGTATGGTGGTGTTGTAACATGTTACACCCCATATTCCTCAAGCGTTTTTTGTAAGTTTTGTTGTCAAATTTTTTCCTGTTTTCAGTGAAGAAAAAGTCTGGAGTTTCACATCTAAACAAGATTAACTATTCAATGGCTGTAGTCACAGAATTACCATCTGATGATCTTAATTGCTTTAACTCAATCCATTTTGTAAACACATCTTGAAAAAGAATAAGATATTTATATTTCCTCTTTCTTGGTAGAAATTCTTTTGTGTCTGCTACTACTACTACTGACAAAGATCTCTCTACTATTACATGTCCTATCATTTCTACCGGTCCAGCTTGAGATACTTTGTGCAGTTGGTATTTTACACAATAAGTCACAAACTTGTGCACATCAGTCCATATCCTAGGTCAATAATATTCTCTTGCGACCCTGTTGTAAGCCTCCTCCACCCCTAAATGTCCCATGGATGCAATAAAAGGAGCATCAACCAAGATGCAACCTAGAATTTGGTTTGAAACTTGTGTGATCAATTCTCTGGTCTGATGTACCATTGATCCTCGATGGTTTTAAATGCGTCAATCAATTAATATTCTTCAGTTATGCTCAATAATGCATCTGGAACCTGATTCAATGTACTTTTCCTGTAAATGAACTCAAAGTCTCAGTTATGCATTTCTAATGCGCATCTTCTGAGCTTTACAGTTGAATCTTTTAAGTTCTTCAGCCACTTTAAAACTAAATGGTCAGTAATAACCTTAAAATCATAGCCTTCCAAGTAAGATCAAAACTTCTTTATAGACTAGAGAAGTGCTAAGCATTCTTTCTCTGTAACACTATAATTCCTTTCTGCTCCTGTCATCATTTGGCTGATATACATAAGTAGATGTTCTCCATCATCAAACTCCTGAGTCAGAACGCCGCCAAGAACGTAATTGCTCGCATCACACTGTATAGTGAAGGACATACTAAAGTTTCATCTTCAAAATGTCTAAAGCTTCCTGTTGTTCGTCACCCAACTCACATGGTCGTCCTTTTTGAAGCAATTTAAAGAGTAGTAGACTGATCTCACTGTCGTCCTTGTTGTTTGTATATGAAACAGATTCTTTGTGGACATTCAGACACTTTTGGTCTCACCGACTGGCAAGAAAAACATACACCAAAGAAGGGACTTGGTGCACTTGTACAATTTATCGCGAATACCTAATAAAGAATCGAGACAATTTCAACAGGAATCAACTTTGCAGCTCTTGCAGATATGAAAATACATTACAATAGTGTTTTTTCATTGGAAATTTAATATTTAATTTAATATTTAATTTAATAATTTGTGGCGACTGTAATCTAACAACATTTTTTATTACACGGAATTGACAGAAACAAATAAACACACATACACACACATAATGTAACACACTACATGAAATATCATTATGTTTCTTATGTTGAATTCTTGGTTGTGCTCAAAAATAATATTAATATAAATTGTAACTTATACAGTTTTCTAAATGTAAATTTAGTTTTCCTTAGAAGTGTTCTGTACGAAACTTTTCTTCCTTTACGGTCAACGTGTATACCTACACCGAGACCCTATCATAAAAATCGGTTCGTACAGGATAATAGCAAATATGCAGGTTTAAACTTGCAATTCCCACTCTTTACCACTTTTTCATCTTTTTCTATCCTTTACATATTTTTGGCTAATTTTTCTCTATCTCTTTTCCCAAGCGACGCTTAAGTTTGGTAGTAGCCATTTTACATTCAGTAATTGCCTACTTCTCGTCCTGAGCACAACCTCGCTCCGAGAACAAAATATTTTTAATAAATTATTGATTTTGTTAATTTAAATTGTTGTATTTTTATTTATTCTTATAAATTACCCGAACGACTAAAGTGGTGACCCCGACGTGATAAGTTTTATGATAAATAAAATAAAAAAAAGGTCGTTTGTGTAACCAATTAGAATACAACAGACTCATCCGTAACCGCGTTAATTTTTTCGCGTTTTAAGTCGTGCTTGAGTTATTTTGAGTATAATTTTTTATTATTTAAATTCAAAATGACAAACGAAGAAAACGATTTTGGAAACCAAGCAGGCGCGCTTTTGGGACTTTTGCGTGACGCGCTCGCGGGTAATCGGCAACGAATCAAGTTATCTGCTTTCAATATTTCTGATCCGGAATTGTGGTTCGTGCAAGCGGAGGAAGAATTTCTCGCGGGAAATATTACATCGGAACGTGAAAAATATATGTACGTGACAAAGGTGCTTGATTCGCGAGTGTCAAATGAAGTGCGTGATATATTGTTCAATGTGCCACAAGAGAAACCATACACAAAATTAAAAGAGGAAATAATAAAAAGATTGTGTTCTTCTCAAGAGGAAAAAACTCGTATGTTGCTAGAATCTCAAGATATTGGAGATAGGAAGCCTTCTCAATTTCTCCGTCATCTCCGAGGACTCGCAGGATCAACAGTCACTGATGCGATGTTGAAAACGTTATGGTCCGGACGACTTCCTGTCGCTATGCAGCCGATACTCGCCGTACAAAAGGATGCAAGTTTAGACAAACTGGCTGAAATGGCAGACCACATTCATGATCTCACAAGGTCAAAGCCAATTGTTGCAGAAACGTCCAGGATCACAGAAGATCTGGTGCAACAATTTACCCGAGTCCTAACTTCTTTAGAAGATAAGGTAACAAAGTTGCAACTCGAAGTGTCGGAAATCCGCGGTAATAATGGATCTCACAGGTCTCGCGAAAGATCGAAATCTCGCGCGCGCTCTCGATCTCGCGGTAATTATGCAGCCGAAGGTGTGTGCTGGTACCACGCGCGTCATGGACCGAACGCTACGAAGTGTACGACGCCGTGTTCGTACAAAGCGGGAAACGCGAAGGCCAGTGCTTAATGGCGTCAGACGGTACTGGCCCAATGCAATCACGCCGTATTTTTATTCAGGATCGAAGTTCCAAAGTGCAATTTTTGGTGGACACAGGAGCAGATTTGTGTGTGTTTCCGCGGTCTATGATCCGCGACCAACTTCCCAAATCCTCCTACGAACTTTCCGCCGCGAATGGATCAACTATCGCGACATACGGTACATCTGTCATGACGCTTGACTTGGGACTTCGTCGCGATTTTCCCTGGAGGTTTGTCGTAGCTGACGTCACAAAACCGATCATCGGTGTCGATTTTTTAGCTTTTTTCGAACTTCTCGTAGACGTAAAAAATCGATCGTTAATCGACAAGAAAACTAACCTAACTTCTGCGGGAAAAAGTGTAACGAGTGAATCACCGAACATTAAAGTTATCTCTGGTTCAAGTGCTTATCATGAACTGTTATCAAAATTTCCGGAAATTACTCGTCCTGCTGGCACCTCGTCAGTGAAACATAATACGGTTCATCATATTCGAACGACACCAGGACCGCCTGTGTCAAGTAAACCGCGTCGGTTAGCTCCAGAAAAGTTACATACTGCTAAAAAAGATTTCAACACATTAGTGAAACTCGGTATCGCGCGACCGTCGGAAAGTTCATGGTCGTCGTCTCTCCATCTCGTTCCGAAAGATAATGACGAATGGAGGCCATGTGGTGACTATCGCGGTTTAAATGCAAGAACGGAACCTGATCGTTACCCGGTTCGACATATTCACGATTATTCACACAATCTGGCGGGAAAAAACATTTGTTATTGAAGTGCGTGGTAAGAACATTTCTGTTTCAGTTGACCGTTTGAAGCCAGCCTATGTAACAGATGACGTTACCATTGACGAGAGTGACAGCGATGAAGAAGAAGTGCCAGCGTACATTCAGGGAGAACGTGCCCTAGCACGACCAATGCCGCCCCGCCAACCATTTCCTGTTCCACCACAAGTTCCGGTACCGGAACCTATTCCGGAACCCGGGAATGCTGCAGTACCACCAAGAGATGAGATCCCCGATCGCACCTTACGTACGCGATCAGGTAGAAGAGTACGATTTCCAGACCGCCTACAAGCTGGTTTTTCGTGACTCAATCACTAGCAGGGGGGTACTGTGGCGACTGTAATCTAACAACATTTTTTATTACACGGAATTGACAGAAACAAATAAACACACATACACACACATAATGTAACACACTACATGAAATATCATTATGTTTCTTATGTTGAATTCTTGGTTGTGCTCAAAAATAATATTAATATAAATTGTAACTTATACAGTTTTCTAAATGTAAATTTAGTTTTCCTTAGAAGTGTTCTGTACGAAACTTTTCTTCCTTTACGGTCAACGTGTATACCTACACCGAGACCCTATCATAAAAATCGGTTCGTACAGGATAATAGCAAATATGCAGGTTTAAACTTGCAATTCCCACTCTTTACCACTTTTTCATCTTTTTCTATCCTTTACATATTTTTGGCTAATTTTTCTCTATCTCTTTTCCCAAGCGACGCTTAAGTTTGGTAGTAGCCATTTTACATTCAGTAATTGCCTACTTCTCGTCCTGAGCACAACCTCGCTCCGAGAACAAAATATTTTTAATAAATTATTGATTTTGTTAATTTAAATTGTTGTATTTTTATTTATTCTTATAAATTACCCGAACGACTAAAAATTCAAATTTAAATCCAGTTAAAAAAAACATCTAGCTTCATTTTTGACGGGGTTATCACTGTTTTTGTGCGGGTGTGTTTTTTAACAGCATTTCTTTTCTCCTACAGTCACCAATTCCTAGAACCCGTTTATTTCTTACGATATTTATGTGTTAGAAATTTGTTATTTTATAATCACCAATAGTGTCACTCGTTCGTTTCTAATTATATTTTTCCTTTAGGCTTTTGTTTCTTGTTTGCACAAAAATAGTTACCGCTTGCGAGAGAATTTCTATAAATGTTTGCAATAAAAAAGCCGCAACATCATAAACGATGGGTTTTAGAGCATATTAACTCCTAAATAATAAGGGTTTTGTATAAAATAATTGGTCAAAAATAGGGGTAAAAAATTTTTAATTATGAATTATTTGGTTTGAAACATGTTACTCGGGGGTTTTTGGAGTGGCAGATTACAAATCTGATGTTAGTTTTTCAAACTTCAAAATGGCAGATTCAAAATGGCGAACGACTTTTTTAAAAAATTAATTAATTAGCTTAAAAATTGTTACTCGGGAGTTTGTAGGGTCGCTGATTACGAATCCAATGGCAGTTTTTCAATATTCGATTTTCAAGCCAATTAATTAATTTTTTTTAAAATTTGGCTGACATTTTGGATTCGCCATTTTAAATTTTGAAAAACTAACATCAGATTCGTAATCAGCGACCCCAAAAACCCGAAAGTGGTAATTTTCATGAGCCTTACTCAATTTTCAAATATTTTTATCTGCCATATTGGATCCGCCATTTTGAATTTTGAAAAACTAACTTTAGATTCGTAATCAGCGACCACATAAGCCCCCGAGTAACGAATTTCAAGTGAATCCGATGAAATTGTAAAAAAGTCGTCCGCCATATTGGATCTGCCATTTTTAATTTTGAAAAACTAACATCAGATTCGTAATCAGCGACCACATAAACCCCCGATTAACGAATTTTAAGTGAATCTGATAAAATTTTAAAAAAGTCGTCAGCCATATTGGATCCGCCATTTTTAATTTTGGAAAACTAACATCAGATTCGTAATCAGCGACCACATAAACTCCCGAGTAACGAATTTCAAGTGAATCAAATGAAATTTTTAAAAATTCGTCCGCCATATTGGATCCGCCATTTTGAATTTTGAAAAACTAACATCAGATTCGTAATCAGCGACCTCAAAAACCCTTAAGTAGAGTATGACAAAAATCGCATCACTTAAAAAAAGTCGGGCCATAAAGGGTTAAAACGCGTATTGTATTTTAAATTGTTAGACTCATTATAGTTTGTTGTAATCCGTTTAATTTGAAGTAACATATAAACATTATGAAAAATTTAAAAGTGATATTGATTTTAAGAAGATAGCAGTGAAAACGAAATTTTATTTTATTATAAAATCATCATGAAATATTAAATGTATATAAATTGAGCTATTTCCTTTTTTACCCCATATTATAACTACATTAATGGAGTTTTCATACTTGGATGGGAATTTCTAGTAACAAAGTTGTAAACATATCAATCTTTGCTATTTAGCAAATTAAATATTGAATTTTTTTTATATTTGTAAAATTTGTAAAAAAAATTAATCTCAAATCCTTATTTTAATGAAATTTTGTTAAGAAAATTATCTATTTGAACTTAAAGCATGCAAAACTTACACGGCAAGATTCTTATGGGTGAGAAAACTTAACGCTTGCAAAGCTTACACTGCAAGCTTGTCACAAGGTTACCACAAGAATCATTTTTATCTAATCATTTAATGTTTGAGGATCATTCAGATATTTAGATAGTTTTCTAATAACTCAGTTTGATACTGATGAACTTTAAATAAGGATAATATATTAAGCAAAGATGAATATAGATTTTTTCTGTTATTTATCTTATTGAAACTTATACATTTTAAAATGTTTACAAAAGGAAATAAACAGTTGTTTATTTTTACGATATAATTAAGTCAAAATTGTAAAGTGTAAAGGTTAAAAAAAAGGTGTATTGAATAAGTAGTCGAAAGATAAAATGAAGAGACGTAAGTGGATATGTATAAGAACTAAGCGCCTGGAATCCGGCGTCTTGGTCATAAAAATCACCCTCATTAATACCGGGCGGATTTCATAAATCTTGAGTAATAAGTTTTTACGCATTGGTTATGGCGCATAATGGCGGCTTAATTGTGGGCCAGTAGGCTCGTTTTTATTTTCTTCTTTTTCCTGCTTTACTCTCTCGGAATGGCCGTATACACCATAAATACATAAATACCAACACACGGCGGGGCATCGTTGCAGCACACGCGTGAATACATAAATGCATAAATATTGCCTATATGCTCCATGATGCTCTACGACATGGAAGAGCAAGAGGGAATTTCAACAAGAAGGAAAAAGATAAAGAGAAAGAAAGAGAGAGAGAGAGATCGACCGCATGTCTTATGGTAATATTCCGCGGTGTTAGCAGAGCCTTACAATATTATTTGTCTGCATTAAATCGTATGAACGATTGCATATCGCTATTCGACTCTTTTCACGGTGCTCAATTCTTCATTTCTTCTTAACAAACTACTTTTTCCCCATGAGTCTCCTTCTTAAATGTTCCAATCGATATTCTTTAACGAAAAATACTTATATACACAAATTGAATTACCTGCTATATTGTTGCATATATTCGAAATTAAAATTCATATTAAAATCATTTTTTAAAAATGAAGTACTTACTTTAGTGCGATAATGTTAGTTTATTATATAGTGTCGATTTATAATAAAAGAGACGCGATGCAATGAGAACCACTGAAAAGTGTTTCGTTTAACGTTAACCCAGAGGCAAGTTAAGTTAGCCGCGGAGTCATAAAATTATCATTTCGCTTCCAGGCAATCGCCGCCATTCGTTAAATCAACACAGCCAACAGGAATGAATATGACGAGGCTTGATCGGCAATTTACTTTTAAGCGAAGACGAATATTGCAAACTCGACTAACGATTTCATTTAAATAGATTGTAATCTAGTTCACCTCATTCTAGATTGAAAATAATTGATAAATGTAGAGAAGTGGATGTGTATTTTTTAAATTTTTTTCTGGAAAAGGGAATTACATACTTCTTGCAAAAAGTAAATAATGTCGATAGTACAGAGTGCTCGTTTATTACAGTAATATTATCATAAGCATATAATCAATTAATAAATTGTTTGCTATTAGCATAAACCCAAGTTGAAATATAATACTGATACAGTATACTAACTGCAGTATTGTAGAATTAACTCCAGTACTGAGTCAGAACTGGAACAACTGTAGCTGCTAACGCTGTTCAGTACTAATCTTATACCGTCAGTCAGTTATCGTTAATAATTATTTAAACTTAAATTTGGTTAAACATTGTTAGGGGAATGGGTTCGATTGTAGGCACCCTTTTGTTTTTGATTCATAACTTGTGCGCAAGTAAATATTAACAGCATGTGCCTAGATTGGCAAAAAATACAGATTTGAAATCTAAATACATATTAAGCATGAAAGAATTAATTCAATTAAAGAACAACGTTCTTTCCCAGGTGGAAAAGTTAACGTTAGTTAACGTCAGCTAATGCTACTAATGTTAGACTAACATTAACTAACGTTAGACTAACGTTAACTAACTTTAGGTTAACGTTAGTCTAACGACATTTTTTGATTACTAATATCAGATTATAACGCTAGTCTAACGTTAGTCTAACGTTAGTCTAACGTTAGTTAACATTAATCTAACATTAGTAGCATTAGCTAACGTTAGCTAACGTTAACTTTTCCACCTAGGTTTCTAACACATCATCCAGTAGTAAAAGAATCAAGTTCCTCGACTAGGGTTCGAATCGTGCCAAACGAGTCTTTCAAAACTAGTCCAGCAGTTTCATTTAATGATATAGCTTAAAGGTAGGGACAGTTGTTCAAAATAGCAGTTTTGGCATAACAATCATATTCAGAATACACTAAATTGTTTTGGTAGCGGATATTGAAAAAATCTACAAACAAATACACTTAAACGACACGGGGGTTGATTACGTAAATTGATTTGATTTTGATTTTACTTTGACCGTGTTTAAATTTTTGACTAGACACGTTTTTTTTAGTAACAGTTTGTATCAAATCAATTTATGTAATCGAACGTTGATGATGTAATGACAGAAAAAGATGACGTGTTAAAATCACAAGGTTGATAAATATAGAAAATCAATTACTCCTGTTAAATAACGTTCAATTCAATCGAAATATGGTAATTAAAGATTCGAATTGTATTAAAATTCACGGGTTTTGTAAAGTCATAAAGAAAAAGAACGGAGCTTGCATTTATATTAGATCAGTAAATTCAATTCGCAATATCCAGACAAACTTATTGTGTTCGAAAGATCAAGTTGCTCCGTTAAAAGTTATTTATCTTCCCAAATTAGAATTGTGTGGAGCATTGTTACTATCGCGTTTAATTAAATTAGTTTTGACATATTAGTGGCATTTAGTCTTTTGGAATTACAACATTATTATCTAGTTCATGATATGGTTTTATTGGAGGGCCCAAGCAAAAATTGACAACTGGCGCAGTACTGCGCCAGTACTGCCTAGTACTGGCGGAGTACTGGCCGCCATGGTTGAACCAGTACTGGCATTTGACCGAAATGATAACGCTTTTCAGTACTGGTTTGATATTACTGGCGCAGTACTGGCAGCCAGTACTGGTTTAGTACTGGCGCAGTACTGGTTCAGTACTGGTTTAGTACCCGTGTAAAAAAATCTTCTGGCGCTGGTCTGAATCAGACCAGACCGTCTATTTTCCAATCTAGTGGCAAATTTATTTAAATTCAATATTAATATAATAAAAAAAAATTAATTTATATTTGCAAACATGTAATAATCCCCAACTTTTAACTTTTAATCAAATTAATGTTTACAACGCAAAATAAACACAAACCTATAACGAAATAAAATTTGCTACTGTGGGGAATCGAACCTACGACCTACGGACTTCTTGCCTAACACTCTAACCACTACCCTATCGAAGCTACAGGATAATAAATTTTAATTTTCGACACCTTTTACACTTACAATTAATAAAGAGCGTTTAACTGCCTAATTAAGTTAAATTATTATTTAATTGAACTAAATTCAAAAAAACCAAATAAGTAAATTACCTAATAAATTTCCATAAATTACCTCTAAATTATCCATAAATTACCATAAAATTACCGACATTAAATATTTTAGGTCTAATTTTTGTTTTACATATTTTAATAAATTATCGTATAAATTTCCATAAATTACCGCAAAAATTTTCATAAATTACCATAAATTACCAACGTTAAATTTTTTAGTTAAAAATTTATCGTCAAAATTTTCATAAATTTCCATAAATTACCGATGTTAAGTTTTTAGTTCTCGTTTGTGTTTTACATTGTTTTATAAACTATCGTCAAAATGTTGATAGATTACCGCATAAATTTCCATAAATTACCGTAAAATTTCCATAAATGACTGAAATCCAAAATTTTAATGATAATTTTTGCTTTACAAATCTTTACGAATTATTGCGAAAATTTCTATAAATTACCGCATAAATTTCCATTAATTAGTTCCTAACTGACTATTGTCAGTTTACCGTGTTAGCAATACTGGCACAGTACTGGCGTAGTACTGGTTTGCCAGTGTTGTTTTCGCAATACTGGCACAGTACTGGCATAGTACTGGCATACCAGTCTTAAAGGGCAGTACTGGCGTAGTACAGAAATTTTAGTGAAGCCAGTACTGAACCAGTACTGGCAAGCCAACTGCTGGCATGCCAGTACTGGTGCAATACTGCGCCAGTTGTAAATACTGGCATTTGACAGAAATTTTTGCTTGGGGGGCACTATGATGATCCATAATCTAACGTTGAATTAATGGAGGGAACATTAATTATTCATTCTTTATCGTTATATCTTAGTAAAAAGATATAATTTCTTTTATATTTGAAATTAGTTTGTCAATTCAATTCATTATAAATTAAAAAGCTTTGGATCAGTTCCAATTGGAGGATTAAGAATTTAATTAGACATTTCTCCCGGAGATTCGATACATCCACTGCTTTTGTTCTATTTAATTTTTAGTAAGATCTTTTGATAATTTTGTGTCAAAACAAGTATTTAAAGCTCAAAAGGTGATATTAGTTGTTTGTTTAAATCTATTTTTGAAAAAAGTAGAGGAAAAAATAAAAATTTTAAAAAGATACATTGATGGTATAAACTTGCATTACACCAAGTACAATAACTTGTGTGTAAAGTGAAATGATTTCGATTTAGAATATTTTGAATAAATTAGAATTATTTACTACGCCACGGTCTTCATCCCTATATTGAGAGACTATTTTTTACATATTAAATTAATTGGTAATAAATTGTTACAGATTTCAAAAGAGTAAATTTTCATGACTACATAATTATGAATATTTAATAGATGTTTATTTTTCATTTAACGTGTGCCTCGTAAAAAATTAGTGACGCATCAGTGTTCTTAATTGGTCTCATTAGTGAAAAAGTTCATTAAGATGCTGAAAAAAGGATCTGTGGAGAATACGTCACTGTTCCTAGTGCCGTGGGCCGTACAGAAGTGATAATTTCGTGATTGAATATATCGAAGGGGCCACATGCTGGCATCAAACTCGTTTGAGGCGTTTGTGCTCCAAGGAGCATGGCTTTCATGGTCATGGAATTCACTTCGCGTGTGGTGGTAAAGCATACATACATTATAACACCATTAAAATACCCTGACCGAAACACTGTTCGACCTGGGTCCCTATTTTACATATACAAACCCATACCAAAGGATCCTTATAAATGCTGTAATTTTCTTTAATATCCGCTTAATACTTACAAGAAACAGAAAAAAACTGAAAACGATCTGAAAAATAAAAACGAAATAAATGTTTTATTTCGACTAATCAACAAAAAACTCGTGTAAAAGGTAAGTCCGGGGAAGATTGGCCATATGGGAGAGATGGCCAATTTAAATAATATTTCAGAATTTTCAGAAAAATATTATATATTATGGATTACTTTTCTTAATTTTGTATTTAACATTTTTTGAAAAAATAAAAATTTAAAAATACAATCAATATAAATAGGTGCAATCAAACACACATAATCTTTAAATTAACTTTTCATTATTATCAAAGTTTTGATTTTTTTAAATCATTGAAAAAATGGTATATTTAAGCATTTTCAAACATCTCCACATTGTATGATATCACTTATACGTTCAAGGCCGTAATCGGAAAAAATCAAAAAATATATCTAGCTTAAAAAATGTTGATTACCTCAAGGCAACCTCAAGGCTCGCTTGAGGCTCAAGGCTCACTTAAAGCTCATCAGGACTTCTTTGAAGCTAAAAACTCGTCTAAGAGTTAAGATTAAACTTAGACTTTTTGCTTGTTTGAAGCAAAAAACTCGTCTGAGACTAAAGACTGAACTTAGACATAAAGCTCGCTTAAGGCTTAAGGCTCACTTTTTGAGTCAAGCCTTGTTTGAAGCTAAAAACTCATCTATGACATAAGATTTGCCAAAGAATTTCAAGATTCATTTAAAGCTGAAGGCTCTCTTTAGGCTCAAGGCTTGTTTGAAGCTAAAAACTAGTCTAAGATGACTTTATGGGCCTAATATTTTTAAGATTCGATTAAAAATCACTTTAGGCTCAAGGCTTGATTGAACCTAAAAACTCGTCTAAAACTAAATATTTGTGTAAGGCTTAAGACTCGCTTGGGGCTCAAGAGTTGTTAGAACCAGAACGATCTTCTAAGACTTGAGATTGGCCTAAGATGTTAAAACTTGCTCAAGGTTTGTTTGAAGATTAAACGTTTCCTATGACCTTAAGTTACTCTAAAACATTTCTTGAGATTTAGGTATAAGCTTCAAGCATGAACGAGTTTTAAGTTTTAGACGTAGTTTTATTTTTAATCAAGTCTTGGCCCATCTGTGTGCTTTGAGCCTCAAGTGAGCCTTAAATGTCTTATGCTAATCTTATGCCTTAGATTCATTTTTAGCTTCAAACAAATCTTGAGCTGTAATGATGAACTTTATGCTTATGTATTAGTTTTAATTTTTAGACGACTGTTTAGCTTTAAACATGTCTAGCATTTAAATTTTAGCATTTTAGTCGTAGACGACTTTTAAGATTTAAACAAATCTTGAGCCTAAAGTAAGCCTTGAGTCTTAAAAGTCTTAAGTCAATCTTATGTCGTAAACAATTTAAGTTTTTATCTTCAAACAAGGAATGAGCTTTAAGTGAGCCTTGAGCCTTAGACGAGCCTAATGTCTAAGTTTAGCCTTAAGTATTAGACGAGTTTTTAGCTAAGGATGGAGAGGGAAGGGAGATTTTTTCTTACATTTACATACATCTACCCCCCTTTCGTAACCGTTTTGAAAAATGAACTTCGAACTACAGGAGTTCGTGTAAGTATAAATATAAGTACTATATATTAATAACGCATGCACGCGCTAAGGATCACGCAGTCACCCTAAATATCGCACCAAACCAAACATTCTAAAAATCTTTGAGAATAAAGATAAGCAAACACAATCAACCAGGTCAACAATCAATCAACTTGAAACTGTAACGTGATGTTACAGAACGTCATCAACTATCAGTGTCGTACTCTTGTAACTATAATTGTACTTATTCTTACCATGTGCTACACACAAAATTTGTGCGTGGACGTCTCTGAGAAGGTATAGGTAGTGGGGTGTTTTACAGTTTTAAGTCCAGGAGTAGAGTTAATTTCAGGCAATCTCCTTTTTAAAATTCTGCTTTTCTATCTAGTTTCCCAATACAATACTTATTTGTAAATACCAACCAGTTATCATTTCCTATTTGAAAGTGAGACGTCACTTTAGAAACCATTTTTTCTGGGGAATTTCTTCCGGATGCCGTTACAGAGTTGCTGAAAAAAATTTCAGTTTCTGGTTTTCACACTGAATAGAAATTGTGAGTTGACTGGACGTCACGTGGCTTTGCGGGCAGGACATCATTAGATTCCTTTTAGAATACAATATCTCACTCGTAATACCTGTGGAGCATTCCTCATATATGTATGAGGTGATAAGTATCTTCACGATATTTCAACTAAACAAACAGTTTATATCGCCATGGATGGAGTGGCTAAGAGAAGAAGAGGAGAATGAAGTATAAGAAGAAAAAGAAAAAAGGTTTAGCAGATTGTATATTACTACCGAAGGGGTGAGAGAAAGATGCCAACATATAGCTGTGCATAGAAACATGGCACTTGGATTGTGGGGTCCAGCAAGAGAGACATCCATCGCTGCCACAGGGGGTCTACGGAGTAATTGTCTGCCAGACACCGGCCAATCCAAGACCAACTTGCCCCCAGGCCCAGACCAGACTTCAACCAGTAGTTCTCATTCTTATTTTTTAAAATTTCAATACTTTAGTGAAATTATTTGGAAATAAATTTACACCCAAAGAAATAATTTGCAAAAATTCAATAAAATTTATTTGAATTAAACAAAAATGAATATTTATCTCATAGCCAAAAACATGTATAAGTTAATCCGGAAGATAGTAAAGCGATATCTGCGATTCAAAAATTTTTAAAGCTATTGTTTCGTATGACAAAAAAATTTTTTAATAAAGCATAGTCCATTTCTGACTTAAAATTATATGGTTTTCGATTCTAAAGATCAAATTTGTTTATAATAAAATCCGTAAAATACAAGTCATTTATCCGTTAAAAAACATTTTTTAACACATAAAATACAGATATTAATTATTTCCCCTTCTGCTATATATACAAAAGCTTTTTAGGTCGCTGAACATGAATCCAATAATAGTTTATGAAATTTAAAATGGACGATCCAATATGGCTGACGATTTTTTAAAAAATATAACGGATTCACTTGAAATTTGTTACTTGGGGGTTGTTGAAGTCGCTAAAGAAGAATCCAGTTTTATTACTTTTATATTTTTTTTGGTTTTAAGATATTTAAAAAAAAAAATTTTATTATTTTTCGAAATCTTTTTTTTTAAACCAGGTTTACATATGAATCATTCATATAGGCAAGTAAAAAATGAATATCCAAGTCGGTTCAGTAGTCAAAGTCGTTAAGACGGTTAGAGTTAAGTCATGCTTCAACGGTTCGATTACCATAAAGTTCAAATTATAATTCAATTTAAAACGTTTTTGGTCTGAGGAAAATAAATTTTTGTTGTCTTGTTCTCTTCATGAAATGACAATCTATTGCAATCGCAATAGGTAGCATTCTTAACCTCCTCCCACCTCTAAATATATCACGTGATATGTAAATGTCTCCAAAGCGAATTGCTTAGGCCTTTTATCCAATTCGCCTTTTGCCTGCCAAATAATTCCATTTTACTTGGATTTCATTCAATCCAACTAATCTTTATTAAATCAATTAAATAATTGCTTGTGTGGAAATATATCGTGTAAAATTAGTTTTTAATTTTTCTGTACTAGTTAAGCCACGATTATATTCGAAGTAAAAACCCTTGCAAATAAAAATTTCTGAAGTTTGAACAATGTGATTAGAAGAGGTATTACTAAAGACAGAAATACAGCTGGCTTGACTTTTTACACTGCTCGTACTTTCTCGTCTCTCCACCCTATCCACGATGATCTGTGGTACTCCAGACACGGAGGCCACTGGTCATCGCCATCACGCTAACCGCTTGACGATCGGAACCAGTGAGAGATTTAGCTGAAGCATTACCCCGCAGGAACTCTTCCATATTTTTACAATCGCTCATACTTGGTGTGTGACCCGTATCGAGGGACGTTCCGGACTTAACATAGTACTAGCATCTGGCTAAGATGGACCTTGAACCGCCTCCATTGGTTACATAGACGTTATTGCATTAGCGAAGCATTGATGCGATGTCTATAATATCCAGTGAGCTCGAAACTCAGACCTCGAAGGACCATGTATCTCTCACAGGACCAAAAGTAAACTTTGGGTCATCATTACTGAGTAGACACTATTATTACTATTGTTAATGGTTAAATAAATTAATGCATCTAATGTATTAATGTGTATCAATGTATCTAAGTATAAAAAGGGTTAGTATTTCACTGAATACTACATGCTGAAGTCCTGTGATGCCCAGAAAAATGTCAATATGACCATCAAGGATAGACTGAAAAGCTTAACATATTCCTCATACAGGAGAAGAAGGAGAAGCACGCAGCTGCAAAAGAAGTAGACGAGAGGTTCTACCAACAATTGGCGTGGTCAGAGGAATCAAGACAATATCGAAGAGTTAGACGCGACCGTTTTAACGTTGTAGGGTTAAGAAATGTTGTCTTGGAAGGTCAGAAGCGAAAGAGAAGTAGTCCTGAGTTGACGAAAAACTCAAATAAGAAGAAGGATGAAGGACTTCCAAAAAGGGCCAAGGATCAAACAAAGAAGGTCATCAATGATTGTTTAGGTGGATAACTGTTCGACGTTTGCGGCAATTCTGTAAAAGATTCATAAAGAGATGCACCCAGAAAACAGTCATACTTTTTGTGTGAGAGCTAAACACACTAAGAAGAGAGACGTATCTTGAAGGTTCTTCTGATATGGAGATGTTCACTAAGGAGGTGACAAGGGTGATTGGTGACCTGGATAAGGTACATATTGTGGAACGGCTAACTACTTTGAAGATCCTTGATCTAGATTGTCTAACAAAGCCTGTAGATATCCAGAAGGCCCTAGTTAGGGTTTCGACAATGACAGTAGGAAGCAGAATAGTGATGGTCCTAGAACCTAATAAGCAAGGTGTAAAGCTCGCTACTGTAGTAACCACACAGCAAGATGCAGAAAATCTGGAAGATCTCGGCCACATAGGGATTGCCTATTTTGTTTTATTAAGTGAGTAAGAGAATTATAGTCGTGAGGAATTTAAATCGGTAAATAAGACAGCTGTGTGCTTCAGGTGCGTAGAAGTCAACAACAAGATAGAAGATTGTAAGAAGAGTCCATGTTGCAGGGTCAGGATGTTGTAAAGTCTTCAGAACTACCCTAGAGTAAGCCAAGAAAACCTTGTCCAGGTTACAGAGAAAATATGATCAAAAGAAGAGCGTCCTGCACCAATCAATTTGTAGCAAAATAGTTCTTTATAATAGATTTTAATGTTTTCATAATGTTTCAAACAAGCAACATTTACGACAACTGTCAGAGTGTCATCATCCCCATAAATATGTTAAGAAAACTACTTCTTAATTAAACCAAACATAAAAAAATTTGAAACTTCTTAGATTAGCTGGCTAATAATTTTTCGTAAACTGTTATATTTCCCTACTAATAATGGATGGTGATACTTAATAACTTATCAACCCTTAATAATAATAATACTACAGGTGTGATTTTCTTTCTCAAAGTTTGTTATTAATTAATTCACTAGTTTTTAAATTCAAAGAAATCATAGAGATGCCTAGAAACCTTATTATTAATAATAGAATACAGTAAATTTCTATGATTCGTAATATGTTCATATTTAGGGAGATTATAAATAAAACATACAAGTATTCAGAGATCTCTCCAATTTATAATTCAACTCATCAGTAATATCGTCATAGACTGGACAACAATAATCAAATAAAACGAGAATAAGTGACTTAACGAGTAGTAGACGAATCTCAGTCGGGAGAGAATCCTTGCTTCCATTTAGTTGTAATATTATTAAGAGTAATTTTAAAAACATGTTCCTTCCATGACAATGTTCTATTTAATATTAATCCTAAATCTTTTACAGTTTCTTTCAAAACAATGTGAAAGCATAAAAGCCCCTTACCAAAAGAAGGGAAATATTAAGTTAGAAGGTTCATTTGTTGGTGTAATTAGCATGGCTTGAGTTTTATTTGAGTTATGATCGTGTCCAATACCAATGTCCCAGTATACAACATAATAAATATCAATTTTTATTTTTTTTAACAACTCAGGTAGCGATGATAATGGACCTGATAGGTAAAATTTAAAGTCATCAGCATATTTATGAAATTTACAGTACTTAAGCTGATTACCTAGGTCTGAGATAAATAAATTAAAAAGTAAAGATGAAAGTGAAGCACCTTGCGGAACGCCACATTTTACATTATCCCACTCTGAGCAGTTACCATCCTCATCAACTATCCTTTGAAATCTCGAACCAAGATAAGATCTAAACCAATTGCACACAGATTTAGATAACATAAATGAATGCAATTTATTTATTAATAAATTATGATTAACTGAAGGAAATGCTTTTGAGAAATCAAAAAACACCACAACAGTACATTATTAGAAATATGTGCAACAGAGAGGGAAGGAACTTGAGCAGGTGTACAAGAAAAGATATCTAAAAATTCTTGAGGTTGAAAATTACTGTCAATAGAACTCTTTCTTTTTGATATCAGATTAAGTCTTCTTAATACATGCCAGACATTCTAAGATTTACTTTTATTTTGAATTACATTGTTAAATTTTTAATTACAAGATATCTTACTTTCAATGAAGTATTTTTTCAGTAGCATTCAGAGGCCTTTTTGATCATTGGTTAATATAAGGGTTGTTTTTATTATTTGGTTCAAATAAGCTAACTTAAATAACAATTCAAGTTTTGTACTACAAACTAAATCTCCTGGGTTCACTATTTATTCACCAGTTTTAAAAAACCTTCTTCAGTCAACCAAACTCAGTCTGGTTGCAAGTAATATAAGATTTAGGAAAGGAAAAATAAAAATAGCAGATGATGAATGAGGAGAAAATATTATATACTACTTGGAAGAAAGGGATGCGTAGAAGACATGACGAAGTGAGAAGAGTGGAGTGGGGCAAAAAGGGGTGTATAATTCAAAATTTGTACCTCATTAAAGTAGCTATGGTTCGAGTATATATAAATATATTCTTTCCTTGCCTCATGTAGTTTACATCAGAGGGATTAAACCGGGACCCACGCCGTTCAAATTTGTAGCCACTAAACTCACCGGTTTTATGGGGCGAAATTTACAACTTTTTCACGCCAAAGTAACAAAGTAACCTTCCACCAATGTAGGCGCAGTCACTTGGTAGAATATACACCGCACATCCCGCACGGTCAAACGAATACTCATATCCTTCGAACAACGACACACATGTAAATAACCAGTAAAAATATGCTGGGGCGTGGAGGCAATAAACAAACTGACCAATTTGGAAAATGAGTCGTATCCCTTAAGAAACGAGTTAACTTTTTATATAAATGCACGAATGAATTTGGACTTCTCTTCGCATATTATTTCCGAAAATAATTATATAAATTTATTTTTTAAGCCGCAAATAGTGCAGAATTTTATCGCAAAAGTATTCAAATTCTCGTAAAAAATATTTCACTCGCGTGCGATAGAAGAAGAAGAAGCTGCAAGATTCGAGAAATTTGATTTAGGTAACTTTTATTGTCAATAATATTCATCGTCTTTAACCAGTTCGGTCCGAGTTTATAACGCGCTCTTCTTATGCGATATCATCCTTTCTGACATTAATTTCTTCCTTGAAAACACGCAATTTTTTTCTTTATATATTATTTCGCGTGCCAACCCTTCCTTCTGATTTTTTTAACAGTTATGTTTAAATAAATTATTAATATTTTTTTAACATTTTTATCATTACATGAAAAAGTATTGTTTTTTAAAACAATTAAAATTTGTATTCTTACTATTAGATTAGTATTCAGGAAAAGAAGTTTAAGAATATATTTTTGCTAGAACTAACTTCTGTTGAGAAGCATTTTACTTTCAAATTTGAATGCTGGTGTATTAAGAAGAAAATTATTTATCATCCTTCTTAAAATTTGATAATTGAAAATTATCTACTCAATTTGAAGTAGATATATTTAAATTTAAAATGAAAAAAATAAATAAGAAAAAATTTTTATTTTACTGTTTTACTGCGTCTTAAATAGCGCCTTATTTGTCGAGCCTGGGGCAAAAGTCATTAAATTAAATTAACAACCGATTAGACTATCAATCTAAAATGTGATGGCATGTTTGGTATGGTGAAAAAGTTTTCAAACACGAGATTGCTAAAAAGTTGGTCGACGTAAATCGCGCCGTGGATGTAATTCGAGCGATTATAAGTACATTAAGTGCAATATTTGTGTGGGTGTGTATATGTAAGAACTATTATAAATTTATATGCGCGTCACTGATACACAAACATGTGTATTATATAATGCCGCGAGTATTTCGAATATGACTTTGATTTATGCGACCCCCTCCGAGAGATTATTATCCAATAATCGCGCAACCTAATAGAAGCGATATTAAATTACTCGGCTAAACACGTTTTCAACGTATATAAAATGGTAACCATTAAAATTATATATATACATATATGTATTGTTAGGCATATAAAATTTAATTTATCTTTGATGTCATAAAAAATTTCACAAAATTAATTTGTTTAATTTTTTATGTTAATTTAAAATTTTAACGTTTATTTATATTGTTATTAAAGGAGTTATCCTGTGTGACGGCTGTTTCTTGGCAACCACGATCCTAACTGATTGATTATATGGTTTGAATTTTTTTCATTTTTAAATTGAAGATAAAATTTGTTTGAATTAAAAATAATTTTCTTTGCTTTAACAAAAAAAATGTTTAATTTTTTGAATAAAAGAAATGTTTTCTTGAATTGATATCTTTAATCAAAAGCAAAATTTCTTTAAAAAAAGAAAAAGCTGAATGACACTTAGAGTTAAGATTAAAAAATCTCTCATGAACAATTCCATCAATTACTCGTACATGGAAATCGGCAAAAGTTATCCCCATAAGAAAAAAGGATAAAGATCCAACCGACTACACTAGCTAAAGACTAATAAGTCTATCTAATAATCTTAGCAAAATTTATGAAAAATTAATCAAACAAGACTTACTACATTATATTGATAAAATTAATTTAATACCAGACAATCAATTCGAATTCAGAAAAGAAGTCAACAACCCATGCAATAATTAAATCATGATCAGATATTACTAACTATTTACTAAATGGTAAAATGCCAGGAGCTGTCCTTATTAACCAAGAAAAAGCCTTTAACTCAGTATGGCTTGATAGACTGACATACAAAATGATAAAAGCTGACTTTCCTACAAACCTCATACATCTAATTACCGATGTGATACACGGAAAATCATTTAAAACGTCAATCAACAATATAAGCTCAGACCATACTTATCACATTAAAAAGGGCTACAACAAGAAACTATCACATCCCCTATACTTTTCAACCTATACAACGCAGAATCACTCAAAAAATTCGATATGAACTCAGGAAACAATACACACTCCGTAGCATTTGCAGATGATGAGATTATATATGTTGCAGACAAAAAAATCGATCAAATAAATAAAAAACTTAACACACTACTTAACGAAACCATCTAGCTTTCCTTAAACTGAAACCTAAAAATAAATCCATCAAAATGTGAAAGCATCCTTTTTAGAAAAACAGTAAATGAAATTCCATTCACCACTGTGCAAAAAATCAAATCATTTAAAATATCTATCCAAAATATAACCGAAGACAACAACACAAAAAGGTTTATCACACTACAAAAAGAAACAGTCAAATATATAGGAGTTCATTTTGACTACCTCATACGAATGAATGAACACCACAAAATACAACTTAACAAAGCAAGAAAAGCAGTAAGAGCCAACTCGAGAATCTTTTGCAACACAGCACTTGAAGAGAGAGCAAAAATAATATGCTACCTTCTCTTAGTACGACCAATCAACGCCTATGCTGCACCTGTCCTTTGGAATACAGGTCCAACAATCATGGAAAAATACAGAATATTTGAAAGATCCTGCATTAAAATAGCCCTTGGCATATACAGAACAGCATCGAGCAACTACAAAAAATGAATAAACAATAAAATAATCTATAACTTAGCACAAATTCCAAGATACGACAATTTCGCCATCCAGCTAAGCAGAAATTATTTTGCTAGCATTAAAAAAGTAAAAAACACAACACTAGACTCACTAGAGTGCAACAACGAAGACAACACAGTAAGAATGTTAAGAAAAGGCTACACACCCGCCGAACTATTTACATACATTGACAACAAAGGATTAGTTTAAAATGCTGAAAACATCCCTATCTTATACCATGCTCAAAGACATAGAGCAAAAAAAGCTATCTTCACTGTAGAGGAAAAATATAGAAAAGAAAACCTCACCAATTCAACAACCATAGCGGACGAAGATTACTAATACTCAACAGCAAGATTGAACAAAGATTACTAGTGACTCCAAAATATTACTTAAGATTAATTTTTATCATGCTACAAATTAATTAATTATATTGGGGTTTTTATTCTATGTAGAACTTTTTACCTGATCTCCCTTTATAGTATTGTGTATTAAGCACATCAAAATATTTTTATAGTAATAGATATAGCAAAATAACGCTAGATACACACCATACATGTTTTTAAGCGAGATCTGTCATCGATAGCATACTTAATTATAAATTATACTATATAAGTGTTTCTTATGTATTTTTTCGTTCTCTTTCAGAATCTGCAAGAAAATTTAACTTTTGACCTAATAAAAATTTGGACTGACAAAATATCACGACTAAATGTACGACTTTTCATTTAGGCATTGCTAGAAATTTTAATTTTTTCGAAATTCAAAATGGCGGCTCAAAAATGTCCGACAAAATATCTAAAAAATTTAATAGTTAGAAAAATAAATTCTAGACACATTTTCTCATCACAAATGACTAAAACTAGTATATGAATAACATATATGATAAATTTTTATCACTATGACTAAATTATGACTAAATGACTAAATTTACAATATTTTAAACAATTTTTATAAACAAATTGTTTTTTGAAAAAAATGTGTTTGTTTACATATCGCTCTTATTTTGATAGTTGCAACGAATGTCGAGGATAAAAATTGTTTAACATTATTATTTAACAATGTTATAAATAATTTTATAAACAAATTAAGAATTGACAATAATTGAAGCTGAAAAATAGTCTTCTTCCACTGATTTTTTTACTGTTCTCTTAATGAATGTTTGAGATGACAATTATTGACCACAATTGTTTAACAACTTTTTTAAACAATTGTTATAAACAAATTTCAAATTCACAACAAATAAACATGTAAAAATTTCGTTTATCCTTTTACTACTTTTTTCTATAGGGTTAATAAATCTTGAAATTTTAATTTACCTACAAATATTTTTCAATTAAGTTATAAACAATTGTTGTAAACAAATTACATTTTAACAACAATTAAATATAAAAAAACAGTTTTTTTAATATCCTTTTTTTATGGGGTTCATATATCTTGAAACTAAAATTTAATTCTAAATATTTTTAATAAAGTTATAAACAATTCATGTAAACAAGTTATTGATTTATAATAACTAACTTATTATTGATGAAACTATTGACGCCAAGATTTTAAAATTGCCTTATAGAAATTTTCTATTAAGACGAATAATTGGATTTCATTTTTTGCTTATGTTAATCATTAAATTTTTCAAAGTTGTATAACAATTCAAAGTATAACGTGCAACATTGACTCAATTTGGAAACATATTTAGTACAATTCATAAAATCAATCAATATGAAAACTTTAGTTATAAAACTTGGTAAACTTTTATTTCAGTAATTGTTTGGACAAGTACAAAAGCTTTTACTTGGCGGATTTTTTTGCATCGAAGATGTTTTTGTTGGGATTTAATTTTTCAAACAAATAATATATTTTTAAATCGAAACAGTGAATATTTTCTATGTATATTTGAATTAAGCTTGTAAACTGATTTTTATAAAAAAACTTAAAATTATTTTTACATTTGAATTAAAGTAAAATGTTTTCTCAATGAATTATCGCATAATTTTTATTTTTGACATGACATTTTTTTGGATTAATTTAAGTAAGAAAGAAACGTTCAAATTTGAAATGCGCTTCGCTACTGAAATATCCGTTGTAACATTATGATCATTCGTCATGCTTAAGTACTAATGCAAGCACAACGTATTAATAAAGCGGTTGGTTAGTCTCGGCATCATAAATTCACCGAGTATGGCATTCGTTTTACAGATTCATACCTATAATTATAGTTAGTAAGCGTATCCACATATTTATGCTAATGTGACCGAGAAAAGGAGGTGTAAAACTTTTTCCACCTGCTGGTTCGAGTGCCTCTTGCCTCCCGCAGAGAGCTACGGAAATTTTATTTTTTAAACCGTCGGCTTTCCAAGAGACACCTTAATTTTCGGACTCATCTTCCAAGTACGAACAAGTAAATGATCGTTAATTATTCAAAAGAAACTTAAATCTCTCCTTCACCTTCCATTCTCTACTCTTTCAAATAACTCATAAAATTTATTCATTTTGCTTTATAGTTAATTAATTTTACGTCTGTCACGAGTCAGAAACAAAATTAAATCAACAAGTTATTAAGTCAGCAAGTTGCGTATATGAAGTTTTGAGAAGTCTATTTAGTCGAAGGGAATGAAAAGTCAGTCAATCACGTAATGATTCGATTCTTGATAATTACGGATTATTATATATTTAATTAAGTTTCAGTAGGAAGTAATGTAAAAATTAGGAATTAAATTTGTGTTTTTAGAAGAGTTATTGTTTCCCAGATCTGTTGGAACATTGACAGAATGTCTCAACGCTTTTGTTAGAGCGCGCACCCTTTAATTATTTGTTCTTTTCTTTTTTATTCATTTTTCCATTGTTTTTTCGTACTCTTTTTATTCTCTTTAATTCTTTTACGTAACTTTTCAAAAAAGCTGAGTATCGTTTTTTCTCAATCTTTTTGCCTGTGTTCCTTCATTTTTACCAAGTCCGCGGCCAATATTGCCGCAGGTATCGACGTTTGCAGTCAGTTTATGAACGCATCACCATATCGTTTATACGTACACCGCAAGGAGCCTTGAGCTTGTAATTATTATCCGTTAAATTGCTTTTGAATACTGTGTTACGAAAAAAACAAATGCACGGTGATTAACCGTCAGTTGCTTTAAACTTTCAAAAACAGAATACACAATAGATTTTTATTTTCTTTATGAAATCATTTAAGAAAATTTTTCTTCATTTTGTCACAGGGTAGAAATAGTGTATTCTTTTAAACTGTATGTTCTTTATATTATGGTACATCTTTATTATATTTTTACAGAATTTTTTTTTTATAATTTTATAATTACGTAATATTTTTTTTAATGAACTGTGTTTGAAATTTGAATTTTTTTATAATTTTAGTGAGAGAGAGGGGAAAATTTCAATCATCACAGGCCTTATCAAGTTATTACTGTCCGTTGACATTATTTCGTTTGCAAAGCAGAATTTGTGCATATATTCGAGGGCTGGAAATACGAATCGTTATTTACATTGGGAACCAATTCGTTGTGAGTTCAGTCTGGCCAGAGGGCACACGCCAATGGAGGCAGCCAGAACTAACAAGGTAACCTAACCCCAAAGACCCGAGACCTCGTTCGCGAAGTAACCGCAGCGGTTACTACATGCATTTCAATGCGATTACTGCCTGCTTCCAACATTCATATATTCAACGTCCAATATTTTATTTTCTTTTATGACCAATTTGAGTAATATATCTATTCACTCGTATATATATTCTTTCTCTCCCTCATTTCTTCACTAATATTACCAGGATTATGGAGATTATAGTATATAAATATTCTATTCTCAATCAATTATTGGTGAACACTTCTTCAAATATCAACTTGATAAGATATATTAGAATGTCTAAAAATTTAAAAATTTTATTGCTTTTTAATAGAATTCTTCGATTCCCAAATAAAATGGTCAAGTCTGAAAGTGGAACGTAGTTTTGTAGTAAATGAGAAGGTAGGACCTATAAATGCGGGGTCTGTGTTGGCAGAGGGACCAACCTAATGTGTCGAGGGAAATATTTATGATGATTGTTTATGGACCGCACGAATATTAGCGCGCTCATCGCGCTGATCGTTTCGTTCGTTCTCTCGTTCCCTCTCAAACTGGATGGTTAAACACCTTGGGTTATGACCTCAGAAACGATTCTTTATATATATGTATACACATACATACCTCTATATGTACCTGAGAACTGATCGTTCTCGCGTCCTCTTGGGGAAAATCAATGTGTTCACTGGACCGACGAATACGACGTCTCTAATGAGATGTTTCTCTAGAGATTTAGAATTTTTTTTAACAAAAAAATTCCTTTATTTTTTTCTTTAGTAGAATTCACGCAAGCATGTCTTATGCTTGTGAATTCTACTTGAAAGTATAATGAATATTATGAAAATAAAAATTTATTGATTTATTTATTTCTGTTGTTCTTTACAATAACTTTCAATATAACTTATGGAAGTGGTAAATAGGAAATCATTATCACAAATCATTGTCGGATATTAGAAGAATAAATCCTACTTTATTATTCTTTCTTATGTAACCGCATCTCTCCGACAACTCAACTATATAACTTTTTCAAAGAATTACAACTTCATTATATGATATTAAATATGAAAGAAGAAAATTCAATTTTTTATTTTTATTTGGTGTTTAACACATTAATTGTTCATCATACAAGTACATAATAATATATATTTAACTAGCAGCAATTCGTGCACGGCTGACTTCTCGCTCACTTTTTTAAATATAAAATTAGCAATTTTAAAAATAATAGAACGTACCTAACAAATTTTAATTCATTTTTTTTTATAAAAATAAAATATGAATTGGAATATGTAGTTTTAAAATTATTATAATTATATAATAATCATATATTCTGACATATAGGGTATTCAGGAAAAAGTCAGGAATTTTTATTAAATGTATACTGAAAAAAATTTAATTTTTAGAATTCATAAGAAAATTCTTAATTTTTGTGTCTTTTTGTTTGACTAATAAACTATAAAATTAACACAAATTCTAATACAAAACCTTCAATTTTTTCAATTTCTGACAAAAATTTCTTTTTAAATAACTTATTATATCTTGAACAACTATCATAAAATAAAGTAATTATTTAATAAATAATTTTACTTATGTAAATATTTCAAAATTACTTCATTTTTAAAAGAGTTTCGTTTAAAATTTTCATAAATAAATCAAACAGCTAAGTTTCAAACAGCTTAAATTTGAAATTTAAAAAATTTCAATGTTGAATGAATTTAATTGAAAATTTTAATGAACTTGGATTTTTGAAAAATTTAAATAATTCAAAATCTAAAATTAGTTAAATTTGTCAATATATATTTAATTAATTATGTACTATACCTATTAAAAATAATGGATTTATAGAAAAATTTTAGTTAAAACACTAAAATAATTGAATTTTGAAGAAGTTACAAATGACTGCAGAAATTCAATTATTTTCAAAAGTAATAAAATTCTTATCACAAAATTCAATTATGTTCAAAATTTACAAAAAAATCTCGACAAAATTTAAATTATTACCTATCTTTATAAATGAAAAAATTCTTCTTCAAAATTTAATTATTGTCAAAAATTTTAATAAAATTCTTGTCATAATTTTAATTATTTTAAAAAATTTTCCTCATTTCAATGATTTTCATAAGTAATAAAAATTTCACAGGGATTCAAATATTTACAAATTTTTTATAAGTTTCTTCTCAATAATTCAATTATTTTCAGAAATAATAAAACTCATCGCAAAATTTCAATTATTTTTAATACAATTTTAATCGAATTCCTTGAAAAATGTAACTGTTCTTAATATATAATAATAATTAAATATTTAAAATATTTCAAAAAGAAATTATTGTTTTTGAATAATTTTACAATTAAAGATATTCGTAAATAGAACATTTTATAACAGAACATTTTTTACAATCAAACTTTTTCCTATATTTTCTAAAAATTCGAAAATGTTCAGTTTCATTTTCAATTAAATTTTCTAATTGACAAATAGAATTTATGAACATTTTTTTCTTTTATTTTTAAAAAACTATAAATTTTATTAAAATGATTATAATAAAAAAATAGAAATTATGAAAATTATTTATTTATGAAAATTAAGTGTTTTCTACAAAAATATTAAGAAACTGGAATATCTAATGTTTTTTCTTTACAAAAGAGAAAAATGAGTTTGTCAACAATTGTTATTGAGAAATAGAAATTATGCATAATTTTTTTTCTGAAATTTACTTATTGTGTATTATATTTGTAATTTTATATAATTTGTAATTTAAATTTAATGAATAAATCTTTATAATTTTTCTATTTTGTTGCATTTGAAGTCTCTAACAACCTAAACAATCACCGAGTGTACCTAATAAGTTTCAGAGAAATGGAATGCGCAGTTTCAAAAAAAATAATTTTGCTTTTTTGAATTTTTTTAAAGTAACGGCATATTTCTATTTTCTTAACTATTGGCAGTAATATTGATTAATTGAATAAAAATTGACTCACTTATACCGTTTTTAATCAAGTTTTGTATTATATTTTTATTTCTTGTCACTTAATTTATTATGCGGTCAATCCATTACACAGGACCACAAAATTTTTTTAAAAGAAAGTATTGACCGGACCATGTTTTATATATGTCTTTTGGGTCGCTGAATTCGAATCCGAACTCAGTTTTGCGCCATCACGTCAAGTTTCTTCAAAATGGCGGATCCAATATGGCTGACGTATTTTAAAAAAATTTATCAGATTTATTCGAAACTTGTTACCTGGGGGTTTTTGAGGTCCCTGAATACGAATTTCACCTTAGTTTTAAAAAATCCAAAATGTCGGATCCAATATGGGTAACGAATTATTTAAAAATTTATCAGATTTTGAATTTTTGAAAACTAAGGTGAAATTCGTATTCAGCGACCCCAAAAACCCCCGAGTATAACGTTTCAGGTAAATCCAATAATTTTTTTAAAAAATGGTTAGCCATATTGGATCCGCCATTTTGAATTTTTCACAAATAAGGTAAAATTCGTATTAAGCAACCTTAAAAACCCCCGAGTAACAAGATTCAGACGAATTGGGTGAATTTTAAAAAAATTGACGCCATATTGGATCCGCCATTTTGAATTTTTCACAAATAAGGTGAAATTCGTATTAAGCAACCTTAAAAACCCCCGAGTAACAAGATTCAGACGAATTGGATGAATTTTAAAAAAATTGACGCCATATTGGATCCGCCATCTTAAATTTGGAATATTTACGAGTTTCTTTGATTGTTTAACATTAAATAATATTTTGTTAGTGTTTTAAAGTTTTTTTTAATAGAATCTTCTGCTTATTTTTATTTAAATCTTGTTTACAGTCAGTTTTTTTCGAATTTTATTAATTTGTGAAGAAACTTGACGTGATGTCAGAAAACTCAGTTCGGATTTGAATTCAGTGACCCAAAAAACATAAAAAACATAGTCCGGTCAATACTTTCTTTAAAAAAATTTTGTGGTCCTGTGTTATGTTTCACCTAAAGTTGTCGCGGTCTGTTTTTAGAAAAATATGTCGTAATTTATAGAAATTATGTTTAATATCAGTAAAATTCATTTTTGAAAATTATTTTCAAACAATTTTTTAATTTAACTTGGAATGTTAATTTTTAAGTTGACTTGCACGGAAAAAAATTATTTGACAGCTATGAATGCTTTATAAAAAAGCAAGGAAATAATTTTGACAAAACAAATATTTTTATTGATACCACAGTAAATAGTGAAGTATTAAAAAGCGTTGCAGATTAAATTAACGCACCAAAAAAGATTAACATAATCCATTTTTGTTTTTTTCCTATGAATGAAATTTGACTTTAAATCAAAACCAAGCCAAGCCTTAATCTTAGTCAAAGCCAGGGTCAAAGTCTTAGTCAAAGTCTTGGTCAAAGTCATAGTCAAAGTCTTAGTCAAAGTCCTAGTCAAAGTCCTAGTCAAAGTCTTAGTCAAAGTTTTAGTCAGAGTCTTTGTCAAAGTCTTAGTTAAAGTCAATGTCTTTATCTTAGACTAATTCTTTGACTATGACTTTGACTAAGACTAAGACTAAGAACAAGACTTCGAATTTATCTTAGACTTATATTCACTTTGATTTTCTGTCATAAATCGTTTACTTGGCTTTAATTTGAAGTAAAATTTCATTCATAGTAAAAAATAACACCAAAATTCATGCAGAAACGCGGTTGTAATGTGAAAAATTAGATAGTAATGCAATGCAAACCATATGAAAGGTGGGGCATTGTCCTCGCTCTGTATGCTTCTGCCCTCTGTTGCTTTTTTAATGCACCTTTAAGGGCATTTTTGAGCCATCATGGCGTTTTAGTTTTACAACACATTTCTTGTAATATTACATTGGGACAAACATTTTATTGCGTTACTGCAATATCACTGTAATGTTATATTGTAAAATTACTTTCATTATACATACTTCAATGATATGTACTATAAATTGTTTGCATATATGAAAGTAAAAACTTCTACCATATCTGCATTAAAATTCAGTCAGATTTTTCAAAGAGTAAGTAACTCATTCTATTTTTATATTTAGGAAAATAATTTTGTCAATAACTTTGAAAGTGATAATATTGTTTCAATTTAAATTTCCAACAGTTCAATTTTCAAAGCCTAGATCGTACAATGAAAACTAACCATACTCATCAAGTTTAATATTTAATTTTTACAATTAATAAACAAATTTATGAAAAAGAAAAAAACATTTAAAAAAAGAAGTTTCAGGTGAATAAACAACAGGTGAATAAACAAATTCGTCAGTTGATTAATTAACCAACTGACAAATTTACTTAAGCTAATAAATATATATAAGTAATCATCAAGTTCATTATTAAGTGAATACAAAAAAAAATGTTAAAAAATTTAATTGTGACTGCAATTGGCCCTTGTGAATCGTTTAGTTACTATTAGAAAATGAGATCCTCATCTTGTCGTATTTGACCCCGCGGGGAATCAAGAAACATGTCCAAGAGACTGCAGGGTTCCTCTGCAGAATAGGAAATGATCTCTGTAGAATTGATGTTCTATTCTATAAAGGAATGAAGAAAAAATGGTTTGTTCAGGTATTGTTCCTGCGTTAAAGGGACTCTTACTGTGATGAAGCTTCAACGGCCTCAAATTTTTTTTAAAGGTGCATGGTTCTTTTTCAAGGAACTTGGATGACTGATGGCAAAATTAGGCGTGTTTTATAGACACAAAAAGCCTCGGAGAGGATACCAGAAAGTTGGTTTGTCGCTGCTAGAATGCCCTTAAGCAGTCTCTCAATGATTCATGAGGAATTATGAAAAATTAGTCTTTTAAATTTCTACACTGCTGTTTATTAAATTAGATTGAAATTATCTTTCTCTAATTTCAGTAAAAAACAACCTATTAGGATTTCACTTCGATCCGAGAAATTAGTTTTTTTGTTTGCTTTTTTTGTTGGTTATTGCCTTTGTTTTTTAAACGATGATATCGTTTATTCTTTTGTTAATTATCAAATCGTAACGTCTTGTTTTTTAATTGTTATCGACCGAACTTCTCGATATTCTCTCATAACTGACAGATGAAAATAATAATAGTCTATAAGTCTAATAAACAAATATTTTAATTTCAATCACGGCTTCATCGGAGCAATATGTACTTCCAAATTTCAAGCTCGATTTCAAGCGAACCATGTGCTTTTAGGCAATTTAACTAACTGAAAAATTAAACCTTTCATGCCTGAGTAATGAAAATAAGACTTTCTTTTCACTGTGTACAAAAATCATAAAAATAACAATTTTCAGCTGTTGTTTTGACTGTATAAAAATAATTCAATTTTTTTGCAACGAGTAAAAAGTGATATTTCTACTACAGAAATTGCGAAAATTACTGTTTTCAACGGTAGTTTTTACTGTTACACTACAGTTTAGTCATATTTAAAATCATATACTACTTATTATAATTTTTTGTTATAAAGGTGTCACTTCTTTATTAATTTTATGTTTATTGAAAAGAAAAAATTCAAGTTATTAAATTTTTCAAGTTTAAAGTTATTTAATAGTCATCAAAAAAGTAAGGGTTGCATAATTTTGTCTGGTATAACGAAAGTAGGTATAGAAGAAAAGATAAAAAATGGACCTCAGTAATAATATAAATAATTAATTTCGTTTAACTACTTAAAATAATTATTTTTTTACAGTTGTTTGAATTACATTTTTATTTGTCATATGGCGCCTCCTGGAACTATATGTAAACTAGTTACTACGACTAAGTGAAGCAGTTAATATGACTTACAAAAAATAGGTAAAATAACTTTTTTACTATTGTTAAATTTATTGTAAAAATGATATTTATTACTACATATTTTACAGTAAAATTGACTGCTCAAGCATAGTGCTTTTTACTATACACTTTGTTACTAGCGTCTCCTGGAACTACAAGAAATAGTTAAAAAGTAGTTATATATTTATCAGTTTTTTGTGTATGATCTGCCCTAAAGATTTTATATTCAAAGCGAGAGTGATTTTTGATAGATAATAGCATTCGGACAATCAAAGGCGAGTCATTTTGACGAATCTTAAGAGATATTTTCGAGTGGCAACTGCTGAGATGAATATAGAGAACTAGAAAGAAGGGACAAATCGTTCTAGAAGGCAATGCATTTCATTGGATTGACATTCCTTCTATTCAGTGGTCCACGGACTTTCATGGAACTTCCAAACCAAATATGTGTGTTGTGGGGTGAAATAAGTGCGAAAATAAACGCTTAACGAGGCGAAGATTGACTTCGACAATAGGTGAGCCACTCGAAGAGGGCCAACCCCTGGTCTCTTTAAAAAAAGGTTCTTAGGGCTCACAATAGCCTTGAAATCAATACCGAGACTGTTGCAACCTTCTCACTTTCTTTCTCGAAAGTTTTGTCATTCATGGTGACAATGGGACTACAAAACACTCGAGGACAATAGACCTGGCCGTCTGGAAATTCGCAGGTTGACTTCTTTTCGACGGTAATCTCACTTGGAATGATGATGGGATAGTGATGTTTGGAGGGGGGGGGGAAGAAGAAAGAGGATATAGCCTCATATAAGGGAAGATTCGATGCCTATAACGTTGTCACCTGCCCCCACAGAGATTGAATACAAACAAATTTTCTATAGATGCCTTATGAAAATCTAATTTTCAGGAAAAAAATGCTTATAGAAAGAGAGACATTGTGATGAGAATGAAGACATCACGCCAGGGCCAATTCATTTGGAAAATTCTGAGTGCTCCCTTTTCATTGCTTTCAGAAGTGAAGTCAATTTTTTTGATGTTTTTATAAAGGCACTTTTCCCGGTAGGAGACAATGTGGCGGGCATTTTGAAACTTATTATCAATGCGAATGACAGTCAATTTTACAGATCGTGATCCCTAAATGATAGAAATTTTTAAATTTAAATTGTATAATAAATCACACTCTTCCATTTCTTCACAATTATAATGAGTTTTATATTATAGACCCCTTCTCAAACTTTTTCGGTTCTTCGAAAAGAATGAGGGTTTGAGGACTTTGCAGAAAGAATCCATATGAATGATTCATTTATTTCTTTGGAATTATGCTAGTAACATATACTCGTCTAAACATTATAACACATAACATTTTAACATTATAAATAATAATTTAAAAAATTAGTTTATAAGAAATCAACTTTAAGATATTAAATAAGTTGGAAACTTGATATGTTACTTATTCTTTCAGTATCTAAAATTATAATTAGTTCATCTGATAAAAATCAATTGTAGCTACGATATGTCATGTGAAGGTATCAAGATTTGCGGTAGAGAATCGCCGCCAAGTAAAAAGTAAAAACAAATTCTCAAAATATCGACTAATTGAACCCCTTGATGCAAGAACCAGACGCAGCCCATTTAATTCCAATGGTCTATGTCTGGTTCTTGCATCAAGGGGTTCAATTATAGATAAAATCCAATAACTCAAGTAAATCTTTACCGATTTTGCTCAATTTTTATTTTGTTGGATAAAGAATATAATAAATAAAAGAATTCTGTTAAGTTTATTCAATATTTTTGATATTTTTATAAAATTTAAGCAAAGAAAACTAAAAAAATAGAAAAATTTTTACGATTGAACCCCTTGATGCCCATTTAATTTCAATGGGAAATTGAATTGAAGATGAATTGCATGATACTCTGGAATATTATTAAATGGGTTAAAATCTCCATATATTTTTATGGAAATTTCAATACATTTCGTATATTTTTTGAAACATTAAAATTTTTCTTCAAAAAATTGGAATATTTGACATTTAAACAAACGTAAAGCCTAAACTATACATTTCGTATTTTTTGAAATATTAAAACTTTTCTTCAAAAAATTGGAATATTTGACATTTAAACAAACGTAAAGCGTTAAATAAATATTAAGTAAACGTTAAAATCTCGTTGTATATTTTAAGAAATTTCAATACATTAAGTATTTTTTAAAATATTTGAATTTTAAAAACGAGAATTGTATTTTTTTATATTTGGACAAACGTAGAGACTAAACTACTTAACGGATTTGTAAAATATTCTGGAATATTATTAATTGGGTTAAAATTTCGATATATATTTCAGGAGATTTCAATACATTAAGTAGGGGAGTATGGTCTAGGTTGGACCACTTTCAAGGTAGGCCATTCGCGATTTTTTGGACAAGTTCACTAACTTTTTGTTATATTACATTTTTTGAAAATTAAATGTAGTGTTTTTTATGATCTCGGTACAAAAAAAGCTCAAAAAAAGTTTTGTGCATTATGTGAAAAACCATTAATAAAATATAAAAAAAACATGAAATCGTCAAGGCAAGAATGCAGAAGTATTATGTTAGATTCATGATTGAATAAAAATAAAGTTATATATCATACATTTTGCCAAAGATATTAGAAAAATAATATTAAATCCTGTAAATTTTGTTAATTACTTCATTAAGTTACTTTTTTGTAACAATAACGTTTTACTTTTTTGTTTTTTGTATTTTTAACTCTTGACAAGTTGTAAACAATAAAGGATGCATTTTTCGTAACGCTAAATATGTTATTTTATTTTTTAACGGTAATGCCCTTTGAATTTCAAACATGGTCCGACCTTGACTGTAAGGACCAACCTGGACTAAAAATTTTATTTTTTAAATCTTTATAACTTTTTCATTTTAAAACCAATCAATTTACTTTGTACAGAAAAAATGTTCCTATTAAAAATGACTTTCCAACAATATACTTCAATTGTCCAAATTCATTTTTAAAAAAAGTTATAAACGAAAGTCAAAAGGTGGTCCCACCTTGACTATAATCCCCTATTTTTTGAAATATTTGAATTTTTATTAAAGAAAATTGGATTTTTTTATATTTAGACAAATAGAGACTAAACTACTTAACGGATTTGTAAAATATTCTGGAATAATATTAATTGCGTTAGTATCTCGATATGTATTTCAGGAAATTTCAATAAATTTCATATTTTTTTTAAACATTTGAGTTTTTCTCTAAAAAAATTGGATTTTTTGACATTAAGACAAACATAGAGGTTGAAGTACTAAACAGTTTCATAAAATTAGAACATTATTAATGATGCAAAAAGTATTTCAATCCCAATAAAAACATCTTTGATGCAAAAAGTTTTGCAAAGTAAAAGTTCTTGCAAATGTCCAAACAATTATAGTGAAACATAAGTTTACCAATTAAAATTTATAACTAAAGTTTTAATATTGAATTGTAACAAATATAAAATTTTATTTAATGAGCTGCTTTAACATAAGCAGCAAATGAAATCGAATTATTCGTTTAAATAAAAAATTTCTATTTGAAGCAATTTTAAGATCTTAATAATGTTTCTAACTTGTAAATTAATGAAAGTATTGACGCCACGATCTTAAAATTGCTTAAAATAGAAATTTTTTATTAAAACGAAATAATTGGATTTCATTAGCTGCTTGTGTTAATCATTAAATTAAAATTTGTTTGTTAGAATTCAATATTAAAACTTTAGTTATTACTTGGTAAACTTTTATTTCACTAATTGTTTGGACATTTGCAAAAACTTTTACTTGATGAAACTTTCAGCATTAAAGATGTTTTTGTTGGGATTGAAATACTTTTTGTATCATTAATAATATTCTGGGGTTTTTTTATTCGTTTATAAGGAATAGATGTAAATTCTTATCTTATTCGATTTTTATCTTTTTTAATACTTTTTTGAGAATATAAATTTTTGTTGTGGAAAAATTTAAAAAAAACTTTTGAAAGTCTGAAAGAACAAAGATATATTTCACAAAATGATTGGGTATAAATCGTTGTCGTCCTTCTATCAGACTTTACACAGCTATTCTCTTGCTGGAGTTAGGTACCGATAATCAACTGTAATTACCAGCTGGTTAACGAGAGAAGGTGGTAGGAATCATCGTCGATAATTGTGCTTGACTGCAATACTGGCAACATGTCTTTTTCGTCATATCTCTTTTTTTCACTGGAGTTTCTCTTTCCCTTTCAATGTGAGCGGTAGGCAACATAAATCTCAATGGCGTTTCTTTAGTGCGACGACCGTATAGCCCTGATCGCGTACAAAGGGGCGAGACAAGTTGGGTATATTGTAGAATTTTCTGCCCAATAAAGTATGACTCGAGGCTGCGCCATGTAACGGCATCGGCAATAATCGGCCATCCTCATGAGGAACGACCATATTTCCCTCCTTTTTCTCTGTGTTATTTCCTCTTTCTCTCAACATCAACAACAACAACAACAACCACTCATGTGTGCTGAAAAGCTTTCTATGGATTTTATGACGTGGCATCTCTGCGTGACCAGTCGAATAGTCCGCGAAGACTCAATATTACGTTTTCATTATTGCCATTGGAATTTCACACTGAATTCAACCCGAACAGATTCAAAAATTCAGGCGTCACACAATACAAAAAGTTAAAATCCATTTTATGTATCTCTCCCGCAGACACGCGTCTCTTTTTATGTCGACATTTGTCGCCCTTCTCCTCTATGCGCCATTAAATATACAATTCATCATGATATTAATCGATGAGTTTTCTTCCACTTGAGAAAATTTAGTTTTTCAAAATTGTCCATTCTTTAAAATTGTGTGTTTTGGAAAGTAATATATTTTCATTGTATAAGTTTCTATGAAGATTTTATTATATTTTCATTGAATTATTCAAAAAAGTGGCGTGTTTTTATTAGTCCCTTGTGTAGATTTATTCCTTATGGTTCCTTTGAAAATTTTCTTTCTTATTAGTACTTTTCCAATTAGAGTCAGTCCGAGCCCAAGTAACATTTAATATTACTGCAATGTCACTCTAATGTTAATAATATTGCAATATTATGAATTTTTTCCTGAATTCCGGACAAATTTTTGATTTTTTCTCTGACTCTAATGAATATTCTGATTCACTCTAAAAATTAGTAGATAGTCAGAGAATGTTTTTTTACATTTATTTACAAATTTTTTTAATTGTAAAATTATTCGAAAACATCAATAACTTCTTTTTTAAACAAATATATATAATAATTATTTTTTTCCAACGGAATTAAAATTTTAAAATTATTCTAATTCAAATCTTTATAAAACATGAAGCAATCGAGCACTCCGAGTCTTCGACTCGGAATTTTTTCAAAAAATTAGTTTTGTAAAATTAATAAGTAAAATTATGAAACTTCTTCAAAATTCAATTATTTCTAAAAATTGACGCAAGAAGGCTTTCAATATTCAATTATTATCTAAAATTTTAACTGAAATTCATTTTTAAATAAATTTTTATTAGAAAATTCTACGAGAAAGCATTTATTTAATTACAAAAATAAATAATTTATTGAATAATTAAATGTTTTTCAAAATTGAATTCTAACAAAGAATTTTATTACAAAATTTTTGTAAAGAATTGAAATCCTATGTGAAATTTTCATTATTTATTTAGGTATTATCATTGAATTAAGGAAATTTTTTAAAAATAACTGAAATTTTGCTAAGAATTTTATTAAAATTTTTGAAAATAATTGAATTTCTAAAAAGAATTTTATTATTTATAAAAATAATTAAAATTTTGCCAAAAATTTAAAAAAAAATTTTGAACATACACACGGAAAGAAATAGTTCCTGAAAAACTACGAAACTTAGTTTAGTAACCCAGGATATCGCGACCATTTCAGCATTAATTCAAACTTGTCTTTTTCAATAAGTAATAAACTATTTTGGAAATAATCCTCGAATCTAAAACAGGTAAACAACTACTGTTTCTTAACAGAAATCTATAAGGAACGGTAGTCGATCGGTGCGCAATGGTCAACTGCGCACCGCAGTTAATTCCGAGTTCCGGAATTTTTCAGGTTTAACTCCTGAAGTCTTCTATGGCGAGTAAAAGCAAAAGTTATAGGAAAGCAAATGGAAATAATCATTCGAAATTTTGTAAGATGTTGGGAACATTTCAGAAAATACTATTAAACTTTTTTTGAAAAAGTACGGAAAAAAAAGTACTGAATTATTTTTAGGTTCTCCTGAAGAGTTTCGTACTTTAAAAAAAAAAAATTTTCTGCTTTACAATAAAAATTCTGTACAGCCTCAGGAACTGGCCCTCATATCCTGGGTTACTAAAATTATTCCGCAGTTTTTTTTTTAATTAATTAAATGTATATTAACAAAATTTAACTAATTTCAGAAGAATTTGAATTATTAAAATTTTTCAAAAATTTAAATTGAAATATTTAAGTCAAATTATTCATTAAATAATTTTTAAGTAATAATTTTATATGATAGTTTCTCAAGAATTAAGTTATTTGAAAAGAAATAATTGTGTCAGAAGTATAGAAAAAAATTGAAGGTTTTGTATTAGAATTTGTGGTAATTTAATAGTTTATAGACACAAAAATTCAGATTTTTCTTATGAATTCTATAAATTGAATATTTTTCAATACAATAAACACAATATCTTTAGAAAACAACAATTTTCCAGAATTCTCATAAAAATTCCCTGACTTTTCAAGGTTTTTTCAAGATTTATAAAATTTACTGACATTTCCAGGTATTCCAGGTTGCATGGCAACCCTGTTTCTTTATTTTTTTGCGTGTCTTTAAAAAATTCAGATTTCTTAATGTGATAGTGTTATTTTTTAACAAAATTTTTAATCCCATGTTTCATTGAGTATAATCTTGTCACTCGGGGGTTTTTGAGGTTGCTGAAACTAAATACAAATCTGGAATCAGATTTTCAAAATTTTTGGGGGTTTTTGGGCTGGCTAATTACGAATATGAATTGAATTTTTGAAAACATAAAGTGTCTGATGCATTTTAGACGAAATTCTTCAAAGTTTATTTGATTTATATGAATCTTGATAGCTGTGGTTTTTTTCTTCATGTATGTAATCAACGACCCCAAAAACTCCTGAATAACAAGTTTCAAGCGATTTCGATCATTATTTAAAAACAATTTTCCGCCATATAGGATCCGCTATTTTGAATTTTAAAAATCTGACTTCATATTTGTAATTCGTGACCCCAAAAACTCCCGAGTAAGAAGTTTAATGTGAATTTGATTAGTTTAAAAAATAAGTCCACCATATTGGAACCGCCATTTTGAATTTTGAAAATCTGACTTCATATTCGTAATCAGCGACCCCAAAAACCCCTGAGTAACAAGTTTCAAGTCGATTTCATCAATTTTAAAAAATGAGTCCGCCATATTGGATTCGCCATTTTGAATTTTGAAAATATGAAAAATCCGACTTTTGCTTCTTAATCAGCGACCCTGAGAACCCCCTAAAGTTTACTTGGTTATTAAATTCCTTGACTAAAAAGTGTAGGGTTGAAGAAAAAAAGGGTTAAAGAAATTATGACCACCTCTCCTGGACTTACCCAAGTGTATAAATACCTTTTGCATAACAAAATAGTTCTTGAAAATTAAGCTTAATCAAAGGTGCGGATCTACCGAAGTTTCGAATAGTAATTCTATACTTTACTGTGTCTTTCATTGAAATTGTTCAATAAGAAAATAAATGAAACATTTTACATTGAAAAAGAATAATATTATTTAAAAACTAAAGTAATTATCAGTTGAGAGAAATTATATCGTTGAAGTTAAAGATTAATGACGAGAATAATTAATTAACATTAACGAGAATAATAATGACTAAGTAGTTTAGAGAAGGAGTAATTAAAGATGAGAGTAGGGATTCAAGACTTTTCCGAATTCGTATGATTGTACATCCGGTGGAGCGCGGACAAGAGTAATCAGGTAAAGAGGTAGTACATTGGAAGGGCGTGCCGTGGGGCTCTAAAAGTCTCGGACAGCTGCGGTAATAACTCTATCCGCTTACAATTGCCTAGACCTCCATAAACAACCTGAGACATACGTACACGTTCACATATTCTATACTCGCCTTATGTTCTTCTCTTCATTTAAACCAATACCTTAACGATGCAGAAATGAAATTTTCATATACACCTCCTTACCATTTTTCACCTTATCTCTCATCAAATTCATAACCAACTCTGCTATCTCCATCAACACACAAAACTTTCCCCGTGATTGCTATTTTCATAATTATCTTACTCTAATTACACAGATTTGTGTTTTACGCGCATCTTCCGGTCAGTACAGTTTATTTGAGAAATTTACATTTTCAGAGTTTTGTAAATTAAATTTATGACTAAAATAAAAACTTATTGAAACAAATCCGTTTATTTACTAGAAACGAAAATTTTGTTAACATTAAGAGATATTTTAGTTTAATTCAAATAGATTGCATATAATAATATGAAAATTAATGAATTAATAAAATTGTTTCAATTAAAAATATTTGTCCTAACATTTTAGATGTGTTAACACGAAAAAAAAATGTATATCTGACATATTGGATCTGCCATTTTGAATTTTGGAAATCTGATAAAAAACATATTTCAATCAATTAAAAATATATTAAAACTCTTATAATAAAGTAATAAAAAATTAATTTATGAATATTTTTCGTTTATTATTATAATATTAATATTGTTTTTATTATTAAATTATTAATTTATTAGTTATGGTGTATTAGTGTCAATAAATGCTTTATTGAATCGTCAATCGCAAGTCAACAAGTCATTGATAATTATAAGCGTAGGAGTTCAGCGAGCTTTCTCAGCATAGTGGTTAGAGGGTCAGAAGTTCTCAAACGGGTCATTTAAACAAATTTTTTTTTCATCTTTTTGTGAAAAGAGAATGGTTTAATTATTATAAACAAAATTGTATAAATAAATTTATACAAATTGAATTTTGGCTACAATTTTGGCAAAATGTTCTATAGTGCTTTGTATGCGGATGTGTGACATGCAATTATAAAATATCCTTTTACAATATTGCCTCATATATCGTAAAATATTGCTCGGTTAAAAAATGTATAATATCAGAAAAATTCTTTTGAACAAATAAGGAAAATATTACTTAGGAGAAATGAAACTATACTTCACTTTTAATTTACACACCTTTCTTGCAAGAAGTATAAGTTCATACAATGCGGTTGTTGATCGCGCGTGCAAAGTATCTCTCGTTCTCACTCTGTTTTTTCTTTATCTTAGCAATTACTGAGATTATTTATGTTTAATGTTCAGAACTCCGCGCTGTAATAAATAAGGATTGGTCTGGGCCATTAAGTCGATATTCTCAGTGATATTTTCTCACTCGTGCTCATCTGCAGCCTTGTTCGCGCCCACGAACGCGCGGCGGGCATTAATGTTGTGCAACCAATCTTTTGGAGTAAAAATGTCATAGTTTATCCCACCCTCCTGATTGTATTGTGTAACAACTTATAAAATACTGTTTTTTATATATTCATTTATAACATACTCGTCTTATTTGCCTGCACAAAAAAACCCAGTCTTATTTTTGTTGCAGCTTAAAATCAGACAATTGCAACTGTTTCTGTTGCAACTTAAAATGAGAAGCTTATGCTACTTATTTTGAGATCCGGTTTTTTCAGTGTATCGCGTATGCAAGTGTTTTCCCTAGAATAAACTATTCTTAAATATTACTGTGTCTGTACAAGCCGACTTGTAATTTCTCTATAAATTTAACCCTACAGATTTAGCTGAATCAGCTAAACATTCGACTAATGTTGTGAAGCTTAATTCACAACGTTGGTTGTGTCGTCCTTTATATTAAATACATTCCTAATATTGCTCGTTCACATCGTAAAACTTTTTTCAGTGTATCCGGTCTAAAAATTAAAAATAATGAATTTTACAGCTATTTTATTATTTTCCTCGTATACGACGATAAAATTTCTAAGGGTGATAGGAGTATTGTAGACTTTTCAGGAAATAATAGTATATTATGCAGCAAATATCATAGACGTATCTTTCTAAACGAGCGATAATGTTTCTAAAGAATCGGAGACGAGTTGGAAACATTACGCAAGACAAAAGGCTTGTAAAGTGTTTTATTTCCCTCCCCATTGTGCTTCAGCTTGTGTTAACTTTTTTAATTCATTATTTGACGATAAGTTTTGTGGAACAGAGATCGCAAATATAAATTTAATTTTAAAGTCATTCATTTTTATTAAAAAGGTAGTTTTTATTTGTATTTATATTGTATTCTTGTATCGTACGAATATGCTACATCTTTATGAATGACTGCAGTGCAAACCCCACGAAATCCTATCGCGATAAAACTTTTATATACTTTGATTTTATAGTGGTTTTTGACGTAACGAATATTAAATTTAAAACTCCCCTAAATTGGAAGACGGCTTCCTTTCCAGAACCTCAATATTTCACCATAATCCAAAAGAATAATATAATCAAATAAGCAGATTTAAGAAATAAACTCAATTAATTAATAATAACATTCACTTGTTAATTATTTACGAATTATTACACTATTAAGCAATCTCAAGTGTAATTCTTCTCACTCGATATAATTTACTATTATTACTCATATATACTCTCGACACGAACTCTCTTAATATCAATTATCCATGGACTACTCGACTTCTCAATCATTAAACGTTGAAACTGTTTACAAATATTATAATTTCCATAAGTAACGAAACCCTCAGTTATAATTCCCTCCTCTAGGTCATTAGTACTCTCAGGACTTTCGCCTATTAACCCTAATAGATAAAAGAACAGTCTAGATAGTAATATTTCTTCAACTCATCAATGAAAATAAATAACACAAATTTAGCCACCTTAGTTAAGATATTTCCACACGCTGATAGGAGAAAATATAATGGTGTTCATTATGTATTCTTAAAAACATAACCAATTAATATCTCATAAACTATTAGGGAAAGCTTTGTCAAGAATTCATATGGTCTAAACTTGTGGATATGTTAATCCCAGTGCCGATGATCCTCGACAACAAATAACGCTATCTTTGTATTCAACACTATTACTTCTCTAAACTAAGTTGGCCTGTGGGTGATATGGCTGAGTTGTTAGGAACTGCACATCATACTATATTAAAGTTTTTTCCAAGGTCTTGTTGTCGAATTCCTTCCCATTATCAGTGAGTAGAAATTTTGAAGTATTCCACCGAAATAATATTAGTTCTTCGAACACTCTTGCAATTATGTCGTCCAAATGAAAAGGATACATAAGCGCCATTGTAGCTAAGGTCACAATTTCTATAACATAAACATTAGAAGAAAAATATAAGCGACAATGGCGTTTATGTATCTTCTTCTTTTGGACGTCAGAATTGATTTTCCATTTGCATATCTAGTTGGCTTCACTTCAATCCCCTTGCAGCAAATCCTAGGAAAACAACTAGGTTCTTGCATTAACTTTTACTTGGTGAAAACTTCATGCAATCCGCTGCAACAACCTAAAGACTGGATAAAATTTCTTCTTCTTAAATGACTTGTGGCTACATGTGAAGAACAAGAAATGTGTTAGATTAGACTATTCCTGAGTGAAAGCCTGAGAGTAGATTGTATTGAGATTGGACTCCAATAAGCAAGCGGCGAAAACCGTGTTGTTGAACGTAGCGCATTATCCAACGCTTTGTAGAGGTCGTTCGATCCAAAGGGTGAAGTCAGCTGTAATAGGTAGGGTAAGGGTCTGTGGAATATTGTCTAGCCTGTATAGTAAATAAAATAATGATTATTTATAAGTTAGAAATTTTTCCATCTCTCTGACCACTTGCTCTTTGGGCGAAAGTACAAGTTCGTCAATGTCTACCGAGTTGAGGTCCGAGCTGGGAAATCTGTTAGACTAGAATCTATGAAAGTTAAGTCTGACCAGAGCCGGACTTGGACATTCGTTTAAAATATGATTCATGGATCGACGTTCTTCGCCATATTCGCAACGTGCTGCTTCGATCCAGTTGATTCTTATGAGATGCTCACTTGTCAGAGTGTGGCCTGTTTTTAATCTAGTCACGGTATATATTCAACTCCTCAGAAGGTTGAGATTTCGAAACCATGGACTGGCTGCTTTGAATGACACTTGAGAAGTATTTGTGCCCCGTCAGGCGTCGCTCTAAATAAGGCCAAAAATGAGAGAGCTAAGCTTTCCAGACCGGAGCAAAGATACTCATTCTCAAGTCATTGTAGGGAAGTTTAAAGTTTGAATGGTTAATTTCGCGACTGATTGTAACGATAAGGTAACATCTACATTACCTTGTATGTCGTTGTGAGATGGGAGCCAAAAGAATTTGAAGAGTGAAGGGGTGTTGGGAGCTGAATGTGAGGATAGAGGAGTATGGTGTACTCATCAGTCCAAAAGGCATCTGTCCTTAACCCGGGACATAAAACAGGAATATTTTTTACTTGATGCTATACCAATGATAGCAGCTACAGCCCAGCTACTTTCAAGTTAATTTTTGAAATATATAGTGTGTCTTCTAAAAGTATTTCTAAAATTGAATTGATGCTCGAAATCGGATAAACATTTCTGATTGTGATAGTATTATCATCTTTAAAATCAAAGCACAATCGCCAAGCCCCATCTTTCTTCTTCACAACCAAATGTGCTGTACTCCACCCCCTGAAAGCTTTCTCAATAATCCCTTGTGACAACTTCTTGACTTCATTGATGAACCAATGCAAAATAGAAATAATAATAATACACTAATAGGGGAATAGCTTCGGTTGTGGGCACCCTTTTGTTTTTGACTCATATTTTGTGCCTAAGTAGATATTAAGCTAACATATGTATTTAAAGTTAGGACCATTCATTAATAACGTAAAGATGATTTTTTCTAATTTTACCTCCCCTCCTCTCACATAAAAGAACACATCAGATATCTCTGACCCCTTGCACTGAACCTCAATTGCTCAGCTACTGGCTGTGAACGATGGATGGACATAAAAGTCTCTTTATTAGAATTTTCGTGCTGGAACCGTTTTATATATTGGTTCACAGTTTATGAACATTTCCTTGACTATTTTCGAAACTCGAAATGCACTGTTTGCTAAAATTTCGATTCCTTGTATTTAAGGAATGCCTTTGGCATTCAGTAAAGGTTGATGACAGTTTTCTAGATTTTAGCAAACAACTCGTCATTGATTGTAGCTCAAAAAATTATATTCATTCAAGGATTTTGTGTCCCGTCTCAAAGTAGTATACTAGACCATTAATGATTTCACGTACTTAATGCGTAATATTTTGTTATTTTACGTTACTATTTCATATACAGTGTTAAATATTTTTTTTAAGTAGGTACATACAATGTACGACAGGACTTCAAGTTAAAAATTAAATTATTTTCAAATGTCAGAAATAAATGACTTGTTAGTAAAGTCATGAAAAGGTATTATACTAATGATAAAGAACAGCTGAACATTTTAAATATATTTAAAAACCCCCTTCTATAAGCCTCTGGAAAATTTTACTATTTTCTGTAAGCTACGAACATGGCAGAAAATATCATCTGTCATGTATATATACGGTTAGGACTTTAATCTTAACTAAACGTACAATATTGGTGTTCTTCTATGCAGCATATGGCTGAAAAGCAATACTGTGTCTGTACAATCGATATACATTACATTTTTATTAAGGTATATAGAATTCAGTTTAATTTAATCATAATTATACAATGTTAAGGTTAACCAGAATTGTTATACATTGGATTTAAAAAAAGCCATTTTTATTTTAATGAATTACATTATAATTAAATAAATACATTATCTATTTATTATATTCTATGAAACTATTCAACAAACATATATTTAATTTTAAAATAAAATGATTTTTAAATACCCACGCACGATTTGCAATTGACTATAATTAAATTCCAAGTAAAAAAGACTAATATCTGATTCATTAATATTGATCGAAACGTATAAAACTTGAAATTCTCTTGAAAATAACAAATCAATCATTCAATAAAAGTCCCTTTATTTAATCCTCAAAGAATAATAAAAATGTTGTTCAAGATGAGAATAATTTTTATGACTCCCTATGTAAATAGCATTCAGGGAAAAATGATTAGAGGGTCACACACATTGAGGGTCAAATTAGCCATTGCTTGACTGGAATGCACATAAATATATCCTGAGCAATGCGCCTATCTTCCACTTTTTCTAGCTTATTTCATTTTCTACTTTTGCATATTGTTGTTGTATCGAGTTGATTGATAATCTTTTTGAGCATAAAGAGTAAAATATTCGCAAAGAAAGTAATTGTCTTTTGGTTTTAAAGAGTGGAAATAAATGTGGTATATCGAATGAAAAGAATTGAAAGTCTTATGGAAAGATGGAAGGCGCGCGGAGAGAATGAGTTGAAGAAAAAGGAAGAAATGAATGAGAAGTTGGTGAAGAGAGGAGAGGGAGAGGAACAAATGAGTACGATGAGTTACGGCTCACGTAAATCAGTCGCAAAACCTGCTGGCACGTCCGAACCTCCCCATGACCGAGAAATTTAATAATCCAACTAATGGGTTCGCGTTCGCTTATTATAGATATACATATACCCCGCACCTTAAAAGACAGAATAAAAAAAAAGAAAAGAAATAGTCGTCGAAGAAGCGAGAGGACCTTAAACCCTAGAAGCACATCTAATCGAACAAAATAAAGAGAGTCTCGTTTCATAATCGCTGAAAAATGGCTTTCTTTATCGCTCATGCTTACATTTTAATCCGTGGTAATCAACAAGTCAAAATTATCATTCGGCAAATTTAGTACACCTTAAATCACAAGTTTCATTCCATAACTTATAAATTTAAATATTTTATTCTCTCATACAAAATGTCAAAAAATTATATAAATATATCATGGAAATATTTTTGTTTTGTTATTTTATAAAGTGCATTATTAGTATATGATAATATTAGAGTATTACAATAGGCCACTACAAAACCACAAAAAGTAACTTTTTTTCAAAATTTACCATTTTTAAAACAAACTTGACTAACATGTCAGAAAAATAATAAATGATCGAAAGATGCGTCTCAAAAATCTCTACAAAATTTAAGAAAAATTAACATAGGTCTAAGAAAATTGTTAGATTCCCAAGGTCTGAAAACATAAAGAAAAAAATTTAAAACAAACACTATTTTTAATGATGAATTTAAGGTGTAAATGAGGTCAGCTTCGTACAACAAGAACAGGCTTATTCATACACTGGCATAAGATATATATTTTGACAAATAATGTCAAAAAATTTGTAGGTGTTTTCAATAATATTTATGAATTAACTTAAAAACGAAATTAAATAACACATTCTGAGGGGCAAAAAATTGATTAGTACAAATATATTCTGGTTTAATAAAAGGCTGTTAATTTATGGTCAATTTGTTTCGCATAATATCGCCTAATATTATCTGGTATTTTAAAAGTGTCTGGAATTCAATATGGGCTTTTAGAGAATCCAGAAATCTTGAGTAATCAACGAATTACCCGTAGGAGATCATTATCTTGTCATAATTTGTGTGACCTCTTTTTCTAATGCCATTCCATCTTTCTCTCATTCAGTCCTTTTTTTGTATACATAAAGTTTAGTCCAAACTATCAGAAACTATCAAACGCCTAATAAGCATCTTAGTCCGTTATTAAATTATGAATTATGTCAATCTTATCTCACATATTTAATATACCTAATCTCAAGTCAGCACTATTCAAATCTTGTTCTTCATAAATTTATAACCTAATTAATTAACGAAAGTTAGCGTTTTTTATCTCACAAGCACAAAAATGGCGCTTCTACAAACAGCCTACGACCGGGAGTAAAGCCATTATTTTTTCGACCGCATGAAAATAATGGCCATTTTACTATAATAATTAGTTTTTTTGGGGTCACTGATTAGAAATATGATCTTACTTTTAAAAATTCTAAATGGCGGATCCAATGACAGAAAAATGTTTAATTAGTAGTTAAATTCTCTTGAAACTTTTCACTTGGAGTTGTCTTAAGAATTTTTTTTACATTAAACATTGTAGGCTGTAAACATTTTTAAGCAGTAAATTGTAAAAAAAAATCCCACTGTGCCTCGTACTGAAATATTTCAATAGGTACTTTTTTCGTAACAATTTCTTTCCGTGTATCCTTAAACATACTATGTCAATTATTTTGTACATTCTGTCCTTAATGTCTTAATTGTGTAAATAATTTGATTTTTAATTATTTTTTTGGGTTGTTCTTACTTTGGGACTTTGGACCTACTGGGCAAAAGTTACTAATTTAGATTGAGGCATTTGTGAAATTAATAAATAAATTTATTTCTAATTTAAAAAATTACATTGGTAACAGATTTTGAGAATAACGTTGTTTGCAAGATATTGACGAATACTCTTTTAAATAAAAAAAAATAAAAATTGACGGTACAACAAAAAGCATTAAAATTTTAATGAATTTAGTGTTTATTGTTTTTGGGAAGAATAAAAAAATATTGGTTGGTATTCAAATAGCATTTTGATTGGGGAATCATTCCTAAATGTCCATTCTCAGTTAATATGATACCTTCCCACGTGGCGTCCTGTGGTGTAGACGTGGCTTTATTAGCAGTCAATTGTTTGTTCAATATTCTCAAAAAAAAAATCCCGTAAATGTTCCCTTCGGTGATTTACTGTTGGATGACGGACTCTCATGAAAGTCTCTCCCTTTAAGTCTCAAGGCAGCTTCCTCTGAACTCATTTAGAGGCATTCTTCTCCAGAAAAATGCGTTAATATACCGGATCACAAACTCTTTTCTTTTGGCTAAAATTTAAATAACTGCTCTGGTGCAAAGTGACGATGGTTAAAGACTTTATAAAACTTGGATGATTAAGATTGGCAATTATTAGTTGAGCCTTGGTTCTAGATTTTTCAAGTCTGTTTCTACTATAATATCAAACTTGTAAGGAGCATTGGTATCCAAGCTTAAAAATTAATATTGTCTTAACATTTATATAAAAGCTGGTTCTAATCTGAAAGTGAAAGTCCCCGAGTACAGCGAATCAGCGGCTGAGCGAGGGGTCAACGAAAATCCTGCGCGTCCCCTTATTTCCTGTGAACCCTCAATTAAGCGTTAAATGCATGTAGGGTTGTCGTAAAATTTTTAAAAAACATGGGAATAGAAATGCTTTACATCTTGCAGTATTCTGACGAAGAACTATTAAACCACCTAGAGGTCCAGTTTTATAGGTAATAACTCACTAAATTATTAGACTCTTTAACATTAAAAAACGATTTTCTTTTCGTTAAATACTTTTGACACCATACACCACAGAGGGAGATTAAAGAAATAAAAACGACTAAATTCTAATATACAAATTTTATTAATTTTTTCTGTAAAATTTATTATATTGACAAAAGTGGAATATTTGTTTCAAATTTTTCTAAAATTCCAGTCGAAAAAAAGTAAGTATCCCTTAGTCTCGAAATGAGAAATCGTAAAATATGTTTTATTGCCTCTCACAATAAAATATATTTTCAAAAGTGTGGTATGAGAAACCGTTTCGTTAAAAGTTCATAATCACTAAAATATTGAAAATGGTTCATTATACGCGTTTAGAAAGTCATTATATCGAATTTGTTTATAGCGCTTATGTGATTTTTTTGTGTAATGAAGAGCCTTAATAAATCTTGAGTCTGTCATTTGCATTTAATGACTGAACTTTATATGCTTTCTGAGAGACTATAAATACTTGAATGATTCCTGACCGCGCAAGAGTATTAAAAATGGACATAGCAGAGCACTTTACATCTAAAGTGCCAAATGAAAACTTATCAATAAATGAAGCTGTCTTCTGTTCATGTTAAGGAAAAACTATAGAGATGTGTTTCTATGAATTTAATTGTCTTTATTTGAAAAGAATAAAAAAACCGATTTGTTTATAATTACAAATATTTTATTTGTAAAAGAAAAAAATCATATTTTTTCCAAAAAATACGAAAAAATCAGTAAGTATTAAAAGTACATGAAAAATTGATATTTTAGCGGACAATGTAGCAAATCAATTCTATACATCTATAGTAAAAAATATAATCTCTTTTCTCTAATAATTTAATTAACATTCAACGATGACACTATCAATATTATTTATATTAATTTAAATATTCTCCATCCCTTTTTTTCCTGTTAAATATATTCGTCCATTTTTTGAAACCTTAGAAATATTTGTATTTTTCACTATACATCAGAATATTTTCTTCGGTTTAAAGATGACTTTTCACCAGAAGATGATTTTTTGCCAGAGATGCTTTTGTCCAAAGAAATATTTCCATTTTTTGTGAAGTTGTTGCGTTGGTACACATTTCATTAGTTCTTCTTTGAGAAAAGGATTCAGGTTGATTTGTATTGTCGACCTTTGATAAAATTTTGTGGAAACCCAATCGTATGTCATCTAATGACAATCCATGATTGGTTCATCGGTGCCAAGAGTAGTAACGTTAATAAGACGGTAATATGTGTCCGTAATAGCGCCACTCCCGTAGGTGGAGTTATTTGATACAATTCTTCCAATGGGTGTTTTTATGTACCCATCGATACAAATCAATTTTCCAAAGGAATTAGCAATATCTACGAAGGTTATACCTTCGTAGATAAATTCTTCGCCTTAAATAACCACCGCTCCTAACAATTCTATTGTTGTATGCTTTTTTATGAAAATCTCGATACAATGGATTAAAAAACCAGACCTGTGGCCTTGAAATTTTAATGATCTGTTTTAAAACAGCTCCTTCAAACTTCTGCTTCCTAGGAGCCCAAAATAAAACTCTTATCAATCTTACGCACAAATTGCTAAGAACACATCTAAAAGGTGTATTATCGTTTTCCGGCAAATTTGTCTCGTACCTCTGCGATTTTCTTCTAAATGGTGGGTCTTCTTAATGGTTTATGTCTGAGAGAAAAAAGTGAATAAAAAAAAAAAATAAAACAAGAAGGGTTAAAATTTAATTAATTAACAGTATTTGCAAGAAATTTTAGATAAGCCTGAAAATACAATTCGTAAGACAGTGGGAAGGAAAAGAGTTACACCATGATCAAGATCATACTATCGTACTTGGCGTTGGCGTAATTTTTAGCGTGGAATGACGCTGTCGGATTTTTCCTTAGGTTCCGTTGTGAACCTTTTGCAGGTTCTACTTTTTTTTATTTCCATTCTCCTCCAGGGAGGATATCTCTTCTTCTGTTGATTTTGGAACAGATGTTGTGCTTGGTAGATCAGTCGGTTGGAGGCGTTCAGAAACGGCTTGTTCAGCCGGTGTTGTAACTGCGATGGTTGACTGATCACTTCGAGAAGCTGGTGTTAGCTCTGAAGAATGGACTTTATACGGCCCATCTTCTTTCTGTTTTCAAAATACGTCTAGAAAAATCACTTGGTTAACTTGATAGGGCCCTGTCCAGGCTGAAGCAAGTTTCGCGTTATAGCGTTCCGAGGCAGTGCGACGAATTTCATGACCAAAATGCAATTGGCCAGGAGTGCATCCAGTTGCGGCATTCTTTCTACGTCTAAGCCTGAAAAGAAGATCGGATAGTTTCTCGTCCCAAATCTGTTGATTTTCATCCGTAAGACGTAGTCTGAGGCCCTTTATTACCTCCTGAATTCTCCGTTCTGTAGGATTTGCTTGTGGTTGGTACTCAGGAATTGCCATAGAGTACAATCCCATCATTGTCTCGCGGCAGCCCATAGATGACTTCAAAACTATGAACCGTTGTCGCTGAGTATTTTCCGTGGATAACCAAACCCACGGGTTTGGTGCAAAGATAAACATGGAACTTTGCGACTTAACGTCGAATTTCTTGACCCAAAACAAATGCGTCTGAATTAAACGTGCGTAGTTTCTTCTGCTCCAGGATGGCCGGGAAGATTATCGTCGTGATATTTCCAAATCAGGCGTTGTTTAAGGGAGTTGGGCACACGAAGCTGCCAGCTTTCATTAGCCTCACAGTATCTCCAGAAACCCTTTTCGTCAATACGATTATTTTTGAAGAAAACTTTCTCTCGTGCATTCGATGGCGATGGACCGTTTTAAGATAAAGCAATCCATTCTTTAATTTGGTTACTGATCAACGGATCTTCTTGTTGAAGTACTGTGATTTCTTCATGTAGAGGGGAAACATAGAAGGCGTTAATGTTCGGAGGCTTTGCAGGTAGAGCAATTCGGTCGAGATAAACTTCAGGCATTAATTCCTCCTTAATTAAACATTAACTTAAAATTAACAATTTTAACATTTTATTAACTTTTATGATAAAAGTTTTAAACAAAGAATCTCAAATAATTATTATTTTTATACTATTTGAATGTTCTTTAACATTTTTTAAACTTTTTTAAACTCATTTAAACCCTCCTTTGAATTATTCAACATGGGGAAAATAGGAAAAGTTTCTTATCTTAATTTTCATACCGTTGATTCTCGATGAAACTTTAATTAAGCATCGTTGATTTTTCGTTTTTTTATAAATTTGAACTTCTTCTAATTCAACAACTTTATCGTTGAAATTTACTTTCTGTGTGGAATTCAATAAACGTGAGTCTTCTACAGGGTCGTAAACATTCTCGACCTTGAAACGTTTAAAAACTGGAACACTGACAGCTTCTACTTCCATGTCCATTGCACAGTCGCCATCAGCCATTCTCTTTAAAGTTACTTCAGATGCTGATATTTGTACATTTACAAATTTTTGCTCATCTCACTAAGCACGTAAGGCGTAATCTGGTACATATTCCATAAGCCAGTTGCACGTTCCAAGGAAAGAGTCGAGTTGTCTTCGATTCTTGTGTGGTAGTGCGTTTTGCACAGAGTCGATGTTTCGTGGTTGAATTTGGTTTCCGTCCTAGATAACGACGTGGCCAAAGTATGGCAAACTGTTTTGACCAAAACGACACTTTGGGAGCGAACTAGTGAGTACAAAATTAAGAAGTCTTTCCATTATGAGCCCTACATGACGGATCTGGTCCTCCCAATTTCCCGAGTAAATAGTGATGTCTTCCAGGTATGCGATGCAGAATTTTCCCCAATAGAAGTCGATTACAGTTCGCTTAAATTCTAAAAAGTTCTTGAAGCGTTATTTAGGCCGAACGGCATTACTCGAAATTGGTAATGACCGCCATCTGGTGTGGAAAAAGCGGCCAGTGAGTAGGGATAACTTAATAAAGTTATGTATGGAACAAGAATCGATTTCGGCCAAGAGCTATAGCGGTTCCCGAGCTTAACGCGTGCTCCTGGCAAATTTTGGGAAAGTCGAGTAAATCAAGCTTAAAATTGGGACTTTGTTTCAAACCAGAGATGATGCATCTATTCCCGCTGAAGCTCGCAAGTTTTCCAAGGTCAATAGTTTGGTGTTTCAAGGAACTTTCTCTTTAACCGGAGCGGATTTGCGGGCAGCGCAGTCGGCTACATCCTTTTCTGCATTTTTGGCAGCTTCTAAAAGTTTTGGAAAACTTATCGGATCTGTTGACCGAATTAGACAACGTAATGCCGGTTTTACGGATTCGCGAAGAAGTGACGACAGTTTCATTGGGGATAAAGGTATGTTGAATCTTTTGTCCAGAAAGAATTTTGGCTGTAAAAATACGGCCACAGGTTCTTTTTGAGCATCGCCCTTAAGACCTTTGTTTTTTGAGTTGAGTCCGTTGACCGAGATCCGTATGAGCTTGTGTAAGTACTTTTGTGGATCCTCATAATCGCGACCTTTATACTCAGGAAACGATGGGTCAGGAGACAGGAAGGCCCGAATTAGCCCCATCCAATCTTTTACGGAAAGATTTGAAGGTATTTCTAACAGAAATGGTTACGGAAGAAACGCTTGTTTATACTGAAATTTTAGATAAAACTTAAAATAAAATTCATACGACAGTGGGAGGGGAAAGAATTACACCATAATCATACTATCGTTGTCTTAAGAATTTGCCTCTCACACAAAGCAGCGCATAGAAAGAATTCCGCAAGGCTCTGTCGTAGTGACAATTTTCTCAGTGACGTCAGATCCATTAAATCCAAAAACCGTCGTTTCTTTCAACCACCTCACGCATAGAGCAGATCTAAGAAAATTAAGTCCTGTAGCTAGGAAATAAATCCTGTAGCGCCAGAGTCAATGCGTACAGTACAAGTATGGGTATGATTGTGCGTAACTGAATATGATGGTACTAAATCACGTGCTTGGCGTAAATAGGAAATGAATCCCGTAGCACCTGGGTCAGTGTGTACGGTAATAGTACGCGGGTTTGCGCAGATAGGTAAAGGTACCTACTATATGTAAGTAGTTCTGGTGAAAGGGAAAAGAATCAACAGTAAAGTTAGTCTTAAAAACTTTTTTTGTGTTTTTTCTTAAAAACGGCTAATTCCTTCTTAAAGATCAATTTTCCATCTTTCCAAAACCCTTATATAAAATATTTTTATCTTTTTTTTTGACAGAAATGCGAGCTTTTGAAAAAAAAAGTTTTTTCATGAAAATTTTTGGAACACTGCCGTTCGTATTTTTAACAATAATTTCCTTAAATTAAAAAATATCACAAATCTGGCAGAAACATCACATTTCTAAAAAAAAATCTCGAATAGATTTTGAAAAAATGTTTAAATTCATTATTACAACCCACGATACAGCCGATCAAAGTTTCAGGGTTACGCTAACCCATGTCAGTACGGACCGTTACATTTTTATAGTCAGTACCCTAAGGGTTAAATATTTTTTAATGATTGGCATTAATGCGCATGTGGAATTTGAGGGCATGAATAGAATCTAGATCTACTTGTTTTCTGTTTTGAAACAAACAAAAATATTCTCACAACGTTTTTTTTATAAAATTTTAAAATGTAAAAAAAGTCGTGTAGACGAATTTTGTAATAAATTATATATCCAGAAAAATTTCCTGAAATTTATTAAATACAATAATAATCTTTATTAATTTTACAGCTTGTCAAAAACTTATAAATAGAAAAGTCATTTGTACATCGTTCAATGAGTCAGAATCGTTCTTAGACTGTCGAAATAGTGTTTTATGAGCGTCAGATATGTTTTTCAAAATCATTAATTCACAGACATTTAATGTATACACGAAACACTCTTCTGTAAAACAATCGACATACAATATACACTGAAGCGTTCCAAAATACACGAATTCAATATACTCAATTGTGTTTGCAAACATTTAATTAACACTGAGTAAACACTATATAAAACTCTCTTCAAACATGATTTACACACAATATTTTAGACAAGGATCGCAGTAAGATCACTATAGTGTTATAGGTAATATTATGAATTTTATACAATGTAAAATTACGGTACTGTTTGGGTGGGGAATAAAAGTAGCTATTTTTATACGGTTGAACAAATATATGGCTTTTCTCCATGTCGTCTGCTGTCTAAAAATATGACATTTGTGCTCCTGTCAAATAAAAAAAATCTTTTTACACTAAACAAAAACAACTTCTTCTTTCGACCACAATTTTTCAACAGAATCGCCCACTTTTAGCGATTAGTGACTAAAGTTATACAACTTTAAAATTTAATCTCAGTTTTATGCACTGTAAATATTTTGGTGAATAGTATTACTACGAAAAATTCCAATTGTATTTTGAATTTTTTAAACCATAACCAAATAGCTGACATCGATAAACATTTGTATACACAAATACTAAATAGGTTTTTTAACTTTACATTCTTTTTTATATTTTTCCTTGAGATATTTTTTGATGTTTTCTTTTTTAAAGATTCTCGGCTCCTATTTTATTTGCTCTTTTATTTTTTCTTCAAGTGGCTTGAAGAGGAGTTGCCCGCGGGAGTCTTTCTTCGTAGACCCATAAAGGACATTATACTGTCCTCGATTCTAATAAAAATCGTCTTGAATTAATCTAAAAAGGTCCTTTTTACACCATTCAACGTACGTGATCATGCGCACGAAATCCAATTCATATAATTCATGGGAGCAATAGATAGTAAAGGAAAATAACACGCTGGGATTATTCGCGACATCAAGGCGTAAAAGTCGACCTGTAAAATGGAAAAAATCAAATTTATTGTGATATTAAGTACTCTATATTTACCTAAAAATATTATAAGCGTTTTTTTAAACCTTCACCTCGGATTAAATCTTTTAAAAATGTTTTAAAGAATATTAAACAAAAGTGAATATATAAAATAATCTGTTTAATCAAATATTTAGTAAATTCTTCCACAATTATTTAATGAATTAATTTTTTCGATTTTTGGAAGACGTATAATCACTCGTTTTAATATGATTGTGATTTGTAAATTTAAATATTTTATTTTTTTGTTGTATTGGGTTTATTTATAGTTTTTAATTTATTGACGTGATGTTTATTTTATTGATTTTAACTACACTCTAAATTTGAATAAGCGAAAATTCACTGTTTCACAGCGATAAGTATACAACTAATTCCAAAAAGCGTATATACGCTAATTAATTAGTGAAATTTCACTGATTTTTTTTAGCGAAATTTCACTAATTCGCAGCGTATATACACTAATTGGAATCAGTTGTATATACTTATCGCTGTTTCAGATTTAGAGAGTAGGTAAAATTGTTCTTTATTTTTTGTTTAATCTTTTAGTTTTTAAAAAATTGTGTTGTATTTATTTGAAATTTTTTTTATTAAAGTGACCTGATTATTTTACATATCTAAATCTACAAATTATTTCTTTTTATGAAGAAAGACCATATTTGAGTATTTGTTAATATTGTTAGTATTTGTTAATTAATATTGTTTATAATAATTGAAATAAATCATTCTGTAATCAAAAAGGACATTTATATTCTTAAAAAAAACTTAAATTAAAAAGTAAATGTGGCAAAACAATTTTTTCTTGCAGAGAAACCAAATTTTACTTCTTGTTAACTAATATTGTTTATAACAATTTAAATAAATTATTTTTTGCTTTATTATATCTCTGGAGGTTATGTTAGATTAATTTGATGGTATATATATATATTTATTTTTAAAAATACACAATGATCAAGCATTATTGTTAAAATTAAAAAATAAAATTATCTCTAAAAGTTTCTGTCAATAAAAAATTGCAGTAACACATTTGTACAGTTACTATTTAGTTTTAAATAAGGAGCACATATTTTTTCTACGTGTAATGCATTCGTAAGTACTAGAAGAATCATTCATTACGAGTTTTGTTGACTTCGTATTATGCTGAAAAAAATTGTAGATTAAAAATAAAATGTGTAATAAAAAATTGTGACACATTAAAAGTAAAAAATATACACAGCGTAACAAATAAAATTTATGATATTTGACTTTTTTTAGTTTTTTATTTTAATTTATTTTATTTGTTATTATTTTTAGTTTTTAAAATGCATTTTAGAGTCATAAATTTTAGAAGTTACTAAATAAATGTAAATATAAAATTTAAACATAAATTAATAGAGAGGTGTAAATATTAAATAATTAAAAGTTTTCAGATAAGTAATTTTCTCATATGAAAAAGAAAATATTTATTTTAAATTTATAATTTTAAGAATTTGTTGAAAAATATAGAAAAATTAGATATTTAAAGTTGGATATAAATTTTTTATTTGTTATATTGCATAAAAATAAAATTAGATTAGGAAAAAAACGATTTCATTTTTCATTACTTTAAATCAAAAAAATTTTATTTAAGTCAAATAAAATGTATTTGAAACAATAATTTAAGTATTTGAATCAAATATCATTTAATTGACTTAAATAAAAATTATTTGATTCAAGTAAATATTTATTTGATAACGGACAATTAATCGGTTATTTAAATCATATGCTTTTTTAAGTTATTAAAAAAAATTTTTGTAGTGTTTCTAAAAATAATTCACGAGATTTTGTCAACATCTGTGGGCTGTCTACTTTTTTGAACCGTAAATTGCAAATTCAGACCAGTGTACTAGAGTGGCCATCATTGAACCGGTTTTTTTTATAAAGTCCTAGTATTAATAATTTTGATCACTTTCTCTCGTGAATATAAAACTGAAATACAGTTTTAGGTAATACAGACGTTATAAACATAATTTATTTTGGGTAAAAAACGAAATTTCTTTTTCTAAACTCATATACTAGTTTCATTTTGAAGGCCCTGTGATTACATAGAACCACCTCTGTTAAAACACTGGAACTAACAGTAGAACCTTGATTATTCGAACCTCTCTTATCCTGACTGTATCAGTACAAAACTCACATGAAAATAAATTTGAAGGACTACCTTCTAATTATTAACGTAAATATACCCTAAAAAGGATATAAATGATATATTTAGCACTGCATGATAACTTCAAAAAAAATTTAATATACGGAAGAATTTATTACTTGGTAGGAATTGAACAAAGGTGAAAGAAGTTATGAATCTCTCCGAATCAATTGTATCGATACACAAAAAAAAGTATTTATCCATAATCGAGGTTCTACTGTACTTTAAGAATAATATTTCTACTCACACTTTGTAAATAAACTTGTTTCCCACCCAATGAAATGGGAAATTATGGTTAAAAAATTATTATTTAATAATATGAAATTAATAATCTTTCGAAGTCAGATTAAGTAGCAAAAGTGACAAATTAAGTTTATCCCGTTGAGAACAATAATAAAAGCACCCAGGCGGAAATTTTCAATTTATGTTGATTCTGTAACTATTCACTTTCACTCTTACCTCACTTTTACTCTTATTTCACTTTCATTTCAATTTCATTTCACTCTCACATCACTTGTATTTTAACTTTCAATTCACTCTCACTTTTACTTCATTTTCACTCTCACTTTTACTTTCTCTTTTACTCTTACTTCACTTACAATTGTAATTAACATTCACTCTCACCTCACTTTCACTTTCATTACACTTCCAGTTTCACGTTACTTTCAGAGTGAAGTGAAAGGAAAGTAAAGAGAAAGTGGAAGTGTAGTGATAGTGAAATGAAAGTGAAGTGAGAGTAAAAGAGAAAGTGGAAGTGAAGTGAGAGTGAAATGAAAGTGAAGTGATAGTGAAGCGAAAGTGAAATGAAAGTAAAGTGAGAGTGAAGTTAGTGTGAAGTAAATTGTAAGTGACGTGAAAGTGAGAGTAAAAGTGAAGTAAATTGAAAGTGAAGTGTAAGTAAAATGAAAGTGAAGTAAAAGTGAAGTTACATAATCGACATCCTGGCGCGGATTCTGGCCCGTACAGACGTTGGAATACCTGTACTGGCTGCGATCCGCATTTGTTAAACGCAGCGTTCGAACGCAAGCATGTAAACACCGCTTGAGACAACCGACAGAGATCGGGCTTTACGCTCATTCCACACTTGCTGATGCGCACCAACTGTGCGGAACGATCAACATCAGATATACAGAAACAGAGACAGACTCTATTTTCGTTTATCTTATGCATGAGGTTCCGCACAGTCGGCCCGCACTAGCAAGTGTGAAATGAGCATTTTATTTCGATGAATGTTTCTCGAGAAGCGTGCTGCCAACCGGCTCGTTACTGGTATTCTACCGCACAGCAACCGCGCGTGAAGAGCCGTTCTGTCGCCTGTCAAGCGACCGCGTACTGGCATTGCTCCGACTGCATATATGCGTTCTATAGATTGAAAATGGGGTAGATACTCTAACGTTTCGAAATTTAAATGATTTCCTCTTGACTACAAAAACACTATCAGATAAAAACCCAGATTTTTAAGGATCTTAAATTGTTAAGTTAATCGTGTCAATTATAGAGAACCATAGCAATCCTATGTAATGCTAATCAACTTCTTTTACATTTATGCTTGCATAACAAATTGATTTAATATATTTCTACAAAATCGTCGGTTTTTAGGCGAATTAGACCAATTTTTTTATTATAGTTATATTTACTGTGACACCAAAGTTTATGTTAAAAAACGTTTGTTTTATGCTTTTATGTTAAGTTTAAATGATTTTCCCTAAAATATGTTTATCAGTTTTATGGTTTTATTCCGGTGTAATAAATTTAAGAAAATAGCCACGAAAGACGTGACTGATTCTTTAATAATTAGAATTAAAATTCTACTGATTCACAATGAAGTGGTTCTTCGAAAATGACATTTTTAAAGCGAGAAATTGTGAATCACAATGACAATCACGTTGGCCAGTTCTTGTTTACATAACTAAAGGTGACACTTCCCATGAATCCGAAAGTGCTTCTTAATACAAAGGCACGTTCCAAAATGTCCTCGTGGTGATTAAGTAGTGATTTATGAAAAAAAGGTGAATGAAGTACTTCCCGCGCGCTTCATTTCATAAAACCAGGAAACGAACGTTATGATAAGATCATTTCTCATGTTTTGTTTTACTCTCATCATTTCAGCTTTATACCTCATTCACAAAAGAGGATGATAGAGTTTTAAATTTTGCAACATTCTTCATGACTAGAAATTGATTTACATAATGTAGTATTAAAAAAAGTTTATCATAGAAATAATTTTATTTTCTTGTTCTACTTTCTTCCTTTTCAAAAGAGAAAAATAATAAAAATATTTATTTTATTTATTTAGTTAATATTGCTATTAAATTTTAAGAATTATTTTATATTATAGCCAAATTAGGCTAATTGAGGCTCCGGATCTCAAAAGGGCTCTTTTAGCATTGATTTTAAATGGTAAAAGTGCCCTTTTAAGAACCGGAGCCTCAATTGTTTAATTACTTTTGATAGAGAGCAATTGAACCAATTTCATTTTTTACGCCTTTTTCAAAAAGGGCAGTTGGAACGAATCAACAAAACATATGAGATTGGATTTTTTGGAAAAACTTGAATAAGTATTTTCCTTGTGCGTAGATATATTGAAATATCAATGGATTTTGAAAGGAAGAAAAGCATTCATATTGAAAATTTATCTGAATTATCAATGACTTTTGAATGTTGTGATAAACAGCACCTAGTAAGTCGGTAAATAAACCTATCAGATATTTATTTGGCTTGAACTTGGTAAAGTCATGAAATCTCCGCAAAATCAATAACAAAACTTGAATAGAAGAATGTTGGGTTTTCGGGGCACAGATCGTTGACATTTCAATCCGTATGATTCTTCTATTGTGAATTGAAAACCTCAAAATCTATGTTAGATACACTTCACGGCTGACTCGAGCCATTATTTCACACTTCGACACATTTAACTTTGTATTGAGAAGCATATAAGAGTCGAAGCAGAGAATGTCGCATCTGCACACATTGACTATATGTGTTCTCAAAATATTTATTTTGGCCTGTTGTTACCGAGCATTCGGGCCACCGGTCATCGTGAATGGTAGTCGCCGATAATCTCTTCACAAGAATAAAATGCGGTTAAATCTTTGAAAGTTAAGAGGTGTTCCTTTTAATCCAATACTATATGTGGTAAAATACTTTTCTCCTCCCTCAAATTTTCCATTATTTTCTCACTTCATTTTCTTTTATAAATGGACCTCGAACTATTTTTTGTCTCTTTCTTTTTGAATTTTTCTTTTACATGTTCTTTGAATTTCTTTAAAATGCTTTCAAATGTAAATTTAATTTCTCGCGTTTACTCACCCGCTGAGATTTTTTTTCCAAATATTATATTACATTTTCCAGATTCATTCCTTTTCTTTATATACAAACTCTTTATGATTTAAGTGTTTTTTGGATGAACGGATTTCACGTTCCTCCTCTTTCGACACTATTTGTGTAGAATTCGTGCGAATTCGAAAAATAACTCAGTCAATGACAGTTTTCAGAATCGTCCATCAGAAAAAAGTTAGACATTTAAGCTTGTTTAGATGAAATAAACATTCAGACTTTTGTATATATTTGATGAAATATACATTCGATTTATTGTACATTCAACTTTGTGAATCTGAATTATTAAAAAATCGACAACTAATTTTAATTAGTAAAAATTTCTACTAATTCTCAGTAACTTTCTACGAAAACTTATGTAAAATTCTAAAACCATTAAATAAAATAATAAAATTAAATTAAAAATTAGTGAAAATTTCATTAATTTAAATTTATAAAAACGGTTAGTTTCTTGGCATTTTAGAATTCGAATAAATGTTCACCCGATTAGATCAACATTTACCAAAGACATTAGATGACATTTGTTTATTATTGGTTATATTTATATTTAAATAATTAAAAATAAAAAAAATTTTTTTTTGTTTTTTTGTATTAAATCATTATTGGAAACAGGACTGCGGATCAAATGATGACTTTTGGCTTTAAAAATTGTTTAAAAAAATGTTTACAAACAAATAGAGAAAATTTATAACATTTTAAAAGATAATACCGCCATTCGATCCTACGGGAAATATTACTAAAGGAACATGTATGACTTTTTAAAAATTTTCACTCTATTTTTTGTAAATAATTTATAAACAAATAATGCATTCTCATGTACCTATTTGAGCCCATGATTAAACAAATTGATTCTACGAAAAAAGACGAGAAAACTTTTTACATTTAAAAAATTATGAATCAACAAAGTCTGTCTGCTCTTGTTCATATGAAATATTTAAATATTTATTAATTTATAAATTATTTACAAAAAATAAAGTCATACATGTCCCTTTAGTATTTTTCCCGCAGGGTCAAATGGCGGTATTAATTTTTAAAATTTTATTAATTTTCTTTATTTGTTTATAACAATTTGTTTAAACAAATTATTTTTAAAACAGTTTTTAACGTCAGAATTCATTATTTAATCCGCAGTTCTGTTTGCTACAATGATTTTACTGATATTTTCATTTGTCTAATGATGGGCGTTAAGGGCATCCGGAAAAACCGATCCCAAAAAGTGTTTTCCCGCGTGTCGTCTCACTCCTAAATAATTAGAGATATTTAGTTCGGATTTATCATGATAATTAGGGGAATTCATGATGATAAAGAATATTCTCGAAATTTGCAAGTAATTTTTGAAATAAATATTGAAAAACGAAATTACAAAAGTTGGATTTTGGGCGAAAGTGAGAGACAATATGGCGGCGAGCACACAGACAAGTGGATCTATGTGTCAGTGGTCAAGGGGGTGGCGCCAATTCTCGGAAGTGGTCGCGAGTTAAACTGAGGGAAATGTATTAACCGTACTATAGTTTTCTCTACCTACTCCTTATTTTTGAGCGTTTGATGAGTATCAAATTAGCGTTTCAAAATTATTAATTCACATACATTTAATGTACATGAAACACTCTTCTGCCAAACAATTGACTACAATAAACACTAAAGCGTCCCAAAATACTCAAATTAAACATACTTTTTGTGCTTGCAATTATTCTATTAATGAGCAAACACTATATGAAACACTCTTTAAACATGATTTGAGACGAATTTAATAGATTTTTAAAATCCTGCCCGCCATATTGAATACGCCATTTTGAAATTTTTAAAAATGACATTGAATTCAAAATCAGCGACTTCAGAAACCCTTGATTACTATGATTTTAGTAACTGTACCGCTTAACTAAATTTATTTTCTGAATTTTTGCTGCAAATGTTGAAGAGATTTTAAAAATAAAAAAGCAGTTTCGTTTACGAAATGCAGTGTATAATTGTCATTTTTTATCAAATCGAGATCCACAATGGCTTAAAATTTTTGTAATAAAATACACTATCAATAAAAAAATTAAAACCTAAACATTTTTTACTGTTTGATGTGAAAAAAAATAGTAGAAATTACTCAAGTGTGCGATATAAGCAACTTGATAAATAACGGACACCCAAATCTATATTAGATTACAAGGAATAGTCTGTGAAAGTAACAATTTTTTTCATCAACTTTTCTAAATTTTGCTAGGAGTCAAAGTCAAGGTAAAAAAATTAAAAAAAAGAATTATTTTTCTGTGTTTATAACGGTGATATCTCCACCGTATCTCACAGTGGAGGGATAACTGTGAATGTCTTTGCGAGAGAGGAGCAGGTACTTATAGAGCCAGTGAAACAGGTCACAAGCGAGAAGAAATTACTAGCATGCACTCTGGCGGCGCTTGTCGGAACTGTTTTCTGGCGCGCATGCATATCCTGACATTATCGACACAGCGCTTGGCAACCAACGTTGCGCCACTTCCGACAAGCGCCGCCAGAGTGCATGCTAGTGATTTCTTCTCCCTTGTGACCTGTTACACTGGCTCTATAAGTACCTGTTCCTCTCTCGCAAAGACATTCACAGTTATCCCTCCACTGTGAGATATGGTGAGGGAATTTTTATCAGTCTTTCACCTTTGTTTTACCAGAGGTGAGAAATTGAATTAATATGTTCTATTAATTTAAAAAAATATATATTTTTTAAAAATATATTTTTTTAAAATAAATTTTTCAACAATATATTTTTTCAAAATAAATTTTAATTAATAATTTATTTTTTCAAAATAAATTTTAATTAATAATTTTAAAAAATAAATTTTCAAAACCTTGGTTTTTTGTTGGCTGCCAATAAAAAATCAAGCTTTTGAAAATCGATTTTGTTTCCTTGTCAATTCCTTGGCAACTAATATTGGCCCGATGCTTGGCTACCGATCATTGGCAGTAGCGTGATCATCCCAAGTTTAAACCATTGGTGGTCCAATGATGGTTGCCATTAATGTTCCAATAATGGAACGGAGTTCGCCAAGCATGGCCCATTATTGAACCAATCGTTTACTTCCCATTGGATATTAACACACACATTGAGGATAAAGAAAAAAATATTTTTTATTTATTCTGATCTTCATGGCGACAAAATGGCGGCTGAAGTGATTGTCCGGAAAAAACTGGTTGACACGATTTCTCTGCTTCAAAATGTCGGAAACAAAAAATCCAAACAATTTCTTAAAATATATGTCAGTGGCTATGGCATGAACCACAACCAACATTCTACATTCATTTTTAACCCCATTTTTTTACCGTTTTAGGGGTGAAAAAGAGGGGAAAAATTCAAACCGCCGTTATTTTCTCATTTTTTTCCAAATTCATTTTTTGTGGTTCATGCCATAGCCACTGACATATATTTTAAGAAATTCTTTGGATTTTTTGTTTCCGACATTTTGAAGCAGAGATATCGTGTCAACCAGTTTTTTCCGGACAATCACTTCAGCCGCCATTTTGTCGCCATGAAAAGCAGAATAAATAAAAAAATTTTTTTTTCTTAATCCTCAATATGTATGTTAATATGTGTGAGAAGAGCCCAGTGTTTCGATACATTTTACTATGAAAAAATAAATGTTGAAAAAACAAGCAAAAGTGGTGTACGGTCCCTTAAAAAAATAAATACCAAAATGATGTTAATATTTATTAATTATTATATTAATCATAAATATGTTAATATTAATTGTTTGACACAAAGAATTATAATGAATAATAAAATCATTTATGTTTTGCACATATTACAAAAATATTTATGTAGAAAACAAAAGAATAAAGAAATACACATTTTTAATTACATTTTTAGGAGAAACTCATATTTTCGTTTTTATATAATTGTTCTAAAATAAATTTTGAAAGAAATGAATCATACTTGAGAGGTGTGCTTCTAAATTAAAAATTTGCATTTTTATAAGTGAATATCGACCAATTCCGTGGATTTGCCCATATATTTCTTCTTTTGATCGACAGAATCAGCGATATATCCTTCCACAATAATTGCAGGAGATTTCTAAGCGCCATGGCGCTTCAAATAAGACATACTGGCACCTGTAAAGAATGAAGGAAGGCGTATAAATATATTAATAATAATTATTATTATTCTGGCATTATATCTTTATTTTACCTGCATTAGCTAGTTTAGTTGCCGAGGTTCGGCAAAAGCAATTTCCGTATGGGATTCTGATTGTGGGAGATTTAAAAACTTTGCAATTTCTTGAGGCATTTTCTCAAATGTGTTTCTACCAATTAACTAAACAGTACATTTTTTATTGCGGTAGGTGAGGAAAAAGCTAACATTTTGAGTTTTTGATGGTCGGAGAGCTGTGTATTTTGCTACCTACTATAATTATAAATGCTGTTTACCAATAACAAATGATCTCGAAACATCTGTTTTAGTTTCTGAAATATTTACTAAAAATAAATCGTCTTGTTTCTCCAAATGTTGTACAGAAATTTGGTCAATTCTTCCAACCGACAAGCACCAAATACGCCAAAAGTCAGTGCAATTTGTAATTAATTATTTGAGGTTAGGTACGTGATAATCATATTTTAATATAATGAATAATTTACAAGAAGATTAAATTCTGATTAATATTTACCTTGGTAACCAAAATTTTCTCATCTAGAGCCCCTAACAAATTTTTTTTATATGTTGAGACATGAAAACGTTGAATTTTTTAGGTTTAAAACCTTTATAATTTCCTTAATTTAGAAAAGCGATAAGACTGGCATATTCATTTATTTTTATATTATGTTTAATACTTATGGTACTTCGCAACACAGAATAAATAGACCACACCGTTGAAGGTTTTTCTGTTTGAGCTAAGTATTTTATCTGCGCTAGAAATGCGTTTTATGAAAAATTCTCTATTTTATCATCATCGATACAGTTTGCTCCATCCGATCGACATTTGCTCATATTATTAATGACTAAGGTTTTAAAGGAGCCTTTAAATTGAAAGCAAGTCGGTTTCCTATTACAATTTACGCAAGCCCTTATTCTCAAAAAAAAATTCTCCTAAGGATCCTGATTAATATGCCTAGTTTTCAAATTTTGAAATCCTAATCCTTTCAGTTTGTCCCATAACAAAAAAGATTCTCGAATCGTTTTAATTAAGTTTCGAAGTGTTAGTGGGTCCACATATCGCATTCGATTTGGTATTGTCAATGCTTATTTAAAAAATAAATATGGTAACTGCGATCAGTTAATAGAGTTCTGAATAAACTATCGGTAAGTTTAGGCAAAAATCTTTGATTTTGCAATCCGTAGACATCGATTTTATGCACATCTATAATGTGCTTCCAAGAAGCAAATGATCTTTTTGACAATTTCTTTTTAGGATCAACATCAAATTCAAGTTCTTTGTAAGGTAGGTTGTTTCTTAAAGATTTTATCAAGTGTGTCGGATCAAACAACGGAATTATCTCCATGTTGAATAATATGAAACAGCCATCAACGAAAATTATAGACAAATATATTATTGTTTTTTTTAAATATGTAAATATTCAAAATAATAAACTTACCCCTCAAGATATATAATCAAGTCCTTTCAACCTTTCTGTATCCTGCATAAATGTGTCTATAACGAATTGATTGCTACTGCCTCCATCGCATATCGTTGCAACGACGTTTAGATCTGCATCTTTCACAACCCCTATTACATCCTTGATGCAGAAACAATTTTGTCCTTGCTCTCATCATAATGTAAACCTAAACCTAACAGCAGTTCATCCCACATTAGAACCACAGCTTTTTTTTCAGAATCTTACGCTTGCTAAGCTATTTTCAATCGTGAACGAGTTTTCTCTATTACTCCATCCAGTATCCATAGATTATTTTCTTAAAACTTTTTTGAGCGTCGTAATAGATGGAAATGGTAAAAAGATTTTTAAATATCTGTAGGCCTTAGCAGAGGTTTTATAAATTGATAAACATAATATTTGTTCTTCATTCGAAAATCGCCTGCCTTATGGATCTCTGAGACCCTTGCTTTTAAGCACTTTGCCGCATTCGTGCAGCAAAGTTCTGTTTTGCGCCTACTTTAGAGGCATGTAAAATAATACTTTTTTACAGGCGTTGCACAAAAAGTATTTAATAGGTACTTTTTATGATAAAATTTTAGCTTTAACCAGTGAATTCTCAATGTTTATTATAGCTTTGTCCGAAAATCGATCTTATGCCATGGTCATACGTAACCAATTTCTAATTCGACGCATAGTTGATAGGCTACGTTCACAACTAGTTGAACAGATAGGAATTGAAATTGCTACCTTGAACAATTTGTAATAATAGGGACAAAACTCTTTGTTAATTACTTCTTTTACATTTTTAAAATTAGCAACAATATCTTTTTGCTTCAAAATATTTTTTATAACAGTTGATTCAGCTTTCTGTAAATTAGTGTCAATATCCACTGTCTTTTTGTAAGTGTTTTCAAATTTATCAATGTGCTCTAAGTCCTGTTTTAAAAAGCAATCAATGGATTGAGCTTATGGTATATTACAAAATATTTTTCCTTAAATATGTAAGGGCATTATTCATAACTTGTAAATAAATATTAATTTTCTAACAATCTATTTATTTATCTATTTATTTATCTATTTACATTGGAAGGCAAGTCCACAACATGTCTTTTGCCGAGAGTCGTTTCTATTATGAAATCTTGAAGTCTTCTCTAGGCTCTGGTTGTCGTTTTCATTTAAAACTGATAATACCGATTTAAAAACCAAAAGACAAACTATAAAATTTGCTTTTCTAATGAAACTTAATAAGCTAATAGCCTCTGATACATTAAGATTCTGATCGAAATTTATTTCCTTCTCTAAAGCAGATTTAATTGCTTCATTATTTCTAAAACTGCTTTATAATTTTCAAATCGACAAATTGAAAATTAAGGAAGTCAGGAGTAATTATTTACATGAATATGTAAGGATCAAAAACCGAAAACGGCAAATGGACGAAAAAATAACCCAAACCTAGTTTTGGCCTAAGCAGTTTTGACAAAACTAGTTGTGGCAGATTTACATCGACCATTGGCCGTTTTAAATTGCCAAAACTAGAATTGGCATTCCGTCATTTGCCAAAACCAGATGTGGCATCGACGAAAATGACAAAATCCGTTGAATCTGAAAATAAATTAAATTTATTTATTTATTTTTACATGCACTATTAGAATGGCATTTTGAATTGCAAAGCACATTTTTTGCACGACACTTGCATCTTTTTGTAATACAATATTGCGCGCAACTGCAGAAAACAAATCCTTGCATTGAACCAAAGTTGAGGGCCGAAGCTTTTCTTAACGTCAATGTCGTTCCTAAACGATGAAGACCATCAGGAGTCACTACTTCAACAACTGCCAGCACGTTGCGAGCAAAAACTCTGCTTCTATCTACATCAGGAACTCTTTCCACAACATTTGACCCAACAAGAACTGGTGTTGACTTTTTGTTCGAAAGAGCAAGCACCTTTTCTGCTTGCTTCTGAAACCCTGCTGCTGCTCCCCGTGTATTAACAATTATATTTTTTCTGAAGCACACCTTGCTTATTTGTTTGCCATTACGCTCTTCGTTTCCGTCAATATTGATGCAAAGGTCCTCAACGTCAACCTTAATTCCACAAAAGTAACATTCCACAATTGTGTGGTCCTCATCATGATCCTCAGTGTTATGCGTGCTTAAAAGTTGCTGAAGTTCTTCTTCAGTGTTAATTAAAGTGTAGTCTTACTCCAATAATTGTGAATCGCCTAAACTAATTTTTTCAGAACACCCGAACATTTCTTCGTATGAACTTACATTAATTCCAGTATGAAGAGCACGATTTTTTACTTTAAACGAAGCGTAACCCTTCCGACCACTTTTTGCTTTTATTATCGGCCATCCACGATACCAGCATATCTCTTACATCCTGATTGGACCGTTCAACTGATCCTTAGCTTTGGGAGTGTCGAGGCTTTCCATGGGCCATTTTTAAGCCAGGCCACATCTCTGCAAGGTTGTTGATAATTTGATTTCGGAATTCACGGCCATTGTCGGATTGCAGAATGTAAGGAGAACCAAATAATATCTATTAGATTATATGCGACTTCCTCAGCTGTTTTTTATTTCAATGGTCAAAGCATCGTAAATTTTGTTAATTGGTCCTGATAGTCATTGTTTTCGTATCCGGACCTTTATCCCTAACAGGTTATGGGCCCAGGTGGTGAAGTTTTCGTCGTGTTAAAAATCGAGAATTCTTTGGGACGCGCAATCATTTTACCGGCGGCCATTTTTCATTGTCGCTTCTAGCTTGGTTAACTTACGAACTGTTTTCGAATGTATCGTCGTGATCATGAGGAAGCACATCATATATATGTGCACGGACAAAACCTCGTTTATCGACATTATCGAAAATCAGAATTTTGGAAAAGTGAGTCTCGCTAGTAATGCCTATGCAAATATTTCCGGAAAGGGCACAGCAAAGTTAGTAACTGAAGTGAGCAGTGATACAAAAATTGTCAAATTAAGTGATACCCTCTTTGTGCCAGATTTGCGCACGAATCTCATTTCGATCAGCAGAATTACTGACGCGGGACACAATGTGACATTCAGTGCGAATAGAGCAAAAGTGTCAGATCGTGATAGGAATTTATTAATCAAGGCGATACGCGAAAACGGATTGTATCACTTACAGTGCTTGACCAACCCCGAGTGCAAGATTTCTGAGTCAACGGCGCCATTAAGAAACGTGAAAGAAGATTCAATTGCAGACTGACATGTTCGTATGGGACATTTAAATGTCAAGTCTTTGAAAGAAGCCGTAAAATCTGGATCTGTCCTTGGAATAAATTTTAAATTGTGGACAAGAAGAGCGCTGAAAGAAAAATCATCGAGAAGGCCTGGATTAAGCTGTGAACCCTGAAAACTGGTAATAATTACGGGACCTGGGGCTACACACCACCAGGTCGGATTATTGTGTTTATGTTGGACATCCTAGAAGCAAAAATGTGATAATAGTCGTAGTCTATGTCGATGACATTTTAGTCATGAGCCGAAGCAACGAAGAGATCGATCAATTCGGATTATCATTGGGAAATATTTTTAAAATCAAGGACGATGGTGATCTCGAGCACTGCCTGGGAATGAATTTTACGAGAAACGAGAAGGAAATTTTTCTTAATCAAAAGGATTACATCTTGGCTACTCTCCGTCGATTTAATATGGAGAATTGTAATTCAGTCTCGACTCCTCAACTCTGTGGAGCAAAGTTGATCAGTGGAGAAGTTTGGTCCGATGAGGATGGAGAAAGGCCAGCCTATCAAGAATTTGTTGGATGCCTGCTGTGTCTCTCAATTGCAAGTCGTCCGGACATATCACACGCTGCCAGCAAGCTCGTACAATTTAACGACAAGTTTAATAAATCACACTGGATGGCAGCAAAGCAAGTTCTCCGCTACCTTAAGGGAACGGCAGATCATGGAATATTTTACAGCTATAAGAAGAATAACCTCGATGGTTATGTGGATCCCGACTGGGCTGGGTGCACCGAAGCGGAGTACATGTCTATGGGCGAAGCTTCGAAGGATGTCATTTACTTTAGACGATTCTTACGAAAACTTGGACAATTCGACCTGCACACCATCAAGATATGTGTGGACAACCTCAGCGCGGAGAGACTAGCCACCTTTCCAGTCTTTAATGAACGGACAAAGCATATAGATGTCCGTCATCACTTTGTTCGAGAAGTCGTTGAATCAGGTCAAATTCTTTTGGAGCACGTGGCATCTGATGACATGACAGCGGATATTTTCACCAAAGGCTTAGCCAAGCCAAAACATCAAAAGTGTACCTCATTGCTGGGACTACGAAAGATGGAAGCTAAAAGATCCGAGGTTGTTTCGAGGGCAAGTGTTGGTTAAACTGACGATCCAACCTCTCGAATATTTGGCACCAGATGTCTCCATTTCATTTTCCGAGTGTAACGCGTTTGCGTTCCCGGTTTCTTTATACATCTCTTTTAGTTGCCTTTTTGGCTTAGAGTCAAGCTAACCTTCTAAAGTGTCTTTCTCAAGACTTTTTGTATTTTCCGTAATAAACCTCAACTTAAAGTGTAATTACTTTGTTGTTATTGTTTTCGTATAAAGGATAAAGGTACGTACCTTTATCCTTAACACTTACTTTTTAAATATTCCAATTACTAAAAATAATAATTAAGTTATTGTCATTAAGGGGTTACACCACTCTAGGATTTTCAAAAAATCGAAAAAAAATTTTTTTGCTTAAAGTACACTTTAGGGTCCTAAAAACATAATTCGATTGGTAGAATGGTGAAAAAATAATGTTTTCCCTTTCTAATCCGCTGTAGTGTCGGAGGGTTTGGAGCGGTTTGTGTCACCTTTCTACCCCTTTCCCCTCTGCACTAATGCACCAAAAGGGCCTGAGGGCTCTAATAGTTCTCCAAAAGGTCGCTATGAAGTGCTTGTTCATCAATACTGCTGTATGTGTGATTCAGTCAGCTGAAAAACGGCATCACATATAACAAAATTTTCAACACTTAAAACTTTAAACAGCTTTTTCTCGAAACTGCATTTTTCAAATCGGGCGACCATGGTACTCGAAAACTATAGCACATATCTACCTGAAATTTTAACTGTAGCTTCACAGTAACATAATCTAATAAAGTACGTACGATTTTTCTGTTATCATTGTAACTTTTTCTTATAAACAATTTAATGCTAATTTTTTTTAAAAATCCGCCATTTTGCGAAAAATTGATGTAAAGCTAAAATCGTACGTACTTTACTAGCAAATCTTATGTAGATTAAGATCCCGTTATTGATTTTGATTCAGATATCACGAGTTCCTGGAATCACGGTCGCCCGTAGAGGCCCTCTTGAAGAAGGTGATTCCAAAGATTGGCTTAAAAGCCGCCATTTTTTATCAGCATGTGAAAATAAAATTTTTTTTATATACTTAAACACATGTTTAATAAAGCCTAAAAGAGAGAAATTCAATTATTTTTTCCATACTCCTAAAATAAATTGTCAAAGTTAGGCCTTTTTTTAGGGCTTCTTCAGCAAGGTGACAATTAGGGATGTTTACCCCATATGGAGCATCGATTTTATACTGGACATGGTAAGGAAGGCCCGGTATAATTAAAATCGATCTTAATATGGCGTATCATCAGGTACCTATGTCTATAGAGAGTAAAAAGTACACGGCTTTTTCAATCCTGACAGTTTATTTCTGAATAATCCTTAAAATATTCTATTTCAGTGAATAAAAATGTCTGAATTAGAAGAGCAAATCATACAACTACATAGACAAAGAAGTAGCTGAGAAACGAAATTAACAATTTTTGAAAATTTGCTCGCTAAACCTGCCCGGGAAATAAATTTAATAGAAGTAAGTGCTAAATAATCAAAGGTACAAACTTTATGGGAGAATTTGGAGGTTGTTAAGAGTGAACTAGACGAAATTGCCTCGGAGGATAAACTTGGTTCGAAATACGCACAACGAATCGAATTCGAGAAATAGCTTTCTTTATTGTCGGCTAAAATACAAACGATTCTTAAAGATGTTTTTGGAGCAACTCGTGTTCAAAGCGTTGTTAATGGCATCAATCCTTCTGTTGATTGTCGATTTGCGATTCACAGATTCTCAAAAATTAATATATTTGCAATCTTGTTTATCAGGAAGAGCTGCTGATAAAATAGAATCACTCCAAACTACCGACGCGAATTTTTAGGTTGCATGGAATATTTTAGAAAAGAGTTACGATGATCTGACCTTTGTAATCAACAATTATGTTAAATCATCTTTTGAGTTACCCAATTGTTCTAACGCTTCAGCAGCTGCTTTACGTGAAATAGCAAATAGCGTAAAAAACATTATCGTGCCTTAGAAGCATTAAAAAACCCTTTTTAGAGCTTTTTCCAATATATGCAATCGTATCAAAATAAGATTAACAATTAACAAATTAATTCACGTTACTCAAAAAGGTGGAATGAATTTTAGAAAATGGGCCTCTAATGATCAAGTCATTATCGACTCGCTGAATAAAAATTCTTATGATTCTTTTCGTTGTTTAAATATATAGGAGACACAACAAAAACACTCAGTGTTCATTGGAATCCTAAATCAGATTCATTCCTATGCTTAAAAAAAATCTTTGAATAAAAGCTTACCTATAACAAAAAGAACCATTCTATCTGAAATTGCTCTACTGTTTGACCCTCTCGGCTTATAAGGTCCAGTTATTTTACAACTTAAAATTTTGATGCAATCTTTATGGCAATAAAATTTGAATTTGGATAAAAATGTTCCTCCATTAATACAAACTTTCTGGTTAGAATATAACAAAAATTATTTTTTTTGCAAGAAATTGAAATAGAACGAAAGATCAATATTGACGAATTTACCGCCGTCGAAATACATGGATTCTGTGATGCCAGCGAAAAGGCATACGGTGCTTGTATTTATCTTCTCTCTTTAAACGAAAAAGGTACTATATTAACGCAATTGATTTGTTCTAAGTCTCGAGTCGCATCTTTGAATGTGGTATCTCTGCCGCGTTTAGAAAAATTCCCGGCGCTTGTATTATCAGAATTATTGGTAACCGTTTCTCAAGCATTACGTAGATTACCCGTAAAACGAGTTATCCTTTGGCCCGATTCAACTATTGCACTACATTGGACACAATCACTTGAATGGCGACATATTCAAACAAATCAGAATCCCATCGATTTAATTTCTCGAGGTTTTGTCCTCAAAAGAAATAATTTCGAATTTTTTTTAGTTTAACGGACATACTTGGCTTTGTGAGCATAAGGAGAAATAGCTTTTGTCTCATTTGGAACCCATTGAGATTCCTTTGAATAAAGAAAATTTAATTGAATCAACAATTTATTAATTTGAAATTACACAAACATGATATAAAGGGCCTTCTCTCGTCATGCGATTAAAAAATCGCTACTATCACTATAATCAAGGCGTTACAGCGTGAAACATTGGCAAATTAAATTCACATGTTTGAATCCAAGGGTTTAATCGATGGGCATTTAGCCATACTATCTCCTTTTTTAGATTCTGAAGGAGTGTTAAGAGTTGGAGGCAGACTTAAACAGTCAGATCTTGCCCTTTCTGAAAAACATCCAATTCTTTTACTACGAGATTATGAATTAACGAGAATTTTAATTCGAGATCAACATTTAAAAATGTTACACGATGGAACACAACCTCAATTCGAGGTTCTTATTGGATTATAAACGGTAAAACAGCGGTTAGAAATTTAATTTAAAAATGCGTAACTTGTTGTCGAGCGAAACCTCAAATTGACACATATGAGCCTCCGGAAAGTATAACCACACATAAAATTTTGACGCCCATTGAATTAGCATGGCGGTCAGAATTTTATGTGCGGTTATACTTTCCGGAGGCTCATAATATGTAATAGGAGACTTACCAATAAGTCGAACAATCTTTAAGAAAGCTTTTCTTCATGCTGTCATTGATTATTGCGGTCTTTTTTAATTAAAGGAAAAAAGTTCAGAACTCGAGTTAAAGTCAAAATCTATGTAGCAATTTTGTGTATGTTTTGCTACTAAATCTGTTCACATTGAAAGGGTAAGTGGTCTGACAACTGCTGATTTTCTTGCATGTTTAAGTAAATTTTTTGCTAGACGCGGAAAAAGTACCTATCTATATTCCGATAACGGCACTAACTTCATTGGTGCTGAACAAGAAATCGATGCAATCTTTACATTTTTAAATTCTCAAAAGCATAATGACTCAATGAAAGAATTCCTTGCCAATCAACATATTAATTAGCATTTCATTCCCCCGCGTTAACCTCACTTTGGTGGACTCTGGAAAGCCGAGGTAAAATCTTTTAAGCACCTTTGGATTCGCGAAATCGGAAAAAGATTGTTAATTTACGAAGAATTTACCACACTTGGTAAACCCAGTGGGCGAGGACCATGGGAATTGAGACAAACATAATTTTTTGTTGAATGCAGCACAAACGTTTTCGAAAAAATTGGCTCCTAAATTTGAAGGGCCTTATGAGATAATTAGGCAATTGTCTCCGTCGGTTTATGAGTTAGGATAGGTTAATAATCGTCATGTGTCAAAGGTTTATGTGTCTGATATTAAGCGATATATGTGTACCTCCTCGTGTTCGGCAATAATGAATTTCTGCACCTCTTTGGTGGTAAGAATGTGGCAAGGTAAAGCAGGACTACCCAAGCATTGGCTCCACGTTCGAGAGGCCGTGGAATTTCCTTCGAATAATAGAGTAATTGTTTGGGTTCGGATTTTGCCAGACCAGGAAATAGTACGGACCAAGGTGTTAATTGTTCACGAGCAGCTTCATCAAGTCGCGATGCGTAGAGTCTCTAATCGTTTTAGAGCAGTTACACGGTTAAGGAGGAAATAGTAAAACCTGAGCCTTCCTTTGTCGTGCTTAAAGTAGAGACAATTTATACTTATTATGGTTGCAACCATAGAATGTCAAGATTGTGAATTCTCATGCTTTGAATTCTTAAAGCTTTTGGATGACGATAAATCGTTCATAGAGTTTTTGAAGGAACACAATGTAATTAAAAAAATGCCATTTGGTCACAATGTAAAAATTCTGCAACTTCTAATGCTCGTGATTTATTTTGGAGGTGTCAAAGAACAACTAAAATAAAAAGTGAGAAAAAAAGACAACTGAGAAGAAATGTAATTTCAAATTGTCTGTAAAAACTGGCACATGGTTTCAAAGATCTGCTTTTTCTTTGGATACTGCTTGCAAGTTTATAGCATGGTACATTTTCTTGATTCCTCCCAGACAAGATATTATAGTGAATGAGCTGCAAATTTCCCTAACTACTTGTGTAGATTGAGCAAATTCTATTAGGAAAGCCAATTTCTTGTGTTGTTTGAATCATTCTGAACGAAAATTGGGTGGCCCTTATAAAATAGTAGAAATTGATAAAGCTAAATTTTGAAAAAGAAAGTACCACCATGGTCGAGTAATTGATGGTGTTTGACTTTTCGGAGGTTTTTGTCGTGAAACAAGGGACATATTTACTGTTCCTGTGCCTAACAGAACGAATAAAACTTTTCTGTCTGTGATTAAAGACAGAATTGTTGAAGGGACAACAATAATCTCTGACTGCTGGAAGGGTTACAACACTGTTGACCAACATAAGTTTCAGCATCTTACAGTCAACCATTCTTGCAATTTTGTTGACCCTGATGCTGGTGCTCACACTCAACATATTGAGCGAACCTGGCGCGATACACGAGCTGCAATTCCGACTTATGGTCGATGGGAGGAACACATGGACGTCTATATTTCCGAGTACTTGTTCAAAAGAAAGTTCAAGGATTTTAGAACTCTCTTCCATAAAATCTTTAAAATCATTTAATATGCTCAAAATCCCAACGAAGTCGCAGAAGTGGAATAAATTCAGCACAAAATCAAAAATTTTATGTTTAATAGATTCCCAAAACCTGCAAAACAATCAGCCCTTTTTAGGGCTAAACCTGAAATTTAATCTCTAAAACAAATGGATTTTTATAATTTTCAATCAGCCCTTTTAAGCCCTTAACCACAAGCGAATTTGGTACCTTCTACTTCCAACTAGAAAGTCAACTTGACTCCCTTTTTACACTAAAAAAGGAAAGGAAGCAAGATTTGTCGGACTTCGCTCACCTGCGGTGTGGTTTCTTCTCGAGGCACAACGAAAAAATGAATTATTTAAAAGTTTTAAGTCTTATTTATAGGTAGTATTATTTAAAACTTTTAAACAATTCATTTTTTTCCTCGTGGAGAAAGCTTCGTAGACCTTTAATTTATAAAATGTTTAAAAATGTTAAATCAAATTTTCCTTTATATAGAAATATGTTGCACAGTAAAAAGTAAATCTTACTTTAAGCGCTGTCTGAAATTAAACAAGTCGTGAAAATAATGGAAGTCTTAATTTCAGCTGCGCTTGCGTGAAAATAAGAACAGGCATTCTGAACTTACAATTGTCAGTACTGTAGTGAATTTCTAAATGATCACTGCATATAATAGTTAATATTCTTGAATTTTTTCCAATATTAATCATATTTTTAAACGTCAAACAAATTGACAGCTTCAGGTTAGGTTTTTACATTGTTTTTAAAATATACACTAGTCCTCATGTGGTCAGTTTCAGCAACGTCTAAATATTGAATTTTTTTACCGACAGTACATAACAAGCAAAATAAAAATTTTATCATTAAATAAAAAAAAAATTATATGAGTAAATAGTACTACTTATATTATTTGAATACACAATATTGATTATCCATAATTATCCATAATATGACAGATTATGGAAAAATAATAAAAATCATTCATTTCCTGTTAAAAAATATTAAAAAATATTGAATCACTATTTACTTTTAGGTTATTTTTTAACGTTACCGATAAAAATAAGTTATAATGACGTTTTTATCGACTAAAATCGTAATAGAAAGTAATTTAGAAACTGACCACACATATTCCGAGCGCTGACAATCAAAATCAAAATATGTAACCTAAAAGGACTGAAAGTGTCAAATATATTCCGAGCGTTGCGACGATAAAAAACAAAATACATAACCTGAAAGTGTCAAATATTGAAATAATAAGAAACAATTATGAGTATAATATATATTAAGTGAAAATAATGCTAGGTTTTCAAACTATTTTATCGTAAGTATATAACTGCTGAGTTTTCAATATGATTGTCTTAAATTCAGCACATTCAACGTGCTGAAAACCAGCATGCTTGCTCTTGAATTTCAGCCAAAAAATATGATTTGAAATTAAACACAGGCTGCCTTAAAAAATGTTGCATCTTAAATTAAGGTACTCTTTATGCCTTAAATTAAGACTTTCTTTTTACTGTGTGAATGAACAATGACAATCAACAAATGTTCTGAGGTATACAGATGTGTGTAGATCCCATTTTTTGTGAACACGATAACTCGAAAAGGTTTTAAAAAATTTGGCTAAAATTTCTAGGTATACTTATTATAATAATATATTGAAATAAATTAACGGACTTTGAAAAATCCTCATATTTTTTTTTACTTTTATTAAAATTTTAAAAAAAATTTAGTCGGATATTAAAGTTAATATATAATACAATCTTATTCTTTGCATAATAACGAATCGATTGGTCTACATAAAGTATAAATTTGTGCATTAAAAAAAGTAAAAAAAATAATTTAGAATCTATTTTTTAAAACTTCATACGGCACTGAATGTTATTGTGACCTTGCTTCAAGGGTACTCTTGCTGTAATGGACCACAGCACATTCGAGTCCATTACAGCAAGAGTTCAGTGTAGTAAAAAGAAACTAATTTTTAAAATTAATGGGATAAACAAATGTTTTCAAAATCTGAAGCAATTAAGTTGCTAAAGGAGCCAACATATACCGATTCCGATTTTTTTTGCAATTCACAAGTGCAAAATTAAAAAAAATTAAAGGTGGAAGAAGTTACCAATTTTTCCGAATTAATCTCTCACAAATAAAAATATTGATTCGGAAAAATTGTTAACTTCTTTCCACCTTTAACATTAATTACCGAATAGTAAATTCACTTCCTTTAATAAAAAAAATTAATTATTAAAATTTAAAATAATTTATTTTACTATCAAACATATTGAATCAGACATTTTATTTGTTGGATAATTAATGTCAGATTAAATATTAAAATAAAGATAATTTTCACTTCAGTGTCCACAATATTGAATTCGGCATTTTGTTTTTAAAAAAATTAATATCAGATTAGAAATCAGCGACCCCGAAAACCCCTAAGTAAAAATTTTAGTAACTATTTTTTTACTTTTTCAAATTTTGGTCACGTTTTCAGCATTTAGAACCCCTATGCACCGTGCAATATTATCATTGGACGAACACTTTAATTTTACTAGATCATTACTATAATAATCCAATCGAATATTATCATGGTATTTAGCTAATATTACGTGCTGCTTGGGCAATATCCGAGAGTTACTGTATCGCATTAGTATCGACGCAGCAACAGTTTCCATGGATACCTTGATAATATGGCTGACCATACCTTGTTTTCATCCCACCAGAATCGTGGTCAGTATTGGGAGGGATGCGTAAATCTCACAAGCTGCTAAAACTGTCTCGAAGGAGAGGACAACGTCATAAATATGCAGAGATACAGATTTTCTTTGTAAAGAACTGGAAGACATGCATCAATAATTATTAATAAATTACTACTTAAATATCATCTAGTCTTGAGGGAGGCGATAGATGCCTTTCTAATAGGTTCTCAGATAGAATAACTTCTTGCATGTAATATGACTTAATAATAACACGATAAGCATGGTCAACTTGTCAGTTTTACACTGCAATACTCAGGCAAGATTGAAATGTTCTACTTCACAGTAACTTTCCTTGTATGGAAAGTTTAAAGTAATATTACGTTGCAATAATGCCAGGTAATATTCTGCCAAGAGTGTGGTACTTTAGTATCATAATATTAAAGTTATATTTAGATAATTTTGTCGCAATATTGATGTAATATTACAGTTACTTTTTGTTTTTTAAATTAAAGAATTAAAGATTACAAAATGATTTGTAAATAATCTAGATATACTACAAAAAAGTTTGACTCGGTGGTTTAACACAAAAATAACGCTAATTAGGTTTAGAGCTAGAATCAAGCTTTGAATCCTTTTTTCTTAAACTAAAAATATTACATTCAGATTTAGAGAGTCCGAATCAGGCCGGCGCTAGAAGATTTTTTAACACGGGATTGAGAATTTTTGTTGCAAAATTGCAAAATATTTGTGTGAAGCTTAGGGCCTAACTAGTAGTCAACAACTTTCATGCAAAGCATCAGATGGCACGTACCCATGTTTAACTTTTATTGCCGACGCTCGCATGACGAGAATAATCACGGTGTGAGGGCTCTTCTCGACTCTTTCCACGCATATATTTATGAAATTAAACATACAATTTGCAAGTGGAGAAAAAACCCTTTAATAAATGAGTACTTTTTTGTTCAAATAATGCAAAATTTATAAAATTGGTTTTTATTCTTTCAGAGTTAATCTAATTAAAATTTTTATTCTCAATTAAAGTTTTATCCAAGTATGAAAAATTCATTATCAAAATGTATCAAAATCTTTTACATTCCAAAAAATATGTTTAAAAACCCAACTGCGTTAAAGAAATAACATTATAATAAAAATACAGCAAGGGAATCTAATCACCCGTTGTATTAGTATGCCGATTATTTAAAGACAATCACCGACATTCAGAAGCCACGTTTAGTGTTCGCTTCATTATTTCTTTGGAGGCCTTAATGGGTCATCAATATGAAAATTCTTTTTAATATCAGACAATCATTATGTCGTTTATAATTTTTATTATGGAGAGGATGTACAAAACACATTATTATGTTTATCAGTCCTGTCCGTGAATGTCTCTTGAATTTTTTCGTGCCTTCATTAACGACTTTAGGTGCTCAGAAGTTTGCTTCTTCGAATCAATTATGACGCCACCGGAACGTGCTGGCATTCAACACGAAGAGAAGACCAACCGTGGTGAGCATTACGAGTGTTTTTCCATCTTTATTTTCGAGTGCAGCATAGTATCATTTTTTAAAAAGTTCAAGTAATCGTGAATATGAGATTCCTTACGATCCAAAAACAATACCATTTTATTCCAATGTCCTTAAAAGTTTTGTCGTTATATATCAGTGAAAAAGATAGTCTTATTTTAGGTCACAAAGAAAGTCGTAATTTAAAATTTATATTTTCGCAAATAGCTCGTAATATTACTGCAATGCCACAGTAGTGCTATAAAGAAAGAACTCAAAATTCTGTATAAGAAGAATTCACTGACCTGAAGCTTTTTCACATACTGTAAGTATGTGGAAAATATTTAATTTAGTAAGTTATAGGAACCCATATTTATTTTGGGTCGCTGAAACCGAAAAAGACCACTAAAAACAAATTCGTCCATCCCTTTACCCCCAGAACGCCCTAAATACACCCTTAAAGAGAGTTAAAATTTCATTTTCCACGAAAAGTCGAATGGGGTGTATATTCCTATGTTTTTTGAGTCTCTGAAACCGTAAAAGACCACCAAACATAAATTAGTCCTCTCCTTCACATCATATACTACCCCCTAAAGGGGATTAAAATTTTCGGTTTTATGAAAAGTATAGACGACTTTTCATGAAACCAAAAAGTTCAACATCTTCTCTAGAGATACTTAGGGAGTGGAGGAAGGGACTAATTTATGTTTGGTGGTCTTTTTCGGTTTCAGGGACCCCAAAAACATAAGAAAAGACACCGCATTCGACTTTTCGTGAAAAATGAAATTTTAACTCCCTTTAAGGGTGTATTTAGGGCGTTCTGGGGGGTAAAGGGATGGACGAATTGGTTTTTAGTGGTTTTTTTTCGGTTTCAGCGACCAAAAATACATAAGAATAGACACCCTACTCGACTTTTTTTGAAAACTGAAATGCCAACCCCCTCACTCTCGTGGGGGGTGTAAAGAAGTGGTAGCGGGAAAACTGGCAAGTACAAAAATTTTTCATGGTCATATTCGGCTTCAGCGACCCCTAAAACGTAGGAATATAAGGTTCTATCCTCTGGGTCACGAAAAAAAAATTTTTTGTGTGCCTGTGTTATTTGTGGAATTAATCATGGATTAACTTTTAATCGGTGTTGGTGAAATCGGCCCCTAATGTTGTATAAGAATTTTTAATTAGAAAACTTGTAGAATAGCTTATTTCAATTAAATGACCTTAGAAACTTATCAATATGCGGTTGGGTTCAATTTTGACCATTCAAAAGTGACCATTTTAGCATTTTTAAGGTATTTTTTCAGGTTAGGGCGAAACCAGGACCCATTGGACAAATTCTGATGGCAGATTCGGATTCAGCGCATCGAAAAACATATGTCTCGACACCGGATCAAGACACTTTTTTGTGGCTGTATTATATATTAGGAGAGTATAAACAAATAGAGCTTTGTATTATAATGAGCATTGATGTGTTTTGACATTACTATAATAGAGGCAAAGAATTTTAAAATTCTGAATTTAAGAGTTCGATACAAGAACTCAACATTAATCTCTATTCAACTTTTAGTAATTTAAAAGCATACTTTTGAAAAATTTAACCGCACTATGTAAAATATGATGAGGCCTGAATTCATCTTACAAGGCTTATTCTTATTCATCTTTTTATTAGTCTTATACTAACTTCTATATCCAAGTACAATAATAAAAAAACACCATACTATTGGTATGAAACCTAAGTATGTAACCGTAGAAGATAACACACAAAGTTAAAGACAGTTCGAGTAAGCAAAGTACAAAAATATCTTTGAAAAATGATATACTCCCTTCTAAACAACAGAAATATATACATTACGGATTAAGTCAAATCTTTAGGCAACGTTGATTGTATATATTTTAATTTTTAAGATACGTATAAATTGAAGATCCCTCGCTTCTGCTAGGGCGTTATATTCCGCTTCCGTTGATGAAAGACCAACGCATAATTGTATGCGACAACACCAACTAATTGAAGATCCATTGAATTTAAATAAATAACCACTACTTGATTTTCTATCAGCTCTGTCTTCAGCCCAATTTGCATCGACAAAGCCAATAAGTCTAGTTTCATTGTCATTTTCATCTAATATGAGTTCGCAGTCTTTTGTCTCCTTCAGGTAGAGAAACACTCCTTACTTCCGTCCAATCTGCAGTTGCAGGGTATATCTGTTGTGTTAACTTAAGATGGTAACATTTTATTTTTATCGGTCCTGATTTTTAGATAACCTGAATCCAGTGGTATTTCTGAAATTTTGGCACCTTGAAAACCAAACCTTTTAATTAATTTTTCTATATATTTTGTTTTCATAATTAAATACAATAAAAACCATTTTCATTTCTTCAGATTTCTAATCCTATGTAATGTTTTAAGATTCCCAAGTCTGCTAAATTAAATTCTTAGTTTAAAAACTTAACCACTTGATTAATTTTATTTACATCACTTGATGAAATTTAAAAATCACTTACATAAATAACAACATAAATTTTGTTTTCATTGTTACCTTTTAAATATAAACAAGGATCAATTTTAATAAGCATAAAACCATTATCCATTTACAATTTATCCTTCAACACTTTAGCTGCTTGTTTTAATTCATAAATTCCTTTTTTTAGTTTACACACACTATCTTCTTTACCGGGAATGACATAACCTCCTAATTGCTGCATAAATATGTTTTCTTAAAATGATCCATTTAAAAAAGCTGTTTTGGCATCGAAATGTTTAAAAATCATGTTCTTTGTACCTGCAACAGTTAGAAAAATCCGAAGCGTTCCCAGTGTGCACGTTTCGGAACAATTCCGGAACCGTTCTGTAACTGTTCTTTATTTCCATTAACCGTTACTGAACAGTTCCAGAACGTGCACACTGGGTTGATTGTCGAAAAACAGGTGCAAAAACCTCATAATAATCGGTGCCATATTTCTGAGGAAATCCTCTTGCAACGAGCCTAGCTTTATATTTCTCTATATTACCTTCTTAATTTCTTTTAATTTTAAAAATCCATTTTCACGTTACTATGCTTTGTTTGTAGGTTTAGATATGATGTCCCAAGTATTGTTCTTCTTTAATGAGTTTATTTCCTCGTCCATTGCTTTCTTTCATTCTTTATTTGCACTTGACAATGCTTCTTTTACAGTCCACGGTTCAGTTTCTTCAGTGACCATTTTTGAGATGGCCACATAGCGTTCCGGGGAACTCCTTCATTGATACGTTCAGAGCGTCTTACTTGATTTTCTTTTATTTCTGCTGTTGATTCCCCTGAATAATCACTATCTGTACCATTTATTAAATCACTATCTTCTGTGCTGATGTTTTCTTCTGTTGATTTTAATTATTTTCGTTGATTTTTAGAGGCATTTCAATGACACTAGTTCCGTTTGAATTTTCATTCTTGTGAAATTTATCAAGAAAAATAACGTCTCTGCTAATCCTGATTTTATTTGTCTTTGTATCAAGCAATCTAAATGCTTTTGACGCTTCAAAATAACCAACAAAAATCAATTTTTCTCCTTTATCATCTAATTTTCTTCTTCGCTCTTTGTAAATAAGAGCTTATGATGCACATTTAAAAACGTGTAAGTGTCCAACATCTGGTTTTTCCGTACTATGGTTCTTATGGTGTTGTATATTGCATGCAAATTCCTTCTTCTTTTTTAAAAAAGATTGCAAATCATTATTTATGTACTCCCAACCTCTATCTGACTTTATAATTTTTGGTTTTTTATTATGCTGTGTTTTCATTACTTGAATAAATTCTTTAATTAAAGTTCTAACCTCATTTTTATTTTTCATTAAATAAACTTCAAAAAGTCGAAAAAAATCATCAATGATTGTTAAAATGTACCTTTTTTGACCTGGATTATCTGTTTGCCTAGGGCCACAAACATCCGTATGACTGACATCCAGTATTGCTTTTGTCTTCTGCGGACATTCTTTTGGAACTGGTTTACATGCCATTTTCCCTTAAATACAACATTCACACGCTATTTTTACACCACAATCCGTAAATTGTATACCTGAAGCAAGATCCTTTTCTGCTAATAATTTAATTGCTGTTGGGTTTCGGTGTCCAAATCTTCGATGCCAGGCATGTTGACAATATTCATAATGTTCTTCTTTTATTGACACTTTACTTGACACGAACACTTCTATCACTTTTGTTTGATCACACTTTTGAACTTCATACAAATCTGGAGACAACGTGGCTACAAGATGGATTTTACAGTCCATTTTACTGATTCCCTGCCGCTCAAGTGGTTATGCCCTTCGGCAACTCAGAACTAATTCTCTTCCAGCTTCTGAGCATCTAGGACAATGTTTTTTAACACGATTGCGATACAACGGTCGCATCTAAGCCTTCGTTTTGGCGTGCTTCTTCTGACCAGTCTAGTCTCTGGTAGAACATCTCATCTTCATTGGTAGCTGCTGCGTTATTCTTCTTGACATCCTGTATTAGCGATGTTACGCTTTTGAGTCCATTCTTGATTGTCATGTTGACATTCTTCTGGACTTCACAGGACTTCAGCATCTCTTTCTTGTACAACTCTTGCGGTACCACCAAAGCGTTGTTACCCTCCTGCATCCGTGGGCCATTAGCTAACGTCCTCACGCCAGGCGCTTGACAATCAGAACCAGTAAAGGACTTAGCCGAAGTATTACCTGCAGGTACTCTTCCTTGCTTTTACGGGCCTTAACCCCTGTTAAGGCCCGATGGTCTACCATCTAGTCAGGATAGATACTTAACCGCCTCCGTTAGTTACATAGACGTTATAGCATTGCCGAAGCATTGATGCAACGTCTATGATATCCAAGGGCACATGAACATTGAATGTTTGGACGTGGAGATCGATGTATCTCTCCAAGATAGCAGGAAGTTTCCGCAAGAGAAACGCATTCTGGTATCTCTTCTCAGAGATTATCCTCTCTAATTGTAGATTATTGGCATCATTATCTGAGTTAATAGAATTGAATATCTTAAGATCATTTGCAAAAAGTAGAAAATTAATGTAATTAAACACGACATTGATGTCAATGATGAATATTAAAAGCCGAAGGGGCCAAGATTCAATTTCTGTAGAACGCCTGATGTAGCTGAAAACACGTTAGAATACTTCTACTCAACTAGAACAGTTTGCTACCTGTCATCCAAATAACTTTTGATCCAAAAAATAATTTGTCCTGAGGAACCCATCAATCGTTTGCCTTAGCAAAATCAGTGTATATGACGTCAACATAGGACTAGAATTTCTCGGAATTAGTTTTCACAGAATTTTAAGTTTCACTCGGATATTTATGGTAACATTCTTTTAATAATAATGTATTACATTGTGATCGCAATTGGGAAAAAAGTTTATAGTCTGATCGTGATTTACAATTTTTTGTAAATTAATGGCGCTGTTTTTTAAGGCAATTCAATTGTTTAAGATCACGTGAGAACCACATTGGAAACTTAGAAATAGAAATTTGTTTAATCGGAACAGAAAAGTCATATTAATTTTAATTTAACATGTTCCACTGATGATTCATTAGAAAAAAATGAAAGTAATATGTTTAGATAATTTTGATGCAATATTACTACTCCCCATCCAATTTTTTTATCACTAGAAGTTGAAAAACGATCATATCTAACAATGTCATAATCTCTAAAACCTAGTTTAGATAAATTGATTGAAGTGGTCAACCATGTTTCTGTTAACAAAATAAATTGTAAGCAATAAGCGGAATTGATTGGCTCAGGGAATATAACTTGGTTCTTACACCCCTGACATTTTGATAGTATATATTAACGTCTTTCACATTTCCCGACGATAATATTAAATTAGCAAATTCATAATTTTTAGAAAGAGGGAGATAATCAACAGATAGGCCTATAGGATCTTCTATAGCTGATGTTCTGTTGATGTTGTCGGGTCTTCGTTCTGAACGACAGATTCATAGTTTGATTTTTCAGTGTCACTATAGTAGGTGCTCCTTGACGGCAAACAATTTTTAAGTTCTATTTGCTTTTCGCACGTCGAGATTACAATTGCAAAGTTTTGCAAATCCGAGCACAACCCGGATAGTAGAACAATTAACATTGAGGGAACTGTACAATTTCGTTCATATTAGTGGATTTACATTCAACACATAGTTTTGTCATGTTCCTTATACATGAACAAGTCTAAAAAAAATTTCAGAACCACAATTTGTTAATAATAAAATCAGTATGAATCATTATAAAAAAATGGTGGATCCAATATGCCAGACATGAAAATTAAAAATCGACTGAATTCGCTTGAAAATAGTTACTCGAGGGTTTTTGGCATCGCTGAATACAAATCTGAGGTCAGTTTTTGATAATTCAAAATAGCGAATCCAATATGGCAGCCATGATAATTCAAAATCGACTGAAGTTAATTGAAACTGGTTATTTTTTAAACTAGTATTTTTTGTAAACATACTATTGATTTTTGATTTTTATACTTTGAACATTTTCTCTTTGGATTTTTTGTACTTTGAATTTTTTCTTGGATATATTTTTGCTCCTGAATTCAATGTATAATTTCTTGACTAAAATAGATTGTATTATATAAAACAAAAAACAATTTTTAAATTAAAAATAAATTTTTTTTTAATTGGAACTACAAGTTTGCCACATTTTCGTTGTTAGTTCTGGGTAACGCTGAGAGCAAGATGATCAACTGAAAATATTCAATTATTCATTCACATGTACGCCATATTTGTACTCAGCGATCCCAAAAACCCCCGAGTAACTATTTTTAATCAAATTCAGTCGATTTTTAATGTTCATGTCCGCCATATTGGATCTGCCATTTTGATTTTTTGTTATGCCTCTTTGGCATCAAAAACATTTTTTCTATTTTAATTATTAACCGAAATAAGCATTTTTGTAGTCCCAAATAGCAAAACATTTGAGCTCAATATTATACTATTTGAGGTCCTAATTCAATGTAGTAAAATTATTTCTTCTTTGAATCTATATAGCTGATTTTTTCTATTTCTAAATATTAAAAAAATTATCTGAATTTTTAAGAAAAAGAATAATTAAAGTGTCAAAGATTATCGAAAAATGTAGATATTCAAATGCTTGATGAACAATCGATTAAACTACTGGATAATTAACTTGTTAAGATTGGAATCCACCCGCAACTTAGAAGCATTATAGAGTCAGATACTTTGGTCTTTTTCACCATAAACGTCGAAACGCTATAATTTACGCTCATGCTTGTAAGCTTTAGTGCGCGCTCGATCGAATATAAAAGCATTAGGTCTAAAGGAATTATCTTTAAGTTCACCTCGCCTCTACAAAAGTAATCGGTGCTATAAAATCGTAGGATCACTATGAAATGTCATAGTGTCTCCATATGTGTATATATAGTATGCTAAAGAATTGTCTAACTAATATCTTATACGATATGTATCAGAAGTTTATAGAAATAAATGGTGCCAAAGAAATAAATATACCATAAGTGGGTTGAGAAATAATCAGATAAAAGCTACACTCATAGAGGTTCCGAGATATTATAATTTGTCGAAAATTATCATCTATTCATTTCAATGTAGTGAAAAATTCTATGTTTATAAAAATTACCATTTATACATTTTATACATGATTCATATAACTTATTTGTACACTATTCTTAGTAAATTATTAAGGGATTTAAACAAAATTACAGGACAAAGTAAGGATCAAATATATATTTATGTTAATAAATTATATTAATATATTATAATAATAGATAATTCAATAATTCATTAATCATTATGAAATTGAATCTGTATAATTCATATGGTGAGGACAGTATAGAATTTTCGATTGTGTGTAAGTAGATATACCAGAATTATTTCAAGGAATTCTCGATCTGTACTGTATAAACTAGAGAATAGTTTCGGAATAATTCCATAATAGAGAATATATAAAAATAAAGTGAGATAGCAGGAAGACTTGGTGAAACAGGAATGAGATAAGCTTTGATTGGTCGAGATGATACTCGAAGTCACTTATAATCATGTTTATATACAAATACATACATTATATACATTCTAAAGCATACAGAAATCTATAAGCTAATGCAATATAACTACACAAATAAGCGCAAATATACAACACATGAACTGGTAGTAGTTACTTAGAAATTCACACCAAGTTATACTTATTTCAGGCGGTTGCGAGAAACAATTGTACTTGTAGAATTTTTATTACTTGAAAAAGAATTTTTTTTTCGAGAAAATGTATTAATACTTTTTGCTTTTTACAATATTTTATTTTTGTACATATTTGGCCAATATGGTTCCCCCTTTTGACCTACAGGTCCTGCAGGTTGAAAAATATGTCAAATATGAGCTACATTTTGACGAAACGCAATGTTACTCATGAAGGGGCCAATACGGGGCCCAGTCATCCTGATCGTTGAAAAATTGGTCTTTGACCTAAATTTATAACGTTACGTAATGTTACTCATAAAGAGCCCACTTTTGGACCTGTAGGTTAAAAAATAGATCAAAATTGATCTATTTTGTCATCTGAAGTTAGCCTCATGTGACCTTGAGACCAAATTTGAGATTATGTTCGCCATTTATCCATCGAATTTGGCCGCATATGGCCTTGAATGACCTTGATACCTAATTTGAGGTTATGTTCGCCCTTTGTCCGGTGAAGTAGGTCACATATGATCTTGTCTTTATTAGGATCCCCTTTGACCTGTAATTGTGTGTGTAGTTATTAAATTAAATGAAATACTATAAAAAAATGGTGTCTGGAAATTATTTTTTATTGTTTTTAAAATTTTTTGAATGTTCACAAATGTTTCGTTCACTTTCACGAAAAATTCGATAACCGTACTATGTTTCTAGTGAAGGACTTCATGAAATTTTGACGAACAGTATTTGTTGATTTTGAAGAATTTTGTGTCCCATCCAAAAGTGATGTATACTAGTTCACGAGAGGTCCGTGAACTTTTTTTTCCGTGTATACATAACCTACTAGGTAAATTAAGTTATTATTAGTCTAGGGTAATAAAAGAGTCTTATTGACCTCCTCGCAGGTGAATGAAGAACCTATTGTTACCATGCAGAAATAATGGATACTTTATTGATCTGTGTATTTTTAAGGTGGGACTTAAGATGCACCAGTACAGGTAGGTAAAGTGACAATGCCTGTGTGTTGCATGATGTATATTAATTATTTCCAAGACGTCTGGAAAATCGAAACTGCACAGTGGTGGGCTCGACGACATTTGAATACGGGAATAGATTTCGAATAGTTTATATACACATACATATATTTAGTAGTTGAAGACTGAGTTACGAATTGATTATTAATCATAAAACAATGGTTGAGCAGGCACGGAGTTCCACTTGGAAGTAGCTGCCGTTGGTCGAAGAGTTTTGTACCTGGAACTTGTCAATTAATCATGGATCGTGTGCACGGACACCTAACTCGGTTCGAGTTAGGAGCACCATAAACAAAATACATCTATAAACAAGTGAAATATGGCCTGACGTTAGCAATTGGACGTCTGGCAGGAAGTTCTTAACATTCTCTAAAGTTCTTGGACCATCTACACTTTTAAAAAATTACTTTATTTCAGGTCAATACATTTTTTGTTGAATATAGCTCCACCTTCTATTTTATTTTTCGTTAATTAGTAGTTACAATAACAAAACCGGTTTATTCAAGTCTCGGATCGCTTGTATTGAATTATTGTACTTGCTTGATCCTTTTACTACTTTTTATATTTTTTTTCCGGGAAATAGTTATTCGGGAAATATTTTTAAAATATTTTTTCTGGGGATGGGCTTCGGGAAAAAGGTCATCGGAAAAAAATTCTATTTGGGGTGATTAAAAATGCGAATGAAGTTACACTAGATTCTCAAATAGAAATCTGAGTCATGACAAATATTTCACATGTTTGATAGATTTAGAAGAAATAGAAAACATTTTTTGAGAAAACTTTAACATACATTTTGACTCTATTCATTTACGTTCTTATTGTACCACACCAAGAATGATGTACAAAACGTTTGTACATGGATTATTGTGTTAGAGCGATTATGTCCGCGTCTATAAGAAATGGGTAGGCGGGGGGCGCCAAAGTTTTAAACCGACGCCTCCGCAATCAAATTACAGTCCAAGCCACAAGCGGTCCATACATTATTTATGGGTTATGCCTCGTGCCTCACACGGTCTGTATATGAGCCCGTTTAATATATAAGCAAGGGTTTACAACATTGCATCGATCACTTTCAAGATCTATGATCTTCACTCACCACCATTTCTCATGATCTAAACAACCACAATGATGAAACAATCATTTTAAACATTTACTGTTTCTATTTTGTCAGTCAAAAGTCCTCTGATAAGGAAAGGGTTTAATAATTTTTTAAATTATACCGTTTTTCATTTTATAGCGATTAAATTTTGATAGGGGTTTCAATTCAGGATAGCGATCACGTTATTACACACGCAATCCCACTTACACTCTCACTCACATTTCATTTCACTTGAACGAGTGAATGAAAGTGATAATGAGAATCTTTAACATTTTTTTTTTTTGCTAAATTTGCATAAATTATTTCATTTTATAAAAAGGTAGATTAAGAAATATATAGTAAAGTCTCTAGGCATAACATATTTTTATCATTCACAATAAGAATAAGTTCTTGTTTTTCGAATGACTGAAAAATCTGTTATGCTTTTTAGTATCCAGTGTAGGAAAATCTTTTGGAACGTTCAGAGTCAAAGTTCATCATCAGATTTAACAGAATCTATTCTATATCTATCAGATTCAGAAGATGAGTATATTGATGAAATCATAGAGGTGACAGAAGATGAACATGAAAAAATTAGAAAAAAATTGCGTGTTATGGCTGTAACGAGAGGGATGGAGCAGAAAGCCTTTGTTGATTATTTATCAATGAATAAAGATTCAGGTGTTCGGAAATGTTTAAATATTATTTTTAAAAAAATCTTCGAGAAATTTATAGTTGGAAAATAAGCATTTATTCAAAAATGTTGAATTCTGTAAAAACTTATTAGGTAATTAATAAAATGTTTTATATTATTATTTGTATATACAAAACTTAAAAACACTTTTTGGAAATTTAAAAATTAATTTATAATTTTTCAAATGTTTTTACAACACAATTTGCCGTAGCTGAGGAAGAAGTACTTTCCCCATTATTTAACATTATTTCTTTCCGTGTATTTCATATACATATTTATTTTCGAAGTGATAATTTTATCAAATCATAATAAGATTTTAATTAATTATTATATTAATTTATTTATCATTGTAACACATTGCTTTAATGATTATTATTATTTATAAATAATATCAAAAAAATTATAATATAAACCTATTAATTATAATAAAAGTGTATAATTAATAAAAGAAGGAATCTTCGCAGTTGTAATAACTACAGCAAGAGGACAATTTCAGTTGGTGCGAGACAAGTTCTGAACTGGTTTCTATAATTGAATCAAGGTTTCGACTTCCCGTGGCGCTGAGGTGTGATCAGACTTACTCAGCGTGAGTCAGATAACCATCGGTGCCTTAAAGCTTGATGCACTTGTCTTCCAATCTTTTATAAACATACCGCCTTAATTAGGAAAATAATCCTTCTTAATAAATTATTATCATTTACGTTATAATTCCTAGCATTTGTAAAAATAATCCTAACTCTAGTAATTCTATAATTATTTAAAATTTTATTTTAAAATTAATATGACTTCATTTTTTAAATTACACTGAGAAAAAGAGCTGTTGAATCAATAAAGATTATTTTATTGTTTTGAAACCACCGATTACAATAATTCAGTATAGCATCACTCTTATGAAACAAAAATATAATTTTTTAATGACAAATTAAAAAAGAGCCTAAATTCCTAAACGGATATGTAAAATATTCTGGAACATTATTAATTAGGTTTAAATCTCGATATAAATTTCAGGAAAATACAATACATTTCGTATTTTATAAAATGTTTGGATTGTTCTAAAAAAATTGGATTTTTTGACAATTTGACAAACGTAGAGCATAAACTTTTAAACGGATTTGTAAAACACTCTAAAATGTAATTAATTGGGTTACAATCTCAATATATGTTTCAGGAAATTTAAAAACATTTGGTATTTTTTTAAATATTTCAAATTTTCTCAAAAAAAAATTATAAATAAAAGAAATTTCTAAACACTTTCCCTTTTAATATTACTTCATGAATTTATTAAAAATTTGAACTGACGCAAAAAGTTTTAAAATTTTAACAAAAACATCTCTGATGCAACAAATTCCGCCAAGGAAAAGTTTTTGTAATTCTTTAAACAATTAGTGGAATAAAAGTTTACCAAGTAAAGTTTATAACTAAAGTTTTCATATTGATTGATTCTATTAATTTTACTAATTATATTTCTGAATTGAGTCAATGTTTTACGTTATATTTTGAATTGTAACAAATATGAAATTCAATTTCATGATTAACATAAGCAAAAATGAAATATAATTATTCGTCTTAATAAAAAATTTTTATTTAAGGCAATTTGAAAATCTTGGCATCAATACTTTCAATTTTAAGTTAGAAAAATTACTGTCTCCAAGATTTAAAATAATTAAATAAAAAAAAAGAATTTTTTATTAAGACGAATAATAAGATTTCATTTTTTGCTTATGTTAATCATGAAATTAATTTTCATTTTTGTTACAATTCAAAATATAACGTAAAACATTGACTCAATGCGGAAATATAATTTCGTTCATAATTGTTCATCTTTTTGTACTTTATGAACAAGATCTGCATGATTTTCTTTAACATTTTTATTAAACCGTTTTAAGGTATCAATTTTTCAAAATTTTTAATTGCTTGTAACTTTTTCAAAAATTCATAAATTTTAATCTTTTTATGAATTTTGTAGGTTTTCAATAAAATTTTGTGAAAACCTTATGTAAAAAATTATTTATTAAACTAATACAAATATACATTAGTAACACAAACATAAGTATTCTTGTCTTTCTGTTTTGTCGTTTAAAAATTTTTACCGTGTAATTCTCATTTGATCCAGATATGCCTCTCATTGCCAGAGATTTATCTCTGTTCGGAATGACAATGGAATTTTTCAGTGTCTATTACAGTTATGTCTATTTCAGTTTCAGCATATATTGAATGTTGAGAGCCTTAGTTGATTTTTGTTAATCATTATTTGTAAAAATAAATCTCGCGTCAGACAACGGTGTAATCTCCAATTTCTCTAAAAGATAATATTGTATCTTATGGTGCGAGCTTAAAAAGGCAAAAAGAATATTAATGTTCTAGTCCCTAATAAATATAGTTGAAAACACTTTTCCTTAATTAATGATCCATCTTGGCAACACTTCGAAATAAATTATCACCAATTTGCTCTCATATGACCGCGGGAGAGTTGAAATTTCATGTTTTGTCACGGGCCCAAATGTTGCGCGCACTATTCTGTGACTATAGGTCGAACCGGTCATTGGGCCCCGTACCGTTGAGATCAAGACTGTAGATCTAGTGGTGTCTCACATTTTTCGCATTTTACTGAAGCCGAGGACACGTGTATCAGACGCGGTCAGCTTTTTTTGGGTTTTGTAGGATTTCTTTCGGTCGATCGAGCAGCACGCCGAAACCCCAAAAAACCTTAACATTCATCCAGCCACATTTCAGATAGACGGACAGATACAGTTTGTTATATCATGAGAAGAAAAAAGAAACCAACGAAAAGAACTCTGGTAATTCATTACATGAGAAATTATAGTTGGAACATTTAGAAAATTAATTTTTCTAGATTCTGAAACGATATATCTAACCTGCACCTAGTGGGCACATTAGTTCAAAAGATATTTTAAGGACGTTTTTTGGTCTTCGACAAAAGACGTTTTAACGACGTTATAGAAATGTTCTATGTCTTGGCCATTGGATGTCTTTAAGGTGTCTAAAAGAAGTCTCGTTGTTCCTAACTTTAAACCTAGATAAACTGTTGTAAATAGAAAATATTATTTTCCAAGTTCAACGTAGACTTAGAAAATGCTGAAGATAAATGTTATTGGAGTTCTATTAAATTAAATTTATTTAATTGATAAGTAAGATCGTAAACTTCGTAAAAGTTCATATTTATCTTAAACGGCAGAGGTTCTTATAAGGCTTAACGCTACAAAAGCCTAAGATATAAAAATTCGATCTCAGCTGTGTAAAGATTATTTTCATTATTTCTGTATATGCTTGACAAATATAAAATTAAACTTTTAATAAATTTAGTTCAATATTACTGTTCTTCAAGTTAGAAAATATTGTAAAGGAAATGTCCATTTAAGAAGATATGAAGAGAAAAACGTCAGAAAACGTTTTTTTACCAGATATAGAATGTCCCCGAACTTAAATAAGTCTTAAGTAATAGACGAATCTTTGCTTTTGGTATGTTTTTTCTTCAAAAAATATTTTCAACTTCAAACAAGTCTTGAGCCTAAAGTGAGCCTTGAGCCTCAAGCAAGTCTTAAATTTTGTCTACTTTAAGCCTACCTGCAGGCTACCTCAAAGATCCTTCAAAGCTACCTTAAAGCTGCTTTAAGGCTCACTTAAATCTCAAGACTTGTTTAAAACTGAAAATTCGTCTACGACATAAGATTGGCATAAGACTCGATTAAGGCTAAAGGCTTACTTAAGACTAAATACTTGTTTGAAGCTAAAAATGCGTCTATGACATAAGATTGGCTTCAAAGCGACCTCAAGGCTCACTTGAGGCTTAAGTCTTGTTCGATTCTAAAAAATTGTCTATAACTTAGGACTCACTTAAAAATAAGGCTTAAAATAAGGCTCACTTAAGGCTCAAGACTTGTTGGAAGCTCAAAACTCGTCTAAAACTGAGGACTGAACTTAGAAATTATGCTCGCTTTAGGCTTAAGACTCACTTAAGGCTCAAGACTTGTTTGAAGCTCAAAAGTCGTCCAAAACTGAGAACTGTACTTAACATAAGGCTTGTTTAAGGCTTAAGGCTCACTTAAGGCTTAATTCGTGTTTAAAGCTAAACATTCGACAGACACTTAGGAATGAACTGAGACATAATGCTAGCTTATGGCTCAAGTCTCAATTGAAGCTCAAGACTTGTTTGAAGCTAAAAACACGTCTAAAAGTAAACATTCGTCTGAGGCTTAAGACTTGCTTAAGGCTAAATAACTGTTTGTACCTGAAAGCTACTCGAAAATTTTAGATTGGTCTAAGATATAAAACTCGCTGAAGGCTTTTGAAGATTTAACTTTGCTTATAACCTTACATTGTTCTAAAATATTTCTTGAGATTTAGGTAAGTTTCAAAGCATTAAAGACTTTTTAGCTGGAATCAAGTCTTAATCTATCAGTGTGGCTTGAGCCTAAAATAAGCATTAAATATCTCAGGCCAATCTTGTGTCATACACGCATTTTTAGCTTCAAACAAGTATTTAACCTTAAGCGAGCCTTATGTCTAAGTACAGTCCTCAGTTTTAGACGAGTTTTGAGCTTCAAACAAGTCTTGAGCCTTAAGTGAGTCTTAAGCCTTAGTGAGCCTTATTTCTAAGTTCAGTCCTAAGTTTCAAACAAGTTTTTAGCTTCAAACAAGTCTTGAGCCTTAAGTGAGCCTTGAGCCTCAATCGAGCCTAATGTCCCCAAGTAGAAATGTCCGGAGTTAGGACGGAGTTAAACACCGACATGGTACTGACTCAGTACTGACCGTCGGTACTGACTTTCGGAACCCGATCAGTACTGGGAGTATACTGACTCCAAAACCGAATCAGTACTATGTCGGAGTTAGAAAAGTTCTAAAATCAGTACTGGCAGAAAACTGGCTTAACACTAAATCAGTACTGCGAAGGAGTTAAAAAAACAATCAAAATTTGTTATAATGTAATTAAACATTAAACATCGTTTGATTTATTAACAATTAAAATATTTGCAAAGATTTGTAAAAAATTATTCATCAACAATAATATCAAACATTTTATTAATTTATTATTAACTAATAGATATATTTTAATAATATAATAATAAATTATTATTAATTAATTATTTTTAGAATTATTACGTATTATTAATAATAAAAAAAAATTTATTTTTTAAAGCTGTATATATATTTTTATTTATTTATTTAACAAAAATTTTTCTTAAATAAATTTTTTTTTATTATTATTTTAATAAATAATTAGATTATAAATAATAAATAAATAATTATATTAATAATTTTTACCATATTATTATGATGTATCTATTAGTTACTACATAATGACTTGATAAAATGTATATAAAGATATATGTATAATAATTTTTCTTGAAATAAATATAATATGCAGTGGATTTATTATTAAAGCACTGTATATATCGGTCCCACAATTCAAAAGGAAGTTTATGCGAGACAACTCCCGAGCTTGCGTGGCTATGCGGTATGTGTATTCGACTTGCGTCCTCGAGGTCTAGGGTTCGGTCCCCTGTGCGTGCGATATTTTTCCGTCTTAGTTTTAAGTGTTTTGTGTATAATTCTTAACAGTGTTACATAAAGTATAAGTTTAAATAATTAATAACCAGTATTAATAATAATTTAGTCATTAATTTAAATAAATAAGATTTAAATAAATAATGAAAAAATAAGAAAAATATTTTTTTAAAACTTATTTTAATAAAAGGAATTCTAATAATTAATTAATAATAATTAATACTAATAATAATTATTAGTATTCAATAAATTACTCCCCATGCTTTAATAATTAAATAAGGAGCTTATACTGACCGCCGGTAAAAATCAGTACTGGACAGCGTTACCAGCCAGGGTTTTCCCAGTACTGACTTAGTACTGGAGTCAGTACTGCAATACTGGCAGTCAGTACAAGATCAGTACTATGCCAGTATTACATTTCTACTTGGGTCTAAGTTCAGTTCTAAGGTTAAGACAATTTTTTAGTTCAGGAACTATAAAATATCCACTGCAAAGTTCGGTACCAAAAGACAGGAACATAAAGAACACAGTTAAACATATGAAATTAGCAGCAAAATTAAACAAAACAACGTTTGGAATAAAAGGACCATCACATTTAATTAATTTGATAAATTTCGATATTATTAAAGGTGTCGTATTGGATAGTTTTGTTGTACCGGTGCTGCAAAGCAGTTTGTAACAAAGTGGTTCGGGAATTCAAAAAAGTCTGGAATATTTCCTTAGTGTTTAATTGCTGAAATTGTTACCTGTTTTAAAAAATTTAAAGTCACAAATTAGATAGCAAGATTGACACGTTCTATCTCGGAAAAATATTACTGAAAAGCTAGGGAATGGGAGAGCTGGACGTTGTATTATAGTTTACCAATTCTACATAATATTTTACCTAAAAGTTTATTCATGCATTGGTGTCTATACGTTGAGGCAATGTATTTACTATTGAATGACAATATCCATTTTTCGAATATAGAAATGGCTGACAAACTTTTAAGTCAATTTGTTTGTGAAACTGAAATTATTTACACTAAAGTGTCAATGACTTTTAATGTCCACCTACTACTGCACTTATTGCAGAGTGTTTATTACTGGGGACTACTTTGGGCTCACAACACCTATATGCTTTTGAATCGGAAAATGGGAAGTTATTGAAAGTAATACACGCAGCTAACAGAATGCACCACCAAGTTAGTCGTAATATAACTTTGCGATACGTGATGCTTATTTTAAAAGATCGTTTATATCCTGATTGCTCATATGAAATAAAAAATTATTTTGATAATATTGGCACAACAGTGGTTCAAAATACAATAAGAACAATTGCAATTAGATATTTCGGTTCTGGAAGCAGTATTAATAAACACTTAGTCGAAAAATTAGGTCTTTCTGGTCGTGCACTTTCATATTGTAAAATTGTAAAATATAGGTGTTTGTATATGTCAGGTGTTCAGACCAATAAAATATCAGATAATTCCTTTGCAAAATTAAAAGACGGTTCTTATGTGCAATTGCTTCAATTTGTAGTAGATTTCGAGAACAATATTGAAGCTTCTATAGTTAGAAAAATTGACATCATTTCCAATATAATTTACGATTACATTTTTGACATCATTTACGACTTCATTTCCAATGTCATATCCAATGTTGGATTTTTAAACAGAAATTCAGTCCTAATAAGTTTTAGACTATTTTTTATCATCAACAAGACTTGAGCCTTAAGTAAGCTTTGAGCGAGCCTTATGTCTAAGTTCAATCTTAAGTTTTAGACGAGTTTTTAACTTCAAACAAGTCTTGAGTCTCAAGCGAGCCTTGAGGTAGCCAACATTTTTTTACGCCGATAATTTATATGTTGATCTGTGAATTAGCCACACAAAAAAGTGTCGGGGTTGGGAGATCAGAGTACCCTTACCCCCCTGTATTTTGGGCCGCTCAACACGAATCTGGTGTCCGATTTGGTCCATCAAGACTGGATTTTTTCCTAACCTAAAAAAACATGTCCAATATTTAGTGGTATTTGGCTTGGTTAGACTACGACTAAACGATCGGCTAGTATATCAGTGCTTATGTGGTTTACAACTTTGGAATAACTTTTCCACTTTCTTATGTCCATTTTTATCAAGTCGTTAAAACCGTTTTAAATGATTAATTTTAACAGGTTGAGAAGCACTGCACTGCATCCAGCTGGCGACAATGTTATTAAGATCCAAAAAACCCGCGTTCTTTAAAAAATGTACTCCTTCGTTACCGTATAGTAAAAGGAATGTGAGAGACCCCCTGCCAATTATTGGTTCTCAAAGTGAAAAGATAATCGAAAACCAAAGAGAAATGAATTGGTTTCTCTCCTTTTAGAATATCTCAATAATTTACCATTTCAAGAAACACTTTCCGTCACAATTAAATTTTAATTTACAATTCTTTTCTTCTAATTCACTAAAGGCTATTCTAAACTTCTCTACAATTTTTTACTCAAAACAAGATTATTATTATTCGAGGGAGAGTATTTTCCCCTAATTTTTATTTTATATTTTGTTATAAAAAATAACTGATTATCATGGTTATGAGATCGATGAGATTTATATTTCCAAAATTTAAAATGACGGATCCAATATGACGGATGATTTTTGAAAATTTGTTCAAATTCGCTTAAAACTTATTGTTTATGGGTTTTTTGAGTCGCTGATGACGAATCAGACATTATACTTTTAAAATTAAAAATGGTTAATCCAATATGGCGGGCGAATTATGAAATATTTATCAGATTCAATTAAAACTCGTTCGTCAGGGGTATTTTGAGTTGCTAATGACAAATCTAACCTCAGATTTTCAAAATTTAAAATAGCAGATTCAATGTATTAATTATAAATGTAACGTTAGATATAATATGATATTTAGAAATGTTTTTTGGAAATTGACTCCAAAATTGCAATGTAATTCCTATGAAAAATTGCAATATTAAATTAAAGTTTTTCTGTAAAAAATTGAGCTATTTTAAAATCTTAAACAAAAGGTTTCTCTGTGTAGCTTAATTTATTAAATTTATAGGTTTTAGAATTGAAATAAGAAGGATTAGTTGATTATTTTGTTACTCTTAAATAAGTCGTTACACAAATCTTACTGATCTTCTGAAAAGTAAAAAATATCTCAAGTTCCAAGTCTTAAAACTACAGTACAGCAATTTATTTGCAAGAAGAACGATTACTTGATAGCAAAGTAGCTGCATAAACAAAACATGAATAATAAAATTAACCACCCGGAGAAAAACAAGTCTTAATTCTCTAATGACAACAGCTCAACATACTTCATTATCTACTTTGATCATAAAAATTTGGACAACACACCAACTCCATATTTGCCTTTTGACTTCATAAAGATTACTTATCTTCATAAAATCAACTTTCTCCGAACTGTTTCTCGAATCCTATCATCCGTACAGATCTGGACCAAAAAATTACAGAAATACAGTACAGAGTCTTGTAGTTGTTGCCTCGTCCAGTGAATTTAAATTTCCTTTAAAGTAGGAGTACATATATCTATAGATTATAGGGAAGACATGTATACACAAAAAGGTGCACAGGCATTATCTGCCAGTGTGGGGTGGGAGAGATGTGGTTTGTGGCGGGAGGGCCTCAAGGCCCTATCGCAGATGAGATCAGATCTCTCCACAAGGTTTACCGAGTGCTTGATACTATAGTGTAGCAAAACACTCGGGTGATGAGCGTCATTACCCCCACTATATCCCCACGTGGCCCCTCTTTCACAAAAGGGCAGTACAGTCGGCCATCTTGGAACCAAAGCAAGGCGAAACTCTTAATCATTCGTTAGCTACGCGGGGTAACACGCGCATCGCGTGCCAATGATACTCTAACGGTTAAATAATTAGAACAGATTACTTCACCTACCTAGTCACGCTAGTTTCAGATTTTTAACACATTTTTGCCATAAATTGCGTCTACATTTCTATCTAATATTGTAAATTACATAAGAATTATCCTGCATGTAATGACCCTATTATTATTAATGTTACATTGTACCTATGTTAATAGTTCATGCCAATTTTTTTTTAATACACTGTCGAAAAATGTATTAGACAAATACTGTAAATGGTTTATTTTCATTAAAAATTGCTTTAATTTTGACACAATCATTCTAAAGTAACACCTTATCACCAGCTAAAGAAACAATTCATATGACAGAGTTGCTAAGATCAGGGAAAATCTGGAAAAGCCAGGCAATTTTATAGAATACTGTTTCAAATGTTAATTTGACGTATTTGAATCGCGCAAATCGTAAGTGATGAAGTTAACAATGCTAATAAGTGTTTATTATTTGCCCTAGTGTAAGTAGAGTATCTTCTTGCTATCACAGTAAATCGTAAGGTGTTAAAATAACACTAGTATGGATTAAACTGAACTGCAACAATTAAATCCCTCTAGGATTAAATTAACATCAGAAAGAATTAAAATGATCCATTTTAGTGTTATTTTTTACTATAAATGAAATTTTAGTGCAAATCATTATAACCAAGTCAATTATGATTAATTAAAATTCATCAAATTTATAGCTTTACCATAGGTACAATAAACAATAATCTGTGTAAGTAAGTAAGTAGGCAAGAAGAAAATAAGTAAGTAATTAAGCAAGTAATGAAGTAAGTAAGCAAATACATATGTAAGTAAGCAAGTAAAGAAGTAAGTAATTAATGAAGTAATCAAATAAGTAATGAAGTAAGCAAGAAGGAAATAAGCATGCAAGTAAGCAACAAGGAAATAAATTGCTTACTTACTGGCTTACTTACTTGCTTACTTCTATACTTACTTGCTTATTTCCTTCTTGCTTGCCTACCTAATTATTCTCTTTTCGCTTACTTGCTTATTTCCTTCTTGCTTATATTTTCTTTTTGCTTACTTTCTTACTTGCTTACTTGCCTATTTCTTTTTTGCTTCTTTGCTAACTTAGTTACTCAAATCAGGGTCTATTGTTCCTGGTAAAGCTGAAATCAATGAATTTTGACAAATCGTTGCGACTTGGTTTTGACCTAAAGGAAAATTTCATGCATATTATTAAAAAATAACACCAAAATGGATTATTTTAATTCTTTTTGTGTTAATTTCATCTGCAACGCTTTTTAATACTTCACAATTTACTGTGATTTTTATTGAAAAAATTGAACTGTTTCACTATAAGGACTCTAATTACTGGGTACACAGAAAAAAATAGGACTCATTTTTGTTGCAACTCAAAATGAGTCAATATTAAACGACATAGAACGTGGCGCCATCTATGAGGTTCATTTTTGTTGCAGTTCATAATGAGTCACTTTTCTGACTAATTTTGAGTTTCGTTTTTTTCTAAATTTTTTTATCATTTACTTTTATTTGTAAAGTGAAAATAATATTTATTTTATTTTAATAATTCAAAATTATTTTTTATAATGAAGGAAGCAGATTAAAATTAATTATTCCCGTTCTACACTGAAGGGCAGAGTCCCACGACAGCGTGGCAAAACATAAATAAATGGTAAATAAATGTTCAGACTGATCAAACACATTTAACAAAATTAGTAACAGATTAATATATAACACTGAAGGGCAGAATCTCACGACAGTGTGGCACATTAGATGTGAAATATAATAAAGAATAACCGCAACACTGAAGGGCAGAACCTGACGACAGTGCGGCACATTACATGTTAATTAATCAAAATTATAACCAACATTAAAGGACAGAATCTCACGACAATGTGTCATACAAAATGTTAAATAAATATAAGAATAACTAACACTGAAGGGCAGAAACTCACAACAGTGTAACAAATAAGAAGAAGTAAAACAATTAAATATATTAATACAAACAATTAGATGATGATGAGAAAAGGACACTTAATACTTATTCCAAAAATAAGCACATCCGCAAGGGTTGAAAGGTAGTCCCAAACTGAGCCTCCTACACGTCAGGTCAGTGACCCGTTAGAAAAATAGAGTGGGGTGCTACCACCTATTGTGAATCCAAAGTAATTGAAAAATAAGGTTGACTTCAATAACCGAACCTTACAATAACTTGTTCAATATCGTTTATTAACTTGTAAAGTTCGATTGAAGGGTACTTTAGTCCTCTACGATTAATAGCATTAATATAAGTAGAGCATTAATATAAATATTTTCTGCATCTTCTTGAAAAGTTTCCTTTTTCAAAGGCGTTTCTACAGAAAAATCTTGAATATTTTCCTTTGATATACACCCAGAGAAAAATATTATTTAAACCAAATATATTTTATTTGAGTTGAATAAACGTATATATTTGTCTCAGAACCAACTAGACTTTTTATTTGTTTTAAATAAAAATTTTATTCGACATAAATAAAACATATATTTGAGCCAAATAAAATTTTATTTAAACCAAATAAAATTTATTTGAAACAAATAAAAAGTCTAGTTGGTTCTGAGACAAATATACCATTTCTCTGGGTGTAATCGCCTGTACAATAGGAATCTCATTAATCTCTGATAAATTATGCAGAAATTCAGAATCTTCTGGAGAACACGCTCAGCATCCTATAAGAATATTGAAACTATGTCAAAATTGACGAGAGAAATTATTGTTTATAGAATAAAATAATATGGTTAAATTGTACAACAAATTTCAGTAATAATATTTTTTGAATTAAATATAAAATAATATAAATTTTTCATTCTTACTATAACGGGAACAGCAACTGCTTTCAATGACTTAACCTCTCTCGGTAAACAAAATATTGTCTAGTCAGACCTTATAACATCTAAGAAGTTGACATTCATATCATCTTTTTTAAAAAGTTTTTCACACAAACAATCAAATTCGTTCAGCGGCTTAGATATCGCGGCTGCCCACTTTTCCCTTAAAACGTTTTTCTGTAAAAATATTTTTTTTATTTAAAATGATTACATTAATTATAAAATGATAATTTTGTACGGAGAATAAAAACATTTTGAACATCGCCGTTTGCAATATTTTCTCTTCTCAATATCATACCTATAAAATAATTAATTTATTAACAATATTTCTTGTTTTGTTCTTCGTGAAAATTAGAAATTAATAAAACATTGAACAATACTTGATACAATTGTCTATTAAGATATACATTTAAAATAAAATTACTTTAATTATTTAACTTTAAATTCTGCTTAACGCAGAATCTGAAACACGCATGTGAAATGCATGTGCTTTAGTTGCTGTGGGCAAAATGATATCTAAATGCATGTTATTTTGACCGTAGAAACTGAAGCGCAGCAATTGACACAGCGCGCAGGATTAGACGCTTTTTATATTATTTTTAATTATTTAAACTTAATCAAATGATATAATTTTACAGGCTATTAATTGTTATAAAAATTTCTTAAGAATACAAACAATTAATTTTATAAATTTTTAATTTTATTCCTTTTGCTATAAATATTTTTTTTCTATGCAAATGATATCTTGGCTGGAATGCCGCAGGAACTAGTGCACTTACCCTACTCAAATATAAATAAAATTTTTAAATATTTATCATTTTCATTAATAATTTTTTTTAACCACTTGACTGCAAAATTAAAGTCAAAATGTAAAAAAAGGATGAAAATTAAAAACAAAATGTTTTCTAAAAAGTCATAGCTATATGCTGCATGCGTCGCACGTTTTCGTTTTTAAATTAAATAAATAATAAAAAAGTTAAAAATTGTTAAAAACAACACTTTTAGCATATTTTTCAAAATCTTTGCCATGGACAATACCATGCATTTTTATTTTAAAAATGTCTAAAATCGCTTGCAATTTGTTACTCGGGGATTTTCGGTGTTGCTGCGATTGCGAATCTGATGTCGGTTTTTCAACATTCAAAATGGCGGATCCAATATGGCGCATAACTTTTTTAAAAATTGATCCAATTTACTTGAAATTTGACTGAGTCTCTCCAAACTTAACCATCTTTCTGTGAAAAATTTGTGTGATATTGTTAAATGGGAAATTAGTCATTTGGCCACCACTGCGTATATAAAAATTAAAAATTTCAAAATAAATATATCCCATCGTTTGCCCACAATCTGACAAGGCTTAAAAATTGTTAATTTTGTGCCTAACTTAGCCCCAACTGAGATTTCTCAAAATATTATATTACTGAAATGTAATTGAAATTTTTTTTTATAAATGAATAAAAATTTGAAAGAAATAAGAAAAATAAAACTGTAGTTAACTATATTAATATGTAAATAATATCCCGTGTAGAAATTTTTCCAAAAAGACCAATCAGGCCCAAATCTGGGTTCTCATTTGAGAAAAAATAAGAGAAATAAAAACTTTAGTTAATTTTACTATTTAAAATAATATGTTCCATGAATAAAAAAAAATGAGATGTTCGTGGATTTTACTTAGTTTATAGAACTAAGCTAATTCATATCTGAGTCGTGTTTTCAGTTCGGTGTTTCCCACTTCGATTCCATTCTCAATAATTTATTTCTTATTTTTAATCAATTTATTAATAATAGCTAAACATCATTTTCTAATGTTGTGTATAGCAAATTATTTAAACAAGTTAAAATTGTAAACAAAATTTCAACTTCAGTGTCAACTATACTTTGGTATTTATTAAAATCATATTAAATTCTCTATGAATTATATTACTCGAAAAATGTTAATTGTAATAAAAGTGAAGTTATTTAATATCATAATTAAAAGTTTATTTTATTTTCTTTCAATTTATTATTTCTAACCAATCATATTTTTCACATCTTTGATTCAAATAAATGTAAATCTAAATGATACTGTGAAATGAAAACTTACCCAGTGGGCACAAGGACGTCTAAAAGACGTCTTAAAGACATAAAAGGGACGTCTAAAAGACGTCTTTTAGACGTCCTTTTTACATTCCTTCAGATCTTAAATAAACATTGCTTTTATAACATTTTCTAATTTGAAATTCAGTAATATTGTATTAAATTTATTTTAAGTTTAATTTTATTTTTTCTAAAATGTGGAGAAATAATGAAAAAATTCCTACGAAGCTGGGATCGAACTCGGATACCTTGGGCTTGAAACACGGCGCCTTAAGCACCTCAGCCGTTCAAGACAGATATGAACCTCTACAAAGTTAACGATCTCACTTGTCAATGAAATGAATTGAACTTAGAAAAATTCCAATGAATTTCACATTCATTAATTTCTAAGTCCAAGTTGCACTTAGAAAATAATATTTTCTATTTATGAAAATTTTTCTATTTTCAAATGTTGAATGAAAAAGACGTCTTTTAGACACCTTAAAGACATCTAATGGCCAAGACATAGAACATGAATAGGACGTCTTTAAGACGTCTTAAAGACGTCTTTTTGTACATGTCCAAAAGACGTCCGCAAAAAGACATCTTTAGGACGTCTTTTGAACAAGTGTGCCCACTGGGCTGCTTATACGCGTCGTTGGCCTATGGAGATTAGAGCTTTATAGTCTATAAGTTCGTAGGTCGTCGTAGGTTCAATTTCCCTCGTGCCCAACTTTGTTTATTTCATAGGTTTGCGTTATATAAAAATTTTAATTTAATCAAAACTTGAAAACCTTATTTATTCATATTCATTACACTGAGAAAACTGGAGAGTCAAATTCAGAGGTTCAAAAAGTGTATGTTTCCTTTGCTTATGAAGAGAGTTAAATAGTCCTTCTAAAATAAATTTTGAATTGATAATGGAAATCTACTTGTATATTCTCTCCCATTATATCTGAGGGTTAAAAGTTGCGCAGAAAATGTGTACGATCTGATGCGCGCGAAATTATTTTTCTGACATTTTATGTATTTAATTTAGGGGTTAGGTTGCCATATTTATTCATTTCGCGCCGGATAAGGAAGGGATTTCTCAAGATGGTTAATTTGTCCCTCTGTTAGAGAAATGGCACGAATATCTGTCAATGGTGTATTTGAACATTTAGATTGTTATCCAATAGCTAACTCTCAAATATGAACGATTTGTCCCTCCAGATGTTTAGTCCAATACTCCAGTTTTCTCAGTGTACCGTTTTGTTCTTGAAATATTTATAAATATTAATTTACAATTATAAAAAGAAATCTGTCCCAAATTGGTGTTTTCCAAGTTTGGGATTTATTTGGGTTAGGCATTACATGCTGAGTTTGGGCATTCTCCAGGTACCTGAGTTTCGAGAAATAACCTCAGAAAATGTTCACGGTTTTTTAATGAATAGCACAAAAGTTGACTAAACATTATATGAAAATTTAAAAAAGAATACGCAGGTTTTACATTCGTTTTGGCGCTGACAATAAGTCGATTTCTTCTGTAACTTTGTAAACTACGACTAATCTATTAAAGCAAATTTAAGAAATTTTAAACTTTCATGCAATATGTTCGTATCAAACATTGAAAAACAGTGAACAGTTAAAGAATTACTTCTAGTTTCATGAACTTCGTAATTAAAGATTCCGAATGTTGCAGTAAAGCTAGCCTTTCAACTTTAAGGAAACGTTCGGTATTATGTAGATATTCAGATGTATATTAAATATAATTTTTGCATTGTTGGCAGGTACTTAAGCGACTGACAAAAACTGTGTAGGTGAGAGAATGTTACAGACGATAGCTATAGTGGTTGGAGGAGATTTAAAATACTGACTACCACCACGCCTCTAATCCTCTGAGTTAAAGGACTAGCCTAAGGCCCAAAAAGGCAAAGTGAGAGTCTCTCACACAAAAAATCGTCTTGACAAAAACAAATGAAGACGCGAGTAATCGAGCTCTTTGTAAAAATAATTATCGCTCAGCACGGCGCTGTTTGTTAATATGTCAAGAGAGAAGTAGGTGGAGCGTGAAAATGCTTTACACATTTAACCATCCCTTTTCAGTTCTCTTTCAACATCATTTATACCATTCTTATACTTCGTTTTCTTTTCTTTACCCAAACATTTTTTATAAACATTTAAACACTCCTCCTTGATATTTCATAATGTTAATTAACAAACAAACATTATTAATAAGTGTATTTATTATTCAATAATCACTTGCTGGATTCATTATTATTATCAATTCTAGTGATCTTTTTTGCTAGCGTATTATATTAAGAAATGATTGTTTGTGATTAATAATTTTTAGTTAGGTCGCTGATAATTGTATTAATTATTGTTTTTACTGTTAAGTTATAGAAACTCAAGTTATTTAGAATTAGTGGTGTAACTAATTAAATAAGTAAACTAAAATAAAAAAGTAAGTCATTTAATAAATTTTTCTAAAAAAATAATATTCAGAAACATATTTTACTACAGCTAAGAATATTATTAAAGGTAAAAATAGTTAACCCAACTAATCCATTACTGAATTTTCAATTGTTTATAATTTTTTGCTAATCACAATCAACAAAGATAACAAAGATACTTAGCTTTAGTTCCCCTCCAACAGAAGAATTTTTTTTCATATACATATTTACTTTCTATTATGAGTTAATTTAAAAAATATTAATTCTAATAGCTTCATTAATTAAGACAAATTAATCAAAAAACCTATTAAAATAATGTTAGGGTGTTTCTGATTTATGAAAAAAATATAACAATTTATTAAATTGTTTAAACAATTAATTGTTGTTATTTTTTATAAACTGAAATTCGGGCTAGTTTAGTAAAACTTCTACTAATGATAAAAATAAAAAATTAATTAATTAAACATTGTTTAAACAATTAATAATTTTTTTTCATAAACTATAGTTAGGACTAGAAATTTCTAGCTTTTTCTCAATTTTACAACTTTTCAGGAGAAAAACATCTACTAACAATAAAAAATAAAAAAAACAATTTATATATTAAATTGTTTAAACAATTAAAATTGTTATTTTTTTTATAAAGTAAACTTGGTTTTAGAAAGTTCTACTTTTTCCTAAATTGTGCAATTTTTTAGGAGAAAAACATCTACTAATGATAAAAAATAAAAAATAAATTAATTAAACATTGTTTAAACAATTCAGTATTGTTATTTTTTTTACAAACTTAATAATGTATTGTTGTCATTTTTTTCATAAAGTTCACTTAACCCTTTAACGACGAGATGTGCTACTTTTCAACATGAATTTCAATCTCTTACAATTAGTAGAAAAAAGCCATAAAAGTTTTTAAAAGTTCATACCCTACTATTTTTGGGGTCGCTCTTTCGAATGGTGTGGTCAAAATTTTCAAAAAATGATATTTAACCCTTCTTTTTTCAAAAATACTAAAAAATGTCAAGTTTTTTTAATGTAATTTTTTTCAAAAGAATTTTTTTCTCTGTCATAACGCTTTTCAAATACAACAAAAAGTATCAGAAACGTGTTCCCGATATTTGTACTTGAAAAATATTCATTTATAATTTTTATTTTTTTCGATTTTGAATTTAAAATGGCGCTTGAAGGACAAAATTTTTCCCTTATTTTACGTAAGATGACAAACTTTTTCAAAATTGCCCAAATCTAATTGAAATTTGATACTCGAGGGTTTTCGGGGTCGCTGATTACGAATCTGATATCAGATTTTTAAAATTCAAAATGGCGGATCCAATATGGCGTATGACTTTTTAAAAAATTGATCGGATTCGCTTGAAACTCGTTACTCCGGGGTTTTCGGGGTCGCTGGTTACGAATCCAATATTAGTTTTTCAAAATTCAAAATGGCGGATCTAATATGGCGGACGAAATAAAAAAATTGTTCAGATTTCCTTGAAACTTGTTACTCGGGGGTTTTTGGAGTCGCTGATTACGAATCTGATAACAGATTTTCAAAATTCAAAATGTCTTATCCAATATGGCGGATGACTTTTTAAAAAATTGATCGGATTCGCTTGAAACTCGTTACTCGGGAGTTTTCGAAGTCGCTGGTTACGAATCCGATGTTAGTTTTTCAAAATTCAAAATGGCAGAACTAATGTGGCGGACGAAATGAAAAAATTGTTCTGATTTGCTTGAAATCAAAATGGCGAAATTATTATACTCTATTTGCTCTTACTCTATCAGTATCAACTAATCTATATTTCACAATATTGGACAGGGAAAGTTAAAAGTGATCTACGGTACGAAAAAATCGATGTTAGTTTTTCAAAATTCAAAACGGCGGATCGAATATGGCGGATGAAGTTAAAAAATTAGTCGGATTCGCTTGAATTTTGTTACTTGTGGGTTTTTGGGTCCGCTGATTGCGAATCCGATGTTCGTTTTTTAAAATTCAAAATGCTTGGTATAAAATAGCTATAAGAATTGGTAAGGACAAACCATTAATACAAATAAATACTTATTTACATAGAAATCCAGAAATTCATCTGTTTCGTAATTATCTACCCTAAGATACCCTAAGTATAAATTTATATATAAATCCAAATATTTTTTTAAACCTCGTCCGCCATATCGAATCCGCCATTTTGAATTTTGAAAAACTAACATCGGATTCGTAACCAGCGACCCCAAAAACCCACGAGTAACGAGTTTTTATCAGGTTTGAGAAATTTTGAAAAATTAGTCCGCCATTTTGAATCCGCCATATTGGATTTGTGGAATCTAATGTCAGATTCGTCATTAGGGGCCCCAAAAACCCCAGTGTAACAAATTTCAAGCAAATTCGATCAATTTTTAAAAAAGTCATCTATCAAATTAGATCCGCCATTTTGAATTTTAAAATTCTGATATCAAATTCGCAATCAGCGACCCTAAAAATCCCCAAGCAACAATTTTCAAGGAAATCTAAACAATTTTTTTATTTCGTCCGCCATATTAGATCTGCCATTTTAAATTTTGGAAAACTAACATCGGATTCGTAACCAGCGACCCTGAAAACCCCCGAGTAACGAGTTTCAATCGAATCCGATCAATTTTTAAAAAGTCATCCGCCATATTGGATCCGCCATTTTGAATTTTTAAAAACTAACATCAGAATCGTAATCAGCGACCCCAAAAACCCCCGAGTAACAAATTTCAATCAGATTTGGGCAATTTTGAAAAAGTTTGTCATCTTACGTAAAATAAGGGAAAAATTTTGTCCTTCAAGCGCCATTTTAAATTCAAAATCGAAAAAAATAAAAATAATAAATGAATATTTTTCAAGTACAAATATCGGGAACACGTTTTTGATACTTTTTGTTGTATTTGAAAAGCGTTATGACAGAGAAAAAAATTCTTTTGAAAAAAATTACATTAAAAAAACTTGACATTTTTTAGTATTTTTGAAAAAAGAAGGGTTAAATATCATTTTTTGAAAATTTTGACCACACCATTCAAAAGAGCGACCCCAAAAATAGTAGGGTATGTACTTTTAAAAACTTTTGTGGCATTTTTCTACTAATTGTAAGAGATTGAAATTCATGTTGAAAAGTAGCACATCTCGTCGTTAAAGGGTTAAGGCTAGAAATTCCTATTTTTTCTAAATACAATCAATTGAAAAATGAAAAGCTATAAATTGTTTAAACAATGGTTAAATAATAATTTTTAGTTTTTCTATTATAATTAACTGTTTAAGTTACAAAAAATTGCACAATTGAGAAAAAGCTAGGAATTTACGGTTTTAAGTACAGTAAATTAAAAATTTAACAAAATAAATTGTTTAAACAAAGTTTTAATAATTAATTTTTCATTTTTCTTTGATACTTGAAGGTGGTAGTTATACAAGAAAATGCACAATAGAGAAAAATAAATTTCTAGTCCTAAGTACAGTTTATGACAAATAAATAATAACAATTAATTGTTTAAACAATTACTAAATAAATCATTTTTAATTTTTTATCATCAGTAGATATTTTACTCATGAAAAATTGTACAATGAAAAGAAACTAATAATTTCTTGTCTTAAGTACAGTTTTTAAAAAAATAATACAATTAATTGTTTAAACAATGTTTAATTAATTTATTTCTTATTTTTTATCATTAGTAGATGTTTTTCTCCTGAAAAGTAGCACAATTAAGAAAAAACTAGAAATTTCTAGTCCTCAGTATATAGTTTATGACAAAAATAACAACAATAATTCATTGTTTAAACAATGTTTAATTAATTAATTTTCTATTTTTTATCATTAGTAGAAGTTCTACTCATAACAAATTGCACAATTAAGAAAAAACTTGAAATTTCTAGCCCGAATTACAGTTTATAAAAAAATAACAACAATTGATTGTTTAAACAATTTAGAAATTGTTATATTTTTTTTATAAATCAGAAACACTTAAACATTATTTGAATAGGTTTTTTGATTAATTGTCTTAATTAACGAAGCTGTTAAAAAATATTTTTTACGTTTTTATGATTTTTTGTAATATACTTATTGTTATTAAAAAAAATGTTAAAAAACATAAATTTAAAAATCGGGTTTGAGAGATCGATGGAGAATTTAATTACGAAGATTCAGAAAAAATAGGAAAAAGTATTTTGGTTAAAAACTGAAGAAAACTTTTTCTCCGTGGAGAGGAAACAAATTTTACTATTTGTTAACTAATATTGTTTATAACAATATAAATAAACTATTTTTGGTTTTATTTTTTCTCTGGAGGTCATTTTTGATTTAATTGAACTAATTTGATCATGTGCAGTAACGGAATAAGAAAATAAAAGTTCTTTTTAAAAAAAATGTGCATTATTAATTTGTTAATTTTAAATTAACAAAAAAATTATAAACAATTGAAAATTCAGTAATGGGTATCAAGGAATGTCTAGAGAATTTATTAATCTTTAATTTAAAAACAGAAAACACTCAATTTGATAAAAAATTGTAGGATTTAGACAGTTTTGAAGGGTAAATTTTAAAAAACTTCCACTGTGAGGCGTATAGCGTAGAGCTTATTTTAATGTTATTTACATATGTCATAGAGTCAGTAAACCATTGAAACGTGAAAGTTATTTTTTTGTGTTTTTCATTAAAATAAATGTAATTGACCAGCATTGTTGATATTTTACATCTTATTTATTTTGAACTATTATTTCCTTGATTTTAAAAATATATGTTGAATGGAAAATGTGTCAAACAAAAAATATGTCAAATATTTGAAAACTTTTTCTTAAGAACCCTTGGGGATAGTTTTGAAAGAAGGAAGATTCAAAAAGTGGGCGGGCAAGTGATAATCTGCAGGTGACCACAACAATCCTCATGATGATTGAGATGAGCACACGAGCAAACAGCTTAAGAGAAAATCTACAAGTTTGTAAACGTGTATAAGACCGGTTAGATCGGCTTAATCTTGAAAATTATCCAGTTAACTTTATCCAAAAATTTGAAAAGTCCGAACTTGGGGCGGAGTCTTTTAGACCCATTCTGACAAACAGAAAAGAAGATGAAAAATATAATAGGATGGAAGTGAAGAAGCTATCTTAGTTAAGCTACTGCATTGGCTAGCTAATACGTCTTTTATCCTTGAATGGATTTTAAATGTATTAGTTGAATCTCTAATCCTTGTCGGTCATGGTTGCGGTTTTCCTTGTGATTTTAAGGACATGTACCAATTCAAAAAAGTACTTTTGCTAACAATATCGTTTAATATAAAATTAATTAATAATTAATAATATTTTATTAAATAATAAATAAAATTTTGAACAATAATTGTAGATTATAGAGATTCTTTTTTAATAAAATGTTTTAGTACAAAACTATTTTACAAAATATGTTTTCACATACAATAATAAACAGTATAAAATTTTGAGTTTTGTTATAGTTGATATAACTTTAGTATACTGAAGATAATCAGTGAAAGTTAGTTTCAAATTTATTTTCTAGGTACTGAAAATTGATCAATTACATCTGTTATTATAGATTATCTAAAAAAATAATAATGACTGCTGATCCTTTTTGTGTGAAGTATAATTTATTCAAATTAAGAATGAGTGCATCTCTATATGAAAACATCAGCGATCACACAGTCAAAGAATGATGAAGCAAATTCAGCCAATCACAAAAAAAACTTTTGATCTTATCCACATCTTTATTTACAATATTTATAATTGAATCGAAATAATAATCTTGAATATCTTGAATCTTTAATTTATTGACACAAAAGTCATTCAATTGTCCAGAGAGCACATTATAAATTCAACTTTCAAGTCTTTTCTCCGAGCAATAAATCAACAGAGCATCGATTACTCTTGGTGTCGTGGTATTTATAGTGTTTCATATCGAATGATTTAACAGAATGCTTGAGTGGAAATAATCATTCAAAGAAATCTTAAACTGAAGCTGTATAGGAGGACGAGAAAAAGAAGCAGATGGAGAAGCTCTAGGAAGATGATGCTGTAAAGGTAGTCAAGTTGGTCATTAAGTGTCTTGAATCATCAAATGAATTTCTTTGTTGCTGCTGCTGCAATTTCTTCTAAATATTTTTTTTTGATCCTGTTCTTCTTCTTTTCATTGTAATTGTACAAATAAAGCTAAAACTTCATCGAGAGAGGAGGAGGAGGACTAACTCCCTCCTCGTTAATATAAAAGCTAAGATGTCGGACAGCAGGGAGTCCCCTGAACTTCGCAAGTCTCCTGCGGTTTTGACGGCTCTATCCAGGTTTTGTTAAGTGGAAAGAGAGAACGAGAAATAGAGCGAAATTGAGAGAGAGAGAAAGTCTGATCCATTCTTGAAAATGAAGAAGTGAGAAACTCTGATTTAAATTCGCTCACGTGGTGTTAATCCCAGTTCACGCGTCTAAACACACCTCATGCATCATATTAATAATCATTCTTGTGTTCCTCCAAATAGAAACTCAAGTAAATGCTAACACTTTTGGAATTGTTATTTTTTGACTACTTCCAGTGTGAAAAGTTGTAGAAAATTTGTGTAATAGTTATGGAAAATAAAGTAAAAGCTCTTGAATTTTTCTCATGTATAATATGCCCCAACAGCAACTGATATGATATCCTACGAACGTCGTGGTCACATCCGAAAATTTGGAAATCCCTAGAATGTCCTTAAGGTATCTTAGGACATCTCTGGAACATCCTATGAATTAGTTTCCGGATATCCTTAGGAATTAATTTTACTGTGACTGCAAAATGCACAAAGCAGTTAAAAGTAATTAAAATTATCATTAAATAAATAATAAGAAAGATCACTTTGGTATTTTGAATTCTGTCAGAAATTTTGAGCCTAATATGAACATATGTTAATACCTAATAATATAAGACGTGCTATTAGGAAAAATTCCTAACTGTTCGTTGAAGGTGTACCTATTTAGAACCGATTTTGAGCATAAGATCGTCATTTTGATTGTATTTTAAAACCTGAAATCAACTGTGATTTATCACTTTCTTTTTACCGTATATACAATGCTGTCATCAATATTCATTTCATTTTATAGAAAATAATAAATGGCGAGAAATGACAAATTTTGTTTTACTGGGAATTTTTTGATTTTTACTGGGAACTCTGCTATGAACAGAAAAATGTACTCCGCATTCGAGAAACTCATAGAAAAGTACTGCACAGAATATTAAAAAAGTAAATAAATTAATTGAGGAAACGTTGAGAGTCAGGAATAATGTGCCTGCATTTAATATAACTGTAATCACAAATGTCCTTTAAGTGATATTTTTTTAATTTTATACCTTAATATCTTGTTAATCTGTTGAAAATTATTCGCATCCTTTACTTTTGTAACGAATTAAAAAATAACCATCCACTATGCATATTCGGAAAAATAAACAGAACCAAAAAAACAGACTTTAAATTTTAAGTGTGAATCTTAATTGCTTAATATTTATAGGTGTATTATAACCTGAAATAATTTTCGTCCCTAAAAGTCTCTCATGGAGGTACACGAGAGATTATTATTATTAATTATCACTTTCTTCTTCTGCCTTTGTTAAAATTACAAGTGAGATTCAGGAGGGCAGGCTGAGGCATATAATATGTCCTCGAAGCAATTCGCAACGATCATATCTTCCATCGCTGGATTCATAACTTACAAGACAAGTAATTATAACTTTAGAATTTACAGAGGGTACATACTTTACACCATGTAAGTACTTGGATGCATACAAGTGCTTTCTGGGATGTGTTGTTCGGACATTCCATTAATGAAAGGATATTGGTGTATCATATGTGTATATTCTTTGCAAAACAAATATTCTTGAAACTATGCAAATATTGTTGCTACGACTGCACGCGCACGGCCCAAAAATATACATATTTAATATTGATACATTGTTATTTTTTTAATTTAGTTTCCTTTTCCAATAATTAGGGTAAGATTATCCTACTGATCATCTTGTCCATACCATGGGGGTCATATTAAACACCCCGGTGACCAAGATGATCCTTTTGTAAGGTTTTAGAAAATAGATATTTTATAGTAAAAAAATTAATTACCTGCATATATTTAAAATCAGAACAGTTAGGTAGATTAATTATCTACTAGTGTGTACAAAAGAAAACTCGAATTTGTTGATTATCTTTTGAATAATGGTTATTTTCCCTTAGGGGTATCATCTCGTACACCTTTCCCCTATTCTCTCGACGGAGGATTTTGAATAAATTATTATTTTTGAACAACAAATTTTCTATTTTTATGGTAAACCTGAGTTAAATTTTTAGACCTGCTTACATTCTTAAATCCTTTAAATTTTAGTATGTAAAGAATGAAAGCAGAATTTATTTACATTGCAAGTTAACTAACTTTCCTTCTTAAAATCCTGGTCAAAGTCAAAATCAGCTGGTAAAAGGAGATAATCAGGAGCTATTAAAACCTGATTTTAAAGTGCTTCACGAGTTCTTTTAAAAACTTTTTTCCCCTGCTATACACACAAAAAATCCTGGTATAAGTTAATCCAGGGTTACCACAGGTCAGCGAAATCAGGGAATTCAGGGAAAAGTCAGGTAAAGTAAAATTGGTCAGGGAAAAGTCAGGGATTTTTATTAAAGTACTGGAAAAAATTGAATTTTGGAGAAGTTACAAATAATTGCAAAAATTCAATTATCTTTAAAAATAATAAAATTCTTATCCAAATTTCAATTATTTTTAAAAATTTTAATAAAATTCCTTGCAAAATTTCAATTATTTTCAAAAAATTTTCCTCAATTCAATGATTTTCAATATCTACTATTTTATTAACATTTTTTAAAAGAATCCAATTATTAAAAAAAATGATGATAAAACTCTAAGCAAACATTAAATTATTTTTATAAATAACAGAAATTCAATTATTTACAAATTTTTTATAAATTTCTTCGAAATAATTCAGTTATTTTCATAAGTAATAACATTTTTTACAAAAATTTAATTATTTTCATGAATAATAAAACTTATCATAGAATTTCAATTATTTTTAATATACAATTTTAATCAAATTCCTCGAAAAATTTAATCATTCTTGAAAATTTTATTAAAATTCCTCAAAAAAATTCAATTATGTTGATAAAATTCTTTATGATAATTCAATTTAGAGAAACATTCGTTTATTCACAAAATTATTTATTTTTGTTTTTAAATAATTAAATTCTTGTCGAATTTTCCAAAAAAAATTCATTTAATAATGAATATTAATGAATATATTAAAAGCATTATAGCATGAATTTTTTAAAATAATTGATAATTGACTACTTTCGAAGAATTTTAATAAAATTTTCGAAAATTTACATTTTTCGAAGAATTTACTTAAAATTGTGTTAAAAAATAAATGAAATCCTGTGAAAAATTTTATTAATTTATGAAAATAATTGAATTCCTTCAACGAATTTTATTACTTTTTATTTAAATAACTAAATTCTTTTAAGAACTTTTATTAAAATAGTAAATTTAAAAAATTTTTGAAATTCAGCGAAGAATTTCATTATTTGTGAAATGTAATTTAATTCTTGCAAAAAATTTTTGAAGATAATTTCATTTTTCGAGAAATTTATTTAAAATTAAAATTTTATTAAAAATAATTGAAACCCTGTAAAGAATTCTATTAATTTATGAAAGTTAATGAATTCTTGCAACGAATTTTATTATAATTTTTGTAAATAATTTAATTTTTTTTTAAACATTTTATGGAAATCGAAATGTTTATAAAACATGAAGATATTAATTACTCCGAGTCGAAGACTCGGAGTGATTTGTATCTTCATGTTTTATAATAATATTTTTATAAGCTGTTGAATTTTAAAAATGTTTGTCTGAAAATCAGGGAAAAACAAAATTAATTTTTTGTGGCAACCCTGTAATCTGACTGTAAAATGTAGTAAAAATAGTATTTTTACAGTAAATTTAACTACTAAAAAAGCTATTTTTAACTATTTTTGGCAGATCTATTAACTGTTTTATTTATTTTTAATAACTAGTTTTTATAGTTCCAGTAGTTCTCTGAACTGCATTGTAATTTTGAATAAAGAGGAATTAATGTTTTAGTCTGTGAACAAATCTTAAACTGATAAGAAATCATAAGCAGCAAAAATTGAGGGACAGGCAGGGAATAAAGAAAACTATGAAGTATGTCTAAGGGGCAACTAGGCTTAGGTTGTATAGAGTTAAGTTATGTTTAGTAAGATAGACTTACTACAAACATTTAATATAATGTTCACATTTCATCTGAATTAGGTCTTCAGCTTCATTTGCATTGGGTAATAATCAATCAGATATTGAAAGTTTGTTTCTCATAACGAATTAATGTCTAAGCTTATCATGCTGAGTTTTAAATTACTTTTTAAAAAGTTTACATATAATATTTCATTCTTCTCCATTTTCAGTACAATTTTCTTTACTAATAATATTGTCTAAGAACTACGGTTACCAAAATGGTATTTTAAGGCAAATTCCTGAAGTGTACCAACTAAAAAGTAAAAATTCTCTACCCAAGTCCCATGCAGAAATTGAGATTGGAATTTTATGGGGTCCTAGCCAGAATTCCCTATCTGTAGTGGGGAACTGATTAGAGAAAATCGTTAGAACCCAACTACTTTCATAACGGTCGGCAGATGGGGTACAGACTAGAATATCTAGTCGGGAACTAGTATTAAAACTAGCTGTGTGTTGATAGGGCCCCGACTAGAATTTTCTAGTTGACTTTTAAAAATTATTATTTTTCAACTTAACCTATTTATAATTGAATTCTTCATTCATATTAACATTATTAATGAATGTTGTACACGAAAAACCTGAAACTTGAGTTGAAAAATCTCGTGCCCATGGGGGATCAAACCTAGGACCTTGGGGACTCCAGTCGGATACACATACCTCCCGGCCGTGATAGCTTGGAAGCACCTCCGCTTAAATAACATCACGTGCAGCAATTCACCATTTGCCCCTATCTCTAGTAGGGCTCTCGCTAGATTCTAACTAGAATCTCTAGTCTAGAAAAACTAGTCGGGTTCCAATCAAATTCTAGTTAAATAATTTTTACCAGCATTATTTTTTAAAAAATTTTGCATATTATTTAATTATTTCATTTTTTAACATATTTGATACCTAAATATTGTAATATTATCCGTAAAAATAATTATTTAAAAATATATGTAAGTGCAATTATACTTTAAAATGTTTTTGACAATTCATAAAAATATTTATTTATAGAAAGACAATTTATGTATATTACTTGTACACTAGTTTGTCGCTAGTTGGAAATCAATAAGGTCCTAGTGAGTTTTCTAGTCTGAATTATCTAATAATTTCAATTAATAATAATTCTTTATAATCTAATAATAATTTAAATTATAAAATTATTAAATTATTTAAATTATTAAAATAATAAATAATAATATCAATTAATAATAATTCTTTATAATACAAAATTAGTAATAATAATTCTTTAACTAGAATTTGATTGGAAACCGATTAGTTTTTGTAGACTAGAGATTCTAGTCAGAATCTAGCGAGGTTCTAGACAGATTTTTCTAGACTAGATTTTCTAGGATGGTTCTAATCAGAATCCAACATTTGGTAGGGACAAGTAGGGAAATTTCTACATGGGGTACTACATACATTTAATATGGCCTTCATTATTAGATTTATTTATTAATTTTGTTATAATTTTGTAGCCCTATAACCAAACATTAATAATTAATTCTTCAAACAACTGCCTTACATGTCAAAATGTGACTTATTCTTATTTGACTTATACATATAAAAGTGTTCCTTCCTTTATTGTTTTTATTATTTTCTATACGGAACTTATATTTTTGATAAATTTTATTTGAGCAGAAAAGTACATTTCATGTGCGGAAACCTTGCTTTCAGTATATTCAATTTTTTCACACATGACAAAGATTGGTACCAAAAATGAAAAGCTTAAAAATTTGCCAAAATCAGAGATGAGGAGAGTGCGAAAATTGTCAATAAAATTTTTAAAGAAAAAAAATTTAAGATTTAAATTATAATCGTATATGTGGGATGGAACGCGCAGAAAGGTGGAAATGAATGGCGTAGGACCAAACACTATACTCTTATGTGTCGTTTCAAGATGTTATCTGCGGCAGCTAATATAGTTGTCGTGGATTTCTTGAGGCAGAGCGTAGATTCCACGGGGTTTCTCTTGTCGAGGGTCACTGCGGGGCGCCTATTCGATCTGGCAAAAGCATCTGCTAATTCGGAATCATGGGAATTTGATTAGCCCTTCCCTTCATGACACCTAAACTCTTATATGGTGTCTTCTTTTTTCGCGTGCTGGAATTCTCGCGAATGCGAACAATTCTCTGCGTTTTAAGATGTAGTATTATGTATATAGTTTCTAAGAAGTCAAAAAAGACTTTAAACCCTAATTTTTTTCTCCTTAATTATTTTATTTGAGGTAATGAAACTTTTCGCATCATATTAGATATTATTAAGGGAATGTTTGCCTGTAAAGAATAAAAAATAATTTTTTTACTATATGCGTTTCAGCATCAGGGGGGACCCAAGGTCAAGGTAACAAAATTAACGATCAATCGGTGGACAAGCTACAGACTCTTAGGAACGTACGATATAAAAAAACCAAAAGTGATTTTGAAGCTGAGACATGTGGTTAGGCATCACTCCTATAACCAGGGTAAAAAATATTTAAAAAGGAAAAATCAAACAAGTGGGAGATAAACTCGTATACTAAAACCGAGAGCACAAGTGTACAAGTTTCTAGTTGGTATATAAATATATTTACCATAAATAAAGGTGAAAAGCCTAGGGGTCTGGCTGGACAAGCTAAGTTTCGACAAATTGAGATTAGTATATTGAAATTCAAACTTGTAAATGATTTAACCTTTAATATCCAAAGATATAAAAGTTCCCCTTTTAGGATATTTGATAGAAAATCCATAAGGTACAACTATAGTTAGAGTTACACTACATTCTTAATTTTCAAATCTCTTTTCATTTTCACATAATCTAACATTAAATGCGGGAAATTGGATAATATGGAGATTCCACACTCAAGTGATTGCTACTTTCTTAGGAAATAAAGATTATGAAATAGTTGGCTTCTTATCTGCAACAATAAACTAGCCAGTACAGAGGCGTGCAAGAAAATAAATAATATGGAACCTACAGGTTACGATCGCCTCCAGATTTGCACGTTGTGCGCTCTCAAGAGTATTTATTCAACTGTCGAAATACGAAATGAAATACCCATACATCGAATTTAAGTGCTTGAGGCCTATTGCATTTGTGTAAGAGAGAGAGAGAGAGAAAGAGAGAATGGAGAGGTAAAAGTCTGTTCAATATAATTGGTCTCTAATTCGAGCCCGAGACGAAAAAGTAAACTCATCTCCTTAATTTAAACCTTCTCTCGCTCTCACCTCATATATTACCTTCACCTAATAAACTCTACACAAAATTATTAGTCTGTAGTATATCTCTCGGCATCGTGAACTTGTAATTTTTTTTCAGTTTAATTATCTTCTGAGTATTTAAAAAATCTACAAGACTTGTAAAAATATTAGAAAAAATTGTAAGTAAATTTTAAAAGAGAAAATATTTGAACTAGGTCCGTAAATCCCGTAAAGGCCCGTAAATTTGTTTCAAGTCGGTAAAAGTAAGTTTATTTAAAAAAGATCAGTAAAGTTCAAAATTTGATTAAAAAAAGACAAAAATTTCATAAATTGTACGATATAATTTGGAAAATTTTAGAAAAATTACAAATGATTGCAAAATTTAATTATTTTCAAAACTAATAAAATTCTTAGCAGAAATTCAATTATTTTCAAAAATTTTAATAAAATTCTTGGCAAAATTTCAATTATTATCAAAAATTTTCCTCAATTTAATGATTTTAATAAAATAATAAAAAGAACGATGCTGAAAAATGGTCAAAATTTGCCCCCAAAGGGGATTGTAAAAGAAGTATATGTTTTTATAGATTTTGACCTGCTGAATCCGAAAATCACCCTTACAAAGTTCTAAACCTTGGGGAAAGGGTTGAAAAACCACCCTTAACTCAGAGACACCGTTTTCAATAAACAACAGTAAAATATGATAAAATTATGTAAATAAGAAATGTTTACACTATAATTTAATAAATTAAGGTAACAGTAATAACAACCGCATAATTTAAATCACGATTACGACTCTTGCAGTTTAAAAAAACTACCCCCTCATACATCAACACTTATGCCAAAACCCCAAAAATTTATAAAACGTCAATATATTGATACATAACAATGCAATAAATAATCCTTTAAAAATAAACAACGTTTACCACTACTGTAGAAATATCGGCCACCCCTAAATATGTTAAAAAACAACCCTTAAACAACCAAAAACGAAAAAAAACTTAAAATGTCATGGACTAAGATTCTAATGTTTTTGTTAAAGAGTTATCCCCACCAATAACAAATAAGCAACTATTGTTACATCTACCATTAACTCAACAACCCTTAATCATGATCAAAAACTACCCCTATATCATCCCTAAAAAATTATCTCCGAAGTTACAAATTAAAAACCAAATTATTTTGCTATTTATGACACTTTAAATAATTGTTTGATATGGTGATAATCAATTTATTGCAATCAATAAAGAAAAGAGTTTATCAGGTAAAACCACTGAGGGTAAGAAATATTATAGTCCAATCAATGAATATAAGGGTTGTCAGGTCCAACCACTGAAGGTAAGATACATTGTTGTCCAATCAATAAAGATCAGAGTTATCAGGTCCAACCACTGAAGGTAAGAAACATTGTTGACCACTCAATTAAGATTAGTGTTATCAGGTCCAACCACTGAAGATAAGGAACATTGTTGTCCAATCAATGAAGATCAGGGTTATGGGATCCAACAACTGAAGGTAAGAAACATTGTTGACTAATTAAAGAAGATCAGGGTTATCAGGTCCAACCACTGATTGATTGGACAACAATGTTTCTTACCTTTAGTGGTTGGACCTGATAAACCTTATCTTCATTGATTGGACAATGTTTCTCACCTCCAGTGGTTGGACCTGATAACATTGATCTTTATTGAGTGGTCCTCAATGTTTCTTACCTTTAGTGGTTGGACCTGATAACACTGATCTTCATTGAGTGGTCAACAATGTCCCAAGTGCGAAATGCCAAGACTGCAAAAACGGCCCATCATTGGTCTAGTAATGTCTGCCGAGAATTGGCAGTAGTTACTGGGCCATTACTGGTGATCAAAACGTCCCATTGATGGGCCAATGATGGCGCCGATGGTCAGATTTTCAAATTTTTTAGGACTGGGCCAGCTCTTGGCCCAATAATGGCACATTCACGGCAAAGTTGATCAATCTTTAATGGCAAAATTCAATTGCCAGTGATGTGACGACGATCGGCCCATTAATGGCACATTAGTGGCACTTTAATGGCAAAAATTTTTTGTCTTTAATGGCAAATTATAATTGCCAGAATTGGGGCGTAGCTTGGCCCAATAACTGCACATTATTGGCAAAGTTAATCAATCTTTAATGGCAAAAGACAATTGCCAGTGATGTGACGAAGATCGGCCCATTAATGGCACATTAGTGGCACTTTAATGGCAAACATTTTGTATCTTTGATGACAAATTATAATTGCCAGTATTAGGGCGTAGCTTGGCTCAATAATGGCACATTCACGGCAAAGTTGCTCAATATTTAATGACAAAAGACAATTGCCAATGATGTGACGAAGATCGGCCCATTTTGTTTTCTTGAATTTCTTGAATGGCACATTAATGTCTATCGTTTTGTATCTATGATGGAAAATTATAATTGCCAATATTGGGACGTAGCTCGGCCCAATAATGGCACAGTATCGGCCAGTGTAGTGTACCTTATAAGAACCCTTTTGCTTCCTCGACTTCAAGTCAGAGTAGCAGAGTGGTCAGAGTGTTAGGCTGTGGTGCGTCAGGTTCAGGTATCGATCCCCGCGAGCGGTAAGAATTTTTCAAATATTTGTAAGTTTGCGATTAATTTAGGGAAATAAACTGTATAAATATTATGAATTAATTAGTCAATTAAATAAAAATATATTTTTTTTTTAATTTTTTCAACACTGGGGAGTATTGGCAGCCAATAATGGGCCATTAATGTTTACCGAGAATCGGCCGATGATTGGCTGCCGACGGCCTACCGCGGTTAACCTCCCGACAGTCGGGCCACTATTGTCTGCCAAGAGTAGGCACTGACAATGCCATCACTGGGCCAGTTTTGGGCCGTTTTTAATTTCGCACTTGGGGTTTCTTACCTTCAGTGGTTGGACCTGATAACTCTGATCTTCATTGATTGGACAACAATGTATTTTACCTTCAGTGGTTGGACCTGATAACCCTTATATTTATTGATTAGACTACAATGTTTCTTACCTTCAGTGGTTTTACCTGATAAACTCTGATCTTTATTAATTGGACCACCAAAGACTGTACCTTCAAGGTTTGAATATTTTATGTGTTTTCTTTATTGATTGCAATAAATTGATTATCACCATATCAAACAATTATTTAAAGTGTAATAAATAGCAAAATAATTTGGTTTTTAATTTGTAACTTCGGAGGTAATTTTTCAGGGATGATATAGGGGTAGTTTTTAAACATGATTAAGGGTTGTTGAGTTTATTGTAGATGTAACAATAGTTGCTTATTTGTTATTGGTAGGGATAACTCTTTAACAAAAACATTAGAATCTTAGTCCATGACATTTTAAGTTTTTTTTCGTTTTTGGTTGTTTAGGGGTGGTTTTTTAACATATTTAGGGGTGGCCGATATTTCTGCAGTAGTGGTAAATGTTGTTTATTTTTAAAGGATTAATTATTGCTTTGTTATGTATCAATATATTGACGTTTTATACCTTTTTGGGGTTTTGGCATAAGTGTTGATGTATGAGGGGGTAGTTTTATAAACTGCAAGGGCCGTAATCGTGATTTAAATTATGCGGTTGTTATTACTGTTACCTTCATTTATTAAATTATAGTGTAAACATTTCTTATTTACATAATTTTATCATATTTTACTGTTGTTTATTAAAAACGGTGTCTCTGAGTTAAGGGTGGTTTATTAACCCTTTCCCTAAGGTTTAGAACTTTCTAAGGTTGATTTTCGGATTCAGCAGGTCAAAATCTATAAAAACATATACTTCTTTTACAATCCCCTTAGGGGGCAAATTTTGACCATTTTTCAGCATCGTTCTTTCACAGAAATTCAATTATTTACAAATTTTTTTTATAAATTTCTTCGCAATATACCTAATTGAATTATTTTTCCAAATAATAACATTTTTACAGGGATTCAATTATTTTTCTAAATAATAACATTCTTTTTAAGAATTTAATTATTTTCATAAATAGTAAAACTCATCGCAGAATTTCAATTATTTTTAATAAAATTTTAATCGAATTCCTCGATACATGTAATTATTATTAAGAATTTTATTAAAATTCGTCAAACGAATTTAATTATTTAAAAATTAGTTCATGAAATTCTTTATGAGACTTTAATTTTAAGAAACATTCAAATATGCAATAAATTATTTTTTGTACTTAATAATTGAATTCTAGTAGAATTTTAAAATAAAAATAGATTTTGAAATGAATTTCAGTTGAAAACAAAAGAATTTGAAAATTCTCAAAAAACTATTTCAAAAATGATTAAAAATAATGGATTTATAGAAAAATTTTAGTTAAGGGCATCCGGGAAAAAATACTGGTTTCGTGATAGACGTCTCATTTAAAAAGAAAAGAATATTTTGAGTCCGGATTTTTTGGTAAATATAGAGAAATGCTCTGGGACCAGCGGTCCTCTCGAAATTTAGAGAAATTTTGATAAATAATTATTGAAAAAAATTGTTGAAATATACGGAAAAAAGGGGTTTTTCACGGTTCAGTATAGACGTCTCATTTTGAGAGGATAAAATATTTCGGGTTCATATTTGGAGGGGTGATAGAGGAAGACTCTCCGAGGAGCGGCCCTCTCCGTTTTTGCAATAATTTTGCGAGGAAATTATTTTATTAACGATTGAAAGTGGAGTAATTTGAGGTTACTACATTTCCCTCAGTTCAACTCGCGACCACTTCCGAGAATTGGCGCCACCTCTTTGACCACTGACACATAGATCCACTTGTCTGTGTGCTCGCCGCCATATTGCCTCTCACTTTCGCCAAAAATCCAACTTTTGTAATTCCGTTTTTCAATATTTATTTCAAAAATTACTTGCAAATTTCGAGAATATTCTTTATCACCATGAATTCCCCTAATTATCATGATAAATCCGAACTAAATATCTCTAATTATTTAGGAGTGAGACGACACGCGGGAAAACACTTTTTGGGCTCGATTTTTCCCGGATGCCCTTAACACTAAAAAAAAAATTTAATTTTGGAGATGTTACAAATTATTACAGAAATTCAATTGTTTTCAAAAGTAATAAAATTCTTTGCAGAAACTTAATTATGTTAAAAAATAGAAAAATTCTTCTTAGGAATTCATTTATCTTCATAAATAATAAAACTCAATGCAGAATTTCAATTATTTTTAATATAATTTTAATTGAATTTCTCGGAAAATGTAATTATTCATAAAAATTTTATTATAACTCATCAAAAGAATTCAATTATTTAAAAAAATTATTTATAAAATTCTTTATGAAAATTCAATTCTAAGAAACATGCAATTATTCAATAAATTGTTTCTTTGTGTTTAAATAATTGAATTCTAGTAGATAAGTTACTAATAAAAATTGATTTAAAAATGTATTTCAGTTAAAATTTTAGATTATAATTGAATATTAAAAGCATTAGAGCGTGAATTTTTAGAAATAATTGAATTTTGAAAAGGTTTCAAATTAAAATCTTTGAAAATAAGAATTTTTCACATTTTTAACTAACAATTCTGTGGAATTAATTTTTTTAAAAAAGATTAATTAAAAAGTTATAATTTTCAAGAGTAATAATATTCTTCGCAAAAATTAAATATTATTCAATAATAATAAAATTCTTCTTAGGGATTCAACTATTGTCATAAATAATAAAATTCATCATAGAATTTTGATTATTTTTAATACAATTTTAACCGAATTCCTAGAAAAATGTAATTATTCTCGAAAGTTTTATTAAAATTCTTTATGGAAATTGAATTTAAGAAAACATTCAATTATTCAATAAATTATTTATTTTTGTATTTAAATAATTGAATTCTAGTAGAATTTTCTAGTAAAAATTGATTTAAAAATGAATTTCAATTAAAATTTTAGATAATAATTGAATATTAAAAGCAATATATAGAAACCGATCACTCGGAGTCTTTGACTCGGAGTGATCGATTTTTTTATGTTTTATAGTTATGCAAAAATTTAATTTATAATTTTTAGTAAAATGTTCTCTTATTTGTCTCAGACTGATTATATTTTTGTCAGTAATTGGTCCGGAATTTTTCATTTTTGGTCCGTAAAATCCGTATTTTTAAATACTTTCCCTGGTTCGTGCTCTATTACTATACGTTAAATGAATTATATATATTTAAATTTTATAAACAATTTTTGTCTGAAATTTGTCATATAAATCAAATTGTAAAATTCAATCACACAATAATATTAAAGTTGAAAAATATTATTTCACGAATTTAAATTCTTTCTAATTAAAAATCACTAAAATTTAGTAGAATTCATGTAAAAATTCAATAGAATTATTCTAGTGAAATTCTATAGAACTTTTTCAGCTGGGACTGCATTTAAGGGCATCCGGGAAAAATTGAGCCCAAAAAGTGTTTTCCCGCGTGTCGTCTCACTCCTAAATAATTAGAGATATTTAGTTCGGATTTATCATGATAATTAGGGGAATTCATGGTGATAAAGAATATTCTCGAAATTTGCAAGTAATTTTTGAAATAAATATTGAAAAACGGAATTACAAAAGTTGGATTTTTGGCGAAAGTTTCGGACAATATGGCGGTCAGCACACAGACAAGTGGATCTATGTGTCAGTGGTCAAGGAGGTGGCGCCAATTCTCGGAAGTGGTCGCGAGTTGAACTGAGGGAAATGTAGTAACCTCAAATTACTCCACTTTCAATCGTTAATAAAATAATTTCCTCGCAAAATTATTGCAAAAACGGAGAGGGCCGCTCCTCGGAGAGTCTTCCTCTATCACCCCTCCAAATATGAACCCGAAATATTTTATCCTCTCAAAATGAGACGTCTATACTGAACCGTTCAAAACCCCTTTTTTCCGTATATTTAAACAATTTTTTTCAATAATTATTTATCAAAATTTCTCTAAATTCCGAGAGGACCGCTGGTCCCAGAGCATTTCTCTATATTTACCAAAAAATCCCGACTCAAAATATTCTTTTCTTTTTAAATGAGACGTCTATCACGAAACCAGTATTTTTTCCCGGATGCCCTTAAGTAAATCGTTTCTCTGTGTAGTAATACCAACCGAAAAATAATAAATAAAAAATTAAATTATTTACTTAGTTAAGATGTTACATTCACTTAGGATTTTGAAAAGATCGAATTTTTTTATTGCATTTTCGTAATAAACATGTATTTAAGATTACATTCAGAAAATTTCAGGGCAATCCGTTAAATATTCTCCAAGTTACATTCAAGTTTCAAGTTTGTAAACATTGTCGGAGCGTCAGTCCCTTTTTTCTACCTGCCTATTGTGAATGAACAAGATCAAAATAAGTTCTAGAATAGGTGCTGAAGATGCAGAAGATTCATTATATGGGCCTGGAATAGACAATTCAATGTAAGTTGAAAAAAATTGTTTTTTACTATATGAGTAGAGTGTTTTTGAACCTTTTTTATGGACGTGTTTTTCTCAAAACTATGTTTTTAAAGACGGTGAGCAAGATTTTCTCGAAAATGGTTGAACCGATCAGTCTCAGATTTTAACACAAGCTTTTTAATTATACTTTTAGTGATTAATCGGTTTTTTCTATTGTAAATCTTTTTTATATTATAAACAATTTAGGATCCCCCGCAAATTTTTTTAGAAGTTTTAAAAAAAATTATTTTTATAAATAAAATATGTCAAAATAAAGTTCAAAGTACCCTTTATGTGTGCATTAATTTTTAAATTGAAATATTCAATAGTTTTCTCAAAAAAATTCCTAAAATATCGACTTTTTCGGCTGTCTAACTGAATGTAACCCCTTAAGACATTATTATTATCAAAGACATTACATATACCTGTACCTATTATTATTTAAAAAATAAAAATGATATAATATTATAAATCAAAACATATCATAAAAACAAATCACATACACAAAAGTCTAACTTCATAGTACGGACAGAATAAATGAAAGAAAGAGTACCAAGATTATTCTATCATTCTATGCAATTTTTTCTTCAGTTGTTTTCTATAATTGACATCTTTATTAAATATTTATCTTTCCTCTTTAACATATTAATGCTTTAAAATCACCTTACAAGAAACAGTTAAGCAACGATATTAAAAAAAACCATTAAAAATTAACGACTGAAAATAATAAAATTCATAGAACCTATTACTAAAAACAATTAAATCTATATAACTTATAAAAAGAATAATAAAATAAAAAGAAAGTGGTAAAAAATGGAACAAAAATTTTTTTCTGTATAAGGGTATTTTTATTTTCTTCTTGAAAAAAGTCTCGGTCATATTACTTTCTATGATTACACTATAGCAACTTTCAAATAATCGTTTACTTTTTTGTAATTCTTTTTATTCCCTCGTCGCCTGTCAGCACGCGGGCATACGAAGGTCTATAAAGAACCGTTTAGCGCTATACCTATTAACAACTCAACCAGTTAGCTTTTAAAGATTGATTTGCCTTTGTTGGCAATTACGTGGGGCATATTATTGTTATTATAGAACGTGGCCTGACTTTTCAATTGGCTACAAAAATGAATATTCACGCTTTTTTCCTATATCTGCATTCCGTTCCTGTCCATGTGAGGCGTAGCCATGTGTTTTTAATTTATTGGAAAAAGAGGTAGCGTAGGCTTTTAATTGACTTACAAAATAAAAATTCGAGCACTTCTACTTTTCACTTCTTATTACTTAAAATAAAAATTTTAACAAATTTTTTCTTGTTTACAATACATTTTGAAATCAGTTATACGATAACTGATTAAATAACAATATATATACAAAATATACAAAATGCTAGGGTCAGTTGATTGCTTTTTGAAAGACTATAGTTTCATACTGTTCTATAATGAAAACAATTTATTATTACACGTTTTAAGCGAATCTGATCAAATTAAGAAATTTGTCCGCCATATTGGATCCACCATTTTGAATTTTTTAAAAAATGAAGGATTGATAATTTTATTATAAAATTGACACATAAGCCTCGCATTCAAAATAACGAAAATCGTTTAATAAAAGAACGCTTTTTAACAAATTTAGAAATCATTGACAGAATAATAGGGAAGGGGTTTCTGCCCCCCAGGTCATTAGCAAGGCTGGACCAACTTGGGTACGTTCAGGATGATAACTTACCCATAATGTAGCATATTAAAAGACATGCATTACAAAAAAATTAAAATTCATAAACGTGAATTAAAGAACCAACCTGAAAATATAATGCGGTATTGTCGACATCTCTTCCAAGAAGAGACATTTATGACAGAACTGAACTAAATATTAAAAAATATCTTTGGTTGAATGTGACATGAAAGAAAAATACTTATCATTGTTATCGATGAGGGCCACGCAGGGGGCCTTTATGGATAGCCCACATACAATTGATTTGCAATAATTTTTAAGTCTAAACCTCAAATAATTTTTTACTTCTTAAAAATTAATGTTAATATTGATTATATACAATAAAAAACGTGTTTTTAACAAAAATTTATCTACACATTTTTGAAAATTTTGAACCCAATCCTTGAGGGTCCACATCATTGATTAGCAAAAATTTCTAAGGATTAACTTCCGAAAAGCGCATATCTTCGATTCTAATGAAACTATGGTATTACTAACGTATTTTGATGCGATGAATGAATAAAGAAAAAATAAGAATCAGAAATTCAACTAGAAATTATCAAAGTAAAAAAATGTTTCTTTTCTAAAATAATAATCAACTTTTCGGCGTTTTATAACTGTAATATTTTCTTAATTTAATTTTAAAGATTTTAATAATAATAATAATAATCTATTAGCAAAAATAATACGTCAAAAGTGCATATCCAATGTTTGTATTAACCCTTTAACGTTCAAATTTTTTTTTCTCATTCAGATCTTATGAAACTTGGTACGTAGAGGTTTTCGGTGTCGCTGATTACGAATCTGAGTTCAGATTTACAAATTTCAATATGGCGTATTCAAAATGGCATACTGAAATTGTAAAATTTAATGGATGTTCATGGATTTTATGAAAATCCATGAAATTTTGAAATTTCATTTCTTCATATTAGATTCGTCAATTTGAAATTTAAAAATCAAGCATTAGATTTGTAATCATCGATTCCGCGAACCTGTAGACATATCAAGTTTTATGAAAATCTATCAAATTTAAAAATCTCCATCCGCCATATTGGATCCGCCATTTTGAATTTTGAAAATATAGAATCTTATTCGTAATCAGTGATTCCGAAAACCCCTATATATCATTTGTCACTTCAACATTTTAACACTGTTTGAAGATAGAATTTTCTTGCAAAACTTTTATAGTTCACTTTGTTTCCAAATAGTTTTGTTTTACATTGACGTTTGCTTTAGCATTTTAAAAATAGGAGGCGACGAATACAATAAATTAATCAAAATAAGAAAAGTAAAATACAAAAATTTATTACATATAAAATAGCAATAACAAAAAACCCCAAATAATTTTGAAAACTTAAAAATAATTTTATACGTATACTTATTTAGATTCATCTATAACTTTCAGATGAAATTTTATTAAGCTTAAAAAATACAAATATGGAAAGATATATGAAACATGAATTCCTAAAGAATTTACCGGGTAATTTAATTTTACACTTGAACTAACTTTTTAAAAAAATGCTTGAAAAAGAAAAACTTTCTAACTCATGCTCACAAAGTTATATAAAAATGTTTTACAAAAAATGAAAAAAAGATGATCCTTTGCACCTGAAGACCAGTATCCTTGATCAATTGCATTACGAAGGTGTTTATTCAGATTTTAGCTAAGAGACTTGTAGATTGTGCGGAAGATAAGCAAATTATACCGGAATGTCAGGCGGCATTCAGGAAGGGAAGGAACTGTGAAGATCACTTTTTTACGCTGAATTTGATTGTTGAATATACAATATAGATTAAATCTTTCGAAAAATAAAATATTTTCATTGTTTGTTGACGAGCTTTTCCCGTCAGTGAATCATAAAATCCTATGGAAAACTTTTTTTTTTATTTTGGAACCAAACTGTGGGGTGGCGTAAACAATTCGAAAGTCGAATTTTTACGGACACCCTATCGTGCACGGATTCAATACATATTGTGTACTTTAAATTACTGAAAAAATAGACATGCCCACTATGTTGTAATAAAATTAAAACTTCCTTTCTCGAAGAAAAAAATGTCCTCCTACCCGTAATTGTAAACGTCACTTGATGCATTTTCAGTATATATATTTTATTTCGGGATTAATTTTCGTTATATTCGCATACAATGAATGTGAATTATACTTTCGATTCTTTTTTTTTAAATGCGACTCCACCTCGCAGTCGCACATAGAAGTCACTGCATATTCTGACCTCCCTGTGCCTACAGGGGGCAAATTAAGTTGTGATTATCTGTCGATGTGATTTAGTCGATGTCGAGACACTACAGTCTCGGCATGGTTCTCAGGTAAGCTGGGCTAGCTGGTATGCCGTTGGAACGCGTAAGATGTTCATGAAGAGTAAACTGTGAGGCCCTGAGGAGCATCTATCACCTGCTTATCACGATTATACCACTCGGGTCTTTTCTTGCTATCCCTCTGGACCTTCCAACTTACATATTCTCTTTTCATCCTTCATCCTACTTCTTTCATTTTAATCTCCCTTCTTTCTTCTCTACCTTTTTCTCAGTTCACTTTTCTTCACTAACCAGTTGCTTAAGAATTAAATATGTTATCGCGAATAAATGTGACCAATTGTTTCCTAAGGCAACTTTTGTGCTGAATACGAATTCAGAGTCCAAAATGTGTTATCGCGGTAAGTTTTTGAAGAAAAGGGGTTGACAAACCCAAGAAATTCATTTTTGCAGTTTTTTAAAAATTATTTTGCATAAAGTATATACAATACAATTTAACTGAGTACAGGGGGTCGATTCTGTTACTTTTCCACTCTCACTTCCCACATCCTACCCTCACTTAACACTCTCACTTTCCTCTTCCTACTTTCACTTTCCATTCTCACTTCCACTTTCTACTTCCATTCACTGTTCCACTTTCCACCCTCATTTCACACTTTCCACTCTTACTTCCTACTTCCATTTTCCACAATTATTTCCCTCTTTCCACTTTGTGGAGTGTGAGATAGGAACGTGGAAGTGGGAAGTAAGAGTGTTAAGTGGAAGTGGGTAGTTAGAGTTAAAAGTGGAAGTGGGAAGTTATAGTGGAATGTGGAAGTGTAAAGTTAGAGTGTAATGTGGTAGTGTAAAGTGAAAGTGAGAGTGGGAAGTATAAGTGTGAAGTTATAGTGGAATGGGGAAGTGGGTAGTTAGCGTTAAAAGTGGAAGTGGCAAGTTATAGTGGAATGTGAAAGTGTAAAGTTAGAGTGGAATGTGGTAGTGTAAAGTGAGAGTGGAAAGTAGAAGTGGGAAGTTAGCGTTAAAAGTGGAAGTGGCAAGTTATAGTGGAATGTGAAAGTGTAAAGTTAGAGTGGAATGTGGTAGTGTAAAGAGAGAGTGGAAAGTAGAAGTGGGAAGTTAGAGTGGAATGTGGAAGTAGGGAGTGTAAAGTGAGAGTGGAAGTGGGAAGTTAGAGTAGAAAGTGAAAGTGGGAAGTGAGAGTGGAAAGTGGAAGTGAGGGTGGGAAGTGGGATGTGTGAAGTGAGAGTGGTAGGAGGTGGAATTATTGGTCCGTTTTAAATTTCGCACTTGGCTACTCTTGTTTTATTTTTGCAAGAATGAATATTCGAATTGTTGTTATTTTCCATCTTTTATTTTCTCCTCTTCACTTTGTCTCGTTTTATTAATGAATTTTGTAAAATATCTAGCGCATACAATTTTTACAGTCATTTAACACATTTGACACGTCGCTACGCCCTAGCGATATTTGCCTAAACTGATGTCTCACTGCATCTACTACTAATATATTTATCTAAGGTTCAAGATTGAAGAATCGAACAAGTTTCTCCGGTAGGACGCTGTATTAGCAGCGAGCTTCACATAAATATACCACTCCCAAGATAGAGATCAGTGACCATTTGTTGCCATATCGATTCGTGTGTTCTTGGATCTAAGGCTGCCTTCAAGAAGCCGGCTTAGATGACTCTACATGATCACCTTACAATTCTTGTCTCAAATACGATTCTTCAATAAGAATAAAACTGATTTTATAAATCGAGTTCTCCTTGCAACTGCTTAGCTTTTTCCATTCGCCATAAACTAAATGGTTTATTCTTAAAAACCGCTGCCAAGTTGTATAATTTTTTTTATAATTTTGGTGCTCATTTCATGAACACTTTACTTCCTCATGGAGATAAAAATAATAGAAATATATGAATAACTTTTTATAAATATGGTAAAAGTGATTGAATTTTGGGTCAATTAATTTATTTTTAAATACCCTACAAGATAATTACAATAATTTAATAGTTAAACAAAAATTTTTAAACAAAAAAGTTGAGAAAATGTCATTTTCCACAATTTTTGGTTTTTAAAATACCAATAATTTCGAAATTTATTTTCGAATTAGGTTAAAAAATAGGTCAATCGAAGCGTTTTTTGAAGCTCTACAAGTCGGTAACGATAATTTTAAGATTACTTCTACATTTTTCAACAAAATTTTCAAAAAAGTCTTATTTTCCAAAATTTTGAATTTTTAAAAGTTTAATATCTCCGGTTAATATGGACGAAAAATGTTCAATTAGGGCTCAAAAGATGCGTCTAAAAAAACGCTACAAAATTATGGAAAAACATTTATAGGTGTCATAACATTTTTTTAAAGTTATGGGCAAAAAACGTTTTTTTGCAAAATTAAAAATCCAAAAAAAATTTAGTTAAACTTTATTAATCTATCTCAAAGTACTCTCATTTTATGCCCGCAGGTGAGATCTACAATTTAAAAAAAATTCAACCCAAAAGCTCTTCATGATTTCGAGATATTTATGAAAATGTGATGTTTACACACACACACACACACACACACACACACATACGGAATGACATTTTTTAAAAATGTCATTTTTGAACTCCTGAGGTCAAATAACATAAAGATATGTCAAAAAATCGAACTCGAAAAATTTCGGTATTACAATACTTCCTCTATGAGGAAGTAATAAATATAATCAATTTAATTTATGTACTTTATTAAATAATCCGGTCGTAATACACGACCGTCAGCGAACATCTTTTTGTCACCAGCTGCACTGAAAATTCACAATTGAACTAATGCTAGAATTTCTAATCCTAATCAATTGGGTCAAATTTTCTCAAAAAAATCAAAGTTTGTCATGGGCGCATTCGCGTAAGTGCAAAGAATGTGAACTGCAGGACAAAAAATTCGATTTTTCTCTGATAGTTTTAAAGTCTCCAGAAATTATTTTTTTGCAAAAAATTCTGAAGAAGATAAGGAATCCAAATATCATAGTGACAAAAAAATCGAAGGTGTGCTTATGCCCGAAAAAATAAAATCAACATTTTTTTGACTTCTTTTCCGGGCAAATTTTGGATTTCTCTTTTTTTAATATTGCACTTTAAATTGTTAGAAAAGAAATTGTTATTACCAAAAATATAAACAAAATCTAACTAAATGGATAAGTTATTCATTTTTTAAAAAAAATGTACTTTAATGTCTGATGCCCGGTAAAATCAATAAATTTAAAAATTTATAAAAATCTTTTTTTCAACCAATCTTTTGTCATAAAACACTACATTTATACCAAGTTTCACAAAAATTGAAAGAACCATAACTTTTATTTTTTTGAGAAAATTTGACCCAAAACCGCGATTTGGGTTTCGCGTCTAATTGACAAGGCCAATAATATATTTAAGGGGGGAGTCTGGTCAAACTTATAGGATTTTTTCCAAAGTGTTTTCCCTAATGATATAATATATTTTTATTAACTAAAATTTTGTTACATAAAAGGGAACATATTGAATAGAAAATATAAATAAAAACTTAATTTAAGCATAAATATATAAAGATACAATAATGACACGCCTAGGGATCGTTAAAATCGGTGGGAGCTCTGGAGTCCATAGAAATCGTCTAAAACATAAATCCCAAGAATTTTTGGTTTAAGTATGATCGTAAAATGCTGATGAAATGAAAATATATAATATCATTAGAAAAAACACATTGGAAAGAACCCTCGGTTTGACCAGACTCCCCCCATTAAATTCTGAAGCTGAGGAGATAAGAATATTTCTTTTTTCTCATAGTTTCCAACCTCGTTCCAACGTGTCTAACGTTTCTAAAAGACAATGTTATTGTGTAACTGTGAATCATTTTCATTACTATAAAATTTTAATTCTTTTAATTTAAATAATTCGTTAATGGAATTTCTGTAATAATGTTTACTAATTTTCACTTTAATAATATTATAAATTTTGTAGAAATATTTATTTCTTCTGATTATATTTTATTGTTTTAATTAAACAGAAATTTTTAATAATAGTAAAATCCAAATTGTGAGCAACGCGGAGAATCGCATCCACATAAAAAGCTAATAATTTTCTATAATTTTGAATAAATCAGTTGTTCATTCATAGTTCTCGTAATTTTCTTAATTCAGTAATATCTGTTTTTTTACTAAGTGAATTTTATGTCAAATAAGATTTATCTTAAATGACTTACATGTTAAATTAAATTTATGTCAAATGAATTTTTTAAAAGAAAATGACAAATGACAGTTATGTTAAACAGTTAAAATAACACGCGCTAAAGTGCACGTGTGTCAGTCGGTTGTTCTTAAAATTGAATGGATTTTCCATTTCTTGACTTAAAACCTTTTTTTTACAAATAATATGAAGAAAATTGATTAAAAATAGTTTCATAACTTGAAAATAAATCTGATAACATCATGAGAGGAAGCAAAAATAAATAACAAAACAATATTTTAAAAGACTTCCTGCCTCATTTAAAAAGAAATCATCTTATATAAAAGTAAAATATGAATTCTCTTTGCATTTAAAAGATCATGATAAAAACTACCAGTTGGAAGTCATCTTAAATACTAATTTACCTATTACAAGACTTCCTGGAAGATAATATACATAGTAGGCCCTAAACTCATCAAAGATAAACAGATACATTGCTTGAGAATAGATTCAGTCATCTATTCTTTGGAGATTATTTAAATTTCCCAAAAATTCTTGACTGGGAAAAGAAAGCATGATCGTCCTCTCTTCATCATCCAGATGTCTCCGAACAGATACGATTCTACGAATTTGTTTTAAGTATAAAATTTGAACTTTAAAGACTTAAAGACCTGTTGAACCACGAAGAAGAGTGACGACTGTGTTTTATTGTTCCCCACGCCTATCCTAATGGAGATCTCATGGTTCCGTTGTGGGACAGTTATTGTCACTGTTTTTTCCTGTCTATGAATGTTTTTTCTATATAATCTATGAAAACGTGTTCAGTGAACAAATTAGGCTTGTTTTAGAAAGTTAACGGTCACTAGTAATTGGATTAGAATTAGCGTTTATTTTTTTAATTTTGTGAATAACATTATTATTTAAACAAATTAGAATTATGAACAAAATTTTAATCTCAACAATATTTTGGTACTTATTCAAATTTCATTAAACTTCTACTATTATGAATAAAAATTTATTTAAATTTATTTAAAAATTATCACCGGTTTAAAAAAAATTGTCATTATTTTTTTCTCATCATTGATTCAATAATTATAAGTCTCAATGATACTGAGAAATTAAAACTTTACGGCACGTACACTTCGTTAGCATAATGGTTAGTATAAACTATAAAGGTCCTATATTCGGTTCTGCTTGTTCGCAATTTTGTTTCTTTTCATAGGTTTGCGTTATTTCTGGAATCCTCATTGAAAAAAAATATGCCAAAAAGTGGAATTTGAAGAATGTTGGTTAAAGAAAAGTTTTTAAACAACAAATTTTCAAAAATAAATAGTTATTAGTAAATTATGGGTTCTTCTAATATTTTCTAATTGATGAAAGAGTGACAGTATTTAGGACCTCATACTTTAGATGATTATTTTACAATATATATTAAAAATATTAAAAAAGTTTTTTTTGTTTAGTGATCCTAATTCCTTTAAAATGATTCCTGTAAAATATTACAATTTTTTAAAATTAGTCGGCGACGACTTTAGTCAAAATATAATTAAATGACTCATTTAATAATGAAATTTTCATTTAATTACTCAAAACTATAAAAGTAATAATATGTAGATTACTATCGGGTCATATAGTATAGAGCCCTCACTTTAAAATCTTATAACTCGGTTAAAAAAATCGTATAGTATTAAAACAACTTGGAAATAATAGCTATACTATCTCCACGCTTCTATACAAAAAAACAAAGAATCAAAAAATTTTTTCCGTTTGTTACGAATTTTTGAAGATGAAAAATACATGGTTTTTTCCATGATTTTGACAAGTATCAACTTTTCAGCAGGCTTGTATCTGTAAAAATTAAGGAACTATTGCTTCAGTAACCATCTATGTTAGTTTTAACTCGCAGGCCTATGTCGCATTGTAGGCCAGATGACATAGAGTCTACATAGATCCGAGTTTAATTTTTATTCGGGCAGTTTGGCTTAGGTCTTTGAGTTGAACGATTCTTTTCTCGATTTGCGTTTTACCCAGCCTCGACTGATCTAAATTTTATTTGAATAAATTCTATATTTTTTATTGTTACTTGAGAAGTAAAATATTTGTGTCCAATTAATTTGTTCACCACACACCTTTATTCCACAATTGGTGACCCCGTTTTAAAAGAGTGGTTAAATTAGTGTGAGTGATAAGTTTTCTTCTCGTGAAATCGACACTTGTTAAAAAAGAAAATGTCTGATTCAGAAGATGGTACGGTAGAATCAAAAGCATTGATTTCTGACGCTAAACGTACGAAGTTTTTATTCATAGAACTATTGCAACACATAATTCTTAATGTATCTAGGTAATGACAGAAAAGATTTGCGTCTAATTCTTGAGAAAACCTGAATCCAACCCAATATTAAAACTAAAATCTACATACATTCCATCTGGGAATCGATGTTGCCGCGTATGCACTTGATAAATAATATAATATACGAAGAATATCTTGTTCTACACATACGCCAGACATCAAAAAAGTTCTGATAATGATTATCAAAGGAAATAATAATCTGGGCAAAAGAAAGTTCCTCTTAGTAAACCGTTTACTATCTGCACAACGAAACTATGTGCTGTGGACAAGGCAGAAAATTTTCTTTCGAATCAAAATGATGCTTAGATTTAGGAAATAATTCTCGATAATCCTGAAGGTTTGTCCAAGCTGATTAATGAAGAAGTTATTTTTGTTCTTGACCGCGGTTTTCTTGACATGAAAGAAAAATTAGAAGAAAAATATTCCGAGTTTTGATGTCTACCTAAAAAGGAAAAAGGAAGCAATTAACTACTGAAGAATCGAATAATTCTCGTTTTGCAACGAATATTTGATGAGCAGTAGTGACCGTTCATGGTTGTATCAAGCAAACATATCCTCTTCTTAATTATAAAATAGTTTTGGGAAAAGGTTAAATTCGGATGTAAATAATTTCGATGATATTCTTCAAAGAATGAAAAGTAAGAAAAGAGTGAAGTTTTCTTTGGCTGAAAAAGTAGAAGAAAATAGATGATGACTACGCCGAAAACTTTCTTTTGGAATTTTCTCCTCAGATGACATTACAGATTTTCCAGAATTAACCGAAAATAACATGAAAATTCTGTTCACTTGGATCTATCAACTTGATCAGTCTGTCTCATATTTAGCAGAAATGCTTGATAAAGATGTAAATCTAAAAGACGATTCCATAATTCGATTTGTTAAAGACGATTCCATAATTTTATAAATTACAGTAAGACTAAAAATAAATCAAGTCATACGGAACACTGAATTCATACCGGTCAGCTCTGTCATTGATAGTATCTTTCGACTTAGGACAAGATCAAATGATTAAACATTTTTGGGAAGGCATATCTGTAATGAAACCCCAAAAACCAAGGCACACTGATACATCGAAATCATTAATATTATACTATTACTTTCCATGTAATCAAAATATTAATAACAGGAAGAATTAAAACATCGTCAGAAGTCAGTCGTTGGATAAAGTTAGCAATGCAAGAAAGTGGAATCAAAACAAGTGTTTTTACTGGTTACAGAATCCTCGTCTAGTTTTTAAAAATTTTTTTAAATGTTGGGCGAGAACTTTTCTGCCTAGCCCTGGTATGCAGTAAATTTATGATTTCATAAGCTTGGGAATTTGATATTTCTTGGTCTTGAAAGACTTCGTCAGAATTATTTGTATCTATGTTATTTCAACTTCGTCACTTTCAATTGTTTGAATCGGACCATTTTGTACAAAATTTACAATATCCAAGTCAGATAGTTGTTCTCAGCCACAATCATTTGTTTCATCACTGTCAAACCAATTGCGCAAAACATCTTCCGCATTTTCAATTGTACAATTTGGCCCAAATGAAAGACGAGAGAGATCAGCGCTCAAGTTCTGTGGAAAATTTATGTCCTCAGTGAACTTTATCAAATTAGCATCAATTTCTTCTGAAATACCAACTGTTAATTGTTAACAGTTGACTGTTATGATTCTAATCTATCGGCTAACTGACAAAGCTTATCTAATAAAGGTTTCCAGACCTTTTGCAACGTTCAATTTATTAAACTCTCCCATGCTTCCCTAAGAAGTAGATAGCAGTCGTGATAATTTAAATTTTTTAGAAAAAAATCCGCACTTACATACTGCTTTATCTGCAAAGAAGAGATTCTGTATCAAATTATTCTTCTTATAGTGATTTTTTTTAGTAAAATTGGTCTTTGATGCATTGGTTTAATCACGGCTGTTACATTAGGTGGTAGATAAATAATTTCAATTATTTATGTATTCATGTTGAAACTATTATTAAAACAACAGAAATTACCAGTGAATTATTTATTTATTTAATAGCAAAATTAGTACAAGTATTTATAAAAATTGACAGAAGCACGAAGTGCTCTTCTCAAAAGTTCGTAGACAACTAACTCAAATAACAATGTCATTACTCATTGACCATACAGCATCCATACACTTTAAGGGGGTTCGATTTACCTGAAAGTGAACATTACAGTTTACCGCAATAAAATCATTATCCGAGGTGGTGACAGACTGGCACGTTTTTGGGTAGTAAACTTTCTCTTTTACAAGTGGTTTTTCCAAAACTTAAAATAACATTTCAAATTACTTTATTACTAAAGAACCAAAAATATTCAACAATTCATTAAAATTATATTAAAAATAATTGAATTCCTGTGAACAATTTCATTATATGTATGAACATAATTCAATTCTTGCAAATTTATTCGACAGATTTATTTTACGTTGTTTTAAAAATAAATCAATTCTATACAAAATTTCATTAACATGTACACTGAACGAATTTGATATTACATATATAGTAGGAAAATTAAGTGTATTCAAGTGTACACATTTTAACCAGTAATTACCTCCAGGAAGTACAAAAAATTAAAATCTGATCAATTATTATAAATTCCATTGAAACTTTGTTATCACTTTTCAATTATATTGTATAAAGCAAAATATTTTTAAATCATTTTAATAACTTCTGTTTATAAAATGCATTTAAAGAAATCCTAAGAAAATTCTGAACCATAAATTCAGACTACAAACTACAATTTATTTTAGTTCACCTTATCATTTTGTTTCGTATAATGAAATTACAAAAAGTTGTTTAGTATTTCACAGAATCTACAAAGAAGCATTTTTCTTTTCTCTTCAATCGCGTTTTAAATTAATTTTATTTAGTGTTTGTGGTTGGAAGGAGTAATGCATTTTGTGTTCTAGAAGTAAAGACTTCAATTCTGACAAGTTGCACCTTCCTCCAAGGCTTGTACAAATAAACAGTTTATCAAGAAGAGATTTTTGTAATTCTTGATTGTTGAACTTCTCTGATGATAGTTCCGCAGTTGTTTTCTTCTAGCAAAGTTGGTAATGCAACAACAATAACACGTTGCCTTTCCCTGACAATTTACTTGTAATTGCGGGAATTGTACTTCCAAGAAGAGTGATGAATAAAAGAGGGTAAAATAAAATCGTTACTTCGTTTTGTTATCGTTTATGTGCTAGCCTGATAATTCAATGGTCCTTTCAAGGCTCTCTCTGCGCATCTGACCTCCAGAATCATTTTTCTTTACAAGTTTTTTCTTCTTACTGTAGGTATATATAACCGGTCATAATTAAACTGTTTGATTTACAGCGATAATTTAGAGAAGCATTTAGCGCTCGTAAACTTTCGCGCTACTGATCATCAGCCTATGGTAAACTCATCTCAGGCGAGGATTTGCAATTTGTCAATTAATAAATTAATGATCCATTTATCGAATAGACCATTAAAATATTTGTTATAACTAATGTGACTATAATTTCTTTCTTTGATATTAACTGCTTATCTGCTGATATAATTTTACACCCAATGCAATCATTTTCTTTTGCCGTGGGCGCTGTTTTTATAGATGATCTACTGTAAAAAAGAGTAAAAATTCAACTCCTAACAGGATTCTAAAAAAGTCGTACACTTTTAGAGTTAAAGGAAAAGGAGTAAATATAGTGAGCCAAGAATTTAACCCTACTGACAGTTAATTTGAAGAGTGAAATATGTTAGCACGGCCATATTGGAATATTATAACTCGTGAGGACAAAAAATTAACTTCCTTTTGTTAAATTCTCTGTAGAATGAATGATATTTTGTATGGTTTAAAAATGTAGAAATGTTAGTAGCATTGAAAACTGAATTTACTTAAACAAGTCTGTGCAAGTTGAGCCAAAATAATTTCAGGTAAAGGAAACTTTATGATAGCAAAAAGGTAGTACGTATATACCTCTTTTTGGGTTGATTTTGTCAAGCGTCGTTTTACCTGATTGCAACAGCAGTACTCCGCTAACCAGCAATGAGCAATGTTCGATGCTCACAATTTGTTAAACATTTTTGATACATTAAATAATTATTTTACTGATTAAACCTGCAGCCTTATTTATCCCGTGTATAAATTCAACAGGTTATGGGCCCAGCACGCTTCCACTGCGCCAAAAAGTAATTAATAGTGTTTTAAAAAGTGTAAAATAAAGCGAAGCGTCAAGTAGGCGTCGGTCACGCCAAGTAACGCGTCGCGTGGTTCTAAAGTTTCAAGCGTCTTAAGTGTTAAAGTGAGTTCAGCAGAACTTTATCAATATGGCTGATAAAGAAACAATAGATTTAACAAAATTAGACGGTACAAATTATCCTATGTGGAAATTTAGTGTGTGGTTTCTTTTAGAAGCAAAAGATCTCACAGGATTTGTTGAAGGAACAGAGATAGAACCTGATAAAGCAACAAATTTAGCAGACTGGAAAAAGTGGAAGAAGAGTAATTCTCAAACGGCAGTTATTTTATTAAGTTCAATAGAAAAAGTGTTGCATCCGAACTTAATAAATTGTTCAAATCCAAAGGATATGTGGGAAAAACTGCGAAATTTATACGGAACATCAAGCGAAGATGCCAAGCAAAGTGCGTGGGAACAATTTTATTCATTCCGTATAAAAGATGGAGAATCAATGTCGCTTCAAATTGAAGGATTAGAATCTATCTGCAAAAAGCTTGCAGATGCAGATGACAAGCCTTCAGATGCAGCAGTGGAATCGAAGCTATTAAGCAGCTTACCACCAAAATTTGCAACGTTCCGGATGGCTTGGGAATGTACGCCAAAAGCTGAGAGAAAAAAGGATGCTCTCATTGCCAGATTAATTCGTGAAGATAAGCGAATGACTGAAACGGTAGAAAATGCAACAGAAATTGCACTTCAAATACAAGCACTAAATTTGAAGAGAAACAACAACAAGCTTAAAACAAAAGATAAGAAAGCAGAGGGATCCAAGCGAATTGAAGCACTTAAAAAGCGAACAAAGTGTGCTTTCTGTAAAGAAAAAGGACACTGGGTGCGTGAATGTCCCTCGAAAGCAGGATCGGAAAAGAGTGAAAAAAGACAATTGAAATCAGAAGGTGAAGCATACATCTGTGAAGTGAATAGTGAAAAGAATACTAACGTCATCGGGTCAGCTGTAAAAGTGAACAGTGATGAGAAGTGTAGACAAAGTGAGAGTGAACTGTTAATTCCTAAAACTGTAGTTTATACAGGTGATGTTCAAGCATTGTATTCTAAAACTATAATAAAAGATGAAGATGTGTGGATTGCTGACTCTGGTGCTAGCATGCATATGACTTTTAGAAAAGAGTTTTTCACTCATTTTGAGCCGTTAATAGAAAATCATGTAGTGAAAATTGCAAATGACAAAGTGTTAAGTGCAGTGGGCATAGGAACAGTGACTATTATAGATAAAGTGAACGAACAGTGTATCGAAAGACAAATGAAAAATGTACTTTTAGTGCCTGAACTAAGAAGAAATTTATTTTCAATTGGATCAGTGAACAACAAAGGATTTTCATATCACAGCTACAAAGACAGATGTGAAATTCGAGATTCGGAAGGTAAAGTAAGCTCAATTGGAAAACGTTACGGAAATCTATTTCAAATGTTATTTAAAGTAAAAATGCCTGAGGAATGCTGCATAGCTAAAGATAAAATTAATGAGATGAACATGTTAAAGCTCTGGCATGAACACATGGGACATATAAATATTCAAACTGTTCTTAAAACAAGTAAAGCTTTAACTACTCATGATTTTTCTATTGATAAAAACAATAAGTTCTTTTGTGAAGCTTGTGTAATGGGAAAGCAATCTCGTAAACCACATTATTCAATTGAGAATGAGACTACCTATAAAGCAGGTGAGAAAATACACACAGATGTGTGTGGACCAATTAATTTTGAATCTCCACGCGGTTCAAAATATTTTGTGGTTTTCAAGGATGAATGTACTAGTTTTAGGAAAGTATATTTCATTAGACACAAGTCAGAGGTATTTGAGAAATTTAAAGAGTTCGAGAATTTCACCTTTAATCAAACCGGAAATAGAATTAAAGTGCTGCATTCTGATAATGGAACCGAATATACATGTAGTGATTTTGAAAAGCATGTCAAAGAAAAAGGAATAGTGCATGAATTCTCATCCCCTTATATACACGAACAGAATGGCCGAGCTGAACGCGAGATAAGAACACTTGTAGAAAGCGCAAGATCAATGCTGATAAGTAGTGGTTTAGAGAAAAGTCTCTGGACGGAAGCAGTCAATACAGCCTGTTATGTATTAAACAGAGTCATCCAACCAAATCAAACCAAAACACCTTTCGAAAAATGGTTTAAACGCAAGCCTAATATAAAACATTTGAAGGTGTTTGGTTCAGATGCTTATTTGAACGTGCCAAAAGAAAAAAGAAGGAAATTTGATTCGAAATCTCAAAAAGTAATATTTGTTGGATATGATGGTGAATCCTCAAATTTTAGACTATGGGATAAAAGGACGAAGAAGATTTACATCAGCAGTGACGTGGAAGTTAGGGAAGAAAACTACAAAAATAAGCAAAAGGATAAAGAAAACAACAATCACTCTGAAATAAAATTTGGAGTAGAAATCTATGAAAGTATTCAAAGAATTCCAGAAGAGGAAGTAGCAAATGAAGCTTCTGAAGAAGAGGAATTAATCATCGAGGTTCCAGAAGAGGAAATAATCATGGAGGTTCCAGAAGAAGAAATAATCATCGAGGTTCCAGAAGAGGAAATAGTTGACCTGAATCCATTGTTCGAAGAAGCTGCAGTAGAGCAAGAATATAATCAGGATCCAAGGTTAAGAAATAGACGATTATTGAAACCCCCGGATTATTATGGTGTTCCTGTGGCTCATATTGCAGATATTGTTCAAATGAATTATAATGAGGCAATATCATGTAAAGAGTCAAATAAATGGCAAGCTGCTATTAAAGACGAAATGAATGCATTAAAAGAAAACAATACATGGACCCTTGTCAAGTTGCCACCCGGACGGAAGAAGATCGGATGCAAATGGATTTTTTCTGTCAAAACAAATGCAGATGGAACAATAAACAAATACAAAGCAAGATTAGTAGCAGGAGGATTTTCACAGCGAGAAGGAGTGGATTATTTCGAAACTTTTTCACCGGTTGTTCGATACGAGTCCATCAGAATACTACTAAGCATTGCTGCAAAAGAAGACTATGAAATTTCAAAATTTGATATAAAAACTGCTTTTCTCAATGGAGATCTTGAAGAGGATATCTACCTGGAAGTGCCTGAAGGATATTCAACGAACGAGAATCAAGATCTAGTGTGCAAGTTGAAAAGAAGTCTTTATGGTTTGAAACAGTCTCCAAAGTGTTGGAATGATAAGTTTGTCAGTTTTTTGCAAAGTTTTAATTTCAAAAGCATAAGCAGTGATAAGTGCGTCTTCATTGGTGTGGTTAGAAATTTGAAAGTGTTTTTAGCCCTTTATGTCGACGATGGGTTATTAATAAGTGAGAGCAAAGAAGCAATTAATGATGTATTGGTTTACTTAAAGAAGAGCTTTTATGTAACAGTTGATGAAGCAAATGAATTTGTAGGAATTGAGATTAAGCGTATGAGAGAAAAGCGTATTCTTAAAATTTGTCAAACCGGGTATATAGATAAAATGTTAGAAAAATTCGGTATGAAAAGTGCAAATTCATTAAGTGTTCCAGCAGAACCAGGTTTAAGTTTGCGTAAAAGTGAAGTAAATAAAAAAGAATGTATTCCTTATCGTGAAGCAATAGGCTCACTTTTATTTACTGCAAGAACATGTCGACCGGATATAGAATATTCAGTTAATTATGTGAGACAATTTTTAGATTCTTTTAATAAGGAACATTGGCAAGCTGTAAAGAGAATTTTTAGATACTTGATAGGGACACGAAATTATGGTTTGGTTTTTGGAAATAGTGGGAGTACACTTAATCTGATAGGATTTACCGATGCAGATTACGCAGGGTGCATACAAACACGAAAGTCAAGAAGCGGTTTTGTGTTTCTGTTAAACGGTGGACCAATATCTTGGTCGAGCAAGCGTCAAGATGTAGTTTCACTATCGACAGCCGAAGCAGAGTATATAGCTTTAGCAAATGGAACAAAAGAAGCTATTTGGTTACGTCGGATGTTGAATGAGTTAGGTATTAAATGTGAAACAGCTCCAATTTATGTTGATAATCAATCCGCGATAAAATTGTCTAAAAATTCTGAATTTCATCAGCGATCAAAGCACATAGATGTGCGATTTCATTTTATTAGAGATGTGATTGGTAGAAAAGATGTAGAAGTAAAATATGTAATGTCAAAAGATCAATTAGCTGATATTTTTACTAAACCGTTACCCAAGCAACAGTTTGTATATCTTCGAGAAATGATGAGTGTATCAGACCATTCAAAATAAGTGGGAGTGTTAAATTCTCTGTAGAATGAATGATATTTTGTATGGTTTAAAAATGTAGAAATGTTAGTAGCATTGAAAACTGAATTTACTTAAACAAGTCTGTGCAAGTTGAGCCAAAATAATTTCAGGTAAAGGAAACTTTATGATAGCAAAAAGGTAGTACGTATATACCTCTTTTTGGGTTGATTTTGTCAAGCGTCGTTTTACCTGATTGCAACAGCAGTACTCCGCTAACCAGCAATGAGCAATGTTCGATGCTCACAATTTGTTAAACATTTTTGATACATTAAATAATTATTTTACTGATTAAACCTGCAGCCTTATTTATCCCGTGTATAAATTCAACACCTTTTAGATTCTATTTAGACTCCACTCTAAAACAACCTTTTTCACGTTGGTGGCGTAGAACAATAGAACTGTATTTTTTTCTTAACCTCGACATATTTCTTTAATTCATTTTATATTTATAATATAAACATTTGCAATAAAATATTAACATAGTGTTAAAAAAATAAAATTACTTTAAATCGAAACTCTGCGAACTTTTTCGTCTTGAAAAACTTAAAGAAATTTAAATATCTGAGAGTTTGAAGAATCGAAAAATTATTCATTGTAATAATTTGAGCTCAAACTTGGTGCATTGTCATTTTTAATAATAGAACGTTCAAGCGCCTATCCTACAGGAAGGATCTTCCGACAGGACGCATAAGTTGGGGAAAAATAATTTTTCTTGGACAAATCAATTTTCATACGATTTCAAAGATTGTTTTTTTAAATTAATGGTTGTAAATTGTAAGCAATTTTTAAACAAGTGTCAAAGAAATTTTCAAATATATTGATATCATATTAATATTTTTTTGTTTTGCGAAGAGTTCATCGACCCTCATTTAACATAAACCGAATTATTATTTTTCGCTCCCCACTTGATTCGTTTTTATTGAGTTGATCACCGCATTGGGTGTCGTGGTGAATACGAAAATCAATGAATACCAATGCAGTGTTAGTTTTAAGCTTTAAAAAAGAAAATACTTTTATAATAAAAAATCTGATTTAAATGACTTGAAACTTCATATTCGGTAGTTTTTTGAGTCGCTGATTGCGAATCTAATGTTCTTTGTAAATTTATATTGGCCATATTTATATTCGACATTTTGATTTTTGGAAAAGTAACATCAGATTCGTAATTAGGGATCTTAAAAACACAAGGTGGCCAGAGGGTTTTACCTATAAATTTGAATGTCCTCCCTTTTAATCTAAACCAGTGAGAACTGAGTCACTCAATTTGTTTGCTCGTGACAGATTTTTTAGAAGAATGATAAAATAATTTTACTCCCCAGAAACGATTGCTGTGTGTGGATGCTCATGTTTCTTTCGACGAACTTCTTCCAGGATAAACAACCTGTGGTCCAACTGCCGCAAGGACTTTATTAAAGCTTGATGGGACCTTCAGATATAGTAAATTCCGCGAAATGCGTATGTTGTAAGCCGAGATCAGTTATTATTTAATTTATACATGTACATAAAAAATATATTCGAAAATCGAACAGAAAATATTTTTAAAAAAAGATTAATTAATAGTGTGTATTAATGGCATGTTTAATAGGGTTGTTAAGAACAGTCGGAATTCTTTTGCTCTCACCACTAGGATTGTAGTTTATTAAAAAGAATTCTCTTCTATTTTATTAAAACAATATTAAACCGTACCTTACAGGTGGCTGGAAGCAGAAAAATTTTTACTTACGATGGCCCTTCAAAAAAATATTAATTTTTTAATGAGATATTTACACGGTGGGCTTAAACCAACTTTTAAAAAAAAGTCTTGCCAAATGGTATTTTTTGTGGATTCCAACACTGGAGGAGATATCTCTGAGTATTTTGCAAAAAAAATTAAAATAATCCATCCTGACGTTTTAAAAATAGTAATTTTTAGTATTTCCATCGTGAACTCTGTATACAAGCAACTTAAAAAAACGTACCAAATCAAATTTAATTTCAACTTTCATGAGTGAACTATATTATTTTGGATCGCAGAATCTGAATTTGATGTTAGATTTAAGAAATTCAAAATGGCGGATCCAATATGGCGATCAAAAAGTTTAAAAATTGTTTAGATTCGCTTAAAACTCAATACTTGGGGGTTTTTGGGGTCGCTAAATCTAAAACCAATGTCAGTTTTTGAAAATTGGAAATGGCGGATCCAATAAGTCGACCAAAATGTTTAAAAATTGTTGTACAATTACTTTAGATTTTTTTAAAATGCGACCCCAAACAAATCTGTTTAATGAGTTTTAATCGATTTTATATTTGGAAATTTTGTTCACCATATTGGATCCACCATTTATTTTCAAAAACTGACATTGGATTCAGATTAAGCGACCCCAAAAACTCCGAAGTATTGAGTTTAAAGCAGATCTAAACAATTTTTAAACATTTTGATCGCCATTGTGAATCCGCCATTTTGAATTTCTTAAATCCAACATCAAATTCAGATTCTGCGATCCAAAATACTATAGTTCACTCATGAAAATTAAAATAAAATTTGATTTGGTACGTTTTTTTTGAAGTGCTTGTATACAGAGTTTACGATGGAACTAAAAATTACTCTTTTTAAAAACGCCCCGATGGATTATTTTAATTTTTGTTGCAAAATATTCGGAGAGGTCTCCTCCAGTGTTGGAATCCACAAAAAAATGCCATTTCGCAAGACTTTTTTTTAAAAGTTGGTGCAAGCTCACCGTGATTTAACAAAAACTCGATTTTAAGTCATCATTTCCCTATAATTTCTTTATACTTTCTGAGGAATTTAACATTTATAACATCCATAGGCACATTTTAATTGAATTTTTTTGTTGAATTAAGATTTTGTGACAAAAATTTATCTACGTATTATTATTTATTTATTATTATTATTATTATTATTATTATTATTATTATTATTATTATTATTATTATTATTATTATTTATCTACGTATCTACGTAAAAATGCAAGTCATAAAAGCTTTCATTATATCAAAAATATTCACAAAATTGTGATTACTAAGTATTGGATGATAAAAAATAATTAGTAAAATACGTTATTTCTAAAATATGTTTAAAATTTGAATAAAGTTTTAGATTAAGCATATATTTAGTTATTCAAAATTATTTTTCAGTTATAAAAGTATATTTAATATTTTTATACCGTTTTCTTTCAACTTTCGTGACTTGCATTTTCTAAAGAAATGTAGGTATATAGATAAATTCTTGTAAAATGTCTTAATTCTATTATTTCGTTGCCTAAAGGGATAAAAAACTAAATAAATGATAAAACCAATTTTAGATCATATCATATCCATAAGACATATATATTATATATTTAATATTATCAAATTATTGAAGAATGTTAATTTTCATGGTTAAAAGTGTAAAGAAAGACTTGAAAATTAATTTTAATAAGGGAGAATAATTATAATCTTTCTTAATTAACTTATCAAAAAAAATTTGCCAAACCCATTGTGTAAAATTAATTTTGAATGAACTGTAAAAGAATAGTATAAAATAAACTTTATACCTTTTATGTTGGACGCCAATTGAGCCTCAGGTTAAAAAAACTTGTCATGTTATAGAGCACCAGTTATACCTAATCAAAGGTCTTTCGTAATTTCTAAACAGAAATATGATGATCATATTAAAAATGGTTTTTTTTTATTAAATATACTATCTTCTTTATGCACTCATGTGAAAAAGTTTTCAGGAATGAGACCAAAAAATCCCCGGGAGTGGCTACAGGAATTTTTTGGGTTTGAATTTTTATTTTATTCCCTGGAAATTCCCGAGATATTCCCAGGAATTTTTTGGACTCATTTCTGGGAACTTTTTTACGTGGGAATTTTGATTGTAAATCTCTCGAATAAAATTCTGCAATATTAATATTTCAGTAAATTAGCCGAAATTTTTCAATCCTGATGTTATATTATGCAGATATCCTTGTAAATGTAAATTAATATAAATGTACATGTGTGCTTGTAGAAAGAGAGAAAGCATCGTATTCGTTAACATATCAATCACCTCGAGTAGCAAGCGTCCGATCACCCAGTCATCATTAAAATTCATTTGCTGCCGATTCAGAGTCTAGAGTTCGTCTCCCTAATCATTAAAGCAAATCAAAGGCCTTTACTGCCCTGTAGCATGAGCAGCGAGAAAGTCGACGTGCGAGTGCCGCGCGACTCATTGGATAGCGATGATTAATGAGGATTTATCGCTGAACCCGTTAATGAAGCGCTGACTCGACGAATCTGCTAACTAGCCCTTTCCAAGAGAAGTTGTAACTTCACGTAACTTGGCTTTTTTTTCCTAACCTTTTTGATTACGACAACTCAAAAGCATAAATATACTACCGCACGTTTCAGGAACGCATATTTCGCTAATACCATTCATATGTTCAAGTCCAGCAGGATAGACACCTTCAAAATGGTAAATTTATTCGGATTCTTTAATCGGATTAAATGACATGCTTGAATATCTTTATTTAATTCAAACATTCAGAAAATACTTGTCATTAGTATGTTTAAGAAAATTTCTATGAATTTTTTAATGGAGCAACTAAGTACTAATAAGATGTTTCGTAATTTTGAAAAATTACCATCCATTGATATTATCAAAGGAAATTTATTTGGAATGTATACATTAATCAGAGTATACGAATCAGTATACGAAGAGAAAAATCATGCTTACATAACATCAGACAACTGTAAAAATTACCTGAGTGACTCAAGTAATAGCATCTAACGCAACTATAGTCTCAAGGAGTCATAACTATGGGGACTTTGTTAGTTATAACCTATCTCTAGCTTTGACTTAAATGCTTATAATTAAGACACTATAAGGTAATTTCTACACAGGTTTCAAATTTTGGCAGCATGATTTTTCTGTCTGCGTACCTATACATTTTTAATTCTTGGAAGTTTCTTTTAAAAATGAATGAATTGGATTTCTCAACAAATAAGACTAAAACCAATAGTAAAAACTTTAGACCAGAAAGATTAAAATAATACACTTTCAATCTCTAAAAGTTTAAATGTTTTCAATTCATTGGGTTGATTAAAATTTTTCAATTTATGAATTACAAACATTCATATCTTTTGGAGAATAAAAGTATAAAATTTCACTCTTTCTAGTATATCAAAATGTAGTTATATTTCTAACTGTGTAATATATAAACTACTATCTTTTCAAATTTAAATATAAATATATTTACTTGTATTCTACGTACATGATACGTATGCTCAGAAAGTTTCCAAAAGAAAAGAAATAGTTTACTTCCTTGATTCTGAAAATAATTTGCATCCATTTAATTAAATGTTAACCACCTTTACACACATGTATCTCCGAAGATGATTATTATATGACTAAGTCAGTCTCAAGGAAGTGTGAATCTTCTTAATTACACACTTACAACTAATATCGACCAGTTGTGTAATACTTTTAATTTAATATAAAATTTGAATTTTATTTATATGAAGTGAAATATAATTAATTAAGAAAAAAATTACATATTACGAATGAATATAAATCTGTTGCGATTAAAATAAGAAATTGAATAATAAAACAAATTGTCGAATATCGCTATTAGCGATAAATAGCAGATAATCATATTATAATAATAGTGAAAAGCAAAATAGTAACACACATTTGGTACTTAATAGTTTACAGTGCTGAATCACAAAATGTGTTGATGTATGTATTGATTGTAAACGTTAATTGATTTAGGGATGAAAAAAATAAATCTAAATCTGGATGCATTATTCTGTATATTCAATTAATGTGATTACACGCAAAATAAATTGGATCAGTATGACCGTTTGATAATTTTGGCAGACAAATATAAAGGTTCAGAATTGCAATACATAATTCTAGGAGCTCTTTATCAATAAGCTATATCAGATAATAGTTTAGGTATATGTAATTGAGAATTTACAATTTTAAATATAAATTTCGTTGCTACTAGAATTCGTATTTTGGTAATGGTTTGAAATTTAAATCGTTTATAAAGGCAAGTTTATTTAGAGTCTTGTGGAGGATAACGGACATCTGACTTAGAAGCTAAATATTTTAATAATCTCTTTTGGACTATCTCCAGATCTTGTTAATATTTACTAAAATATGGATTATAAATGGTGAAAGCATAAGTCATTTTTGAAAAAACTAAAGATTTGAATAAAACACTAATTGTGCTCTGATTTTTGAAAAAACGTGTAGATCTGAAGAGAAAGTTAAGAGATTTTGACGCAGATGCCACCACCTTGGTGATATGTTCGTTATAAAAGCTATATGGTAGAAAATAATATCGAGATCACTAGCTGAAAAAACTCTTTGTAGGCAAAAATCTTTTATTTTATATGCGAAATGCAACGGATCTAAGAGGGCTGAGGGATTCTATGGGAGCCATTTTTTAAATAATTTAAAATCAAGATTTTAAGACTGTTTGGTATGTTAAGTAAAAAGTAATTTTGAAGTTAAAATTTGATGGTCGTCACAAAACGTCAAATAATATTGACTGTCACAAAACCAGTACCTCTTATGAATCTCTTAATACTGAAAAAGTAGAAAAAGCGGAATTGTCGATGATTTTGATTAAAAGATGAATGATCTAAAGATTTCTGATGATCCAGATTATATTCCATCCTTATCGTGTTCAAAGGAACCACAATTTGTTTCAAATTTGGATTTCATTGATCTTTTACGCAATCTAAAATTATCTGAAAGACAGTCTGAAGTCCTTGGTTCTAGATTAAAACAATTGAATTTGGTTGAAAGAGATTTTAAAGTGACTTCCTGTAGAAGTTTAAAGAAATTTTTAAAACTGACATTGTTTTTATAATTTAGATAAAATACATTCTTCTTTTTCCGTAGGCTTGTAGGCTGTACTGTTTCATAATGAAAATAAACTTCCGTCAGTTCCATTAGCGTATGCAATTGATTTGAAGGAAACATATGGAGCATTGACAAAAATTCTTAAATGTATCAGTTATGCTGCTCAGTTAAATTGTCAGTGATGACAATTTAACAATTTAACTAGGGTTGTTTTAACAATTTTGCTAGTGATTCTAGGTGGTTATACGAACTACCCTTGTTATTTCTGTGAATGGGATAGTCACGCACTAAACAAGTACGAACGAAAAGAATGGCCATCACGTAAAATGTTTCAGCTCGGAAAGAAAAATGTTTTGAACATTCCTCTAGTGCGACCAGAAAACATTATTTACCACCCTTACATTTGAAATTACATGAGGCAATTTGTTAAAGCTTTAAACTCGGATAGCAAAACATTTCGACATCTTCAGAAAGTATTTCCTAAATTAAGTGACGCTAAAAGTAAAGTAGGTACGGCAGATTAGGTTGTAAAATATTTTTTCAGGCCTGAATTTTGCTGATATAAATTACATGAATTACAATATTAACTGAATTCGTGGTCTTGGTTGACTTAATACTAAATAAGCATTGTTTTCGATTGTCAGTTAAAAAGTTAGGCATCAATATTATCTGTTGTTTTAGTAGGTTAATATAAATACCCCTTTGGTCAGGTCAACTTTTTAGTTCAAAATCATTAATCTTATCTAAAAATTTGCCACGAATCATCAAATTAATTAATTAATTTAATCATCAAAGTTTGTTAATTACGAAATTTTGCAATTTTTAGTATTGAAATATTCAAAGTCTTCAATTTCCATAGCTTTGCAGTACTAAGGAAACTGCCTATATTTTTGATTTAAATATATAACAACACCTGTTCAAAATCGTTTCTCAAATGCATTTTTTATTTCTTCTCACCTGGGGTCGATTACATAAATTTATTTGATTTTAAATTGACTTTAAATTTGGCTCGTGAAATGGATTTAGCATATTTTATTATTTGACACCAGTTTTCGATTGTCAGTTAAAAAATTATTGACTTTAACTTTGACCGCATTTTAATTTTTTCACTACACACTTGTTTTTCTATGACAGCTTGTATCGAGACGTCGAAATTCGGATAAAAGGTTTTGTTTACAAATTCTTGGTTTGACATATGATGTGGAAAAGTGCGTAAATAAAAGTGTAAAGTGATAACAAAATTCAATTTAGGATTAACTTTTAAGAAATAAAATCTGAATTATTTGTGGAGAATAAATTCAGAATAGAAAAATGGTAAATGTTAAATTTGTCTTTAATATTCGTTGCATTTTTAAGTGAAAAGTTTTTTCTTCTTCTTTATATAAAATGATTTAGTCAAAGTTAAATTAAATCAATTTACATAAGCGACTCCCTGGTCCATCTCTCATCCTTTGACAAACTTGACATTTGTCGTCGTTATATTTTTTAGAAGCTTAAAAGAAAATAGATGATTTTTTTCTTTAAATTTCTTCATGTTTTTATCTTTGATTTGTTTTTCATTTTCAGCTGTAATATTTTTTTTTCAAACCTTAATCCAATCGTGTGATTACAAATAATGTCTACTCTTAAGACTTAATTGCTAACTAGAATGCTTAAATTGATATGGCTTTTTTGAAATGAAAGATTATCTGCTCTATATTTAAAAAGGTGTTAGTAGGTTACAAATAATAATTTAATTTGCACGATTAGTCTTGTTTTATAATTGTTCGCATACAACAAAATTTATTTATTTAAAAAATAAAAAAACCCTGTTTGAAAATATTGTTTTGTAGTTTTTTTAATTTGGCAGATATTACGTAATTATTGCAATCTTGCTTACACACAGAAAGGGAGGTGGGAGAAAACTAAACTAGGTAATTACTATACAGGACGATACTTAAAAAACATGTACCAATTTGTCAAAAGCGTTATGCAGTCTCTGAGCGCAAGTGAACGTCTCTTGGTAAGCGCCCGTGATACTAAAGAATAATTACGGTGCTTCTGATTAACTCTTTGACTTTGAAAAAATGCTTGCAGCTTTTTCAAGTCAAGACGTAGCGAACTTGCTTAAGCCGTTAAAAAATGCTTACAAGATAAGGGCGGAATGATGATGACCATTATGGGGTAGGAATGTAAGAGGCGGGTTGACTCTTAAGAAAAGAGTGAGGGAAAGAGAAAAGGAGAGACTCCCTTAAACACACATTTTAGGTATTGTAACCGCAATGCGCGGTTAACTATAGTTTAGTACAAGTTAAACCAATGATTATGTTGTCAGGCGTTGTGGGTGGAGTGGAGAGTGATCGTTCACATGATACACGCACATATACAGGTGCAATTCCACAACTCCACATTAAGAAAAAACACGTGTTGTATATGCGTGTGCAAAATACTTGGAGTACTCCATATGAATGTGGACGTGCACGCGAAACCTTTACACAAACATATCCATGAATATAAACATGTATAAGTAAGACGATTCATCAACATTATCACTGACAGACATAGTTACCCGAGGGGTTCTCAACTACCTGCTGTGCCGTATCGTGGACTTTTTCTTCACTGTATGCAACGAGCGAACACGCCCCGGACCGAACATTACAGCAAATTAATTGGTAGTCAGCACATATAATACCTATTTAGAATCCGGAACTGGGAGCTACAAGTGATACCGAATCATCTGCTACGATTACAACCTGCCTCAGTAAATTGACTGCCAGTGATATGTATAAAATTCTTAATTGACGTTTCCACCAGAAATCCATATACTGATTTTATAATAATGTCAGAATTTTTCTTAAAATGATGAGAGAAAGAAATTGTGGCTTCCTTTTTATTCTTTTTTACACGTTGTATATTTATGTACATACATGTGAAAAACTAACTTTATTGATTTTTTTTAAAGTTTACAGTCAGGATTCTTTAACATTCTATATAATTGAAAGAAACAAAGATTTTTGGCCCTATTTACACCAAAGGATATAACTGACAATTTTTGGTGACATGTTTTAAACAATGTTCAGGAATAGCATTGATCCTATTAAGGCTCATATCTTTGCCCGAATTTTTAGTCGTATTCACGGTAATTTTTATGGTCTTTTTTCAGTAGGGTGAGTATTAAATTATTCTCTGAAAAATTTCGAATAATTATTTAGAAAATTTTATAAAGCTTACGCACTATTAACAAAAATGGTGTAAATACTACTTTTTTGTTCTGCATCCTAACCCTATCAAATTTCACTCAAATATGCATCATTCAGAATCATACAAAATATTATTTCAAGATAGATTTCAACACTCCCACTTATTTTTCAAGATATATTCGGCTTCCGCTTTTGACAAAGAGACAACATTTTGTTCCGGACTTTACCAGAAAATTGGTCCATTATTCAGAAGGAGAATGAATCCGCTCCTGGAGTTTTGCGTATCTAAACATTAAGCGTAATCTGCATCTGTAAAACCTAAAACATTTTTCTTCTGCTTAAACGCCCACTGCTTCTGAATATAATTCCGCAATCTATTGTGCCAATCAAGTACCCGGTAATTCTTTTAACTGCTAACCAATATTCCTGGCTGAAAGAATCTATTAAATGACTAGCATAATTTACTGCGTACTCAATATCTGGACGACATAGAGATGCAACATCGGAAGAAAAACCTCGAGGTTACTTAACATGGAGCATCGATTTATTGAAAATCGATGCAACCGATGTCTCGTTATTAAAACTTTGATTTTCCTAGAAAAACAACGATGAATTCGATGTTTTTACGAATTTCAGCTTTTCGAACAAAATGTAGATTTAACAAAAATTTATTATCAATTTTATATTACAAATATACACTACCGGCAGAAATTGTGCGAACGCTAACATCTCGAGCTATTAAAAAACACACCCGCACAGAAAGAGTGATAATTTCGTTAAAAATGAAGCTAGATGCATTTTTAAATTGCATTGGAAAGTTTATTAAATTTCCAATGAAATGTCACTATTTTAAGTTGTATTGCATAAATATTAAGCGAGATATCATGTTATGAAGACAAAAAATAATTCTATTTTTTCCTTGTAACCTAAGCTTTAAATAGAGACCAAGAACAGCAAAAAATATTTACGGGTTCCGAAGATATTACAAAAAGACTCAGACCGTGCGTAACAGAATTTTCAATCATCGATTTCTCAAATTCGCCTTTGAATCAATTGCGTGGCTGTGAAAAAAGTGTCGAAAATTTATTTTACCAAGTATATTTTTACTGGGATCCACTTTTTAAATATCATATGGTCCCAAAATTACTGAAATTAGTTTAATGAAGTGAGCTGTAACCCCTAAAAAACTTTTAGTGTTAAAAGTGTCAGTCCAGATATATGTAGTGATAGTTATGTCACTAGCTACTTCCAAAAGTGTTTTAAAATTAGAAGACACTAATCATATTTTGCATCTAATAAATTATAAAGAGTTGTTCTGCTTGGTAGTTCGAATTGAACTTCGATGCAGCTTGCAAACTAATCCCTTTTCTTTTTCATGGTTGTAGCCGGATGGAATTTGCAGTCAAATCTCTTCTTGAAGATGTCCATATAGAATATTCATTAATTTAAGTACTAAACGGGACTATGCCCTTTCGTACAAAGTACTCTTAATACTAATTTTATTGCACTAAGCAAAATTACTAAATATTATCAAAAATGAAACATAAGTGGCTAAACTTAAAAATAGTGAATTACATATCTCTAAAAACAAGCTGATGCAAAAGTGTGTGAAATCTCGTAGAGTTACGATCAAAAAAATCAATATCATTATAAACATAATTTGCTTCTCTACTAAGCCTGGTCATCAAAAAATGATTCCCATAATTAGTTCTATGAAATGGAACAGAGAATAAAGACAAATACCTAGAAGGTCTTAAAATAGCACACGTAAATTAATTAGTGATATAAGTGACTGATAATTAAAGAATCCGTTAAATAATTTATATAAAAATGATAAATCACTATATAGGAATCTCAAAGAAACCCTTGGTATATTCAGCACAGAACGCAAGCAAGAAAAAAAGCTGTTTTCACATCAAATTTGTCCATTTCGTCAGTCATTGTCCGATTAATTTTCAGACTCATTAATTTTAGGGTTCTCTATATTCCCGAAAACAATCTGAGTTTGAAAATCCTTGATTTTTGTTTTCTTGTTGTTGACAATGTTTTTCCACATTCCTAGCTAAGAGCATTGATCTTGAGCTACCAAGGATCGTTCTCAATTCTCTGTCCATATATATGCACTGTTAAAAAAGATTGTAAATTTACAATACTTTCATACAAAAAGTGATTGAAAATTTATAAATATTGTATATGAAATAATTTCAAAAACGCGTGTTTGAAAGATTTGTAAATTTACAATATTTTCAAACAGAAGTGTTTGAAATTTTCAAAAATTTTTGTATGGATTAACCTGTGTGGAAAAATTTTAGGGCGCTGATCAAGCGCTTAATAGACTGTCTAACGTCTTTCTAGACCCAGGGCAGACGGTCTTGTCGAGCGGCTGTTCAGAATTGAAACGAAACTTCCACGCTATCGTCTAGAATAGACCAGCGTTTCTGGTCTGATCAGCAGTGCTAGTAAATTCTAATCTACGTCTATTCAAAATTTCTCATTATATGTTATGACAACTATTCTTAGAATGATAAAACTTAATTATATTTGAAATAATTTTGATGACTTTTTTTAACATAAAAAGTATAAAAAAATATTTTAATTTTCTGTATTTTTCACTTTAACTTTCTTTAAGTGTAAGGCTTTGTGTCCCTCCCAATCTTTGGCATTGGAGATATAGTAGTCTTTTTGTAAAATAAAATTTACTGCAAATCAAAACAGCCGGATGAAACTAGCAGTCGTACTCAGCACCAATCTTCAGGCGTCAACCACTAATTAATAAAAATAATAAATAAAAACTTACTAAATTTGCTATTTAGTGTATATTTATTCTCAAATAACAATATTCGATGGTTTTTTAAATCATTAAGTATTACTAAATTTTAAGGAGAGGCATATTTGTAGATGACGCCTAAACATTGATGCTGAGTACGACTGCTAGCTTCAGCCGACTAGTCAAAACACATAGAAACACATCAAAATCTATTTTTTCAGTGCACATTTAAAATTAAATTATACAGAAAACAGCAACAACATAGCACATTATTATTCACATAAAACAGAAACCACAACGAATACTAAAATTCACAAAGAAAATGCACCATACGCTGACTGATCTAACGACGCCAAACGACGCGACGCCATTAGGCGCCATGTTACTTAACAGCTGTGCATACGTCGAGGCATGCGCATATAAAATCCTAGACCAAATCTAGACGGTCTTAATAACACCGTACTAGGCGGACACATTTGACTTAGATTTTTTCTAATAAGCCCATCTGTTAAGTCACTGATTCGGGACTTGATGGACCGTCTAGAATTAGACGGACTTGATGATTGCTAATCGGGAAATCATTGGACTCTAGACTGCCACAATATTTTTCCACACGGGTAACTTCAAATACATATGTTTGAAAGATTTGTAAATTTACAATATTTTCAAACAAAAGTGTTTGAAATTTTCAAAAATTTTGTATGGATTAACTTCAAATACATAAGTTTGAAAAATATGTAAATTTACAACCTTTTCATAAAAAAGTGTTTGAAAAATTTATGTGTAAAATAATTCAATACACATATGTTTTAAAATATTGTAAGTAAATTTACAACTTTTTTATTGAAAAGTACTTGATTAAAATTTTTTTGAGTTTTATACGAAATTGCTTAAAACATATGTGTTTAATAATTCTCTAAATTAGTTTAAAACATTATTTATAAGTAAATACATTTTCAAATGTTGAAATATCTAAAATTTTTTTTAATCAGTTTAATTAGTTTAATTTGCCAAAACTTGTTAAGAGAATAAAACATTTTGGATGATATAATATAATTAATTAATATAGTTAGATATTTTGTACAGATTAAAATTTAAAAACTGATAAATTAAATATAAAAATATTTTTCCATAAAAAATCTGCTGTTCATAAAGTATTGTTTAAATATTTCTTAAACATCTTAATACATATCATAAATTTAACAGAAACGTGAAGAGAAAAAAAGTAAAGAATACAAGAATCGGTTGGTGAAGAATTTTAAAGATATTGAATCTTTAGAAATTTAGAAGAAGTCAAAAAAAGGGAATGGTCCACATGTTTCTTACTACTGATACTTTGCAAGAGATTTTCATAGCCTCCCTTGGTCGAGCGCGTCTAGGCGCAGCTCCCAAGGTTGATGGCTCCATACAAGACACTATACACAGACAACACTATATACGACTAAGGGCTCAAATCGTAGTGTCGAATTTCCGTAAAAATGCCAATAAAACTTTTTTTTTAATTAATTTACATTTATTGTAACATATCAAAACACAATATAAACAGTTTAGATTTTTCATTTAAATATTTAAATCGTTTTGGTATTTCAAACAGATTTGTTTGAAATTTCAAACAAAACTGTTTGAAGTTTCAAACAAAACTATTTGAAATTTCATTCAAACACTTTGTATTCATTTTCCAAAGAATAATTTAAAAATTTTAAAGAAATGTGTTTTAAAATTTAATAAGAAAATTTGTATTAAATTTAAAAATGTGTGTTGTAGTTTTTCAAAATTGTATATGATAATTGCTTCAAACATTTTTGTATAAAATTTGGAACAAAAATTTTTAACAGTGTGGAGATGAGAATTTTTTAATGAAATTTTGGAAAACACAAAAAAGCTTTAATAAAAATGATAAATTTTCATTAAATTTTTGTAAATAATAGCAGATTTAACATACTGTAACATTTTCTACTATCATTTTTGTTTCAATGTTATATTAAAATTATTTTATTCAAAAGATATATACGAAATGTTCTTTACTAACATTGTAAAAAATGTTTCAATGAATGAAATAAGCTATTGTTTATATTCGGCAGAGTTTATAGTACGAAGAGTAGGAAACTTTTACGTCAGATACGTATATACGATGTTTTGTCTTTATTTTGGCCTTTAAATCAGAAATTTTCCTATCAACAGCTGCCGCCAGTTCTGTGCTACTAAGCTTCTCTTTCAGATTTCTTGAATGCTTTGTTTGGACAATTCAATCGCGTAACATTTCGAAAGCGTCTCATATAAATATTTGTATGTACACATCCTTTGACTTGGTACCCAGGTATTCGTCGCCTGGTGAAAAAACACTAGTTCGCTATTAATAATCATGAAGTGCTCAACATGTCACACAAAATACCGGAGGCTAGAGAAGGTAGAGGTGGTACCTCTATTAATAATACTTTCTAATTATGCACAATTAACAAACTACTCATGACTTTTCCAACTTTGTAGGATCTTCTTACCTGCAAAACAATATAATTGTAAGAGAGATCATTGACGAGATAAAAATTTGCTGATTCCACCCACGTCCATGAGTATGCAAACTACCTAGACAGTTTATAAACTGTGTAAATGTAATCATAGTCACAAAATTTTTTAATTACAACTTATTATGAACAGAATATCAGAACTTTTATACAACTATTATTTGTTGCAACAGTTTGCAGACTTTCTAGTGTTATTTTATGTATATATTTACGATGATCTCAGGATATCTTAGGGATAACTTAGAGATAAACAAATCGACTTTCTCTGAAAAATGCTATTAATATCCTTCGGATATCTCTGGGATATCTACGGAATGTTATCATGCTATTCTGGGTTATTCAATGCTGTGAGGGTAGTTTCATGAATCCCATAAAGTGGGTTGAAAAATAGTTTCATTCGAGTTTACATTATAATAGCGTGTGCGATTCGTGTTGACATTAAACACTGATCAAATACAGAGATGTGTATTAAAGTAAAGTTTTATGCATATTTTTTTGTGAAATGATCAATATCCTTGTAAACTTAGCGTTTTTTAAATATTCTTTGAATCTTGATATTGTATGACAGAAAATTGTTTCATGAGTGGTATTTATGTTTATGAAGGACTGGTTCTAACACTGTTCTCTGAACACTGTTACAACTATGAATTTTATGTTTAAGATGTAAGAATATGCGTCAGATATTCCATACCACATTCGATGTATATAATTACTGTTTAATGACAACAGCGATTAATAGAAGCGCCATGCAGGTAGCAAACCTGAAGCTATTATTAGTCAAAAATCTGTTTCAATTGAAAAAACCCTAACTACATTTCAAACAGGTTTTTTACTTATTAACGATGTAGCCTATTTAAATAAACTACTTTTCATAATTCTTTTTAGCATAATTTCCAGTGACACTGATTAATTGCCGGACGAACCTAAACTGTATCTTCAACTGTATACTACTTTCTGTTATTCTAGTTGCCTATATTACATATACTATATTATAAAAAAAACGAACTTATTTGACATTTTTAGAATTAATTGATTAAATTGATAGTTGCCAAGGCTCAGACTTGAAAAGTATGACTACAATTTCAATTTTAAAATAGTAAATAACTTTTGATAATGCAATTTAATTATTTATTAGGAATAAATACAGTAAGTGACTCTAATAAGTATACAAGATATTTCTGTGCGTGACGCCAGTCCATTATTTTCACTCCATGAAACAATTAGGCAGCTACGCCGATAGCTGCAATCATATAATTAATGATTATAGCAGTTTTACTGAATTAGTAGCAAGGCAGAGCATATGCATTATTGAAAAAAAATTTAAAATGTTTAAAATTAAAACTGATTATGAAACTGTAGTCAAAGTTAAAGCATAAAAAGGAAAATAATCAATAAAAAGTCTGAATATGGATTTTTAAAACACACAAACTGGACAAAACTGTAAAGGAGAGTGGTGCAAATGTGGTGTGTTTAAATTTATCAATATATGTATATATTTAAAATTAAACATTAAATTTATCCCAGCTGAAAAAAATCGTCTGGATTTTCCCATGGACTTTTCAGGTAGAAATCCATATGGAGATTTGAAACTATCCACATGAAATCCGCATGGATTGCCATGTGGATTTCCGCATGGATTTTTTTATATTCTTAATAAACTCCAAATATGAACGAAAACCTCTTTAAAAAATGCAGAAAGCAGTGAGTGAGACCCCTTCGGGGTCTCAGAATTCGAATTTGATGTTTATTTTTGAAAATATTTAAAAATAGAAAAAATAGAGAATTTCCATGTGGATTTCCATGTGAATTATTTCAAATCTCCTCATGGATTTCTGCGTAAATTTCCATGTGGAAAATCCAAACGAACTTTTTCAGTTGGGTTGTATAGCCTTTGTTTGTAATATTTTTAAAAGTAATCAGAAACAAATTCTTATAGTTGCTATTTAATATATATTATAATTATTTGCGTTTTGAACATTCAATTGTGAATTCGTGTTTTTATTGTTTCATTAAGTGATCTTCTTTACTGATCATTTATAAATAAAATAAGATTATTAATTTATTAAGACTCAAACAATGATATTTATTTTATTAAGTTCACTATTTTTTACTTAATAATTTCCAATATTTACTTGACTTTATATGGAAATTTTATGATTTTATGATTCGTATAAATAACTTAAAGAAAATATACACTAAAAATAAATACATCCCCCCACGATTGGGGGGATATAGATCTAATGTATTTTTGTCGAAAGTCTCCTTTCTAACATTTGCGCACTTTGGTGAAAATGGTGAACTATTATCCTACTGTTTTAGAGTTTTAAGCTTTACCGGTTTACCCGGTAATTTCTAAATGCCAGAAATGTTAAAATTATAAGATATCTAAAATAAATAAGTGAAAATAAGTAATGTGAATAAATATTAAAATTAATATATTATTGTCATTTTTATTTCTTGACAATAATGTTGTAGAGATAGCGAAAACTCAACATCTGCGTTTAATATTCTGTATTCTATAGTCTAGTAAATAGTTATAAGGGATTAGAAAAACTGGGTCTTTACCACTTCTTAAAAACGTATTAACCCGTGTAGAAAAATCTTCTGGGGCTGGCCTGAGTCAGACCAGACCGTATATTTTCCAAACTAGTGGCTGGCCTAAAACACTGGTCAGTGGCTAGCCAAAAGTGTAACGCTAGAAACGGTCAGCCACAGAATAGACAGGCTATTAAGACGGTCTAGCCAACCGCAAGATAGATATTTACTGTTTTCTAAATATAATAAAGCAGTCCTCCAACATCGTTTATTAAACGAAACATATGAGAAATTTATTTAAATTCAATGTTAATATAATAAAAAAAATTAATTTGTATTTGCAAACAATTAATAATCATTAACTTTTAACTTTCAATCATATTAATGTTTACGACACAGAATAAACGCAAACCTATAACTAAATAAAATTTGACATTGCGGGGAATCGAACCTACGATCTACGGACTTCTAGCCTAACACTCTAACCACTACTTTATCGAAGCTACCAGAAGATAAATTTTAATTTTCGACACTTTTTACACTTACAATTAATAAAGAGTGTTTAACTGTGTAATCACGATACTACTGCAAGTTTCGTGTTATGGTACATAAAGAAAAATAACAAAACTTGTTATGAACTACATCATAGTAAATTTACCGTAAATTACCGACGTTAAATTTTTAGTTCTAATTTGTGTTTTACATATTTTAATAAACTATCATTAAAATGATTATAAATTATCGCATAAATTTCCATAAATTACCGAAGTTAAATTTTTTAGTTCTTGTTTGTCTCTTACATAGTTTTATAAATTATCGTCAAAATGTTTATAAATTAACGCGAAAATTTCCATAAATGACTGAAATCCAAAATTTTAATGATAATTTTTGCTTTACATAATTATTTTTATGAATTATCGCGAAAATTACTAGAAATTTCCATAAATTACCGCCAAAATTTCCATAAATTGATATCTTAAAATCGGCTAGACTCTTCAGACCAGTATCGCTCTCTGCAGCCTATAGAAGTTGCAAAATAAATCATTTTAGATATCTAGAAATTCTGACTAGAATCAGAACTGGGTCTGGTCAGAGCTTCCAGACCAGCATCGCACGCCGCAGCCTAGAAGTTGCAAAATAAAAAATTTTAGTCATCTAGAAATTCTGACTGGAATCAGAGCTGGGTCTGGCTAGACAATCCAGAACAAACAAAATAGCTACGGTCTGGCTTGTAGCTAAGCAGCACCAGAACTGGGTCAAATCAGATCTTGCAGACTTGTGAGGCTAGACGCTTTCTAGTTTGCGCCAGGCTTGACTCTAGACGTTCCAGAAGATTTTTCTACACGGGAAGGGATTATCTCTAAAAATATGATGAATAATAAAATTAATGTATTTCTCCTCAAGGTAAAAATTCACTTGTACTATTTTTATTGAATAAATAAGTTTGTTACTTATTGCTCCTGCAATCACAGCTTCTTTATTTTTGAATATACCTCAACTGGTTATGGGTCCAGAGCTAAGTGTGAAGTGCAGTGTGTAAAAGGTGCAAGTGTTTTTTTAAAAAAAAGAGTGATATTTTTCTTCTCTGTGTAAAAGACTGAAAACTCAAATATGGAATCAGCCAATATAAAAATCTAAAAGTTACGTGACAAAGGCAATTGGCATTTGTGGAGTTTTATAGTGCGCACATTATTAGAAGAAGACGACCATGTTTTGGCGGTCTGCAAACGAAAGTTGACTTGCCCGGCAGCGGACTCAGAAGATCCAAATAAGGAGAGAGATACAAAACGTTATCTGAAAGCTGACAAAACTGCAAGAAGGATAATTATTCACTCTATTGAGCGAAGACCAATGGAACTAATAGTGAGCTGTACTAGTGCAAGAGAAATGTGGGTCAAGCTCAATTCTGTGTATGATATGAAGTCAGAAGAAAATTTATCAGCAATTCAGAAATTGTTCTATGAGTATAAGTAGATTGATGGTGAAAGTGTGGATTATAATATTTCGAAAATAGAAATATTGTAGACTAAAATGAAAAATCTTGGAAGTGTAGTGCCTGATAGTATGTTGATGTCTCGTATTTTAACATCTTTACCCCAAAAGTTAAATTACTTTCATAGTACTTGGGATTCAGTTGAAGGTAGTAAAAGAACATTGGGCAATTTGACAACACGATTAATGTCTGAAGAATTAAAATTCAAAAGTCAGGATGATGTACGTGAAGAATCAGCAGCATTAATAGCGGGAAATAAAAAGGGTAATTTCCATGATAAACAGTATAAAAATGAAAGTGAAAATAAAAGGCATGAAGTGAAGTGTTATAATTGCGGGATATCAGGACATTTGAAAAAGGACTGCTTCAGATGTTACATATGTAAGAAAAAAGGCCATAAGGGCAACAATTGTTTTAAAAGAAAGGACAATAATCAACGACAACAAGGCAATCGTAATGAAGATGACAAGCGGAAAGGAATGATTGCAAGCAGAGATGGCAGAGAAGGCGATTTTTGGACAATTGATTCTGGTGCTTTAGACCACATGCCAAAGCGTCGAAATTGGTACTCATCGTTCGAGGAATTTGCAGAGCCTTTAAAGATTGGAATAGGCTGTTTATTGAAACGTGATGTAATTTTTAAAGACGTTTTTTCTTGATATCGCGACATTTATTTTATGCGTCATAAATCAAAAGTGTTTGAAAAACTTAAGTTTTTTGTTCAGGCGGTTGAAAATCAATTTAATGAAAGTATTAAGGAAATCCACAGCGATGGTGGTAAGGAATATATTAATAAATATGTAAAAATGTTTTTGAATAAGAAGGGAATAAAGCACACAGTAAATGTTCCATATACGTCTGAACAAAATGGAGTTTCAGAACGCGAAAATCGAACGATTCTTGAAGCTGCGCGATCAATGTTACATTCAAATTTATAATTACCCACGTTTTTATGGGCAGAAGCAATGAACACTGCAGTTCATGTAATAAATCGAACTGGTCCGACAAGAAATGCAAATAAAACTCCATTTGAATTGTGGTTTAATAAAGTGCCTAACATTGATAATTTAAAGGATTTTGGTACAGAATGTTTTTATCATGTACCAAAAGAAAAGAGAAGGAAATTAGATATGAAATCTGAAAAGGGTTACTTGGTAGGTTATCTAGAAAATTGCAAAGGATACTGAATTTATGTTCCGAACAAGAAAGATATTATTTTGAGTAGAGATATTCTTTTTAAGCCCGAAAAAGTAGCCGCGGAAACGATTGATATCACTTGTTTTAAAACTGATATTAAAAGTGACATTATTCCTGTTGCAAATGTCGTTGATTCGTCAAAAAAGGACGTAATTCCGAATATTAATAAAGTACCTTTGCAATCTTTAATTGATAATAATACAGAAAAACGACAATTGCGTAATAGAAGTAAGATTAGACGAACGGATTTCTACGGTTGTCCTATAACATGTTTATCACAAAAACTACCATCAGATTATAAAGAGGCAATGGAATCTAAAGATAAAGATTTCTGGAAGGTTGCAATGCAAGATGAAATTGACTCTTTGAATGAAAACGGAACGTGGCTCTTAGTTCAGAAACCCGCAAATTAAAAGGTAATAGGTAGTCGATGGATTTTAAAAAAAAGCTCAATCACGACAGCTCGGAGCGTTATAAAGCGCGTTTAGTAATTGAAGGTTACTCTTAAAAACATGGAATTGATTATACAGAAACTTATAGTCCCGTCGTTTGATTTGACACTGTTAGATTTCTGCTAAGTGTAGCTGTAGAAGAAAATTTATTTTTAGGTCAATTTGATGTAAAAACAGCGTTTTTATACGGTAATCTTCAAGAAAATATTTATATGAAACAACCAGAAGGTTTTGAAGACGGTTCTTCTCGCGTATGTAAATTAATAAAAAGTTTGTATGGTTTAAAACAAGCTCCGAGATGTTGGACCGAGCATTTTTGTCATTTTTTTAAAAGGGTTAGGATTTACTCAGAGTATTGCAGATCCATGTCTATATATACATTTTTGTTAGAATTACTGTTAGAATTGTTATGGAAGTTTAGAGTAAAAATAATAGAAGGGTTAAATAAATGATAAGATGTATCTTTAGTTTAAAACACTCGTATATAACTGTTTATTAATAAAAGCAAATGAGCAATCAAATTGAGATACAAAGTCTGAGGTTATTAAGCAATGACAAAAAAAAATAAGTTTGAGATGGTTCTGTCAACGAGTCTGGCGAGTTAGCACCGATTAATTTTTGGTATCTTCCGCTGCCAGTCATTGTGTCTTCCTTCGTTCTTGATTTTAAATATCCAGTATCTAAAGGTATTTTGGATATTTTTGCATCTTCAAGTCCAAGTTCTTTTAAGATTTTTTCAATGTATTTTTCTTGACGTAGAAAGAAACTATTATTTTTTCTTTCTATTTGTATCCCTAAGTAACATTTCAAAAAACCTAAATCTGTTAACTGAAAATGTTCGTTTAGACTATTTGCAATTAACTGGATTTTATTCTCTGTTTCTCCAGCTATAAGCAAATCATCTACATAAACAACAATGTAAATTGTTTTGTTGTTTTCTTCCTTGAAATATAAACATGGGTCGGCATCACTACGAATAAAACCATGTTCCTTTAATGTTTTGTCGAGCCGTTCATTCCAAACATTCGCAGCTTGTTTTAATCCATAAATAGATTTTGTCAATCGACAAACCAAATCTTCCTTCCCCGTGATTTCATATCCTTCTGGTTGTTTCATAAAAATTGTTTCCTTGAGTGTTCCGTTTAAGAAAGCAGTTTTTGCATCATAATGTTTTACAATCATTTTGTGTTGACCTGCGATTGTCAACAGTGTCCTAAACGTTGTTTGTTTTACTACAGGTGCAAATACCTGATCGTAATCCGTCCCAAATTTTTGTGAAAAACCTCTTGCCACAAGTCTCGCCTTAAATCTTTTTCCTTCCGGATTGTCCTTGATTTTAAATACCCATTTGTTGCTTACAAGATCTCTATTTTCAGGTAATTGTACTAATTCCCAAGTCTTGTTATTTAAAAGTGAGGTTATTTCTTCGTCCATTGCCCTTCTCCAATCCTCTTTATTCGGCCCTGATAACGCTTCTTCTCGAGTTGTAGGTTCTTCCGTTGCCATCTTAGCCCTTGCGATATACATATCTGGAGGAACACCTTTGTTTGACCTTTCAGACCGCCTGACATTTGGTTCACATGTTGAATCCTTCCTGTTGTTTTCTTGATGATTTGTTTTTCTTTTAACTTCGAATCCTGAATCTGTAGTTTTCTTCTCCATTCCTTGTTGAGAATCTTTATCTTGAATTGTTGAATCTTCAAAGTTCTGGTCCAGAAATGTGACATCACGACTTATTGTAATTTTATTGGTTTCCTTGTCGAGTAAACGAAAGGCTTTTGATTCTTCAGAATAACCAATAAATATTAATTTCCTTGCTTTTTGATCCAATTTTCTTCTTTGTTCCTTGGGTATGTGTGCGTAGGCCTCACACCCAAATAACTTTAAATTTGATACATCCGGTTTTCTTCAGTACCACAATTCAAATGGTGTCCTTGTTGTCCCTTTTGTTGGCAATCTGTTTTGTAAATAGTTGGCTGTACAAATTGCTTCACCCCAGTATTTTCTTTCTAAATTTCCATCGATCAGCATGCATCTTGTCATCTCTATTAAAGATCTATTCTTCCTTTCTGCAACTCCGTTCTGATGTGGAGAATAAGTAGCCGTAAACTGTGATTTTATTCCTTCTCTTCTTAAATAATCTTGAAGTTGATTGTTGACATATTCTTTTCCTCTATCAGAACGAATTATTTTTGGTTTTTTAGAAAACTGAGTCTTTACCATTTCAATAAAATCTTTAATGTACTCATATACTTGATCTTTTCTTTCCAAGAGGTAAATTTTCGTGAATCTACTATAATCATCTATAATGGTTAAAATGTACCTCTTTTTACCTGGAGTAATTGTTTGCATCGGCCCGCAAACATCCGTGTGAATTAAGTCCAAAGGTTCCTTAGTGTTGGTGTTGGATTCTTTTGGAAACGGTTTTCTTGTCATTTTCCCTTTAACACAACACTCACAAACCTCAATTGTCCTTTTACAATCTTTTACGTTAATTCCTTCTGCCAATTTTTCTGTTTGTAAACTTTTTATTGCACCAAAGTCCCGATGTCCAAAAAGTCTGTGCCACACATGTATACAGTTTTTGCTGCAGTCGTTGCTTGAGTCCCCTTTTGTTATGAAAACTTTTTCGACGGTCCTTACCTCGTATAAATCACCATAGGGTTCCACCGTAGCCTTTAGTACCCCATCTTTAAAGATGTTACAATCTTCCTTTTCGAGTACAATTTTATAACCCTCTTTGGTTAATTTCTTTAGTGACATAAGGTTCGAAGTAAGCCGAGGAACAAACAATACGTTGTCAAGCACAATTTCTTTAATATCTTGAGGACCTAAGAAACACTTTAAAACACATTTTCCAATCCCTTTGACTTCCAAGGTTACTTCCTCATCTGCTAAACTCACGTTTCCTCTTCTTGTTGTATCCAGTGTTATAAAATCTTCTTTTCTGCACGACATATGGCTCGTTGCTCCGGAATCTAAATACCATATCGAATTTTTCTTCACTTTTTTGGTCTTTAAACACATATCCGTAATTGCCATTCCTGTATGTTCTGTAGTCATTAGACAACTATCTTCTTTATTTTCCGTTGCTTTGTTTGCTTTAGGTTTATCCTGTTTTTCTTTCCATGCCTTGTAACCATAGCAATCCTTTTTTAAGTGTCCCTTCTTCTTACAAAAATAACACTCGCTTGCTGTTTTTCCTTTTTTAAATTGTGTCTTCATTGCCGCTTCATTATTTTCTTGATTTCTATCTCCATTACTCTTACGCCTCTTGTACTCATCGATTACTTTACTTTTTACAAGGTCTAGCGTAAGATCACTTTCGGATCTACTTTCTAATCCAGTAACTAATGCACCATATGAATCTGGCAAACTGCTTAGTAACATTGCTGCTACTAAATTATCTTTCAAGACTTCTCCAAGTCCAGTTAATTTATTTACTAAGTCCAACATTTGCGTTACATGATCCTCAGCATCACCACCTTCCGCTAATGTCATTCGACAAATTCTTTTTAAAATAAAAACCTTACTTGATAATGTTGCTTTCTGGTGGTAACTTTTGAGCGCATCCCAAGCTTCCCTAGCAGTTGCTGCATTCCGAATGTGTATTAATTGGTTATCTTCAACTAAGAGTCCAATTGTAGCACGAGCTTGATCATCACTCCTCTTCCACGTCGCATCTGGTTCCTGTGGTTTATCTTCGTCGATGACATTCCATAATCCATCTTTAATCATCAGTAACTCGATTTTATATTTCCAAGTCTCATAATTATCACTGTTAAGTCTATCCACTGAGAAACGCATTCTAGAACTGTCTGCCATTTCACTTCACTTATAAAACGATCTTCGTTTAAGAACACTGAACTGTTTATGCACTATAAAAGGTCTATCGTTCGTTTCTTAGTTTTTTCACTTGCATTCCGAGTATCCGCACTTATCACTTATTAAAAAACTTTACACTCTCTATTATTTAAATCTCTATGAGTCTGGGCCCATAACCTGTTAGAATTACTGTTAGAATTGTTATGGAAGTTTAGAGTAAAAATAATAGAAGGGTTAAATAAATGATGAGATGTATCTTTAGTTTAAAACACTCGTATATAACTGTTTATTAATAAAAGCAAATGACCAATCAAATTGAGATACAAAGTCTGAGGTTATTAAGCAATGACAAAAAAAATAAGTTTTGTTTGTAGATTATATGAGCGCTATTAAACTAATAAGAGAAAGTTAAAAGAAATCAAAATTTGTCCTTCCTTAAGAGCAATAGAAATATTCAAAGAGATTCTGTAAAAAGGAAAAATTAACATAAAGAATAATTTCGATTATTTAAAAAATTCAATGCTTGGACAAGTAAGACAGATACACGGAAATACCTTCCTAGGTGCTTATATTTACATGATGATTTTCACCATAATAAAATATAATCAGTCTCTATCAAGACAAAAATTGGATGATATACTGTCATATATAATAGAAAATGAAGACATTTTACTAAGAAAAATCAAGGAACTATGTTTTGAAAAACGATAATCAGATCATTCTATAACAAAAATTAATTAACAAAATAAAAACAAATACAATAATGTATGAAAAATTTCTACAAAATTATTAATAAATACTTATAATATATTACTATTAAACTAATAAAAATCCGACATCGTTTGTGAGAACTATGTAAAAATTCACTTGTACTATTTTTATTGAATAAATAAGTTTGTTACTTATAGCTCCTGCAATCACAGCTTCTTTATTTTTAAATATACCTCAACAAATAAGTTTGAAGAATTATAAATTTAAAACTGCTTGCAGGTTAGTATTTGTGTAAAAACATATTATTTCATAGTTTTGTAGTAAATAAAAATGAATTTCATAAATACATGCATATATTAGATTGCGTTAAATAGAAATTAAATAAAATGTTTAATTATTATAGTTGTATCACCGATATCACACCCTGAGAATAGTTATTATCGTATCAAGGGCGCAAAATAGGTGATTGCGGCGATGGCGAGATGAAGAGACCCGAGGGGACAGTTTCGCGCCCGAGGCGAAGCCGAGAGTGCGAATGTGTCACCGAGGTCCCGAAATCTCGCCAAAGTCGTAATCACCTTTGCGCCCATGTTGCGAACATAATTTTTTGTCCTAACTACATGAAAAGTATGGCATTGAGGGCACGAGCGAAGCGGGCGCAAAAGTACAGCAAACGGGCGTAAAAATACTTTTGCGCCCGCTCGGGCTAGATGAAGCGGGCGCAAAAGTACTTTGCGCCCGCTTGTGTGACGTCAACAGGCGTAAAAGAACTTTTGCGCCCGCTTTCCCGGCCCCGGGCGAGAATCAGTTTTGAAATGACATACTTTTCGTGCAGGTAGGACAAAAAAGATATATTAGATATAAGAATTTGTTATAATACATTTAATTTATTATCTTACTTTCCTGTATCTATATTACTTTTCTTTTTTTGCAGAAGTTGCATTTTCTTTGGTTGTAGTTGCTTTTCGTTTTATTTGTTTTTTTGCAGTGGGTCCTTCTGGAAATTTTTTTTCATAAGAATCGCAATAATTATTTTTGATACATCAAAACTTTTTTCAGTAATAGATGATGCTGCTGTTAGTCATACAGCTTTGCGGTTGGCTCTAGTTTTTTCTTTAAGTTCGTTGTGTATTTTATTATACTCTTTACATACGAATAACATTCTCATTGTTAGGTAGAATATAATTATTTGTCTCGTTAACAGTATTAGTAGTTTGTATTTTCACTACAGAGCGCTGTTGTAAGCGAGTAGACTTTTCATTTAAAGTCATAGGTATCTCTAACCCCTCTACACTGGGCTGCTTTTAGCACTACGAACTATGGGCGTGAGTTCTCCTTATCCTACTTCGTAAATATAATTCTAAAAAATTAAATAAATTAACATTTATAGAATGTTATAGATAGGTTAACATACTTATTAATATGAACTTAGCCTATCTTACAATCAGAAGATATTTCTGATTTTAATTTTTAAATATTTTTAATGAAACATTTTTTAATACAGAATCGTTTTTAGAACGTTTCAAAATTTTTCACTTTTGGTCCGCCATCTTGGAACAACCATTTTCAATTTTAAAAAACTGACATCAGATTGATAACCTTGAAAACCTCCGAGCAATGATTTTGGTAAGAATAAATCTACTCAATTCGTAATCAGCGACTCTGAAAACTCTCGAATAATAATTTTGGTGAGATTAGGCAAGAATGGGATAGCCCTGGACTCTTTTAATTTCACATACAATAATGATCTTTTAACAGTTAAACAAATTGCAAGTGATATATAATACAGTTCTGTCGCGAAAGCCATTGCAAGGCGGATAAAGCTAAATCGTGCTACAGGAGCATAGGTCTCATCATAATCCATTCCGGGACGTTGGGAAAATCCCCTCGCCACTACCCTGGCATTTTGTTTTGATATAGAACTATCAGCTCCGTGTTTATTTCTTACGATCACTCGACTTTCCTCAGTTGACCTATTTTTTAAACATTTCACTAGATCCCAAGCATTGTTTTCTAGTAATGAACAGATCTTATTGCCTCTCATCCATTGGTTGGCTTAAGGACCAGAAGTAGCGGATTTCATTGGAACTTCTGCTGTGTATACGAGATCTGGGTCATCACTGACTTCCTTTTCAACGAACTGACTCATCTTCCTCGGCCTACCTGGTTTTCCGGTCAGAACCTTTCCTGACCTTTCCCGTTTTTGTTTAGTCGGATTTCAAACATCAGGAGTTGGAACAGTCGGTCGAATTAAAGATAGATCAATATCAAAATCCAAGGAAGGTTTCGTACTCACACGAAGCATCCTCAAGAAATAGTTCATCACCTGAATCTTTCATCAAATTTGATATTTTAATGACTTCATGCTCCTCTGAGTAAATTGATTTCTTGTTATCCAGATAACATCTACATCTTCCGTTAACACGTGTTACTCGATTATTTTGTGTACTTCCAGAATATCATTTGATTCGTTGATATCAATTATCTGCTCCGGATAAGTCCTCAAACTGATGTTCTTCGTTTTCTGACAATCTTTCAGGAACTGCACGTCACGTGAAATTTCTCTTCGATGTTCTTCCGAAATCCAAATTCTAAAGGCTTTGGGATTCGTAGCAAAACCCAGGAAGGCACTTTTTCGAGCACGTGGTTTAATCGTGCCAGTGTTCTCGGTTCGATTCAAGCAATAAACAGGTGAACCAAATTACTAAAAATTTCCAACGCTTGGGGTTTTTCCCATTAAAATGCTAAAAAATAGTTTTATTATTCCATGAGACAGAGGAACAACGATTTATTTTGAAGTTGGCGGTTAAAATCGCCTCTGCCCAAAATGAAATTGGGAGTCTGCTCGGTCACTCCATTTTGTTTCCAGCTATTGAGGATTGTAAGTCAATGTCTAATACCAGAGATGTCGTTGAATCTGACCTTCAGCGGTCCATATAGATCCGTGTGAATGAATTCACCTAGAGCAGAATTCCTTGAAGATAATTTCGGGAATGGTTTGTGTCATCTTGACTTGCAGACAAACTTCGCATTCGATGGTACAAATGATGTTGCTAATCGAAGATCTCTAGAAATCAATCCCTGGTCCCATTTTCTTATGCTAGTCGAGTAAAGTATTAAAAAAATTTATGTTCGCAATTCATCAATGCGGCATTTTTGACCCCTTGTTGTGTACATTAAGAACACCTTGCAAATAGGGAGTGCCTCAAGTCTATTAAGTATGAGCAGTGGAACAAGTGCTGTAAGTCTGGTTCCCTTCTAGCTCGACAAGGAAGAAATTGATAAAGAACGCGAAAAGTGCGTGATTTAAGAGCGGAAGAGACAGAAATGATCAAAAAGATCGAAGAAGAGGTCCTAAAGATGTTGAAGTCTTGTGACGTTCAAAAGAACGCCAGACGCACGATAAAGAGCGGGTTTAAAAACCTACAGGCCATTATCAAGGAAGTCAAGATGAAGCATTTGAAAGGAGATAACGGTGACAATCGTTTGCAGTGCGCTCTTGGCCTTGCTGACGATGACCGTAGACTCAGGGTCGAAAGAGTAGAGCGTATCCAGGAGAAACGTCTAAGAAAGGCGGTCTTGGATGCTCAAAAAAGGAAGAGACGCTTTTGCAGTCCAGAGGAAAACAAGACCAAGGTAAAAAAGAAGGAGGAAGCACCTCCTGAGAAAAATACGGAAGCACCATATGAAAAAAATTCTAGTCAGGAGACAAAAAATAATGCGCAAAGAACAACAATGGTTGGCAGAGTCGCGCCAGAAAAGACGTATGCTGATATATTCAAGAAGATCCGAATAGAGAAGCTTCAGATCCCTAAAGCTACAAATACGAGAGGTTTTTGGGGCAGGACCCACTAAAAAGGGAGACTTCCTCATCGAAATTGGATTATCTTGAGATCCGCGATCTGGACTGCGTGCTTTAAGTGCGGAGAAGCTGGTCATAACTTCGCTAAATGCAAGAAGAGTGCAAGATGCTTCCTATGCATAAAAAAATGTGGCGATAAGGTTGACATAAACCACATCGCTGGCAGTAGATCATGCGGAGTTTTTAGGTCAGCCCTAGAGGAGGCCAAAAAGACTCTCGTTAGAACAAAAAATAAATAGGCCAGAACAAGAGCGGCACGGGAGGGTTGCGCAAAGAACAATATGGGCGGTCATCACCACATATCCTGGGATTCTTTATCCAGGTATCCGAATTCACAGATTTTCCACATCCGACTATAAAAAAAATTAATAAACTCTGTACAAAGTACCTTTATTACGTTTTGCTACTATAAGAATATTTTATTTTACAAAAAAATTTGTGACACTAAAAATTATTGTTTTCTTCTTTTTTTACAATTTGCAATACTTTAAATCTGCTAATTGTTAAAACTTAAAATAAAAAAAATTATTCTCAGAATTTATTTTTAAATTCTTAGAAATAGTTCAATTAATTTAATTAATAATGAATTAATAATTATAAATTATACGTTTAATTTATTAATTATTAAATTAAAATTATTATTTGAATAAAGTTAAAGACTTCGAAGCAAATTTAAGAATATTGAAGAACAGCTATAGTGTCCTGAAGTTTAAAAATGCCGGTTGCGAGAAGGAATTATGAAATTTTGTTAAAATGTTTAAAAAAATAAAATTTGACAGGCAGACTGCATAGTGTTGATCTGTTACCATAGGAATTAGGAGGTTCGTGCTAACTTTTTTTCTATAAGGATACAGATACACGCGCTCTCAGCGCGAACCTCGAAAACACCTTTATTTCTACACTGTAAGAAAAATCTATTATAAATTTAATAAATTATATTTGAAGGTAATATGCAATACCAACATTAGAGTTTAATATGCACCTTGATTAAGATTAATTTATATTTATATTAAATGTAATACAAATTTTATCAAATTTAATGTAAATGTATATTAATTTTAATAAAAACTTTTATTAAATTTCAATGCAGGTTTTAAATTAATACAGATTTTTCTAACAGTGTATGGTAATAGATCAACACTATAGGGTCTGTCTATCAAATTTTAATTTTTTCTCACTATGACAAAATTTCATATTTCTTTCCCTCAATCGGCAGTTTTATATACTTCAGGACACTTAAGCTGTTCTTTAATATTTTCAAGGCTTAGAAATATTTAACTCGAACGTTATTAGAAAAAAGTATTCAGGATTGTAAAAAATTGAATAAAGTTTAGATTTAATGATAAAAAAAGGCAACATTAGGTTACCATTAGGTGAACATTATTACTGTTATATTATATTACGTGCTACTTGGATATCGAATCAATATATTTAGTTACAATATCTTTTAATTCTATGCTAGTATGTATTTTCTGTTAATTTCAATAACAGTAGCCTATATTACTTTCAATTCATAGTAATTTCAGATAATGATACTTTCAAGTTGAGTTGTTTCTTATGCCTCGTCACCTCTGTGTATTAATAAAACTGTCCAGAAGGCAATAAGTCGTAAGTGAAGAGAGAAATTTTTTGAGAAAAGTTTTTTTATTTAGAAAAAGCTTATGGAATTCCTTCGTGAAGTTTAAAAAGAAGAAAGTAATTACCAACCTCGTCGTTTTAAGAATATCCTATATGATTAGCATTCACGAAGAGAGTGTAAAAACTAGTTAAGTAACTAGCTTTACATCTTTGAAATACCTTTTACACTAACAAAGTTTCTATTCAAATAGAAATTGATAGCTTGAGTTGCGTGAAGTTATATTGAAAAAATTGAAGTTTTTTTCTCTGTATATAATAAAATTCTGTATTTATTAATTTTTGAGATATTAAAAATTTTATTCATTCCTCCTATATAGACTTCAAATTCACTATTTTTTTCGTATTACACACGTTATCAGTACTGCGTTAACCAGGAAACATTCTTCTCAATATGTACAAAAATGCAGATTGGGTATGAATCTCGATTTCACTATCGAAGTTAAGATTAATCTTTTGGAATTGTCGAGTATAATCCTGATTGGTGTTCGTTTCATTTAATTTATTTCTTCAATTTACATATTTGTTTGTACACTGGCGGGCACTTCACCTTGGACTTATTCGATTGAATCACGAGGTGCACAAAGCAAAACACTCGATGCTCGTATTTTTTTTCTCGCACAGTTCCCTTATTTTGAAAAACGCGTCGAGTGAGCGTAATCAAAAGAAGAAAAGGATGGCAAACGTATGCGCTCGCATTGTCGCGTGTAATTTCAAAAGTTACGGCCATGCAAATGTAGGTACAACCTCGTGACAACGTGGCTTCGGTGCGTTTTAAGGGCGTAATATCAATCTCGGATCTTGTTACACGAGCCGTTTTAGTTTCGAGCCTGCCTCAAAGTGGAGAAAGGTCTTAAGCCCATATAAAATGCCCTCGTAGACGTCGAAAGAGAGAGAGAGCGAGAGAGAGAGAGAGTCCATGGCCGCTGGTAGGCGGCAAGAGATAGGATCTTGTCGGCCAAATTGTTTCGGATTGTTGGTTAATTGGAAGCTCGTTTTGGGCCCCTTGCGTGATTCTTTCTCTCACACTGAGAGAAGGAAACAAGATTACGCTTAAAACTGCTTGCGATCTTTGATCTTTCAGCTCATATGGCTGAATTAGCGAATAAGAGAGACGCTTTGTTTCTTGACTTTACACGCGGGACCATTTTTAAATTATTCTCTCACGATTATCGCTAAATTTACACAAATTTACGAAAATTATACAAATGTACAAACTTTTACATGTAATTTCATCATTATCATTATTTTTTACTGATCATATATTTAAATTAATAATAATAATAATAATAATTAGGTAAATGTATTGGACTTAATTTTGTAAGATTCAACATTTTACTTAGTTACTTCATGACCCGTGTGGAAAAGTCGTTTGGGCGCTAATGTGGCCCCTACTGGGTTTCCCAATCTCCAAAAAATGGGCTTGTGACGCTGAAACCAATTGATGCCCAATGTTGTGAAGTCCAACTTGGGGCCAGATTGATTAATTCCATTGTTATTGAATATTGCTATTTATAGTTGTTAATTAATAATTATAAATGACAAATATGGATAAATATAATATTCTTTCCCAGTTAGGGCCAAGTTTTTAAAATTTTTTAAACATTTTTATAAATTATTTGTTTTTTATTTCGTTGCATACACGGAGAGAAATGTGTTACGAATAACGCTAGAGACATTTTGATTCGCTTTTCGCATAGACGTCTGTACCTAATTTTGCAAAAGCCGGTGCTAACTTTGCACAGCTTTTTCCCACTTGTGCCACAGTTGCTCAAATCCATGAAAAATCAGCATGGATTTCTTGCAACTTTCGCATGGTGGTGTGTATGCGCTTTTAGTACGGCCTGCTCATGCGCTAAGAGCAACAGATTTCTCTCCGTGTACACAGGCATCAAACGATCCTTTTCGTACATGAGTTCTTTGGAAATGTTGAGTGGCTTAGTATATAGCTAAGTAAATATGAACATTACTCTAATATTTCAGCTTTAATTTAAAAGAAGAAACGATTGAATATCTTACATATTTTCTTTTCTACATAATTTTTTTGGAGGCAGTGTAAGGTGATTCAATACGCCTTGCCCGGGGCGTGTTGGATAACTACCTGGAGCGTAGTGGATCAAAGAGTATAATTATGAGTTAGAAGTTCAAACATTATTATATATTATCAATTGAAGTTTGAGTGGTTTTATAAAATAAATATTAAAAATGAATCATATTAAATTGAAACTTTAAACATTTTTTAGAAATTTTAAAATTATAAAGAATATCATAATAAATTTAAAATGAAAATTCTTTGGTTATTTTTATAAAGAAATATGTGTTTGATTAGTACTAATATTAAAATGATGTGGATGAAGTAATTTTCAAATCAATATAAATTGATTTTATAATACAATATAGTACTTTGTGTACTGTAAGTTCATACCAAGATTCATTACTATTCATTCACTAATTGTAGGAATATGTAGAAATATGACCAACAATAGTAGGTTTAACAAATGTTTGAAGATATTTTTATGCTGATTTAAACACAGAATTCACTGTCTTGAAACAGACTTATATGATTACGGTATAAATACAATTTAGATATAGAATTTGTAGTTAGAAACTGATTCATACAACACTATTAAAACACATTTCCAACATAGAGTAAGAACACTCATAAAACACTCTGCTGACATACATAGCAAGATACATACTATGTTTTGAGAACGTTAAGTTTATGGACTAATTACATAAATGTTTACGAAATACTGAAACGTTTCTATAAACACGCATCAATAAACTCCAAAAACCCCTAAGTAACGACTTTCAATCGTATTCGATCAATTTTAAAAAATTTGTTCAATCCATTATGATTAGATTATAATTAGATAATATTGTAACCAAAACGATGTTGGACACAAATTAATATGAAGGGTTTTCTAATAGCGGACAGAAAAGCTTAAACTTCTTTTGTCGTTTTCTGATATCAATGCGAGTACACATAAAGAATGCCGCGCTTTTTGAATTATCCGTTTAGACAATTGAGCCATAGCGTGCGGATACTTCACGTTGCGTAGAAGTGGAAAGAATTTAGTCTCATTATTGGCTAGATCTAGTCCCCAACGCGCAATTCGAGATAGATATTCCGATTGGGAAAGACAGGCTGAGCATAGCTGCTGTTATTGCACGCTGCGGTTCAATTGAGTTACTGGGTGTTTTCAAGGTTCACGCTCTGAGCAAAAGTGTATCCTTCTGTATCCCCATTAGTTATAAAAGGATTTAGTTATGCTCAGAGCGTTCAGAGTGTGAACATCGAAAACGTCCAAAGATTAGGGGGGCGTCTACTGTATCGGGTAAAAATCGATTTTTAAAAGGAGTCTTAGCTTACATACTATAACCATCAGAGAACATTCTTCTAAAATGTTATGTCAAAATACGAACCTAAATTTTTCTTTTAGTATCTCATCACGAGGAAATATGGAGAATTATTTAACCCACCATCACCTATCCAATTGTTCGAAGTCATCAGGGGAAGTGCTTCCTGTTGCCATTTGGAATTAAAGAGTTTAAGTGAATTGCTGGTGACTATATATAATAAGGCGTTCTGTTTTATTGTCCAAATAAAATTACACAAGCCTGCAAAAAAATAAAAATTTCCGTTGTCTGAGATCGAGAAGACATTTCCCGCAGTATTTGGTGCACTGAATCTGAATCTGGCAACGTTAGCTGTTGTTAGCAATATCGCTATATCTTCTTAAAGTACAGGGTTCAGGTTTTAATTTGACTCCTATGACAAGTCTCTAGCACGTCGGATTTACTCAGTAGAGATTTACAAAAACAGCGATAAACATGATTTTTGGGAATATACCCCCACTTTTCTCAAAATCCTGACGTGATGGGAGGTTTTCGTTGCCAGATTCAGATTCAGTGCACCAAAAACTGCACTGTTAAAAATGTTCTGAATATTCCGATAAAATTCAGACACAAATGTAACAAAATTTTCCAAATGATGGTACTGAAAGCATTTATAAGTTACATTTGCTTGAAATTTACTACACGCTTCTTATGATTTCTAAATGTTACTTAAAATTCAAAATTTTTAGTAAAAATCCTTAATGAGTAACGGAATTCGGACTTGAGTCAAACTAAAATCAGTAACTATTAAGGAAATTACGAAACTGTAACAAAATTTTCAGTTACTACAGTTGAATTAAGATGCGCACAGTTACTTTTGCGCCGCTTGGGTCTGTTGCAGGAAATACATAACTGAAAATGCCCTTCGAAAAAGTGGTTGTGCGTAAACAATGTTTTTTTGTATAAAGTATTTAAATAAGTAAAGAAGAGTTATAAATTATTTTTAAAGTGTCATAAGTGATCATTCTTGGGATTAAAAAGTAGAAGCATATTTCTACAAATAAAAAGTATGTACAAAATCTATTTTTATTCATACTCCATTACACGTATTAAATATTTTTGAAGAAAAATCGTCCTGCAGAAAGGAATGTCCATGCTAGGAACCAGTACCGTAACTATGATGAGCGTGATATTCAGAGGAATCAAAGGAACGATACATTTTGTCAAAGAAAACTTTTGTTTCAAATTATTAATTGAATTATATTTATGAAATTTAATTACTAATAAATGAATCATTAATATTATTTAATTGAATAAATAGTTTTGTGTATAAAAAGTATATGAAATAATTATTATTAATATTATTTACCAGTTATTTTTTGACCAAATTTATTTATAAACCGTAAATAAACCATTTTTAAACATTAGCATTATTATTAAATATTTTTAAGTTTAAATAATTTTTATACTGAAAATTTAGTGGAATAGAAAAAATTTTAAGACAAACTTAAAAATAATGAAGTTGTACATTTTAAATTATACTTTGTATTTTAATGTAAATTATGTTCTATTTAGCTATCACTGATGAGTGTCATTGAAAATATTTTTTGATTTTTGATCAGTTCTGATTATTAAGCAATATGTAACATTTTAGTTACATATTGTTAATTCATCAAAACTGTAGCAAAATTTTCAGGAAAAATAAAAAAAATTTTAAGCTAATGACGTGTTACGAAAAATTACGAAACTGTAACAAAATTTTCAGGAAGGAGCAACGGCAAATTCAAGCTGTGACGTGCTACAAAAAATTACGAAACTGTAACAAAATTTTCAGAAAACAGCAACGGAAGTTTTATGCTGTTACGCATTACTGAAAATTACGAAACGGTCACAAAATTTTTGGTGAATTGGACTGAATATTTGTTCAGTCCTATGTATCTGAAAAAAATAAAACGTTTCTAAATTTTACGTAACATGTAACTGCATAAAACTTCCGTTGCTTGTTTCTGAAAAATCCTACAAAAATTTTTAACAGTGTGCGGGAAATGACTTCTCGATCTCAGACAACGGAAATTTTTATTTTTTTGCAGGCATCAAGCCAAAGAAATTTTCTTTTAAAAATTGAAATAATAAAATTGTAAGTGCCATGTCAGGATGAGGAGCGATAAGAGGTCGAAGTCGTATTGACGGTGAGTCCCAGTGACTTATAATTGTTGTTTTCGTGCCAGAATGGCAAAAAAATTAATTTTAAAAAAGTTTGATTATAGAAAGTGATGCGGTATTCTTGAATTCTAAAAATCCGGCCTTTTGCCAAATAAATTGATTGTCCAATTGAATTAGAATTTAACGTAAATTGAATTGAATAACATTAATTTCAGTAATTGTAATTAATTAATGTGTTGATCTCCTTACCCCCCTCTCCACGGTTTGTTAGGAATTTTCCTAACAGTTTTTGAATCAGTTGTCTCTAAATTAAAAAATTAATAATTTCAATGTGTGCATAACACACTGAGAGAAATGGATGGTATGATTTTTATGGTTAAAAGTAGTTGTTAGCCGGTACCATCATTATGTTACTGAGTATCATCAAAGATGTTATGGAAATATGGTTATGTTACCCAGTGCAATCAAAGATGTTACTCCTTACAATCTGATTGTACCAGATACAATCTATATATAGCTGTCTGTATATGTAACAACAAAGATTGTACCCCGTACCATCATTATGTTACTCAGTAACATATTTTTCTCTCTTAGTGCGTTCAAGTCTAACCTATTGTCAAATGGTTAATTGATTTTGGTTAGATAAAAGTTACAAATAGGATTGAAATCTCAAAATGAATATTTAAATTGTTTAAAAGTCTTACAATAATTATTTAAAAATAATAAGAACGTTATAATAGATACCCCAAGAGTTGCTTTTAATTATTTTGAAACAATTATATGAATCCAAAATACAGTTTTATGCATTTGAATTTTGTCTAAAAATAAGGTTTTAGCCATACTATGCGGCGTGAGGCTTCAAAACTCAGATAGGTCATGGTTGGCTTCTACGGTTAGCCCATTAATAAACTTATGGAATAGCTAGCTTCTGAAATAACCTAGATACTGGTAGTTAGTATTATTTCTCCTCAAGGAATAATGAGACAGAGTTACTTTTGTAAAGAAATGATAGAAAAACCTGCAACGAAAGTGCTACCCCAACTAGCTTTAGCATGCACATCAGTGAGTGAGTCAGGAAATTTGTCATGAGAAAAGTAAGATACTACATGACTAAGGTGCATGCTAAAGCTAGTTGAGGCAGTACATTTAATGCAGGTTTTTCTTTCATTAATAGAAGGACTTTAAACAACAGATCTGTCTCCTTTATTATTCTTCCTTGGTGTTACTTGAGAAAAACATGGTTCTTAGCATTTCAGGCACTGCTACACGTGCAATTATACATGTAATTATACATGAATAATTGCACGTGTAATTACATGTGTATGTTTTTAATAGGTTAAGTTAATCAGTCGACCAACTTTTTCCAAAGGTTTCATACATTTGTTGCATTTTCTGCCAGCGTGTCAATCTAATTCCATGTCATCAAGTTCTAACTGACCTTTTTTGATAACGTTGATCACAGACTTAAACACGTCAGTTGTACAATTCAAAATTCAAATACAACAATCATGGGAACAGGTGGTAATTATACTGAACTAAGTCTAACATACAACACTTTACTAAAGGATCAATGCGTTGATTTAGAGTCACTCAATAAATGCTCCATTAAGATGCTCGAGTAGGACCTGTATTGGAAATTCGGGCTAAGCATTTATAAATGTGTTGTCAAGTTTCCACTCAAGACATTACCAAATTCGTTATATGGCAACGAATGATGAAATGAAAACTCGTACGTATTTCAAAAACAAGGTCTTTGAAAATACCGAGGCGAAATATCTCTCTATCAGCGACCTTTCATCTCTGTGGATGACAACTGCAAAACCAAGCAGATAATCAGTATAGTCATTCGCTCAAGGACAATCATCGGAGCACTCCAGTGTCGAATTACCACCAATATTCATTTAAAAGATCTCTGGTAAGTTAACCGAGTGGTCAACATTTAAAGGACTTTAAAGTGCTAAAAACCGCTTAAATCTAAAAATCGATGTTCTTTGTCACAAGGTTCTTTTTCTCAGACGCGGTCACATATAGTTGTGGAATTATAGAATTGAATTTTATTACCTTTTGCAATAAGGATTACTTTTTTCGTAAAACATTTTTATTCTTAAAGTATATATGGATGTGTGATGGTGTATACAATTTCGCATCTAACAAAATGAGTTTAAAAAATATTACGCCAAAGTGTGTGTAAAAGAGAAAAAGACCCTTCTGTGAGTGGGGAGGTAACTTTCCTAGGGATATCAGTTTGTATATTCAATAGTCCATTCTTTTTGTACACGCTTATTTCCCTAAAGTCAGTACTTAACACAGAGTTGGGTGCACATATTTGCCATTCATTGGCCAAGCCAACAAACGCGTATCTTAAGTGTTAAACTGGGCTAAAGAATTGTTGGCATGTTATTCATATATACATTTGTACAAGACTCTTTGAAGTGCATTATTCATGAATTTTTCATTGTGTAGAACGAAGAGTAAACTTTGAAAGTCACAATTTTCAACAAGTCGTGAAAAGAACAGAAACACTTGTAACAAAAGGAGTTTTCCTCATAATCTTCAATCATAAAACGAACTGTTATGGAGTAAGTGGCTCCATTTCTCTATACTTTATATACCTCCGTATACTAGTAAAAGAAAATATACAAACTGGTGCTAAAATATCATTAGCAGTCGGGTATTGACTTGATCTATATTTAGAAAAATACTTTGCCACTAGAAGAAACATTGTTTGTTGTACATATAGACTATATACTTGCTTACTTGAAAACTCAGATAGTGCAATTTATTTGCCTTTACACACATACTGCAATTTTTATTCTGATGATTGGATGTTTAGTCTCGCCGCTTTTCGCAGTTTTATATTTAAATAACTGTTCTAGTAAAAAATTATTCTAACAGAATGTTTATTTAATAACAGTCTATTGTAAAACTGAAAATTATTTCATTAAAAAAACTGTTCAAATGGAAAATTTGTTTTAAAAGAGAAATTATTCTGAATTGAAAATTATATGTCAAATAGCAGATTTCAGTATAATAAAGTATAATGAAAGAATCATATAAAAACAATTATTAAATTGTAATTCTAATAATTAATTTACACACTTATAGAAAATGATTAATGTGATTTACTTGAAAAAAAAAGTATTTAAATAAAAGTGATCAAAATTGATTACAATCAAAAATGATTACAATCAAAATGTTGTGAATTACTATGATTATATAGTTGAAAGATTTTGAATTTCTTGGTAAGAATTTCAAAATGCTTTAATGAATCACTAAACAACGTGTATCCAATTACGAATATCTCTTCATCAATCTTGATTAATTTGTGAAAAATGCACCTTTCTCTAAGTTCCCGTGAATGTATCGAGTCTTAACAGGTTTTCGATTTAACTTATGTGAGGATTACTACTCAGACATATTCTATATCTAATTTATGAAATCATACTATTTTAACCAAAATAAAATCTTGTAAAATGTTGAAAGCAAAGAAAATTCGTCGGTCGCACCCGGTATATAGATTGTGGTGAGCGATGCTGCCCCAATGGCGTGGCGTTCTTGGCAGATAATTATCACTAACCATCAGCTATTTGCGAGGAATGGATGATAATTGCTACGTTGTTCAACCTCGCGAACGATAACCTTCCTAGGACTCGTTTTAGACAAGCGCTGCAGTCACTACATACAAAAGCCCTCGAGCTGGCTTTTTACTCTGTTACCTCGTTTACTCACATGGCATTCTAATTTATCCAACTGTGTACATAAAACAATAAAAATCTCTTGAGAAAATTTATATAACAACAATTCTTTTGGACATTTTGATATGATTGTAAAATAAAAATAGAAAATTCTGAATTAAATTTTCATAAAGACATCAAATTGTTGTAACAATTAGAAAGAAAGAAAGAAAGACTCGAATGATCATTCATGATATTGTTTTCGCCAGTCAAAAAAAAAATCGGAAAAAAATAATTCTGGATGATGGTGTATAGAGGGATTCCAAAATTTAGTTCAATTTGAAGAGATTATTTCAATTAATCAAATAAAAAGCTTTATTTAAAATAACAAATTTTATTAACATAATCATATTTAATAGCCGAACAATTAGTAAGTAATAGAATCCGAACAAAATTTCGAGATTACATTTTAGATGGAAATCCTTTAAATCAATATTATTCAAGTGTTCAAATTTAATTATTCAAGATGATTATAGTAATGTAACTTTAAATTAATATTCAAAAATCGTAAAAGCTTGATTTATCAAAATCTAAATCAAGAATCTTTTTACAGCCGGGACGCAGCACTGCAGGGTTCGCTAGGAATTGCCCCCTCTTTCTGATTTTATACTGCACGCTGACGAAGTCATCCCAATTATCTAATTTTCAGGACCGTTCTTATAGTTTTCGTGTCTGGCACGATATTCGTTATACACCGATAGCACAAATACATTTGGCGCAAAGTTAAAAAACATTCGATTGTTTTAAATAAATTTAGTTTTTGCAAGCAAAGAATTGTATTATAGAAATAAATAAAAACTCTGCGATAAATTTACCTTTAAAGAAATGATTATAAATTATTCAAATATTACAAAATTAGTTTTATGCGTTGAGCTCAATTAAGAAAAGGGTAATAGTCGTCAGGTGTCATCGATGCCTTGATGGGGGCGGATAACTTATTTATTATTATTTATTTGACCTTTTACGGTTTTACTAATGACATTTTTTTATTTTTATTCATTGTTTTTATTTAATTTTAATTTGTTGTGTTGTGAATTCCGCTTTTAACTATTGACGCTGGATACTCACAGGGAATGAAGAAAGTCGTAGGTAGGTATTTGCGAGAGAGATTGAGCGCCGCCGTTGAAGGCAAAAGTCTTACTACAGTTCCGAAGGTGGGTAAAGGGCTCCAAAAGAAGGGTTACGGGTTTTAGTGAGTCGGGGCTGGTAGTAGGCCGCCAGCTATTTGAAAAGTTTTATTTTTTCCTTTTATATCAACCCCATATAACCTTGGATTGCGAAATCGAAGGTACCCGTAGGCAGATTTCCCAAAAGTCCCTATGCACCATAAAAAATTATTCTGACAAAAACAATAAATATAATTTAAAAAAATATCTAAATTATGTTAGTTATATTTTTCCTAATAATAATATTCAAAATATTGATATGATTTTAACAAGTAGATCCATTAACGTATATATATTTATGTACCATTTTTAAACAGTGTGGAGATGTTTGGAAATAACTCTAAGTGTACTTATGGGTATTATAATTTTTATTACATTGCATTATTACCTCTGAAATGTCAGCTTCGTGAAGTGTACATTTTTAGTATGATATTTTTGTATATGATAGAATATATTTAGAGCACATATATGCTCGGACGCATGCTCTAATATACCAGTCTGGTAGCAGTGAACGGACCAGAAGCACTCACCCCTCAAATTGTCAGTTAGAAAGTTAATGTGCTTGTCATTTTTGTAATTTGAGTAATTTCCTTGTAATTAAAGTTTATCAGTGGAAAATAAACAAACAAGTGTTTTGTTGCAAGAAATTTTTTTTTGGTTTTCTCCAACGAGATTGTTAAAGTATTCTTGTTGTTTTCTGGTTGAGTGCGCTGTGTGTGCCACAAGGGTTTCCTTTAACTACTTGTACAAGTTTCAGAAATCTCAGTGTGGTACCATTTCAAGTGCAGAGTAGCAATAGCATAGTGTGTGAGTAAGGTAAAGAAGCTAAGAGACGTGGAATGAGAGGGAGAGAGGAGAAACAAGGTGTAATTTCTTTAATGAATAGTCGCTTCACGTAATTACGGTTGAGTTCGTATTCGCCATCCGGGAGTGTAAGACTCCAGACTTTACACTGCAATATATATATATATATATATGTATACATAGAGTGCATATACACATCTATAAAAAGAAGAAGAGGAGCCTGAGATTCGCCCTTAAGCTGCCTCAGCATCTCTCTCGCCTACTGATTTACTCAATGGCAGCTATTTTTCAAACTACACATTCGAATAATGACTCGCCTATCGACTCTCAGTAACAATTAAACTACTTTCTAGAAGTGTACTTTACGGATTTTTCAAATTATGTAATAACTGCTCCCAGCTCCTCTAATAAAGTAAACACCTTTATAACAATCTACTGCTCCATTAAATAAAAATCTCCCATTTATTTATTCAACAAATTGATTTTATATTCAAACATAATTTAATCACTGATGTAGTCCTACATATTAAATAAATATTAATTAATTCTTTAATTAAAAAAAATAATACTTAAAAATTATTTTTCTTTCATATATTATATTGTTGTTGATAGCCTTACTACTTACATTGATGAATCTAAACGAACTTAAAAAAAGAATTAATGAACCTAGAAATAACAAAAATCCTAATTCAGTTACAAACAAACATCAAGCAGACTATGGTAATAACCCCTATTTAAATTAATTTTTTGTTTAAATTTTCTTCTTAAAATATTCCCTTTTATATAAAAAAATTTTAGTTAATGGAAATTTATATTATTAAAAAAACACATTTAAAAAAACCCTCGGTTTGACCAGCCTACCCCCTTAAGTAATTCGAATTTGGTACGAATAGCTATTTATTTGATACTATAAATTAAAGTATTTATGTCCAGTTGTCTGATGGATTAGACAATCTAACCATTTACTTGAATCAAATAATTTTTTTAGTACTTAACAATTGGGTTTTTATTTTTTTTTTGTTTTAAATGATTCTGTTGGGGGCTACATCGTACAGCCAGCGTTGGACCAGTACTGCGCTATAAGAGTCTGTTAGTAATGATATCGTCGTCATTTCAGCGTCATGCCAATGATGTTTATCAGTATAGCTGCCAACACTGACAGTACTAGTGCAGTACTCAGCCAGTCGTACTTTTCTGATTGAGTATCCTGTACAACCATACTCAAGATTGTTTCTATATAACAATTTTCTTCTACTGTGAAATTAATACAATAAGTAAATAAATAAGTATAAGGATTCTTATAGAAATGTCATTTTGTAAATCAGATAAGTCAATATCATCTCTTGTAATCAAATACAAACGGCGATTCGAAACCGGATCCCATGATTCTTTCTCTCTCCATGGAGGATAATTGCCTTATCGAAACAGCAAAGATCTCGTAAGGTTTTCTTGAAAGCTATGAGATTGGTTGTAGAAATCGCGAGTGGATTCCCCATTGAATTCTTTCCACGGTTCAAGTTAGCGAAGTGTTCCGCAATTTGCTATGATTTGCCAGGGCAAATCGGAGAATCAAAGCATCAAATTATATTGCTGGAAATCATCGAATCAAATACAGCTCTCAAGGGGACTTTGAGAGGTCGATTACTCTTGCAACTGGACATAAGGTTAGTTGCCTTATTTTCACGACTCTCCAGTGTAAGTAATACAGAGGGAGAGAAAGGGAGAGAAATAATAATCAACCATCATCCACTTAATCCAGAGAATTTTTCAGATTTTAGTTCGCGATCTGTTCTCTAATGTGGGCCAACCACGCAAACCTATGGTAACCTGGGACATCGAGAGGCAATAACTGCATGTTTGTCCAGGTAACCTCTTCTTCGTGCAATTTACATTTCTATAACTGCAGCAAACAATCCCGTTTATACTTCTATAAGCTGAAAATCAGTAGCTGCGTTCTGCAACTCTAATGCTCTTTTGAAATTTGCTTCTAGCGTATTGGGAATAATTGACTCTTTAGCCTGTTAAATCATGTACACGTGAAACGAGATGAAGAACGATCTTGAATTGGGTGTTGAGAATGATTTATTATTAAAACTTTTATTTTTAATTCAACCTATCTGGGCAAGAGGAAGGTATAGACTATGATGCTTAATTGAAAAATAATTTTCAGCCGACAAATCCCTCTGAGGTTCAAATTTTCACTCTCTTAAGTTTTGTTATTATTTCATATTTTTAATTTACAATCTGCACTTTTCATTTCACTAAGATCTAAATAAGAACGTGAGGGAATAGAAGTAAAAAGAGTAGAGGAGACCGGGGTAAACTCGGTCAGTGGGTAAATCTTATCACGAGCGATTTAACGCTATGAACTCAACTTCAGATGGGGATATCGGCACTGTGAATAGTACTTAATATTCAACTTATGTTAACGAACTTTCATTTAGTTTCTTGAATTCAATATGGAATCAGAGGCGGTGAAGTGTTTATGTCAAAAAAAACGTTCTTTCCATTTATAAGTTATTCTATCATTATTTTTGATTCTTAATTTATTTAGGTAAGTTTTTTTATGGAATTGGATGTCCTTTTTCGAAGTACATATATAGTTTTGTTTGATTTCAAAAATATTTAATTAAATTTATTCTGAAATCTGATGAATACATTCAACGTAAAGTCGAGTCACTTAGTTTTAAACTAAAAATTTAGCGTGTTTCTCGGCCGAGCTTGATTTTGCAGTACGAGGCCGTTTACTGGGTGTGTTTTTGAGAGGAAAAGCACGGCTTTACATTAGACAACAGATTTGCCGTCCTAGGCATTATATTCTCGTTTTGCATAAAATTTATTTTCAAGTCAAATAATAACAAAGGAAATTAAGTTGTTATATCAAATAATTTATAAATTAATAAGCTAGATATGGGACACGATTAGCCAGATGCCAGTGAGTCAAGTTGTGACAAACTTGACAACTATGTATAAGTGGTACATTGTCGGTTTTGCACGAAAGGTTATTGAGAATTAGGATGCGATTAGTGTTTTCAAAAGAGGTAGATGTGCCATTTTGCGAACGATATAACTGCGAAAATTCTAAAAAGAACTTCTTATTAGAAGCCTTCTGAGAGACCTACAACAGCTCTTTTCCTAATGTTATCTGCACGGAGAGGGTCAAATTTTTTCGTCAGAGAGCGATAAGTGAAGGGAGGGAACTGATCAAAAATTAAGAAGTCTCAGTGACAGAGAGCAATCTGAAGATTGGGAATTAAAAGAGAGACAATGTAGAATAGAGATTTTGACGAAGTGAACAATCAGAGTAAGAGACTCCGTTCAGATTCCAGCGATTCTGCTAATATCATCGAAGTCCAAATAACTTTGCCTTCGCCAGATGCAAACTCAGGTCATTCAGCTCATTTCTAAATTGGATGGTAATCCACAACCAAAGCGACAAAGATTCCACATTCATTAGAGCTCGGTATGAAAAACGTACAGCAAACAAAAATGACCTGTTTTCATTCAACGAGACTAAAGTATAACAAACGCCGAAAAAGATAAGAATAAGAAACTTAATATCTATCACTTTTTTCCATTTACAATGTGCTACAATGTTCAAAAAATTTTCAAAGTTTGTTTACTCGACAACAGGAACCATCCTCGACAATTGGTACGTTTACCCTAATCATCTGATGTCGACGTCCTTACGTCCTACAATATTTTCGTAGATTCAATTCACGCTGCAATAACCACCTCCTGCTCAACTCAGAAACAATCCAAAAACAGATACAATAACAGCCATATTGCAGGTAAACGAAAATTCGTGTCAGCTCGTTGGTGGGATAGCTCATGCGAGGAGGCTGCCAGGGTCAGGAAATTAGCTTTGATTAATTATAGAGCTTGTTCTAATTACGAGAATTTCCTTCACCTTTAATAATTAAGAGCTGTAGCAAAACGTACCTTCAATCAAGATTCTCGTATGAGGAGTAACCATTACTCCAAACACCAGTTTAGCCAGGAAAAGTTATATTCCTTCTGGTGGCAATCACGAAACAAAGGTTCGTTAGTGATAACTTAGATATTACCATCAGACAAGTTCAGAATTCAAAGACTGTCTGTGAGTAATGAAAAATACTCTACGACCGCGCATGTTTGTCAACTGCAAATATGAGAAAAATCTGAAACTGAAAACTAACGTGGGGTGCTATTCTGTAACTTCACTTCACATTCACTTCACTTTCACTTCACTTTCACTTCACTTTCACTTCACTTTCACTTCACTTTCACTTCACTTTCACTTCACTTTCACTTCACTTTCACTTCACTTTCACTTTCACTACACTTTCACTTCACATTCACTTCACTTTCAATTCACATTCACTTCACATTCAATTCACATTCACTTCACATTCAATTCACATTCCATTCACATTCACTTCACATTCACTTTACATTCACTCCACATTCACTTTACTTCCACTTCACAGTCACTTCACATTCACTTCACTTTCACTCCACATTAACTTCACATCCACTTCACTTTTACTCCACATTAACTTCACATTCACTCCCCATTAACTTCACAATCACTTCAATCACACTTTACGTTCACTTCACATTCACTCCACTTCACCTCACAATCACTTCACTTCACATTCACTCCGCTTTCACCCCAATTTTATTAAATACGTTTGCACATACCTTGGAATTCTTTAAATTGAAGTATATCTCTTAAATGATAGGTTGATTAATCAAAAATGGAATATCAATTAGATAAAAATTGTCTATTATTACAGGAATTAATGAGTTTCTGCTCTCTAATTACAGCGTCGTAAATGATGTGAATTTTAAAAACACGTCATTCATTAAAGTTTCTCAAAAATAAATTTAGAAAGGTTAAGTAAATCAATTAGTGCGATTACTTTAAAAACTGAGGGTTTCAAAAGGTTCATTTTCACAGGTTGAAATTGAAAAAGAATATTAAAAAGTTTTCTTTAATGCTAAAACCAACTCTTATTAATGAATTAGCGAAAATTCAACTATCTAAGAATAAATTTTTCTAAACGTGTTACAAAATTTTTAAGTTTTTTATTTACTTCAATTACAACAAGAAAGGGGTCGTCCATAAAGCATGTGATACATATTTTCGGTAATCTAGACCCTCTCCCCCCTCATGATGCTTTTTCCATTAACAGTTAACATGGTATGTGATATTTTGCTGACCTCCCCCGGCCCCTTAAAGTGATTGTGAAGTGAATGTGGAGTGAAAGTGAAGTTAATGGGGAGTGAACGTGAAGTGGATGTGAAGTTAATGTGGAGTGAAATTGAAAGTGAAGTGAATGTGATTTTAATGTGAAGTGAATGTGAAGTGAAAGTGAATGTGAAGTGAAAGTGAAGTAAATGTGAAGTAAATTTGAAGGGGATGTGAAGTGAATATGAAGTGAATGTGAAGTGAATGTGAAAGGGAAGTGAAGTTAATGTGGAGTAAAAGTGAAGTGAATGTGATTTGAATGTGAAGTAAATGTGAAGAGAAAGTGAAGAGAAAGTGAAGTGAAAGTGAAGTGAATGTGAAGTGAAAGTGAAGTGAATGTGAAGTGAAAGTGAAGTGGAAGTGAAGTGAAAGTGAAGTGAAAGTGAAGTGACTGTGAAGTGACTGTGAAGTGAATGTAAAGTGAAAGTGAAGTGAATGTGAAGTGAATGTGAAGTGAATGTGAAGTGAATGTGAAGTGAATGTGAAGTGAATGTGAAGTGAATGTAAAGTCAAAGTGAAGTGAAGTTACAGAATAGCACCCATTCCGAATGTAGCGACGATAGTTAAAGTGTCTACGAAAATAATAAATTGAAGGTTAAACAAAAAATTGAGCGAGAAGTTAAAGGACTGTAGATGATAAAACAAACTATCCGATTATATTTTTTATAATATCAACGCTCAACAGTTTTATGTATTTTAATTTTGCTGTTGATAATAAATAAATATACTTTATTACAGGTATAACCCTATTTTTTGTCTTTCATTCGGAGGTTATCCGGCATCCTTAGGAGATATATAATATTTCCTAACATTATACTTAATTTTATGCACATATTTTTTGACGACTTAAATTTCATAATTAAAGTTTAAACATAACGACAGACTAGAAAGTAGATTAATATACATTTAAAATAAACAGATTATCTAAATTCTACAGCTTAATTATTTAACTCTTATATCAAAAAGTATTCAGTAAATCTTTTATAGATTTTACCTCTTAATAAATAGTAAAATTAAAATTTTAAACGCCACCTTCAGTGACGTAACATTTGAAAAAAAAATAATTTACATCATTTTCATTTCTATTTCATTCGGTCAATCCTATAAAAAACAAGATTAAAGTGTCTGATCAGCGCCAAAATAGAAAAAAAGACGGTCTGGTATCAGCTGATAATCAGTTCCCTAAAATTCTTTCACACGGGAAATGAGAAATTTTAGTGGAAACTGATAAATGAAATAGAAATTAAAAATTGTAAAAAGAGAATTAGAAATTATTACAATTAGTTTTGAAAAGAAATATGAAAATCAACTCTATCTGAGGTAAAATAAATTTGAGCAAATAATGATAAGAAAGTATGCGTTGTTGTTTAGAGGCGATGAAGTGTTTCCATGGGGTTCTTTCTTAAACCAGGCGACTGGAGTCGAAGATAATTCTTGTTGGCGACAGTGCCGTGTACACATGATTCTTTGCTCGGCGAGTCCAGTGAGAATGCCACATAAACACATGTGATGTGTACATGCGGTTTTAGGATTGTGTGTGAACAGTCTTGCTACCCCACACCTTGGACAATATTGTAAACAAAATGGTACCAGTATTTCATTGGTAACCTGACACCCCGCACTGAACCCACACGCATCGCTTTTATTTTCACCAAACTTTCTTTTAACCCTTTCCCATCTTTTTTGGGCATTCTCTTATTTATTTCTTTTTCGCGGTTCAGATTCCTCTAATCTTTCAATCACTTGTTTCATTATAATTGGCCGAGAAATTCCAAAGAGAAATTGTTACCGAGGATTTAAAAAAAAATAAAAAAAAGATATTGTAGCTAGAAATAAAAATTACATCTAAAAAGAAAGAAATATATCAAAAAATAATTTTAATGTTGAATGTTTTTATTAATTTAAAAGCTGCAAAAAGATCAGCAAACTTATAATTTGTATTTACATTCACAAAAAATGTAAAAGGGTGAAAAGTTAGTACGTCAAGTTTGTTTGCTTGTTACTTGAATTAATGCTGTGCAGATTCTTAAATTTGATTTGAGATTGGTAAGAGTAATCTAGTTTCACTGAAAGTCATGTTAAGCATACAACTTATTAGAATAAGCTCGTATGATAATTTTTATATGTGATAACGTTTTTTTCTTTTACGGATTTTTTTATGCTATCCAATTTCTCATTGCATGCTCATAATATAAATAGCTAATGATGTATCTTCTGATTGCCTATTTTTTCAAGAGGAAAGGAATATAATTAATTTATGAAGTTGTAGAGTTGAAAAGTTGCACGAAAAGTATCTTTTCAACGCAGATGAATCATTATAATTACGCGTACAGAAAGATATATCAAAATATTTCAACAGTTTTAAATTATTTTAACAAATTTAAACAAATGACACGTTTTTGATTAATGATATAATTTTTTATATACCTTTAGCAATCAAATTAAGAATAAAAATCAAATTTAAAGATGTACCCAAATAATCGAAATCCGTAATCTCCGAAAATTATTGTCAGAGTGATTAAGTTCGAACTAATTAATTGTTTATCAGGGTTCGTATCTAAGAACAAAAAAAAATCTAAATGATAATTGGCATGCATGTATATTCTGATTGGTCAGAAAGATAAGAAGTTTCATTCAAGCTACCTAGTAGGTTAATTACTTAATTATGGTTTGTAGTCATCAACACTAAACAGGAGATACTATTTTTTATCTCTTACGAAAAGATCAGTGTCGTTATAATATAAAATCGATTCTTCCAGCATCTTTTTCAAAAGGTGTATATATACAGGACCTGCGCAGGTGTATACAGTGTATATCGAAGATATGGTTCTGGATAATAATTCTTTTTTTCGAAAATTCAACTCTAGTATATCCTTATCTTGTTATTACGAGATAAACATGTTTTCGACGCTCAATGAAGAAGAAACAAACGAACGAGCCTAATTTAAGTATAATTTGGACTTTACGAGGCGACTTAAACGATCAAATTGGTGGTCCGGTATCATTTTACACTTTCGGAGATTCTACTCTCTGACATATATTCGTGGAAGACCATGTCGCACCGTGTTATTTAAATGTAACATCATCTAGGACTCGCTCTCCCCCAGGCTCTTACATATTAATGTGACGCATACAATTACAAACGACAACGCGCCAAACATCGAGATATTAAAAACATTTTTTCCTCATTCTTTTTATATAAGTACCCTATTAATTTTTTTAATTTAATTTCAGTTCTTATCGGTTAGAAGGAATTTTAAACGCCCTTTTATCTTTTAGTTTCCAATTTAATAAATTAATTTTGCATTTTTAAACTTCTAAATGCTTGTCTCGACTACATCGATTTCTAAATCTACCATTTTTTGATAAATTAGTGGGGATTCTTATAAATCAGTTGCTGGAAATAAATTAACGTGACTGTTCTCTATCAACATTTTTTACATGCGTATACAACCTACGCGAAACTGACTGTTAAGTGAAAACATTTTCAGAAAATGGAATTTAGACAATTTTCTTAGATATATTTCAAAAAAGTTTAAAAAGAAATTTTTTTTCCATTGACTACAGATGCATTACTTGGCCACCAGCCACTGAGCTGGGGGCCAATGCTGAGATAATCATTTCAAATTTATCACTTCAGTTTCGTTTTTAGCAAACACGACATAAAATTTTAACATTTTTTAAAAAAATAATTAATTTCCTCAAAATTAATCCGTTACCTTGAATCCGCCATTTAAAATTCTCACTAAATATACATCAGATTTGTAATCAACAACCTTATTCAGAAAAAATGTTCCTGTCAAATATTACTACTATCATTCTGAGAAAACTATTTCGAATTTGAGAGGAAAGCTCTAAATTTGTCCTAACATTTTTATATTCTTAAAGAGAGATTTCCGTTGCCATCGGAATTATATTAGAATCCCAATCGTAATTCGGACGAAAATTCTTAGGAACACTTACAGAAATCTTTACACATGGGAAGAAGAATACCCTTATTATAGGCATAAAATTATGGTGCATAGTATAGTGAAAAGAAAAGTTTATTTTAAACGAAGAATATTTTTTAGGCAAAGAACACTGAGAATTGTTAGCCAAGCTGCTTTTTATTTTCGAACAATTACGCAGTCAAAGAAATTAAAGAAATATCCCAAGTTAAATAACTCGGAAAAAGGGAAAAAATGAATTTTGACGAAAGGATGCTGGAATAAAGTAAAAAGAGCATCAAATCCGACATGTGGTAGGGCACTCCAGAGAACGAGGTAATGACGCCCATAAACTGTAACAGAGCACACAACATTCTGGTCCTAACAAATTGGGCCTGACAGGCGAAACGGACAAAGCCAGTCAGGTCTGTATACCTGCTCTCGTTGAGCTATATTTATACATATATATATATATATATATATATATATATATATATATATATATATATATATATATATATATATATATATATATATATATATATATATACATATATTAGCCAAGCTACTTTCCGATTGAACAATTATGCAGTCAAAGAAATTAAAGATTATAACATTTTCATTAATTCCCTTTCCAAAAACATATTTTCACTTTACTGTCAAGTTGTAAGAAATTTTTACTCCTCTTCTGAAAAGTTCACCTAACACTATGCAATTAATTATTTATAAAATTTTTCAAATTTTATATTTTTTTACGAACTCGAAATGTGGGGCATCCAATATAATGGAATCATAAGAGTTTTTTGGTCGGTGATTACAAATCTGGGGATGGACTTACGTATAAATTGATTCGATTTTGATTTGACTTTCACCGCGTTTCACACTGAGAAAAATAATATTGTAATGATAACAAAATCTTTTTGTTGAACACTTTTTGTTGAGATTACTAAAATTTTGCTGCCACAACAAAAAAAACCGGACAAGTTGAACTTTTACTAAAACCGAGGGTTTCTTATACGTACTAAACTATAATCCTTTTTATCACAATTTTCCTGAGGTCTTAATATAAAAATATATAAGAATGTAAAACTAATCCATTAGGTCAAGAATTGTAACCACCATGCCATCAAGGATAAGTACATACTTTTTTACTAAATTGTAAAAAATTTCTAGTTTTTCGCTGAAAAAAATTTAAAGATAATCTCTAATCCTCTTCGCTATATTTTTTCTGTAATCTATACACGTGAAAATAAATAAAAATGCCCAACGTTAGTTTTTCACTAATAAAAACACCATGAAGATACAATTTTTGTCCGATTCCCAGCAAAAATCATATAAATTTCGCCTAATTGTCAATCCGAGTGTATCATAAACAGGAGATAAGCTGAATAATTCATCATTAAAATTCATATCAGTGACTATGTGAAGCACAACCTCTGGTGCGATGGACCACACGACGGAATTAAATGATTTAACTTAATTTTAAAGTATATTCTCGACGGTCGATAAACCATAATCGATTTTATGTGCAAGGACGTTATTTATTATTAATCTACCGATGATATTGTATATTTTAAACCAATAAAAAAATCGAAAATAAAAAAATTTCAAACAGGTATAACTCCTTAAAAAAGTTATCCGACATATTGAATCCGACATTTTGAATTTTGATAAAGAAACATTGGTTTTGCAATCAGCAACCTCTTAAACCCCTGAGTAACAAGTTCCAAGCAAATTGGATAGCATTGTAATTTTCATACTACTCCTTTATAAGATGATGCTCCGATTGAGATCACAATTTGTGGAATTTGCAACAATTCTTCAACAATTCAGGACTATATTACGTGTGCACGGCGTAATTTACAAGTTCACATAAACTGCGCAGAATTAGATTTGAATACTGAAGACAAATTAATTTGTATGTTCTGCATTAAAGGAAATCACCTAAAAAATGTCTAGAAAGATTTTTTCCTGCGACAACAAGATGCTGCACAAAAAATGATTTCTTTTTCTGAAGAATCTCTGACGATCCTGAATAAAGGAGACTGCATTACCTTATCCATCTCTAAAGTACATAGAGGACCCCTTGATTTTATTAACATTTATGTGGTCATAATTAAATATGAAAATGGGGTTTAACAAATTGGCACAAAGGATGGCTTGATCAAGGGTTTGTTTCCTCGCACTAAAATTTAAATCTCTGGCAGCGATGTTCTTACATTAACTGACGTATCAACAGACATCTTAATAACTCTGAGGAACGCAACAGCAAAACAGTCGGTCAGTGGTAGCCAAGGGTTCAAAGAATTCAACTGAAAAGCTTTCCAATCACAATGCAAGACCAAACTGTGCATTTATTTTAAAATGGGTACTCTATGTAATTCTCGTTGTAACCAGAGCTAACCAAATTGTAATAAGTGAGAATATATTGAAATAAAACTTAATTAAAGACGAATAAAAAATAATTGTAAATTAAAAACTTTAGTTTAAGAAAACCCGTAATAAATTCCTTCTTCATTAAATGAAATTCTTTCTTCTATTTGCCTAAACGACTTTAGGCGAATAGACAACTGCCTAGTCAGTTAGCTTAATCCCTAAGCTATTCAGGCAAATGGACTAATTTAATTATTTTTCAAGTTCATTCGTCTATTTAACGCCGGTATAGGCTAACTGCCTATAGGCGTTTAGCTAAATCAAGTATTCTTCTATTTGCTTATGACATATATATAATAATTGTAAGATATATTTAATCTCGGAACTGACCACCTTGATATCGTTGCCTAAATTAAACCAAGTTAATCGACATAACCGGTGTAACGAATGTTGCAGTCCGGACATTCTGGACAATAGATTGATAAATTGTTTGCACATCCCAAACAACAATCAAAGGCTATCAATTCTATGTGGAAAGGTGCAGTGGTTAATCTCAAATCTGTCAGCTCCACAGACGCGACAAAATCCAGGCCTCATCTTGATTTGATATTAAGCAAAATTATGCTCGCTTGATCGACAATTCACGCGCCAAGCTACACGTTGCTTGGATGGACCTAACGAAGGTCTGTTTTCCACGACCTACTTGCTTGGCCTCCAGCTTTTTGATCATAATTTTGCACTCTTGGTAATAAGTCCTTTCAATAACTTATCGGACAAAATTCTGCAGTCAGACATATAACATAATGAAAGCTGACACTCTCAGTTTATCAATTTCAGCATACCTAGTTCCGCCAGAGCTTCGTCAAAAGTTGTAACATTTTTGATGGTGTAAGACAAGGTCTCCACTTTTACTGAAGGAGCAAGAGCCGATTTGTCAACATTAGGAGCAAGATCATCTGGCAACATTAGGATTTTTCATCCGACCGTCTACGATTCTTTGAGCCTGGGGAACCTATTCCTTTTGAGATTCTGAGCATTATTTCGTTGCTGAGTAATTCTAATTGTTCTGGTTAGATTGTCTCGTTCAGGTTTTCTTGTTCGAATTTCGTCAATAAGACGCTGAGACACTTATGTGGTTTCATCATCCGTTGGTGACCAAACTTTGTCTGTCAGTTGAACTGTACACGGACCATATATTTTTAAAATTAGATCCGGGCCAAAGTTACAGTCAGCCAAGTTTGAAGAATAACCTTCAACAATAAGTGTGTTTTCTTTCTTGATAATCAAAATTTGTATTTTTTTCTTATGATATAAGACAAAGTCTTTGTCAATATATATAGCTTTCGTCTTTCAATTGAGCCCACGGTTATCGTAAAGATCGCGTAGCCAATTTAGCGTTTGTATAGGGTTTTGATTATATGTGACTGTGACACATACTTTACAATCTGAAACATAAGATTTAACATCCTGTGGCATATCTGGCCAATAATAACTTTGATAGATTCTGTCAAGAGTTTTATGTTTACATAGGTGACCTGCTTGGGGAACATCGTGATTCTCAAAAAGAACTATTAATACATCCTAGGACTTAACTACTTTCTTCCTCGGGTATTCTTCGTCAATTAATGCTTTTTAAAAATCGGATCGAAAATAAAACAATTCATTATCTTTGATCTTCCAATGCTCGAATCAATCAGGATGATTTTTAACTAAGTCAAATTTGGTTTTATACAAACTTTAATAACAAATGGAAGCTAATTGAATACGACCCTGTAAAGTATCATCCACAACTTTTTCCCAACCAAACGGATCTACATTTATGTCAAACATACGCAAAAAATAATTTGGTGCGATATTTGGTGCCTCCTTTAATGCATCTTTACCTTATTTAACATACATATCATGCTGATAGAAATAGATTGTCCATCTGGCTGGGAGAACCACTAGATTTTTGAGTCCTAATTCCTCAACAATATAACCGAGAACCTTAACCTCCCGTGAAGCTAAACTACTTTTCTCACGGTTAATCACCAATTTCGCTTCACCAAAAACAATTAAGAGAAGAGACAATATTTCGACATGATCATCGAATGTCTCACTAACAATAATACAATCGTTCAATTTAGACCTGGTCAATCCATTTATTTGATAATTGCTTTTCAATTAGAAGATCACAAGACTATCTCTTTAAGTCGCCCATCAATTTCTGAAAATAGATATAGCTTCTGTGAGACCACATTGCATTCACCTTCATTCCAAATATCCCTTTCCCTCGACGGAAAAAGGAATATATTTACAACTATCTCGAGCTATTGGCATTTGATTTTCCGATTAAGCGGTTGATAGTTAATACAAAATCTTAATCCACCATTTGCTTTTGGAACGACAACAGGTGAAAAGGACCAGTCTTCGACGATAGGGTTTTTGACGATGTGGAAGTGACGAACTAGAAGACCATGTCTTTCAATTCGATCACATGTTCAGATAGATCAGTCAAACCTGTACTTTTTTTGTCAAATTTAAAAAACTCGTCATGAAGAAAGCTTTCCAATCTCTAAGATTCTTCAGTTGAAAGACTCTAGAAAAGGTTTAAACCTAAACAACTTTGCGATAATGAATACGTTTGCTTACTGCCTTCTAGGGTCCAACTCCTGTAAAATTTATCAAGTTTGACTATGAATTTCAAACAAAAGTCCATTCCAAGAATCAAATCATTGGATAACCCAGGCGAGATACTAAACCCCTGAGATCCATAAAAATCACTATGTCAATCACAAAAGAATTTCTTTCCTTTTGTTTTTACATACTGAATAATTGTCAAATAAACTAAGCCTGACAGTTAATAATGGTGTTTCCTGTTTGACGACAGAGACAACAAATGAGCTACGGTGTTGATTTACAATAGGGAACTGTGTAACCATTTTGACCACAATCTTGCTAAAAGAGTTTTTTTATATATCAAAAGAATTCGAAAATCCCTATCAGCTGTACTGCTATTTGAAAGTTCAGAATTTGATACTGTTTTTGACTGATTAATTAATTTATCCAAATTTCTAAGATTTTAATTCAATCTCTGTTTGTTAAACAGGAATCATCAATTTATCATTCCAAGAACTGGGTTAATTTCTAAAACGATTAGACTCACGATTCTGAACCGTGTTAAAACGAACTTTCTTCACAATATCTAAAATATTTTCTGAAGTACCTAAGTGAACATCGTCTAACTGGTCGTCGTCGAAGGTAACATTCTTTCGAATACAAGACAAGCTCTATATGCGAATTTTACTAAGCTCTCAACTTTTAGATCATGAACTTCAAGAAGAATGTCGGCGTCGTCCTTTTTGACGTCCCACTCAAACCGAATTGCGCAAAGATGAACGCGCAAAGTCCTTCCATGTACGAAAATTCTTTTTATTAACTAAATACCAAGATCTATAGGGTTCCTTAAATATTTTTGAAAGACATGGAGGAAATTCTTACATATACCACTTGTACGTAAATAGTCCTTTAGAATGAAAAGAAATTGTTCTGGATCTTTCTCTGATCTAGGAAAGGAACTTTTCCGAAAATTTACTATATTCTATCGGTCTGTATAGAATTTGAATTCTCCGCAGAAGCTAAATAATTGACATCAAATGATTTTTTTTGTTCATCCTCACTAAAGTTACTATCATTCCATGAAAACAATGAACTTGATCTTGAAAAATCACGATCAGGAACATCAAAATTATTGCGAGAAAAACTCAAATGACGATTCACGTTATTATTGCTGACCTGATTGACGCTATGCAGTGAGGAATCGATCATTTGGCGATACTGATCCTCCAGTTACAAAAATTTTATTCAATTTCTTCATCGATCAAAGTTTCATCTGTCAGCGGTTTACTACCTACTTCTCTAATCAAGCATGAGGTAAAATTACTTCCAATATTCCATTCTATATTCGTACGTAAGTTCTCATTACTCCCCGAGAGCTTACAATATTTAGAATTTCATCGCATTTAGCCATCAATGCAAGCAAGGCCATTTCCAAAGAGTCTATTCGACGATGCATTGCAGATGTAACATAAAAAGCGGTGGTACCATTTCTGCCGTTTCCCCTTTTGATAGAAGATCGCATTATTAAACCGTGAAAACTTTCCGTACTATTATGGGATAATGATCTTAACACTTGAATTTAATTTAAATCTTATCTTGAATCCGCAAAATTTCCCAAATTCTGCAAACTCGAATTACTTTGTCTCTAGTGGGACCCAACAAATCTCCGTTTTCAACTAACATCTAACTAACTTTAAATTTTTGTTTTAAACAACTAATTAGTTAAAAAAAATTCTTTGTGACAGCTGAATAAGATCATACTGACAGACATTTTAAAAAATAAATATTTCACTTGTATAGAAATATAAAATTTAGCAAAAATGTCGATGACAAGAGAAAGATCTTGAATCATCAAAAGTCAATAGTGTTTATATTGATCAAATATTTTATCGACAAGATCAAGATCTTGTATCACACAAAAAAAATTCTCTCGACGGAGCAAGATCCTGTCGAAATTAAAATCAATCAACAAAAAAGGACTCTTTGTTCCTTACTTTGAAAATTACAATTTAACTACAATTAGATAAAATTGTTAGAAATACAGCACTTCACAATTAAAATTTTACTTCACGTCTTTGGTTACGTTAATTAGTGGAATTTTAAATATTCATCGTCAACTTATAATTATCAAATATTTAACTTGGCGTCACAGTTACTGTTACCGTAAAGATAAATATTAATTTTAACAATAAATTTAAAAAAATGAATACATGAAAATATTGGTTTAATGTTGACGCAAAGATAAATATTATAAGTGACAAAGATTTTGTCTATTGATAACGCAATACGTTCATCAAATGACAAAATTACTTTAGAAATTAAAAACTCACATCTATAAGAAATGACATTTTGTGTATGTGAGGATAAACATTACAATTTCGCAATTATCTTGAATTTCAAATGCTAGTTAAAGGCTATTTTCAATTGTAGGTCTAATTAGGGTACACAAAAATGATCAGTCTTTGAATTAAATTCCCTACATAAACAATCATACTAACTGATATCACCGGTTTAAGAAATAAAAAAATTTTTGAGTGCGAATATTGAAATAATATAGTATAGGTTCTCTTCCTTATGATATATCTATAAGGGAAAAAATCTAGTTCGACTACATGTATCACAAAATATTCTTTTATTTAATAAATTTAACTTTCAAACTATAAAATATAACAATTTTTGAACAATCAAGTTCTTAGTCTCTAAATTGTTTCAAAGTGTATAAAATTAGAAATTAGAATCCTGACATGATGGTGCAAATCGGACTTCAGATTCGTGTTCAGTGCATCAAAATACTTTAGAAAATCATAAATTCCGATTTACCTTGAAAAAATTTCGATTTTTTGTGATCCTATGTTATTCTACTATGAAGAATTAATCAATTGGCATATAAAAGGTTTTTGTGTAATTTTAAACTTTTAATCACTTTTAAACTTTTTATCACCAAATATTCGTAAAACAATTTAAAAATTATATTCATGTTATGAGCATTTATTGCTTTCACAAAAAGAAATTAGTTTATTATAATGAGAAAGCTAAAATGATCATGAAATTAACAACTTCTTTATTTACTATTATTTAGTATGCTTCACCATATACAACAGATTGTTAATTATTATTAGTGCAAAAATATATCATCCTTTAAGAATAAAGAAATTGAAAACTGCGAGAGGGAAAAGAATTTTATTTGTCTGAAACCAATAATTGAATATACTGTCAATCCATAAAAAATATACCCAGAAAATTTTCTAAACAGAAATTTAAACATATATTTGAAATATATAATTGTCTTTTACGGAAGATGAAAAAGTGAAAAATAATGTTTATTTGTTTGCAATATGAATGGAAGGAGAAAAGAATAAAAGCTAAAAGAATAAGCTAAGGAGGCCTGAGGTCTCCCAGAGAAAGTAACAGTATCCGAATGAATGGATTCCGGGCGAGGTGTGCGAGCAGCATCTTGTAGGATTGTGTTCAGAATGAACGCAAACTGTGAGGGTAATTTGCAACACCGGCAATTTACATAATTAGCAGTTCTGAACTCGCGGCCCCCGGCCTCCCTCTCTCTCTCTCTCTATTCTCTCCTGGTTTATCTCTCTTTCGATCCCATCCCAACCCAATGAGCCTCTCTCCTTCATCTACCCTTTGGCATAGAGATTTTTTAACTCTTCCCCTAGGCGACAAATTTTTTTAAGTAAAAAGAACTTTTATAACTGGTTTACAGAAATGCTTACATTTCTTATGTCTGAAAAATAATTCTTTTGATAAATATTTTTTATAATATTCTTTTAAATTACGTTTCAAATTGTGCTCTTTTTGAAAATTATCCGAGTTGAAATTTAGAAGATACTAAAATCTCCACATAATCGGACCAAATGGAATCTGTGGGGACTCATAGAGGGTATAAAAGTAATATAGTAATGCCCAACATCTAAAAGTGAGTCTGCATGGAGAGAAATATATCTAATGTTTATAGTATAAGTAGGAAACTGATTTCTGCGTTTCTAGTATGAACATTTCCTTTAAAAAAGCAATAAAGGTTTTAATATTGTAGGTATGATTAGTTATTATACTAAAAAAGTATTTTTCGGTATTAGACTCTTGCAACTGAAGATTAGGCCACGCCCGCTTTATGTATATGTATCGTACGTGGCGGGCGTGGCCTAATCTTCAGTTGCAAGTCTGGATCTCTGTAAGAGAAGTCACCCTCGGACCTTTATTAGCAAGACCATTATTTTGTCACAGACCTCTATAAGCGAGAGTCGTGACGATATATTTTAAAACGTTATTCTGAACATCTCCATAGAATGTCTCATATGTCCTAAAAATGTTCTCAACGTGTCATGATAATGCCACAAACATGTTCTAAAAATGTCCTTAAAAATTATTGTGTTTATTGAAACTTTAAGTGTCATTGAATAAGAACAAAGAAAGAAAAATGTCATTAACAATTCTTGTGTTTATTGAAACTTTAGATACGTCACTAAATAAGAACAAGACAACAAATTTTTTTATTCGGTCAGTTCCATAAAAAATCAGATCCGCTGTTTTCAAATTCTTAAATCTAACTTTTGATGTATCATTACTAACTTCAGAAACCCCCAAATAACAAATTCTAAAGAAATTCAATTATGTAAATTGATTGTTACTATAATTTTCCGATTCCATCTATTTTGACTATTTGAGGTAGCGATTTCTAATGATAAAAATAGGTTCTTCGTGATTATCAATCATCTTTCAATTCTGAGCCTTAAAGTTAATAATTTAAACTTTCATTTGAGCCCTTTTAGATATTTTTATCATGTTGCGATTTTATTTTACAGTGCTTCAAAAACAGCTAAAAATATACGATTTCTTTTGACACTTCAATCTCGCTTTATATGGAACTGACCGAATAGAAAAACTTTGTTTGCCATATTCTTATTCAGTGACACCTAAAATTTGAATAAACATAATAATTTGTAAGTATTTCGTGTAAGATTTCACATAAGATTTCCTATCACATATTTCACATAGGATTTTATATGGGATATGACATGATATTTTATTAGAGATCCAATGAAGGAATTTTTAAAGGATTCTTTGAAAGTTTAAGGGAAGCTTTCTTGAATCTCAAACAGGCTTAAAGGAAGAAGTAAAGGAAATTTATTCTTTATCCATAAAAATAAACAAAATTTAGACATTTTGAGCTTTAAGGAAGATGTCCTTAAACTATCAAAGAAAGATTAGGAAGATTCCACTGGAAGGTTCTGGAAAGATCTTGTATTGTGTGGGTATTAATGTTGAGGTAGCTTCAGAAATGAAGTTAATCAAAAATTTTTAGAAGTTGCTGAGAATTAATACGAAACCGCGATCTTCTTATCTGTTTGTAATATAATTTTTCGTGAATTGAGCACATACCATTAAAGAATGTTTGTGCAATTATTCTTTTCAATTTGTGACGACATGAATGAAATATGGATCGTGGAAGTTTCTAAAGATTCGAAACCTACACAATATAATATTAAAAAGTCTTTAGCTTCTTTAGACAATAATTTATTTGTCATTTATCTTAAAGTTAATATTAATATAATTAATTCCTGTAATTTAGCATTATGTGCAAATAAATTTTCCATTCACACAATTCATAAAGATTTAATTCCAATTCTTTAAGAATACCTTTTAATAACCATAAATACTTGATTACGATTACAAATTTATTAATTTAACTTCTTTCACATATTTTTGTTAAGTAATGGTCTGAATTAATGGGAGTAATTATAATCTTTCTATCTTATTCATCATAATAAAAAAAATTAGGAAGACAAAAACAAAACTCGCCCATGTTTGTTCTAGTAGCAATAAATTTCATAACAAATTGAAATTATTCATTAAGTGTGAATGGATCTGTTCAGCGAATAAAAATGAATGAAAATTGACTTAATACGTATAAATTAAAGTTGTGTAAATATGGGAATTTGTAACTTTAAATTTATCCAATCAAGGCCGCAAAGAATTGCGAAATTTGAATAGACACGCTATCCTTTTAGACACTCACTTAATTACGAACAGAAAGTATCCACGATCATCCTGCTGTAATTACTTCTTTGCAGCAAACGATTATCAGCTACCATCACTCCTTGCGACCAGTAAATGAACTTTCAAACTTGCTGGACCGCTACCGCGCGAGGGAAAAAGAATTACGAAAATGTGTACCAAACAAAATTAAAATCTTATTTTTAATTAAAATTTAAAATCAATTCTCAAAAAAAGTAAATCTAAACAGAATGAAAAAAGTAATTTTAAATTGATCGAAAATTTTTATTCTAAATCAAATCTGAAAAAAACTGAATTCTAGCATCTTAAGGAGACTTTCAAGTCAAGGATTTCAAAAAATCGATTTTTACTTTTTTGCTTTAAAACATTCCTTAGTACCTATCATAAAATTACTGTTCCAAAACACTTTTGAAAACTGGGAGACACTTTACTCGAAATCTACTGAACCGATTTTCAAAAACTAAAAACCATTAGATTCTTTATCTACAAAACTAGACAACAAATCTCAAAAATTTTACATTTTTACCCCCTGTTATTTTCTACGGGGGTAAATTGACCCAAAGACAAATCATTTTTTTCGACTCTTTAAGAAAAATGTATATAAAGAATTTTAAACATTTAAAAAAATTATTTTTGATGTTTGTTGTCTAGAAAGAACCCTTTTAAAGAGAATAATTGCTCCAGAAAGTCTCCTTCAAATATACTTTCATTTCAATTTTATACAAAATTTTCTTTAAAAAACTTTCTTTAAGTAATGAATAGACAAAATAAATTATCAATTTATTCAACAATATTAAATTATTCACTACGTGATTAATAATGGTGCTGACGTTGAAATTAAAACGAGGAAATGTTAATAATCTAATTTTAATTATAAATACGAAAGGTACTATTGAAATGATAAGCAATCACTATTAGCACGAAAATGTGAATAAATTGTACAGCAAAGCATATTACATCTAAAATGTAACTGGTTGAAAGTAAAAAAAAACACTTGAATCAATACATGCACGAGGGAAATAAATAAAAAGAGAACGATCACAATTATTGTGGAGAGGTTGATATAATTTATTTCGCTCTATCATTAGAACACGAACTGAGTCTTTTTATATTATCGTATAGAATTTTATGTCTCGAGTTCGTCAAGAGAAATCACAATTTCTTATTTACATATTATTTACAAGCACAAAAGCCACTTGTCCGAAAGCGTATACTTGCGAAAGTTTTTGTTAACTTCTAACTTTTTTGTTGCAATGATCATACAATATTTTTCACAAGAATAACAAGCACAAACAAACTTTTCTAAAAAATAACATTTTTACATTTACATTTTTTTAAAATTTTGTCACATTAAATAAATAGCTATTTATAATAATAAATAGATAATTTATTACACTATAGATAAAAATTGTCTTATTATAGAACACTGGAGAATTTAGAATTTACAAATAAAAATAATTGATTTTTTTTTTTTATTTTTGAAGAATTAGAATCAAAATCCAATTAAAACAGTATAAATTCTTCTTTCGCAGGTCACAAGTTCGAAGTTGGCTTTTTCGAATAATTTAATAAAATTGTCAGTACAATTGAAACATCGATTTGACAAAAAGGAATACTGCTCGCCGAGAACATCGACTTAAATATTGTAAATACATCGTGTTACACTGGGTTTAAAATATTAAGTTTGGCACTTAATGCTTTTAATTTTTATGAAATTCTAGTCACTCTTTCTCTTTTCTTCCTGGTATTATTTACAAAATAGACACGAAGGATGCTTTATGATTCATTCGCGTAAGTGGCGCATTTAATATCTATTATATATATGTACAGTTACCTATGTCTGTACTCGAATTTTTTATGGGAGTCACATATGGCAAGATATATGTACATATATCAGTTGAACGTTGATTGCGTCCTAATCTTTGGAAGCAAATAAATAATCTTTTTTTTCAGTCAAATTTAAAAATTTCACATTCATTGTGATCAATTTTTTTACAACAAATGCCAAGGATACTTTTATAAAATTCAGAAGAAAATTTTTTTTGTTGACATTTTCGAAACTAGTCTTCTGTATAATCAAAAATCTTTGATAATTCTAAGAATCGTTAAAGAAATTAATTAATTTTTCGTCGTCTATTTTCTGGTTCCACCGAAAATAAGACCAACCATTCTGTATAAGGAGACTACTTTGTCAGACAATACTGTCTCTTAACAGAAATTCAAGGGAAACAAAATTTTGAGAAGTATCCATATAAAGTGTACTATCGAGAAATCTTCATAATTATTTAAAAAAACAAATAATTTTTTTTTCTTATTGAAAACTATTTTCACTTGAAGCTTCGTAGTCTTTTCTCTAATTTCTGGATTTCTAATCCAGACATAATACGTCCAGCTACGCTTCGGACCCACTCGAACATTCATCAGCTTCCGGATCTATATGCTCCTCTTCCTCATCCTCAGGATGATAGTCGCCAGTTTCCTGTTGCCATTTGCTCACGTGATGAGTGTTTTTATTACCATTATTATTACTATTTCCTCCAGATTGTTGCTGTGCTTTCGCCTCCTCCTCCTGCTGCATTCTTTTGTGCTTCGTTCTCCGATTTTGGAACCAGACCTTCACCTGTAATCATAAAAGTAGTCATTCTTTAAATTATTTTCTATAAAAAATATTTATTATCATTTTAGTTATAAAAATATTAAAATAATTCATAGTTTGTAATCAGATTAATAATTAGTTTAATTTAATCTAGAATTTTAATCAATTAGAGAAGAGTGAAGTAAAATTCTTGAAATTTAAATATTATTTAAAATTATTTCGGGTTGCCACGCTTTTTCTCATTTCAAATTCCCTGTCTTTTCCAAGTTAAAAACGGAATTTGACACAAAAATTTTATTTCCGTTTTCCCTGACTTTCCCTTGATTTCCTTATAAAATTCTTACTTTTTCCCTGACTCTAAAGAATATTCTAATTCAGTCTATAAATTATTACTCAGAAAAATGTTCTATTACTTCTTTTTTAAATAAATCTTAATTCCATTAGAATTAGGATTTTCAAAATTTTTAAATTCAAATATTTCAACCTTTTTTGAAATTCAACAACTTCTAAGAATATTATTATTATAAAACATGAAGAAATGGATTACTCCGAGTCTTCGACTCGGAATGATCGGTTTCTTCATATTTTATAATAATTAAAGATGACCGACTGATAAAATCATTATTTTATATTATAAAAATATTGTTATTGCAACTTCTTCAAAATTTGTTTCCATCATTTCAATTCAATTATTATTTTCTACAATTTTTAACTAAAATTCTTCTTTATATCAATTATTTTTAATATTTTTTTGACAAAGTTCTTTGATAATTTTCTAATCTATTTGTTTACAATTCAATTTTACAAAATTTTGATTATAAGGTATATTCTAAAATTTTTCAATCAAATATATATTAGAAAATAAAAACTTGAAATAATTTCTAAAAAAAATTCCATTAAACTTATTCAAAAAAATTAAATCTACACAATTTTTTAGTTAAAAGTATGAAAAATTCAAACTTTCAAAGATTATAATTTGATATCTTTTCAAAATTTAATTATTTTTTTTATATCTAAAAATTCGAGCTATAATACTTTGTATTTAATTATTATCTAAAATTTTAAATGAAATTATTTATTTTTAAATCAATTTTTATAAGAAAATTCTACGAGAATTCAATTATTTAAATACAAAAATAAATAATTTATTGATGAACTGTTTCTCAGAAATGAATTCTCATAAATAATTTTATCAAAAAAATATAAATAATTAAAATTCTTTTGAAGAATTTTAATAAAATTTTTAAGAATAATTTCATTCTTCGAGACATTTGATTAAAATTGCAATAAAAATAATTGAATCTCAGTAAAAAATTGGATTAATTATGAAAATAATGGAATTATTGCGAAGAATTGAATTCTGAGAAAGAATTTTATCAATAAATTTTTAAATAATTAAAATTCTTCAAAAGAATTTTAATAAAATTTTTAAAAATAATTTCATTATAAAAAAATTGTAAATAATTGAATTCTTATGAAATTTTTATTATTTTGGTGATTTTTATTATTTATCTTTATAAATAATAAAATTTTCACCAGAATTTTTGTAAATTTTTAACCATAATTGAATTTCTGCGAAGAATTTTATTACAATTTTTAAAAATAATACCTAAATTCTAATAAATAAATTATAGTAAACCTTTTTAAGATAATTGAATTCCTTTGATTAATTTTTAATAAGTTTCTATTTTTAAGAATAATTACATTTTTCGAGGAATTCAATTAAATTATATTAAAAATAATTGAAATTCTGCGATGAGTTTTATTATTTTCTAAAAAAATTATTGAATTCCTAAAAAGAATTTTATTAAATTTTTTTTAAATAATTGAATTCTTTACTTTTGTAAAATTTGATTAAAATAGTATAAATATTAAAAATCATTGAATTGAGGAAACTTTTTGAAAATAATTATTGAATTTCGAAGAAAAATTTTATTATTTATAAAGATAATTGAAATTTTGACGAGAATTTAACAAAATTTTGAAAATAATTGAATTTCTGCGAAGAATAAATTTTACTTCTTTAAAAATAATTGAATTTCTGCAATTATTTTTAACTGATCCACAATTCAGTTTCTTTTTGCGTTTTTAAGTAAAATTCTTTTATGAATCCATTATTTTTAATAATTAATTAAATATATATTAACCCCTTCACTGTGTGATATGAATATCAATGAATATTCTAAATTTTTTTGGGCCGCTGAATCCGAATCTATGATCAGAATTAAAAAAATTCAAAATAGCGGCTTCAAAATTTTTAAAGTTTATGAATTTGGCTGAAAATGTGCTCATTCGGGAGTTTGAGGTCTTTAAATTCAAATCTTTAGTCAAAATTTAAAAATTCAAAATGGTGAACGAAAAAAATTAAAATCCGTAAACTTTGAAATTTTTTTGATCGCCATTTTGAAGCCACCATTTTGAATTTTTGACCAAATATTTGGATTCAGCGACCAAATATAATATAATATATATATAATAATATAATAATAATAATAATAATAATAATAATAATAATAATAATAATAATAATAATAATAATAAATAATAATAATAATAATAATAATAATAATAATAATAATAATAATAATAATAATATAATAATATATATAATATAATATATAATAAATATTATTATAATTTTTTATAAGTATAAGTTCTTTAAGATTTCTAATTGTAAATTCATTGAAAATTGAAATTGTACAAAATTTCAAATTAAAACCATTCAAAGTTAATTTATTTATAAAAATTGTAGAATTTTTTGTTCGAAAAGAGGAAGAAAGGTGGTAGATCCATATTTATTTTATAGATTTAGAGCATTATGTCTAAGTAAATCTAAACCGTCGCCATTTTCTCAAACCCTCATAGGATTGTTGAGAATTTTAATTCGCACCCTCGATATTTCACGTCCCCCCTTTGGTTGGTGTGTGTGTGTGTGAGTGTGTGCCAATCCGGCTGCGATGAACTCGATTTTTCCCCCTCCACCACTCCTTCTATAAAGTTTTTGGGGTCACCAAATTAAGTGGCAACTAGTTAAAGCTTCCCTCCGATTGCAAACGTTTCAGAAACCCAAAATGGGGGATCAATCCCTAAAACTAGTATCCGATTACAATGGGTTGTCCCATTTGAATCGGAAAGGATGAATGTCCGCATTCACTCTCCCTATTTATTGTCAGCGAATTGACTACTGCTATACTGAACATTTTGTCCAACAGTGTGTGAACATATAAACCATATACGCACAAAACGGACATTGTGAAAGGGTGACAAAAAAAAGAAGAGAAAATAGGGGTAACTCATTTTATATATAAGTATCAATGTAGAATATCAGTATTGTGTCCGTTACGCTCAGAAGTCTATAGATTAAGGGTTCGTTTTCGATCAAATTTCACGTTTCTCTAAACCCTATTTATAATATGATCAAGGTTGGTTTTGACAAGCACAGGATTAGCGTCCGTCGCAGAGAGTCTGCCTTCCATTCACGACAGACATTTCAAAACTTGTTGATATTTTGGAAAATTTGACTTTTTTATACTCTTAAAATCCTTTTTTGAAAAGCTATTTCATTAACTTGTTGTGACTCGTAACGTTTGAGATAGTAAATATTTTTATTTTCATCTTATCGTTCCATCAGGTTAGAAAAACCGTGATAACCTGATCCAATATAATGAAATGTTAATTAATTCAATGAGTCTTTACATTGTGTTCAATTGCTTTTAATGTATATCATAAAGTACGCGAATCAATTTTTTTTTATCTGATAAAAACGACGTTTCATAAACATTAAGAATCATAGTAGCACATCATTTTCTCTCAACTTACATAATTTTATAAATAGTGTTAGTTTTTTTAAAATTAAATATGCATTTAGTTTTTTTTTGGGTACAATTATATACACAAAGTATCGTTATTAATATATGCATTATGAAATATTTATGTCTGGTAAATTAAAATGTAGATGATACTGATGAATTTTGTATACAGATAAAATTAAATTGAATTATGAAATTGTATGCAAATACCCGTGCAAATAAAAAATGGAATTAATAAATTAGTATTATATAAAAAAATAGATAGGGTGATGATTAAAACTAATGAGAAAATTTTTTCTCAATTGAATACAATGCATAAAAACAAGATTTGAATTGAATAAATGAAAAGCATCATCAAACATATAATTTCGAAAAGTAAAAATTGGCAAACATTAAATCAATCTTGTAATCGAATGATCACACACGTGTTATAGCAATTGATGGGATATAGTACTTTGCAACTTTCCCCCTTTATAAAAGCAGGGCACTTATTGGGTGATTAAGAGGACAAATAGAACAACCCCTTTTTAGTGAGTATTATCATTTCACAATATAACCCACCCCAAAGTCGGAGGAGTCCCTATCCAAATCATTGCACGAAGAAATTCCGCTTCGTTTAATCGAGTTACCCCATTTGGTAATCACCCTCTGTGCGATGGGTTGCTATGGAGACCACGAGTTGTCCTGGCCTCCGATTGGCTGACTGCTTCATTCCCGGATGCTACAGCCATCCCCGCGACATCGCAATCCGAGAATAGTACTCATGATCGCCCCACACTCCAACTCTCTTGAATTTACACACGATCTTGTCATGCTGTATGGGAGCTGTGAACACGTGGAGAGCAATGTTCTTTTTTTCCATTTTTTTCGACTTATTTTTTTTTATTTCGAAATTGCTGCTTCCAGCACGTCATTGTACAAACAGCAGTTCAGAGAACAAGAGGACGAGGGCGAAAATCAATATTGCAAAACAAGAAAGTGAATTGAATTTCATCAGAGTATCAGACGAGTAAATAAAATACTTGTTTTTTGAAGTAAATAAACAAAATCGAAGCTATGTGTTTAAAACGAGGGGTAGAATTCAATTCATAGATTTGTTCTATACTATTCGTACCACCCTTGTGTAAGTATATCAATCTTCCATGGCAAGCTTATAAGCTTCTGTAGTAAACTTGCAGCAATCATAATTTGGAATGTTGCACTGATCTTTTACGACAAGCTTGTACAGTTAACATTTTACCATCTCAGACAAGTTTTCCAAGTAAGTTTTATTGTATATACTATCTAGGTGAAGAATTACTAAGCTTCATCTACCAGGAAGGAAAAAAGAAAATTAATTTTTATAGAATCAGTCTTATCTGATTGTATATACAGATTACAAGTTTATAGCCAACACTAAAACTATAATAAAGACCAATAATGATTTTATAAAAATCAAATAATTGAGACTCCTAATAATCTCGAATCATCATCTAGTTTTGGAGCGTTATATGAATATATATTTATTTCGCTTCAAAATATAATCAGCACCCTAGAGAATGATGAAGTCTAGAAGAGAAGAAACACTGTTGCGATGAAAACGAGCGCAAAATCGCACGGAGCGATCGCACAGGTGAGATAATGAGCTCTCTGAGGCAGCAGGTTGATACGTATATACATATATGTGGATAAATATCTGCCTCGAGTTCAGTCAAAGCGGCACGTACGAAAGTGCACTGTACGCAAATGGAGTTACACATAAATAGGTACGTAATTGAAGCTGCTTCTGGAACGCGTAAGTGACAGGTGACCGCCAAGCACGTAAACGGTGTGACAGTCGTATACATTTTCTATACCCACTTTACATTGGCCTCTCTTACTATATACCACTGCCTACATATATACACCTGCATATCGCGCAGAACTACATAATTTTTTTGAAAAAGCGCAACCATTCCGTCAATACAAACACTCAGCAAATACGAAATCAGGCATAGCCTAATGTATAAGACTGTTTCATTACCTTAATACTACAAACCTCGTGTAACTCCACTTTTGGTCAAGAAATTTCTTTTTAATGCGTAAAAAATAGGATTCTGTGAATTTTGAATGTCAACAAATCAAAATCGCGAAATATATAGGAACCAGTGGTGCATGTAAACAGTTTACTTATGATCTCTTATGTGTAGTTGCGTCAAATGGAGTTATGAAGTTCGCGGATTAAGCTGACGATCTGTTTCAAGCGAATCAAAAATGATAAATGTTGGAATTACAACGATAATTATAAATATTAATATTAGAAATGAATCTTGAAGGAAAATTGGGTGGAAAGAGAAAACAGGTAAAAGAATTACCTGAGTACCACTTAGGGTTGCAATTTTTCGTCAGTCGTACAAAGACGGTCCTGCGGTAAATGCATAAAGCTGTACGGTTCAAAATAAACTAAAGCCTAAAGAATCTATGAAACCACAATCTATTAAATACCACATTAATAATTGAGGTTCCGGAAATGCATATGAATAAAATATTTGTGTACCTATTCGCATTTATTACTTTCTCCATGAAAAATTGTTTACCTTCAAACATACAATACTTAAAATTTAGACCTATTATAGTATAATCTCCATATTCGTTTCTAATGTAGCAGATTTAGATTGTCAGCAAGTTTGCCAAAAATATTTGTGAAAAGTTTCAACCCGCCCGTCGCTCACCTAATAGTTTATCTTTCGAGTTGAGATAATGCATATACGCATATATCAAATATGTTGAAAAATGCGAAAAGTAAAGTATTAAAAAATAAATTGTAAAACTAATTGAATGTTGCACTTAAAAACGATCACCATAAATATTATTAAAAAATTGAAGAATTCACGAATTTAATAACTTTTTTTGCGTACAATAAAAGGTAAATAGAAAATGCTATTAATTTTTTCATAATCTAAAAAAGAAAGATTAATAAAAAATTTCTGAAGGTGAAATTTGAACCAATGAAAAGTCACATGAGGAGTGGTGTTTAATCCCCTCAATATACAGTGGTCACGTTCGGAACATTATTTTTAATCCCCCCTATAACGATTGCGCCCTCATCGGATGTACACAAAATAAACCGACGATATTATTTTTCGAACCTCGCTATACGCACATCGCGAATAAATTCATTGTGCAAGGGAGGAGGCATGTAACCAATTTTACTTATATTATATACAGTGGGGAAGAGGATCATTGTTTTGTTAGGGTGAAATCGAAGGAATTGCAAAAACGTCTGCGACCTCTTGACAAATTCGAAATGCATCTTTCTGTTTCTATACGTTCATCCTTCTATTCCTGAAAAATTTACGCATTCTCTTATTATCTTTATCAACATTGCTCATTTATTTGGCATTCGACGATAATGTCCAGACAATATTGTTGTTAAGCCAAACTATTAGAGAAAATTTTTTCCAAAGTTAAATTATTCCCCAAACGCTTAGGGAAAATATTTTCTTTTAATTTTGTTGCATTTTTCCCGACAGTTTTGAGAAAATATTTCAATATTCACTGATGTTTTAGGGAAAAATATTCCAAATAATTTCTTCTTTTTTGTGAATTTTACAATTAATGATGAATATTTACCAAAATTAAAGAAAATAATTGTAGTTTATAGAGATTCTTTTCATTTCACAAAATATCTTTGATTAAAAAACTATTTTACAAAATATTTTTCAAAAACCATAATAAACAATTATAAAGAACAATAATAAAATAGCATCAATATTATATTAATTATAACCATATTATATTAATTATAACCCACACTAACAAATGATACTGAAGTCCGCAACGTTTTTAAAAACGAAAACGAAAAAATAAAGGGACGGTTTTTTTATTTTTGATTCTAAATCATGTTAATTTTTAATAATTGTATCTTAAGCAACAATTAATTTCTTAAAAATTACGAAACATGAAAATTAGAGATGAATTTAACTTGGAAAAAAATTCTTTTTTGATTTTTCGTTTTTAAAAACGTTGCGGACTTCAGCTTCATCACTAACAATAAAATTACTTATCCCTTGGAGTTGAAATTCTTTGAAATTAACTGATTATACACACAAGTAGATTAAAAAATCCATTATTGTCGTTCACTATATTGTTCAATACTTATTACTTATAAAATATAATATTATAATATATTTATTTTGAATTATATTTTAAACTCATTTTTTATTTAAAACACTGTAAAAACAAGAAGACTTTCATCTAGTTCCTCTGGAAAATGCTGTAAAGCAAGTGATGCTAAAAGGACCTTTTGACAAAAATTTCTAAGAAATTGTGAAAATTTTTCAAATGTTTCTTTTATTCGAAAAATTTTACGAACTTTCAGTCGAAATAAACCTATGATACAGAAAACCGGTATTTGAAAAGTCATAAAATAGGATCTCTTGCAAGGCGGAACCCTTAGCTGGTCATCTTAAGACAAACCAGATGTGACAAACATTTTAAAAAGAGAAAGATATCTTCACGCACAATTTATATTTTCAGTTTAAAATGAAAATATTTTACGGAACATGATAAAAAATTTTAGTTAAAGCTTAATTATTATACGCGGTGCTTGTGTATAATTTTCTTAAAAAATTTGAAAACATTTTCAATAGAAGTTGAAATTTATTTCCCAACTTTTTGATATAAAATAACAGAAATATATTATAGAAAATTATTCCTAAAATTTTTACAGTGAAGTTAAAACTTTATAGTAATACTTTTTAAATAAAAAGACAGTTTTGGTTTAAACAAAAACATTATAAAATTACTTAAAAATCACATCAAATAAATTTAGCGTATTATTGTATTTTTAAAATTTTAGGGTAATTTTATTAATTTTTGGGTTGTATTCGCCTATTTTGTGATTAAAATTATATTCATTGCAATTTTTGGGAATTTTCCCTAACTATTTTTAAATAATATTCACTAATTCTTTGGGGAAAACATTTTCATTAGAATTTATGGAAATTTTCCCTAACTTTTTAAATGATATCCACTAATTTTTTGGAAAAAATATATTCATTAGAATTTTGGGATATTTTCATTAAATTTTTTGGATCTTTACAAAATTTTAAGGAAAAGCATTTTTCTCAAAAAATGTAGAAGATTCACCATAAATAATTGGTGAAAATTCCCAAAAAAAATTTTACAGTGTGTGTAAAAATTTGAGCCGATTTGAGAGATTAAAAAATTACACTTGAATCTTAAATAAAGACTTTTGATGTAACGAGCATTTGTTATAGTAAGAACTGCTGTTGAAAACAGTTATTTTCAGAATTTCTGTATTAAAAATATTTTATTTTTTGTTAGTTTCAAAATAAATTATACTCACTATCTTTCATATAGTAAAAACAACCACTGAAAATTGTTATTTTTAAGATTTATGTAATTCAAAGAACCAATGGACATTTTTGCTATAGAAATTTCGAAAATAACTATTTTCAACAGTACTTTGTAACTTAAAAAAATTATAATTAAATTTAATACTATATAATTATATGCAAATAAATTGTACACAGATTAACTTTACAAGAATAAATTTTAAAAGTAATAAAATTTTTAATTCTATACGACAAAATTGCATACATATACATATAAATTAAATATTTATTTTTAATTTACACAGATTAATTCTACACAAGCATTTTTAAAAAAAATTAAATGTTTAACTCTTCATAGTTCAATTAAGTATACTGACAAATTGTAAACTATTTAACTCTATACAAATAAAATCTGTTAGTATTAATGATGTTCAACTCTATATACATATAGTTAAATAATTGAACATTGTTAATTATTAAAATTCTTATTGTAAAAAATTAATCTGTGTTCAATTAAACGAATATAAAAAATTGAATGTATTAAACTTACTTGCATACAATAATTTAATCTTAAAGAGTTGAACGTTTTTATCAATTTGAAAATAAAGTTTGTCATATTTAAATAAACAATAATAGAATTGAAAATACTTTGAAAAATAATGTTTGTAAGGAATCAATCTAAATTAATTAATTCAACAAACATTATCTAATAAATATTAAAGAATATAATTAAATCATTTATTTATTTGAATTATTTCTAACCAGCTTTCAAACTTTACAGCCCTGAATAATTATATTTTTTCTATGTATATATAATAATAATCAGAAATAATAACAGCGTTCTGGTTACGTTAAATAATGAAGTTTTATTGAACTTTCAACTATTTAACATATTTATTTACTCAAGATATTGACTTTAAATGTCGGTATAATCTCGCCGCTTACTTCACAGTGACATTCTATTGTGGGTAAGGATTTGTAGCTTGAAAATCAACTTTAGAACTCGTAGGTGTAGTTTATTACATGCAAATTATATACTCCTGGGTTCATGTTACCGAGTGTACAAGGTGTAGGTAAGGTATTATACTCACAAACCAATGACATACGACAAAACGTGAACAGTTAACTAAAACGAAATGTGGCAAAAGATACTAACTACGGTTGCTGCCTTATTATATATAAAATGAAATATACAAAAGAAACTTTGACGACATTTTAACTGACCAGTATGGAGAAGATTCACAACTATATTTTTAAATTAAAAATGTTTAAGCGGAATAACAATGTAATTTTTATATTTCAAAATTTAATATTAAACCAAAATTTATATATAGAATTTATAAATAATAATAATTAATAATTTTGTTTATTAATTTTATTAAATTCTCTATTTATTAATAAATTATTTTTCTTAAATTACTATTATTAATCCTTTATTTTTAGAGAAAGTGAAAAAAAATTTTCGAATTATAAGATAACGAATATATACAAAAAATTTGAGGAAGAAATATGAATACACTTTGAAGTTATAACGAATATATAAGAAATTTGAGGAAGAAAATATGAATACACTTTGAAGTTCATTTTATGCATTTTAAGTATACACGCGTGGGTAATTATGTCAAGTAATTCTACTTAAGCGATACAATGAGAAACAATCTGCAGAAATTATGCCTAGCTAAGATGATAATTAAGTGACTTTGCAGAATAAAAAAAACTTGTAATTATTCAAGCGAAAGAATTGATAGGAATTACAACTATTTGTTTTAGAACACATCGATAGATGGCAGAGATTATTCTTTATCTTTATTATTTACTTTTTTAAATAAAATTAGCAATTTTAAAAATAATAGAACATAAAAATTTTTGATTCCAATTTTTTTTAGAAAAATAAAATATGAATTGGAATATATAGTTTTAATAATTATTATAATTATAATAATCATATATTCTGACATTGGGAATTCAGGGAAAAGTCAGGGATTTTAATTAAAAGTAATGAAAAAAATTAAATTTTCAGAATTTATAAGAAAATTCTGAATTTTTGTGTCTTTTCTGTTTAACTCATAAACTATGAAATTACCACGAATTCTAATATAAAACATTCAATTTTTTCAATTTCTGACAAAAATTTCTTTTTAAATAACTTAAGTTTTGAACAAATATTATAAAATATAATTATTTAAAAAATAATTTTACTTAAATATTTCAAAATTAACTCAATTTTAAAAGAGTTACGTTTATAATTTTTATGAATAAATGAACTTTAAACGGTTTCAATTTAAAATTTTATAAAATTTCAATCTTGAATGAATTTAAATTGGAATTTTTAATAAACTTAGATTTTTGAAAAGTTTTAATAATTAAAAATCTAAAATTAGTTGAATTTGACAATATATATTTAATTAATTATTAAAAATAATAGATTTGTAGAAGAATTTTAGTTAAAAACACTAATAAAATTGAATTTTGAAGAAGTTACAAATGATTGCAGAAATTCAATTATTTTCAAAAGTACCTAATAAAATTCTTATCACAAAATGCAATTATGTTAAAAAAATATTAAAAAATCTCGACAAAATCCTAATTATTATCTTTATAAATAAAAAAATTCTTCTTCAAAATTCAATTATTTATAAACAATTTTAATAAAATTGTACCCAAACATTTAATTATTTTCATAAATAATAAAAATTTCACAGGAATTCAAATAATTACAAATTTTTTATAAGTTTCTTCTGAATAATTCAATTATTTTCAGAAATAATAAAACTCGCGTCGCAAAATTTCAATTATTTTTAAAACAAATTTAATTAAATTTCTTGAAAAAATGTAACTATTCTAAAATTTTTTATTAAAATTCGTCAAAAGAATTCAATTATTTAAATATTAAATTCTTTAATAAATAATTTACTTTTGCATTTAAATAATTGAATTCTCGTAGAATTTTATAATGAAAATTTATTTGAAAATGAATTTTAGTTTGAATTTTAGATAATAATAAAATAGAAAAATAATTTTTAAGAAGTTACAGTTACAATATTCTTATAATAATATAAAATAATGATTTTAACACTAGATCCTCTTTAATTATTATAAAACATATAGATAACAATCGTTATTTTTATGTTTTATAACAATATTTTTAAAATTGATTAATTTCAAAAAGGTTTTGAATTTGAATGTTTTGAAGAATTTTAATTCCTACGAGAAAATAATAAATTAAATATTTTAAATATTTTAAAAAGAAATTATTGTTTTCGAATAATTTTACATAATTAAAGATATTCGTAAATAAATTTAACAGAACATTTTTTTCAATAAAATTTTTTTTCTTTATTTTCTAAAAATTCAAAAATTTTCAGTTTCATTTTCAATTAAATTTTCTAATTGACAAATATAATTTATAAACATTTTTTTCTTTATTTTTAAAAAACTGAATTTTATTAAAACGATTGAAATTAGGAAATAGAATTGATGCAAATTATTTTCTAATGAAAATTGAGAATTTTCTAAAAAAATATTAAGAAACGGGAATATCTAATGTTTTTCTTCCCAAAAGAAAAAAAAATGAGTTTGTCAACAATATTGTTATTGAAAAATAACAATTATGCATAAAATGGGTATATTTCCTACTTCTTAATCAGAATTTTTTAACAATTAATAATTTTCTAGTATTTTTTATAAATAAAAGGAAGAATAATTTTCATAATAATTTAGATCGCAGTCAAACGAAATGTATTATAAGAAAAAAGCATATAACGAACAAAATGGGTTTATTTTTTATTTGTTAATTATAATTTTTTTTAAATTTTCTAATTTGTAATATTATTTTATTATAAATCGTGAAAAAATACCTAGATATTTTCTATTTGTCAAACAATGTTTTTTAAAGAAAAAAAACAAACACAGAAACCAACTTCAAACTGCGGACAGAATGAATGAAAGAATACGAAGATTAATATTGGTTAATTTTACATTTATTTAAACCATTCAATAGACTTTTAACAGTATATATATACGTCTACTGTAAGTTTAGAAGTGTAATGAACGACAATAGTAATTCTTTTGTATACTTAACCTCACAGTTCATATAAGAATACAAAATGCGTAAGCTTCTTGTATACTATATATTTCTACAAATGAATAATAATTTTCTTCTTGTGCCATATTCAAACCAGTTATAATTAATTATATGTATGAAGCACCATTAACCCCCGGGGTCATTTCATAAAGTAACAATTAGCCTGTTTGTTATTTAAACTCCTGACTTTCATCCGTAATTGTCAATTTAAATTAAAATAAATATTAGTGTATAGAATATTGCGAAAACGACAAAACTTAATGAAATTAAAAGTTACTATTATTATTGGGAATGGGACGGAAAAAAATTTATTTAACCGTGTCATAATTCTAGGAATGATTGACTTCCCATTAGTCTAATCTGCATCAATTATAATATGAAAGATTATTCTCTGCCTGCAAAAAAATTGATTTGAATGCATCATTCTAATATAAATTAATTTCTATTTTGCAACATTTCCTGAACATCGTAATTTATTTATTTTTTCAATCATTAAATCATCACGGAAAAACTTTTTATTTTAAAATTTGACATTGAGGTCCCAGGTGGAAAAGTTAACGTTAGCTAATGTTAGCTAATGCTACTAACGTTAGACTAACGTTATAATCTGATATTAGTGATCAAAAAATGTCGTTAGACTAACGTTAGCCTAACGTTGGTTAACGTTAGTCTAACGTTAGTAGCATTAGCTAACGTTAACTAACGTTAATTTTTCCACCTGGGGTATTATTATAAGTTTAGACTTTATTGGAGATTCGCTAGGGGATTAAGAAAAAGTTACAACTCTCTAGCTTTATTAGAATGAAAAGTTGCAAATAAACAATATAAAGTTTTTAAAATAATTTTTATGATTAATTTTTATGATTTCTATAACACTATAATTACTGATTTGACGGATTTTAAGTCACGGATTTTGCTGCGATTGTCTAAAAGAATCTAACATTATCTTGTTTGTATCTGCAATAAATAAAGGAGCAAAGATAAAAGAATGAAAAATTGTTCTTCCTGCAGTGCACGCAATGAAAATGGTGCATCATAGATTTGCAAGAGTTAAATTTCAATAATGCATATAAATAAATTCAGTTGTTTCGAGCGGTATACACACATAAAGTAAGATGCCTCTTTTCTATGCTAAAGTGTTTCTCCGAGTGAGGAATATATTTTCGGTTGATCGTCTCAACATAAGGAAAGATTGGCACACGAGATTTTTCATAATAAGGCGAACCGTAAATGTTCTCTCGCACCAACCGGTGAATCCTTCATAGCGCATTATGTTGCTCTGATCGGTAATGGAGAAGTTTACATATTATGCAGGCCGCGTACAATTCTCTATGCATAATGAGGCGCGTCGTCGACGGACTAAGAATAAAGCATTACGAATGCGCTGTCATCCATCTGTTCGAATGTAACCGAGTTCTTCCTGGCTCAAGAAAGTAAGGAACTTGGCATACAAGGAGATAAAAATTTTAACTTCAAACCCAGAGAGAGAGAAGATGCTGCGACGACTTGGCGTTTTTGTCTTTGCAGTCACGATGTATACATACCACACGAGACACAAAATGTATTGTAAGCTATTTTCTTACACGGAAAAAATGAATTGAATAAAATTTACTCAAAAAGTTGAGGAAATCGGCTGTCACGTGGGCAGTATGATGATATTTAGAATTATTTTCAGATTTATTGTATTACAATAATATTGTATTATAGTTTTCAAAGTGTGTTCAAAAAGTAATCTCAGGATTAATAGAACCCAGGTGGAAAAGTTATAATCTGATATTAGTGATCAAAAAATGTCGTTAGCCTAACGTTAGTTAACGTTAGTAGCATTAGCTAATGTTAACTTTTCCACCCGGGAAATATAAGGCTGAAGTATAGTATATGCATTTATTCATAAAGTGATTTACTTTTGGTGTCTTTCTATGCGTATTATTTAGTTACGCATTCGCCGACGCATCTCATAGTTTATTCAAAAGTTGAGTAAAACGAAGAACTACTTTCAGGACGCACGTATCTACTGTCAGGACCGAATGTAAAACTTCGTGAATCCATAGAAATTTTATTACTGAAAATTAATTTTGAAGAATGATTTAAACTATTAAATAAATATAAACAAAATGTCAACTATACTTTGGTACCTTCTTATTAAAATCTTCTCAAACTAAATTATAATACTGCGGTCATGCAATTTTACCCTATTTTCTTAATTTTTTTAATGATTAGTTAATGAACTGAATATTAAGTATCTTTAAGGACCGACTTCCATTAAGTGCGGTTTATGAAGTAATTGGCAAAAAAAGCTGCGACCTTCAGACTAACCGTGGCCCAGATTTTGGTCAACCAAAAATTTTAAATCTCTTCAAGTAAATTCTTTGGAGTTTTGTCAACCGTCGGGCCAATCAAAAACATTTTAATCTTCCAACCCCAAAACTCTATAGCAGCCAACCTAAATTTTATTATAAATATTTTATTATAATGCTTTTATTTCGTTTATTTCAGTTATAATGTTATTTAAAAATAAATTTTTAGTGTTCAATAACAAAATAAAACTTAATTAAGAATAACTATACATAATTATAGAATGATTCATAAATTTCTTTGCACTTTTCTTTTTTCTCGCTTTTTATCTTCTTTTCTTCGATTTTCTTTCATTTTTTCACTTTTTATTATATTTTCTTTCATTTTTTCACTTTTTATTATATTTTCGGTTACTTTGTGATAAACAACATAAAACAATTGATTTGACCAACCGACAAATTGAATATCCACGTAAAATAAATAATTAATTAGAAATTAGAATAAATACAAACATGTGCACTGTTTTAAATACATCTAAAGTAATATGTGCCCCAATTTGGGAGCAAATTAAATAAAAAACTTTGCAGAAATTAATGATTTGACCAGCGACATATTTTTCGTTTTACACAAGTATCACAAATATCGAACAATATATTTTGCTTAAAATACAGCTAAAAATAAAAATAAGTATCACGCATATAAAATTTAAATTACAATTTAATTGTGCTTCTTACTTCAAATGTTTTCATTTAGTTTTTTAATGTTTATTTTATAAAACCAAGATGATTTGACCAACGACACAAAAATTGAGGTACACTTTTTTATTATATCTTTTACAGTTTTTGCTTTTTAATATTTTAAGTTTGTTTATGGAATTCTTAAGATATTTTTAAATAGTTTATATAACAGTTAAAAACTTGTTTTCCAAAAAAATCTTATTTGAACGCAGTTAAAATATACCTACTTTTAGAAAAAGTGAAAATGACACTTGCAAAATCATGATATTGTGAACTTTAATAAAGCAAAACATAGAAAAAATGTAAATAATTAAAAATTGTTAGTTTTGATATTTAGGCTGTTTTAGTGAAAATAATGTGAGGGACATAAAGGTTAAAAGTTCCAGAGATTCGCCCATATGAGCGTACGTGAAAACGACTTTTTGGTTAAAGTGAGAGTGTATAGTAAAAAAACGTATAATTTTAAATTTTTTATAAGTAAAAGTGATAGTGTAAGTAAAAAAAACTAATTTCAGTTTTGGTTAAAGTGAAAGTATAAGTAAGAAATAATTTTAAATTAGTGAAAGTGAGTGTGAAAGTGAGTCTATTTATGTTTACTCTAACGATTAACGCGTATGAGTGTAATCACAAGAACGCAACCCCTGTAGAGCTCGAGGAAGTCACCCGTCCAAGCTTTAATTGCGCTGAAGTTGGTTTAATCTTGATGATAGTAATATTATAATATTACTATCATCAAGATTAAACCCTATAAAATAAATTTTAACATATTATGGTATTTTAATATATTATAAAATTGCCAGGCAATGTTCCTACTGGACGGACATAATCAATGTTGGGTCATAATTGACCGTCAACATTGGAAAAATTGCCATGTAATATATTAAAACAATACTGAGCTCAAATTTTATTGTTAAATTAAATGTTTAGTTAGCAATTTAAAAAGAAATTTTTTAAAAAAATTTTTGAAGTTAGTTTTTTAAATATCTATTCCACAAAGCTTTATATAAGGAATTTTATCAGCAATCTTTATGAAATCACTTATTATTGAATTAATTTTCTTCATCCATATTATTATATTCTTGGGAATTATTTTTCACTTTGCGCATTTTCTGTTTAATAAATAGTTGATTTCATGCACATAATAAACATACAATTAAATTTATTGCGCTTACTGCTTTATTAACAGGTACTTATATCGTCAAAATAATCCTGTTAACTGTTCAAACTCTTAATGTCCCATTCGTTATAATATGTACCACACGAGATCTACACATTCAATTTTCGATATCTAATCTTCAGAGCTCATAAAGATTCTGCAACAGCGAGAAAATACAAAATATTAATTACATGCGACCACTACCCTATATTTAACTTCTACGTAGCAAACAGTTTATATCATTTGCACATAAATGAATAGTAATTAGGTTTATCTTTGTAATTAGTCTTACACTGTGTTAAGCCTCTACTTTGCATAATTAGTTCAATTCACTTCTCATTTTCTCGTTGCAAAACGTGTAAAAATCAGAAACTAAAAAGGCACAATTTTGTTACAGACAATTTATTTCTTTATCGTATTATTATCATCTTATTATTTAACGTTGCATTGCTTTGCATTATTTGTTAGTTATAACTATATACTTCTGAAAAGCACAACTTGAACTCAATCTTTTGTCAAAATTGTATGACAATATTGCCCGAACTTTTTGATTGGTATCAAAAAGATAAAATCTATTCTTTAGACCTGAGGTAATTGATTGATTTCTATAATGCGATTTCCAAATTCCAATTTCAATTAAATCCCAACTTTTAAAGTCGATGTTGAAAGTTAGAACATAGATTTACATTCGCGACTCGAGGAAGCTAATTACTTACGATTAGTCGCGCTATTATGGCTAATCAGTCTTAATACAACATGGCTCACACACTTTGCTATAATAACTCACAAGTAATAGGTAGAATTCTTTGCCACGGAAACATAAAGTAAACGAACAATTATCCAGTGACTCTTGGAGAAGAATTACAATTTACAATCTTAAATTTTTCTTCAGATGCCCAATTGCCATGCATTTTTTTGTCCTTCCTACAAATATGTGTGTCTGTATTAGAAATATAAACTTCCGGACAACGGGATATAAAGATAGCGAAAGAAAATAACATTTTAGATTTTCCCATCGGATTCACGTGCTGCAGATAATTACCAACCAATTATATATGTAGCTGACAAAAATTTATATACGCGAGAAATCCACGCGGGGTCTCTCGTCGCTAATTATTATAATTGCAGCAAACATCGCTTCATGGTAAATGTTATTATACTCACCTAGTCCAGTTAATGACTGTTTAATGACTAAATTATTTGAGAGTAAATGCGCATTTTATTCAACGATTGTTTGCTGTGTTGATCTATAGTCGCAGACTTTCGACATTTTCGCAGCTTTAATATGTGTGTGTGTTTGTGAGTGTGTAATAGTGTCAGCTTGTGCGAAAATATTATAGCATAATCACCAAGTCGTGAAAGATATTCGCAAGGATAATAAATTTTTGCAAAATCTTACCTGTGTTTCCGTGAGCGAAAGTGCTTGTGCCAATTGTTTCCTTTCCGCACCAACCACATAGTGATTTTTCTCAAAAGCGTGCTCCAATTTCAACAACTGACTTGGACTAAATGCAGTTCGTATTCTCTTTGGTTTCCTGTACGCGTGTACCAAAAGTCCTCCAAAATCGGGGCCTGAAAAATTAAAAATAAAGGATTTTAAAGTTGGGAAATCAGATTAGAATACATACATTGTTAACCTTCTATTGACTGACATAGTTGAAACTGCACTACGGATGAACATCTTATTAAGAGAGGATCGAAGAGAGGTTTATGTATAGTAGTTATATATAAATAAATATTTTTACATTACAATATTTTAAATAAACTAAATTTATAAACATGTAAACCGCAAAGCATGGACGATAAATGCTGGTATCCCAGATAGATATCTAAGTACGCGGCCATTTGAAATTTTACCCACGAATACCGTCCTATCACGCAGCATATAAATTGGAATTCTCCACAAGTGGTTCTTGTTATCGATTCTTCAAAGTAATTCCTACTACAATATCATCGATTATTATTAAGAGGCCCCGAAAGATTTCAAAAGATTAAACTCCCTAAACCATAAACGTTAAAAAAAACTTTTTGACAGGAGAGATTTTTCATGCACGCAGACACAGCAGCATAAGAAAATAAGAAAATTACAAAGTGCTTGTGAAATTTATATTTTGATAAAGAAATTCGACTGTGTTTTATTTTAACGAGATTAATTTGTGTCTAATGTGTTTTTAATTGCTCTCGAAAGGAGAACAAGTTTTATTTGACTCCTACTTCTTCTTTCCTGATAATTCCTCTGTAATTGCTGCTCGAGTTTAACTTTAATGCGTATTGAGAAGCGAGTAATAAGCCGCTTGAGATTCATGAATAAACAGGATACTCGCAATATCTAATTTACCGCTTTTCCTTCTCTCACTTCCGCTTTAGGATTTACTTGGAATGTGAAAATTTATTTCGATTCCTGAGAAACAGATCATTTAAAAGCATCAGTATTAAACTATTATTTTCAAAAAAAAGGGTATACCCGCAAGAAAATGGTCTTTTAGAAAGAAAAATAATTAATCATGATGTTTATCTGAGAGTTCAAAAAAATTAAAATAGATGCAGTGGAGATTTCTAGGAACCATATCAATAAGTCATTAATTATACCCAAATACCACAACATAATATGATGTCAATATTACCACAACATTTATTTTGTCCGCCCTTTTGAAACTTTGCTTTGCAATGTTAAAAAATATTATAATATTAAAATTATAATAATATATATATATATATATATATATATATATATATATATATATATATATATATATATATATATATATATATATATATATATATATATATATATTGTAGTATAACAAAATTAATTATTAATTATTAACTATATTAATCTCCGTATTATTTCATTCATTCTGTCCGCAGTTTGAAGTTAGTTTCTGTGTTTGTTTTTTTTTCTTTAAAAAACATTGTTTGACAAATAGAAAATATCCAGGTATTTTTTCACGATTTATAATAAAATAATATTACAAATTAGAAAATTTTTTAAAAATTATGATTAACAAATAAAAAATATACCCATTTTGTTTGTAATATGCTTTTTTTCGTTTGACTGATCTAAATTTTTATGCAAATTATTCTCCTTTTTATTTATAAAAAATAGGTACTGGAAGATTGGTAATTGTTAAAAAATTTTGATTAAGAAGTAGGAAATATATACCCATTTTATGCATAACACCGGCACACAAAAAAAAAATTTGGATTGCCAGGACTGCCATCTGATAGGTTTTCTTCCTTAAGGTGTATCTAAAGAGAAAAACATTGTCCGACCCAAAAGTTAGTTCGTGTTCTCTTTTTACAGGCTTGGTGGGGGGGTGAGGTTTGAGAAACTGATTTTTATGGGAATTTACTTAATTTCTATAAATAAAGCTAAATTTTTGCTTCTTCTGAATGTTTTTCTGAATTCAGTGACTTTAATAACATAAGAATTAAATATATATAAAAAAATACAAATAACGGATTCAAAATGGCGGATCCAATATGGCGGACAAGTTTTCAAAAATCGATGAAATTCGTCTCAAATTCGTTACTCGGGGGTTTTCGGGATCGCTGATTACGAATCTGATGTCAGATTTCGAAAATTAAAAATGATAGACTCATAATGGTGAACGAGTTTTTTAAAATCCATCGAATTCGCACCTATTAAATCCGCCATTTTTAATTCTTGAAATCTAACATCGGGTTTGTAATCAGCGACCCCGAAAACCCCCGAGTAACGAATTTGAGACGAATTTCATCGATTTTTGAAAACTTGCCCGCCATATTGGATCCGCCATTTTGAAATTTGCAAAACTAATATTGCATTCGAAATCTACAACTTCAGAAACTCTTGATTAGTGATTTCAGTAACTTTAGCGCTTAACCAAATTTTATTACTTGAATTTTTGGCGCAAATGTTTAAGGGATACTAAAAATGAAGAATGTAGTTTCGTTCACTAAATTTAGTGTAGAATTGTCATTTTTAATCCAATCGAGGTCCACAAGGACTCAAAATTTGTGTAATGATATAGTCTATCAATAAAAAAATTAAAACCTAAACATTCTTTCCTGTTTGATGTAGAAAAAAATAGTAGAAGTTACTCAAAGGTCTAAAAATCATCAAAATTGGCATGAAATTTCATCTTTAATCGACTGTAACTCTCTCAATTTTTGTTGAATTTTATTCTGTGACCTATGGATCGAAAGGTAATTTAATAACCTTTCCAATGATACCTCATTTATTATATTTTGACAAGCTAATTTTCCTACAGGTAAGTTTAAGTGGCGTCGCACCTCGAAAATGCAAAATTTGAAGCTACAGAAAAACTGCACGAGGGAAAAAAATTAAAACTATGATTTTCTTACTCAACAAACACCTACTATTCGAAAAAAAAATGTTTTGTTCAATTGGCAATTTCACTGTAAACCAGTGTAATTTTCAAATCAATTTTTATATTTGAAAATTCTACGGGAATACAATTCTTTAAATACAAAAGTAAATTATTTATTGAATAATTGAATGTTTCTTAAAATTTAATTCTTATAAAGAATGTTATTAACAAATTTTTAAATAATTAGAATCTTTTGACGAATTTTAATAAAAATTTTTAGAATAGTTACATTTTCAAGGAATTCGATTAAAAATGTATTAAAAATAATTGAAATTCTACGATGAGTTTTATTATTTTTGAAAATTATTGAATTGTTCCGAAGAAATTGATAAAAAATTTGTAAATATTTGAATTTCTGTGAAATTTTTATTATTTATGAAAATAATTAAATGTTTGCGTACAAATTTCATTAAAATTGTTTTTAAATAATAGAATTCTTTTGGGTAATTTTATTAAAATAGTAGATATTGAAAATCATTAAAATGAGAAAAATGTTTAAAAATAATTGAAATTAGGACAAGAATTTTATTGACATTTTTGAAAATAATTGAATTTTGAAGAATTGTTTTATTTATAAAGATAGGTAATAATTAGGAATTTGTCCAGATTTTTTTTTATAAATTTTGAACATATTTAAATTTTGTGATAAAAATTTTATTACTTTTGAAAATAATTGAATTTCTGCAATCATTTGTAATTTTTTTCAAAATTCAATTTTTAAAGTGTTTTTAACTAAAATTCTTCTATAAATCCATTATTTTTAATAATGAACTAAATATATTTTGGCAAATTTAACTAATTTTAGAAGACTTTGAATTATTAAAATTTTTCAAAAATCTAAGTTCATTAAAATTTCTAATTAAATTCATTCAACATTGAAATTTTATAAAATTTCATATTCCAACCGTTTGAATTATAATTTTGAAATATTTAAGTAAAAGTATTCAAAAAATTATTAATTTATTTTATGATAGTTGTTTCAAGATTTAAGTTATGTAAAATGAAATTTTTGACAGAAATTGAAAAAATTGAAGGTTTTGTATTAGAATTCGTGTTAATTTTATAGTTTATGAGTGAAACAAAAAAAACAAAAATTCAGAATTTTTTTATGAATTCTAAAAATTTAATGTTTTTCAGTACGATTAGTAAAAATTCCTGACTTTTCCCTGAATTCTCTTTGTCCGAATATATGATTATTATAATTATAATAATATTAAAACTTTATATTCCAATTCACATTTTATTTTTATAAAAAAAATTATTGAATTGAACATTTTGACGTTCTATTATTTTTAAAATTGTTAATTTTATTTTTAAAAAAGTGAGAGAGTGAGGTTGCTAGTATATATATTATTATTTATTTTTTATACTATATTAATATATTAACATTACCAAGCAATGTTTCCATGTTACCAGGCGGACATAATCAATGTTAAGTTAAGCCTTAATATTGCCATGCAACATTGACACAATATTGAACTCATGATAAACAGATTAAACATGACTTAAATTAGAGCTCATACCATCTATACTTTAACCTGTAGAAGTAGAAAAACCATGTACACAATAAACCTCTGCTTTAAATAACTTATTGCCGATTAAATATAAGAATTTAATTTATTTTAATTGCTTGTCCGCCATATTGGGTCCGCCATGTTCAATTTATAAAAACTTTAGCCATATTCGTAATCAGCAACCCCAAAAACCATGGAGTAATGAGTTTCAAGCTAACAATCTATTTTAAACACTTTTTTACATTTGTTTATAATATTGTTGAAGGGAATTAACTTCAGTCGCCATTTTGGAGCAGCTATTTTGAAATTTATTAATTTCAATTATAGTCCTATAATTATAAGCTTAACTCTATCTACGGAAGTGTTTTACACTGTTAAATATTCTATTTGTAATAATTATATACACTATATGTATGTGTATACCTTAATAATAAAATGTTGCGTCTACAGAACAACTTGAAATTAGGAGTACTCGCATTTGCCTGGACAACCCGTCTGATGGGTTTTCTCGCCAGAGGAGAGGGAAACTGTAGAAAACCTCTCTTGAGTACAACCGGTTTATCAACAGCCTAGATCTAATGGTCTGTACTGGACAATAATCGACAGTGCACATCATTATACCTCGACGTCAAACCTCCAGCTTGATATATCTTGAAAGTACATGTAAAAAAATTTACTGTGTTATCCACAGTATCTCTTTGCACCATCTGCAAACTGATTTTGTATAGTCTCCATAAACAGCTGAGAGTTTGCAGAATACACAATCCGTTTTTGTTGCGCATCACCAAATATTTTTTGGTTACCACAAATCAGCCGTCACAAATAACTAGCCAATTTGTGTTTGCTAGAAATTACAGCCAGCTCAGAGGCAAAAGCTCTTTTGTGCAGGCTCTTTTTTAAAATAATACTAAACTTTCTGGTGATACATTTTTTAGATGATGTCTGAGATACTTCTTCAAAATTTTAACTTTTATCCGCTGTCACTACTAAGGGAAATTAAAGTAACTTATATTAGGTCGACAGAATAAAAATAGTGAAGTTGACAATGATGAAAATACCAAATTAGTAATAATGTTAATGAATGTTTAATTCTTGAAAGTGTTTAAAAAAGCGTCTTTAAAGTTCCCCTTTTATAAAACAAGTGTTTTTATGAGGGTGCATGTTTCAAGCATAATCGAGTCAGCTAATAACGATCATTAGACTGTTCATGCACAGGACCACCTGCGCAAATGTCCCTAATCACATAATGAGTCATTCAACCCACACAAGCACTATGTATAATAATACAGGATAAATCTTTTATTAATTAAACTTTTTGCATAGAAGGGTTTTTTTTCACGAAAATTATTAAGAATATAGTGAATAATAAACCATCCACTACTTAGAATACTTAATAATATTTTATATATTTAAACACAACACGATATATATCATATGTAATAATCTATTTCTTACTTTATTTTTTTAATGCAAGAAAGAATTCTATGAAATTTCGATAAAAAACATTGTTATCCACTTTAATGAGCGTTTCGTACAAGAATAACATTTTCGGAGGATATACATTTTATGAAGATGTTCATCGATTTATTTGATGAGGATGACCCTCAATAAGCTATTTTGATCTAATTCAAAATCTTGTAAAGAAACATTTAACTTACAAGCTTTTGTATTCTATATTATGTTGTCCTTATTATATTGATTAAAAAAATAAAGTTTACATATATAGTTCTCTAAAAGTACTAGATCCTTTCCCTATAATAGCCATTTTTTACTAAATATTTAATTAATTTAACAAACATATTCCAATTCAGCAACCACAAAAAAAATTCTTGTCCGACATGACATCTTAAATTTGACATTTTGAATTTTTAAATTTTATAAACTGAATTCGAATTCAGTGACCCAAAAAACCCCTAAGTAACCATTTTCAGATAAATTTAACGATTTTTTAAATTTTTGTCCGACATTTTGAATCCGCCATTTCACGTAATTGAAAAAATTTCACTAAAGTGTTTCAGTTGCTTAATAATTCCAATTAGATTATAGCAGAAATCTTATTAATTAAATTTTAAAGAGCAAATCAATAACAGTAATTACACTGTAGAAAAGTGAGTTGGAGCAATGCACTTCAAGTACATAAAATGTGTTCCAGTTTTGAATAAACTAAAATGGGCATTATAAGGGGACTTTCTGGTCAAGAATTTAAATCAAATCGATTTTTCTTTTCTTCCTTTAAAATGTTCCTTATAGTATCATAAAATTACTGTCTAGAAACAATATTGAAAAAATATGAAAAAGAAAAAAGTTATAGCAATTTTTATGACCTCTAAAATTTTACACGTTTACCCCCCGTTATTATCTACGGGGGTAAATTGACCCAAAAAATACGTCATTTTTCGGTTTTTTGAGAAAAATAAATTGTAAAACATTAAAAAAATAGTTTTTGAGATTTCTTGTTGAGAAAAAACCCTCATGAGGAAATTCGGTTAATTATGATATAAAATCTTAGAATATTTCCAAATTTCCTATAATAAAAATCTATATATATTTTATGTAAATATTTATTTATTTTAATATTTTTATGTTCTAATATTCTAAACATAAATATTCTTTACACGTGCTTTAACGATATGCAGACAGTAGGTCAATGATATGACTTTTTTCTGAGAAAATACATATATTTAAAATCCCATAAAATCAGATATCTTCCTCTATTATCAGGAAATTATTTTAAATTCTCAAGACACTTTTATTTCGGAGAAACCGAAAAGACGATTTTCAGTGGGAATATTAATTTATTCAAATTTTCAAATCTGAAAAGTTATATGATTATACTGCAAAGAAGTAAAAATGTAAGGTAGTAAAAAAAAATTTTTTTTATTTACTTTAACAAATATAAGAAAAAGGAAAACAGAGAGTAAGGTTAAGAGAATAAAACAAGTTGTATAATAAAAACTTTCCTTTTGAAAATTAGTTTCTCTTACAAAATTTTTTCTTTTAGTTCAAAATAATTGCAAAGAAACTATTCTTTTTTCGCAGTTTTCCAAAGTTTAAAAAATGAGTAAATAAAATAATTTAGTTAATTAAATTATTATTTACAAAATATACTGGAGGAATGAACAAAAAGCCGCGAATGCAAAAAGTGACAAAAAACTATATTTTTTTAGTATACTTGGGCAAAGTTTGGGTCAACCCTACTTGGCCCCATGGGATTGCCCCAAGAATTTCTAAACTGAAATTTAATTGGATTTTCTGTTTTAAGTAAAAAATGTAAAAAAAAATAAAACTTGAGTTATTTATATTAATATTTAAATAATATCCCGTATTAAAATGTTCCCAAAGGCCAATCTGCCACTTTAAAAAAATAAAAACTTTAGTTAATTTTATTTAAATAATATTCAGCTGTTCCTCTAAAACAACTGAACAGTATTTTTTCTCATAACTTGATTATATTTTGCTTTACACATTTTTATTTAAAGATCATCAGTTGAAATAAAATCTAAACACAGTTTATAATCAGACACTATTGTAAAAGTATAAATGTTTATTGTTTTATTGTAAATGTTTTATATTTTAAATAAAAAATAAAATAAAAGAAAATATGGTGAAGTTACGAAAAATGCAGTTCGGTTGTTTTAGAGAAAAAACTCAACAGTTTCTGAATTTTTTAGGTCCAATTTTCACACCGTTTTTTATAAAATAGAAATTGTATACTACATAGCTGAAGTTTATTTACAATATTGAGTTTCTCTTTTTAATTAATTTTTTGTAATTGTTTCAGATTAAAAATGTAATGAACCTGATTTAAAACATTTTATTTTCTCTCTCAACTTGTTTGGAGTATTTTGTTAGAAACCTGAATCATTTCTTCCACTTTGTTGAACTAATAAGATTTAATTCCCGTTTAAGGCTGTGTCATATTTGTTATATAAAAACATGTTTTTTTTCTATTTTCTAAGAAATGATGCTTGAATAACATTTCGCCAAAGATTTATTATAGGTGCAATATAGATGTTTAAAATTGAATGCTGCAGCTGTTAATAAGAACACAACTTTCTCTGTCACTTATATTTTGAGAAAAAAAAAGAAATTCGTTTATTTTTATATACTATACAGAATAAAACCGAGTGCGCAGAATAATAAATTGACCCTACTTTGGATGTTGTAATTATAAACTAATAAGTTACAATTGACTTTTTTAAATAGTTTACTAAGTGGATTGTAAACTTGTCAAAGTGTTTACTTCTTCTATGAATTACATAAATACTTATATATGTGTATATAACTAAAGCATCTTCGGTATTTTTTCTTATCGAGCAATCAGTACTATTTATTGATTCCCGCCAGAACATAAATTTTATTTATCTGAAGTGCAGAAGTTATTATTTCAGAAGTTAGTATTTTTCTTTTTGCAAAAATTATGTTTTATTATCATTGGTCCTTATCATGTCCAACTACTGAACCCCCTAAAATGACATGACCAACTGTTACAGTAAAGAAGCAAATATTTATTTTCTGGATTTATATTTAACTAAAATAAAAATTTAGACTAATTTCTTTTAGTTTGAATCCTTTAATCATAATACAAATGAAATATAAAAATTTTGTCAAGTAAAACTATATTATCTTTGTAAAAATCGTTGCTAAATTTGCTACTATTTTAAAAGTGTCCATGTACTGGTGCTTTTACCTTATTGGGACGTTACGACCAATTCTTTTTGTAGCGTAAATTCTATACTTCTAAGTTTTTTGATTTCACGTTTATTCGCCTAATTTGTCATTATAATCGAAAAGAGTGATTGTTTTAAATTGTAAATTGATGATTACAAGCAAGAAATATGGAATTTTGCTAAAATGTTAACAAAAATGAAATTTTACAGACAAACTGTATATACTGTTGATCTAATACCATATGATGAGTATAAATGTACCCTTTTCTAATTTGGTGCAAAAATCGCTGCGTTACAGAATTTTAATGTTCAGAATGTGAAAAACCTCATTTCAAAAACCGAAATTAAAGATTGTAAGGCAAATATATTTTTAGTTCTTCTGGGAAGTTATTCATATACAATTGTTTTAAGTCTAATACACCTTGAAGTTAAAAAATCAATAGGTTTCGAATCTTCACCCTGCATTTTGAAACAATAAAAAATAACGGACATCCGACAAAGTGGTCCCTTTTCATTTTTCTTTCTATCAACGAAATAAATTACTTAAAGTATCAATAAATTAATAAAAGCTGCATCATTCGATTTGTGAGATCCTGTAGATTAGGAAGAAAGAATAAAGCATATTCGATATTTTTCTTCAAAAGTAGTAAATTGATATTATCTCGGAATCTAGAACCGACAAAGTGTAATCGTAATCATCATGTTTACACTTTAAAACAATCACTCTTATGATTAGAATGTTAAATCGATGTCAATAAACGTGAGTTCGAAAAATTTAGAATTCACGGTAAGAAAAAAGAATGGTATCTTACATCTTGAAATGAAATGTTTTCAAATGTATAAGATGCTTTATACGTTTTATTAGCAGTTTTCAAGATATTTCTTCCATTTTAGAAAAGTAAAGTTACTTCGTCAAGTTTTTAAAAATATCTTTTAAATTAAAATGTTTCTGGCCCAATAAGATGTTGTTTTACCTTTAAATAATTTAATAATTAAAGATTTCACAACTTTCTTTGCCTATAGCATTAATTTTTATTATAAATACACCCAAATAGCACAAAATTTGATAAATATGAATGTATTCGTTATAAGAATTTTTTCGGTCTTGACTGGCCAAGAGGCATAAGTTCAGGCGGAAAAGTCAGACGAATGCCAGAATTTTCAACCGTGGCTGAAATCTGCGCCCATACAAGCAGCCTGACCGACGGTCTCTATCGATTCGGATGATGTCGAATTATTTTCCGACTTTCGGATTTGCTTTCCTATACTGCCACCAGTATTGTTACTGTGCTAGATTTTCTCCGCTCGCCGATCACGTCTTTAACCGTCATTGGAAGAGTGCCATGTACTGACTCGGCACTGTAATGCTTTGGTGTGTAATTATTAATTAATAATACAAAAAATTATAAAGTAAACTAATATCAAATAAAAAAGCATGATGAAATATTTTACTATATTGAAGTGCGGCTATTCGAAAACAATATTGAGAATAAATTTTCAGTCTTACAAATCTCTAAATCGTGAAAAGTTAATTATAATATCGACACCGTCAAAAATGGTGAGTGCCACAAAAGTTTTAAAGAATTTGGTTAATATCCTAATTTAAAAATGTTTTAAATAATTTTTACTATATGTGACCTGATAAATTAAAAGGGTCCTTAGGTTCGTAAAAACCAATTTTCACTTTTTCAGTGATTCTTACAGAAGATGTGCTCTTTTCAATTGAATAAACCGCGCACCTCTAGCTTTATTAGATTTTTTACAAATGCGCTTTAAAGATGGACGCAATTGGCTAAAAAATCATCAGTACAAAACAAAATGTATAAAAATTCATCAGATTTGGTTGTAAGCCCGCAGAATAACGAGTTTCAAGAACATTTGAACAATTTTTTTTATTTTGTCTGACATATTACATCCGCCATTTTGAATTTTGAAAACCTGATATCAGATTCGTAATCAGCAACCTTAAAAACTCCCGAGTAATGATTTTTCAAATCATATCAGAGTGCATAGTAATATCGATATCAACTTTTTAACTTTGTGGGGGCGTTTTTCTATAGAAAACATTATTATTTTGAACGTAAGGTCCCTTTTTTCTTGCCAGGTCACATAAATGATAATTCAAAATTTCGGATTAAATCTTTCTACAACTGAATTGGTCATAATCATATAATTTCTTCTTTTATTATGTTATTTTATTATTTATTTTAATTCATTATTATATGGATTCATATTGCGGATTATTGTTTGAAATAAAATTTGAAATTAAAAATTAAAATAAATATAAAAATTAGAGCTGGGAGATTGCCTTATAAGAATGGACAATCTTGAATTGTTTTTAAACGTGGTAGCATTCATATGTAATGTCATCTTTTTATTCACTTCATATTTATGATTACTAATAGACGGCTGTTTTGAATGCTAAGTGTTAATTGCAATTCATGCCCAATGTTTGCTTTTAATTATCACTTGTAATGAGTTAATGCGTTGAATATGCAATTTTTTTTATTAATATACTACCAAGTTAGTGCTATTTTAAAGATATTTTAATTAAAAATATTATACGTAATTTTTTTATTGTATTGTAATACAATAATTTTATACAATTTATTATTATGTAACATTCAATAATAATTTCTGTATTTTTTACCAATAATAATAGTAATAACAACAATAAACATTAATCAACTTAATTATTTTCTTTATTGGTGTATTATGTTGGAAAATGTTAATAAAATTTTAATACGAATTATTTATATATTCTGATTATGTTTTCATAACAAATAATTATGTCGTTAATATTCATCTGGTTGGATGTAATCAGAATAGAGTTCAATTAAGTAATATCATCACGACCCATTACATTATATATGTATTTATTAGAAGCAATTAAATTTACTATATTTGTATTTTTTACTATTACATTTATTTTTTTCATTTACTATTACAATTCAAAAATGTAATTGAATCAAGTAAAAGCATTTACTTAACATAATTTTATTGAAAAAATTTTTTATATATATTTAAAGGTAGAAATTTATTTTCTTGTGACAAGTAATTATTAACATTGGACAAAGAAAAGAGTTCTTGGATTAAGAAATTTAGTATTTAGTAGAAGTAAATAAGTAATTCTCCACGTAGGTTACAATTTGGATTTTACTATTATTGAAAAATTGTTTTTCAAATATTAAGGGCATCCGGGAAAAATCGAGTCCAAAAAGTGTTTTCCCGCCTGTCGTCTCACTCCTAAATAATTAGAGATATTTAGTTCGGATTTATCATGATAATTAGGGGAATTCGTGATGATAAAGAATATTCTCGAAATTTGCAAGTAAGTTTTGAAATAAATATTGAAAAACGAAATTGCAAAAGTTGGATTTTGGGCGAAAGTGAGAGACAATATGGCGGCGAGCACACGGACAAGTGGATCTATGTGTCAGTGGTCAAGGAGGTGGCGCCAATGCTCGGAAGTGGTCGCGAGTTGAACTGAGGGAAATGTATAAACCTCAAATTACTCCGCTTTCAATCGTTAATAAAATAATTTCCTCGCAAAATTATTGCGAAAACGGAGAGGGCCGCTCCTCGGAGACTCTTCCTCTATCACCCCTCCAAATATGAACCCGAAATATTTTATCCTCTCAAAATGAGACCGTGATACTGAACCGTAAAAAACACCTTTTTCCGTATATTTCAACAATTTTTTTCAATAATTATTTATCAAAATTTCTCTAAATTTCGAGAGGACCGCTAGTCCCAGAGCATTTCTCTATATTTACCAAAAAATCCCGACTCAAAATATTCTTTTCTTTTCAAATGAGACGTCTATCACGAAACCAGTATTATTTCCCGGATGCCCTTAAGTAAAAGTCGATATAGAATTTTAAAGTTCAATACTCAAGAATGAAATATTCGAGGTGGGCCAGACAAAATAACTATAATTTTACTATTTACAATAAACAATCATGTAAAATTGATAAGACCGCATGACGCGCAAAGAAAACTAATTTTTTTCCACAAATTATTAACGATTTTAATTTTTTTCTTCTTTCAAGTTATTTGTTTTCACTAACCTTACACTTACTAAACTTTTTTTTAACGTAAAATATAAATAATTATTCATTTTATTGAAAATATATTATGATTACACCATATGACGATGCTGTGATTCCCTATGCAACTTTCCTGCTTTTAACATATATAAAAACAAAAAAAAATAATTTTTTAAATCAATTTCTCTTTAGTAATTCATTTAGGAGAGTTTATTGATGCCTTTTACTGATGTTAAGTAATATTTCGACTTGATTTTTATGCAAATTATGCAATTTTACAAAGTGATTACACCATAACGCGAAAACGATGAGGGACAAGAAATAACTACAAAAATATTAAAAAATTATTTTTTTTCACAAGTTTTTTTGTTTTTCTCAATATTCTACTAAACTTATGCAGTAAGAAAATGTCAATATTCATTACATTTAATATTATATTTTACTAAAAAATATAATAGTGTTATATTTATTGTGTTGATGTTTTTTTTTAAAAATATTTTTTCATATCTAGTAAAGTCGTTGATGGATTTTGACACAAGTACTTTTTATCTCTGACCAAAAAAATATTTTTTTGAAATAATATAACATCAACAAAATCATTTTCTTGATCCAAAACCATAATTGACTCGTTCCTATGCAATTTCTTGATTCAATTAAATTTTTTCAGAGTAAATACATTACCTAAAGGTAAATTTTTTATGAAACTATAAAAATAGATTATGTAAAATAACACTTTTTGGATTTTACGTTATAAAAGCCACAGGAATAGAATCTTTATAATTTAATAAAAACACAAGATAAAAAAGCTTACCGAATTATTTAAGAGTAGAACAATAAATTACATTGTTGCATTATTAATTTTGAGGCAAAGGGATATTTAATAAAGCATTGATTCTATTATTTTGATAATTTATAGTGCAAAGTAACATGCTTACGTTTAGAAATTAATGATTTGTAATTATTATTTTAATTTCAATTTATTCTTCTTGGATTATTTTCAATGAAAATTGTATGATGGAAATTAATTGATACAACATTTATCTGCCATTAGCCAATTGTGGTAATGATATCTAATAATGTATAATTAGTAACAAGTCTTTTGATGTCATCTATATCAGTATAAAATTTCCGAATAGAAATTAAGAACACCTTAAAGAGAATCTTCTTGATTAAAGATAATCTTATCTCATCAATGACATACATATCATTACAAACCATGTTTAATTTCAAATATCCACTCGCACGAACTTTCATTATAAGTTTTCATTATAAGGAATATCAGTTATATACAACAATCTAACCGTAATCAACATGTGATCTTATTGTTTATGAGAAGTATTTAATACAATAAATACACGGAAAAAAATCTATTACTAAAAAGCTCATTAGCGTCCGATACGTATATAGCGCAGCACGCATGCACTATAGAGTGCATGCGTGCTGCACTGTTATATTCACAACAGTGCCCCTTGAAAAAATCGAACCAGTAAACTCTGTGCGTTGTTAGTACAAAATTTCTCTCCGTGTAGAAAATTTAAGATCCTTTCTCATATTAATTAAAGATTTTGATATAATTTTGTTTAATATTTCACTACCATAACAAAAAAGCTTGATCACTAGTAAAATCAGCAGTAAAATTTAGTTTCGTTTTTTAATAAAAATTAAGATCTAAATTCTAAAAAGGGAAACTTCAATATCTTTAACTTAAGAATATTTCATATATATCCATAATTAATGTCTATTCCTGGTTAAATGTAAATTTAAATTTAATTAGCTGAAAACAGAAACCTAAATTATCGGATTAAAATGAAATTGTACGTCATTATTAAAAAGTTGAATGATATTATATCACAAATATTACTTTGTTCAGAAAATTCTATTTTTTTAAACTAAATTTTAAAATAGGGAAGATTGGGGAATTGTGGGTTTACAACTCTTTACAATTATCTATAAACCGTAAACAGTAACCACCTGAAAAATTGCCTTTAAATATTTATTTTAGGCGTTCATGTTTCTATTCTTTTTACAAGGATTTTCAAAAATTAATTATGGAAAATATTTTTTTAATTATTGTGTGGCATTGGTACTTTGACTCCAAAAAGAAATTTTGCATGAAAATTTAAATAAATAAATAATACAAAGCTTTTTGTAAAATGAAGCATTTGGGGAATTGTTGGCCGCACCTATTTTTGAGAAAGTTTATGTTGCTTGTTTTTGGAGATTTAATTGCATAACTGTATCAATGCAGGTACATATTATGTATTAAAATCACTAATAGCTGTAGTAATTTGACAAAAACAATTCTATTCATTGCGATTCATGAAATAGAGCTGTTTAATTAAAGTGTGTAATTAATGAAGTATTATTTTACGTGTCCAAATTGTGATTCCGATTAGTTTCATTTTCTTACTTTTCTTTTCTAATTTTAAACTATAATAATTGAATATTTATACCATTTTTAATATTTCTAACCATTTAATAAATATATTTTATCGTTATTTTTGATTTTGAACTATAACATTTTTAAAAATCATAAAAGTTCACTCTTTGGTAAAACTAAAATTTCTTTTAAGTAAGTGATAATTTTGGGAAACTGACTATGATATATGTTAGTAGATATCTTCTACTGAAACGAAAACTTTGAAAATTTGTAAAAAAAATTTTTTGTGTAAAATATTGAGCTAAGAAAAAGTGTGGTCCACAATACCCCCAATCTCCTATACAAAACTTTAATAAATTTATATACAATATAAATTATGCTTAACTTTTATATTGCACATGGTCATTTGTAAACAAAGAAAAGAGTTTGCGGGTTCTTGAATTGCAGAAGGAAACATCTACCCAGAAATTATCTTTAAAATACAAAAGTACCAAACTACTTTTCTTCTTGTAACAATTTAGATTTGTTGGGCTAGCAATATACGAAGGGCTCATAGTAAAAATGGCTTGTAATATGTTTGATATTGGTAGAAAAAGAAGGTAAAAAGTGGTTAAAAGTATTGAGAGCAAAAACAAGTTAATTTATTAAAAAGAAATAATAATTACTTCTCTTTCGCAAAATTATTATTTATAAATTCTTTTTGACCTAAAATTACTTCAATTCGGTATCATCGTGTCTTCCAAACATAATAATAATTTAATTTAAATAATCTAATTCGTTTTTGTTTTCAATGAATTTAATCAATTTTAACACTTCCAGAATATAATATCTTATAATTTTTTATTTTCACTATTAACCCCTAGTCTAAATTCGCTCTTTTTTTCGAAACTCAAAAGAGAATCAGATTTGTACAGAAAATTAAATTTTTATTCTCGCTTTGCTTCTTGTTTTTGTAGAAATTTCCTTTTCTACGTATGATGGTTGAGAAAATAAGAAGCAAATTTTTTTAATTTTGTTTTACTCTTTTAAAAGTAAATAATTTTCAGCTGTTTTTACTTTTCTAAGGATTTTAAACTAATTGGAGGTGTAGAAACTAATTAATTAATGCCCTAACAGAAATCGGATATTCAGGATATTCTACGGATGTCCTAAAGTTATCCGAACTGTTATATCTGTAAGATGTTCCAGGGATGTCCTGTGATATCCTAATGACATTCTAGGGATATTCAAATTTATGAATGTGACTAGGACGTCCGTAGAATATCCGTTGCTGTTAGGGTGTTAATTAGTCTTCTTTTTTCTGACTGTAGATTTTTGCTATAATTAAGAAAAAAGTAATATTATTTTGATTCTTCTTTGCTTCTCTTTTCAAGCGTAAATTTCTATTTCTCAATTTTAAAGGATCAAAAGAGAATCAATATAGATATCAAGAGAACCAAAAGAGAACTCATATATAAACTCTGGACCCTTCGCATTGTTGTTTATAGATAACACAAAATTTTGTAAAAACAATCAAAATTTGTTAATTCTATACTAATAACTCTCTTTTCTCTATGAAACTAAAACAAGAGTGTTTTAATTTTGTGATTTGGATACACATACGCTCACTAACATTTCTTAATAAACTTTGCCTCATATACTCATTATTTTTATTCTATTTAAATTTTCTACCTGGAAATTAGATTATTCCTTTCATGAAATGAGTGGTAAATAATAAATTTACCTCCTGAAATGAATTGCCTGAATAAGATAGGCTCCGGATCTAAAAAGGATACTTTTACCATTTAAAATCAATGCTGCATGTGTCCTTTTAAGATCTGGAGCCTCATATGTGATCCGCTTATGAAAAACGCATTTTAATTTAAAGATAGGTTTATAACTCACCTCCAGGAAATCGATGAGGAAAAAACCTCCCATGCCCGTGTCTGGATGTGATCCAAGGAAAAAGAGTATAGCTATCCCGAGGTGGTTGATGAGGATGAGGTGGAGGATGTGGTCCTCCTGGCGGGCCACCATGGGGATAAGGTCCATGAGGAGGTCCGTGAGGCGAAGCACCATGATGTGCCTGAAGGGCAACGGCCAGATTTGCCGCATGAAAATTTTGAGCAGCAAGATTCGCTGCAGCAAAGGCTAAATGTTGCGACTGATATTCATTTTGACCCGTTTGTGGTCCAGCGGGTCCATGACCCGACAATCCATAAAGAGATTTAATCTGTTCAGCAGCAACAGCTGCAACGGTTGCAGCACTAGGAGGTGGTTGAAGATAATTTGGACTAGGTCGAACAACACCTGGAGGAGGTGGAGGATGATTGCCAACAGGAGAATCACTATGAGATATCCTGTGAGGCGGACTGGGACTGTTGTTTGGGGTGGAAGCTCCACTGTGACTGTGCGTTGTATTTCTACTGTAATCTAAATGATTCGATAGTGTTAGATGATGATGATGGTGATGATTGTTGTGCGAAGGCGTTCGTCGGGAATTGGGATAGGACTCTATAGAGGAACTTCGGGAAACAGGCCTATCAGATTCGTCGGAATGAGCACCAGGAGATCTTGCGTTGAGTCGCCGATTTCTTGGTGAAGAGGAACCCTCAACAACATCCATGGGACTTCCATCTCTCTCAATTTCCACTCGTTCTAACCTGTCTAAACGATCATCTCGACCACCACCAACAATTGAGTCGATGCTGAAGCCGATCTTGGGCTTAGAGGGCATAGGGACTATTGGCGTCGGCGCGAGCGGCATCATTGTAAGTGGCGCAACGCCCAGGCTCTGCCAAAATGACTCTTTCTCGAGAATTTTGAAAGTTATTGATAAACAGGGTGTCTTAAGTCTCCTGCATCCTGCTGCGATATCATTCACTTATTGCTCTTGAGGTTTGTCATTAACACTGTGTGTAACACTTATTCTCTCGAGTCCGTCGCTTTACCAGATAGCGAAACACATTTCAGGATAAACACTAATCACTCAATCCTAATCAGCTATGTCTATTATCATACAAAATTTTTGCTCTCCAATAATATTTGTTTACTGAACAGTGCAATGCGTCACACTGACATTATCTCATTAGCACTTCAATTATCTGAAACTCACTCTTAGGTCCTGGTCCCAATCAAGAACAATATTTAATCCTGAGTCCAATAATTAAACACACACTAAACTTGCACGATGAACTCACTCGTGACATGAAAGAAAACTCACACGATCCACTCGTCACTGTACAAAAAAAAGCAGGAATGGGAAACGCGCAGCGAGATTATACGAGCTCTGCTCTGAGGTCGATCAGATGCTTCTGGCCTGCGAGCTTAGTTGTGTTTGAGAAAATTACCGGCTAAACGAGTGTTGGAACTTGCTTGGTGGGGGAGTAACACTCCCCCTCTTTTGAAGTACTGACAACAGATGTTGGAGGGGCCGATCAACCTGAAGTGGGCGGGTTTTGTGGTGTTGGAAAATATCCAATGGGCGGGAACATGAAACATCGGGATTGGTTAGTGAGTATCGGGATTCCGGTTTCTTCCCCTTATGTAGGACCTTAAATAAACCAGAAGGGGAACCACATTAGTTGTCGATGGGCGTTAAACTCACGTTTTTGTAGTGCGATGAAAATGAGTCGTTTAATTAATACGTCTGGACTCTGGAGTGTTTCTCCTCGCTGGGGAGATGATGGACGATTAAAGGGAGAAAGTCTAAGAGTAGGATCGAGAGGATTTTCATCTGGCTGGATTCTATGCGCCAGAGGACGTTTATTGTGAGCTAGGGTTTACATTTCATTATGATATCTCACTCTTATATGTGTGTAATGCTATAGGTCCTTCATTTAAATCTTTATTATTCAAAATGGATGACTAATATTTAAGAAGGGTGATTAAAATCATTATTATGTGCGAAAACATTAAATTTTACATTATTTTTATATTTGAAAGAAATTTGTTCAGAACATATATTATTTACATTTATTATAATAAACATTATTTATTATTATTTTTAAATTTATTTTGAATATTTTTTGTTTGCATTCGTTTTTAATGTTTTATTAATAAAAATCATGATTATAAAATTATATTGTCTTATAAAAAATGATAATATTGGTAAAAATAACAACTAATATTCAAACAGATATTTTTTTCTTCTGCAATTTTCCCGACAATAACTTTTTCTTACATAAGAAATTAACAATTATTTCTTATTCTTTTGAAGTTTTAATAATTTTCATATATTATTACAATTCCAAAGTTAGAAGGTATAATTTCTATAATATGTGGACAAACAAAAGCCAATAGTTACTTTTGTATCTAATCTTGAAATTTTTCATAAAAAAGCGGTTTTAAGATTGAAAACGTTAAATTTCGACCTGTCCCCAAAGGAAGTCTAAAGAAAAAATAAGTTAGTATTTTTATTCTATAATTGAGTATAAGAAAAGATTTTAGGGGAAAACAATGTTGTATTAATAATAATTTTTTCAAAAAATATAAAAATATTGATGCCGGTTAAAAGAGTTTTTATCATCCTCAGCGACTCCACCGCGGCATCACTATATATTATAGATATATATAGTATTTCCAATTTACCACCGGCATTGGATTGTATGACAAAACTATAGTGCAAGTTTAGTGTTATGGTGCAAATTTTTCCGGTCCAGCATGAATATTTCTTTCTGAACCCTTTATCTTCAAAAAAATATATATTGATAATTATCATAACGATAAATTTTTTTTTAAGTTTCAACCAACTCCAGCGCATAACTATACTCTAAATTTCACATTAATTTTGTTAAAGTTTATTATTATTTTTTTGGCGCATTTTCTTTTAAAATTTTAAAAATTCTTTTCCAATATTCTATCATAATTTCGTTTATTCATATATGAAATGTCAAATTTTTAATGATATTCCATTTAAAAGTTTCTCTTTTAATAATGAATTTGTTGAACAAAATCAGAGTAATGTAATTTTATTAAACTAATATTAGTGGCTGTCTGAATTCAGCTAAATTAAAATATTAAAATATAAAATTAATTAAAAACATTAAAAATATTTCAAGAGGTACCTGTAAAATGAAACGAATCTTTTGGGTTGGGAAATATATATATATATATATAGGTATAGAAGAAGATTCCATGCCGGAGGCTCTTCTCGATATTTTGCATAATTTTTATAAATAACTGTTAAAAAGAATTGTTTAAACATATGATTTTCACACAGTAAATCGTGAGGTGTTAAAATAACACCAGAATGCATTAAAATAAACAGCAACAGTTTAATAACTCTAGAATTAAATTAATACCAGAAAGAATTAAAATAATCAATTTTGGTGTTATTTTTTACTATGTGAATGTTAATTTAAATCAAACACCAAGTCAACGATTTGTCAAAATTCGACGAATTTAGATTCACCAGTGACAATAGTTATATATCTAACTTACTAACTAACTTTCTAACTAACTTAGAAACTTAATTACTAATTAACTTACTAATTAACTTACTAAGTTATTAACTTATTAACTTAATAAGTTAATAAGTTAATTGAAGAATTAAAAGAAACTTATGAAGTGACTCACTGACTAACTGACTAACTAACTTATTAAATTACTAACTTACTATAGTAAGGTATTTAGTAACTAAGTTAAGTAAGTTAGTTAGTAAGTTAGTCAGTAACTTATTTCGTAACTAAGTTACTTAGTTAGTTTCACGGTAAATCGATAGGTGTTAAAATAACACCAAAATGGATTAAAATAACACTAAATTGGATTATTTTAATCCTTTTTGGTGTTATTTTAATACCTAACGATTTACCGTGTTGTTAGTTATTTAGTTATACACTGAGAAAACTGGAGTATTGGACTAAACATCTGGAGGGACAAATCGTTGATATTTGAGAGTTAGCTATTGGATAACAATCTAAATGTTCAAATACACCATTTACAGATATTCGTGCCATTTCTCTTGGAGCGAAAATGAGTTTATAACAGAGGGACAAATTAACCATCTTGAGAAATCCCTTCCTTATCCGGCGCGAAATGAATAAATATGACAACCTAACCCCTAAATTGAATACATACACGGAGAGAAATTTGAACCGTAAAAGACAGTGTCTAATTCAGAAGGTTAAAAGAGGGGGAAAGTTCACGGTAAATCTGAGTGATTTCACCGAGTTTTTCCATTCACGAATCGCAAGTGGCAGTGACAGTAACCGTCAGAGAGCGCTACATCTTGTAGAAAATTATGATGAGTTTCCATTCATCGCCTAAGACTCTGATCACACCGTGATTTTACGTTCAACCTTCTCTCCGTGTAAAATGTCAGAAAAATAATTTCGCGCGCATCAGATCGTACACATTTTCTGCGCAACTTTTAACCCTCAGATATAATGGGAGAGAATATACAAGTAGATTTCCATTATCAATTCAAAATTTATTTTAGAAGGACTATTTAACTCTCTTCATAAGCAAAGGAAACATACACTTTTTGAACCTCTGAATTTGACTCTCCAGTTTTCTCAGTGTAGTAATCGTTGACTTGGTTTTGATTTGAAGTAAAATTTCAGTCATAGTATCCCACACAGCACATGATATTTTCTAAATATTTCCTGAATATTTCACTGAAAGATTGAAATATTTCTGTGCAAAGTTCTAGAAATATTTTTGCAAACAGGAAAATGTCCGCTTATGTGGGAATATTGACGCGAAAGTTGAGAAAATATTTCATTGAAATATTTTGGAAATATTCAACTGAAATGATGCGCACTGGTCGAACTCAGTTTCTATGGCCTGTAGAGCTGCGCAGTAGTTTTTGGCTTACTATATCCTATGGTTTTAAAAATATTTCAGAAAATTCCTATTGGTTTGAGGTGTTTAACAAATTTTTCCATTTTGTGAAATATTTTCACAATATTGCAGAATCTTTATGTGTAATATTGCAGGAATATTTCAATGAAATATTTTCTCAACTTTCGCGTCAATATTCCCACATAAGCGGACATTTACCTGTTTGCAAAAATATTTCTAGAACTTTGCACTGAAATATTTCAATCTTTCAGTGAAATATTCAGGAAATATTTAGGAAATATCATGTGCTGTGTGGGATAAAAAATAACTCCAAAATGGATTATTTTAATACTTTTTGGTGTTAATTTAATCTGCAACGCTTTTTAATACCTCACATTTTACTGTGGTATACATAGAAAAGGAGTTTTCGTAGGATTCATCCAAGCATTTCGTTTGGATAAAATATTTCGGGGTCAAATTTTTTTATAATCATATTTAAGAGAGTAAACTCTGCGTGAGGCGCTTTCTCTATTTTTACAATAATTTAGCGAAAAAGTGAATTTATAAAAGATTTTTCCGGATGTCCGTAAATTTTTTGTACCTTAATAAGACTAATAGCAATTTCACTTTCGACTAAGATAACAAGCCTTCGTTTACAAAGATTAATATAGTGGCTGATGTTATAAATTTCTATAGCGAAGACTTTAATGTATAGCTGTAATTTTAATGTCCTTTTTATATTCATTTTAATATATTAGTATTTGCAATCGATTATTATTTCAGGATATCTTATTGTCAATATTATTAAATAAATACATATTTATTACAATTTAATACATATTTATTAATAAATTGACTGTTGCAAATTACTTTACTCAAATTTAATGGAGCAAAATTTTTAAATTTCTAAATCATTAAATTAAATTTTATTTTTTTTAGTAAGGCTTTATTTGGAAATTTCAAAAGTTTAAATTAATTCTGATTGTACTTGAGTAGCACACCCCTTTTCAATTTGACTGTAGTGTGAAATAAATTCACATTTTTAATTTTTGAAATTAATTGTTTGCGAGGAGTGCCATTTTTAATTCCACGTGAATGAGAAAAAGAGACATGTATTTTATTTGTCTTTTTTTAGGGGGGTCAAATTTTTTTCGTTATGATTTAAAAAAAATGTTGTTTTTTGATAGACCTATTTTTGATGTCATATATAACTCGAAAAATATTGTTTCCTCTTCAATTTTTGAAAGGAGAATAAGAATAGTTTTGTTTTTCGCTCTATTATTAAATAATGCTAGCAAAAAAATTCTAAAATTTTTTATGAAATCTTAGTATTTCCAGGTGTTTTTCAAAAAAAAATTTTTTTTTCTTATCCAAAGTTAAAAAAATTCTTTTCTTGGCAAAATTTGAAGAGAAACAATCTTTTTCGAGTTATGTGACATTAAAAATAGCTCTAAATTCAAATAACGAAAATGTAATGTAATGTGAGATTGTAGGAAGTGCTTTACAGCCAGTCGCCAGTAGAGGGTAGAAGCATGCAGAGCGAGCACAATTGCCTATAGATCTGCCGTACTTCTAAAAAAAAGTCACTATCTTTATTTTAGATCAATCGGAGATATTGAAAGAAACGCGTTTGCATCTCGAAATCTTAATAAAATTGAAATTTTTGTAAACAAACTTATGTCCTTAACTAATTTATATGACACGCTCTTTTCATTGGTGCAAAAACTATTAATTTTGATTATTCATTGTTAAAACAATAACTAATTTTAAAAAATGTTTTGCAGAAATGATTTTAAAGGTATTAGGATCACTGAACAAAAAGAGTTTTTAAATATTTTTAATATTTATTTTAATATAAGCATCTAAATTATAATATATGAAGTCGTGAAAAATGTCAATCTTTCATCTATATTAGATTCATCTAATAATTAGATTTCATCTATATTATTATTAGAAAATATTAAAGAAAGCACATAATTTACTATGAAAATGTAAAAAAAATTATTGGAATTTGTTAAGATTAACCTAATTTATTACTATAAATTGATAGAAACAATTAATGATAAGAAATATGAAATGAAAAATAATTTTAAAGTTCACCTGTCAAATAACTATAATTTCGAAAATTTCATCCACTAAATGTGATAAAAAGAAATTATTAAATTGTAAAAAATATAAAGTAAAGTTATAAAGTTTTTTTTTTTTTTTTTAAGATTAAAGTTTGGTTTTTTTATTTTTTTCATTTTTTTTTATAAATGTGAAAGAACAAGCAATTAAAATTGTCACTTTGCTTATTTTCACGATTTTTAAATGTAAATAACTTCCTTAAAAAAATGAAAAATTACAAAAAATTGTCAATAATTAATTGAGCACTAAATGCATACACTGGAAAAAGATTTGCTTTGGTCCCAAAGTTGTTTTTCGAAATAATTAACTTTATACTTTTCATTATATTTTTATCAGGTTAATACATGTGATATATTTTTAAAACTGAAGTTGGTTCAAAATAAAATATCAGATTACACAAGTTAATATTTTTGTATTTTTTACTTTATTTTAAATCAAATTAATTACTAACTAGTTGTACTTCTACGAACACAGGAAAAAAAATGTCTGACTCCGTTTACACCTTAAATTCAGCCCATGTATTTCACATAAGTCTGTCCTTGTTTAACGGGAGTGACTCCGTTTACACCTTAAATTCAGCCTCAAAAAGAGGCTGAAAGAAAAACTTTTTTTTTAGTGTGAAGCTTTTGGTGAAATTTAAACTCTGTTTTATACTAATTGCTTTTTTTATTATATAGAATAATTATTTCAATGTGTTAAGATAAGTTTTAAAAAATTTAAAAATTTGATTAATGATTAATTAATTAATAATTAGAATTTTTAAATTGTACCTACTAAAAATGTTTAAAAAATTCGTTAAAAAAGTTGAGAGAAATAGAGAACCCCTGAGGAGTAGCATAAATAATCGCCAGCGGCACCTATCATTTTCTCAGAAAAAGAAGACGATTAAATTGATTCTCGACTTTCAGGACAGACGCCGTTGTTGAAAAAAAATATGGTTTTTTTATTAGCTTCGTTTAGGATAAACATGTAAGTAAATAAGCAAGCATATAAGTAAATAAGTAAATGAAGGGTAAAATAGAGAAAATGTACTCATAGAGTATGGAAGAGCTGAGATGGAGCCCCCATCTTGATGATTACCTATACTTGACTGGACTATTATCACTCATTAACGATGCCCAATCGACTTTATTATAGTCTCGCTCTCCATGCTTTCTACAGTTCGTAACACAAAAATAATTTTCGATAAACACTGGTGGGTTGCACGCTTAATAATTCTGCAATGCTGCCTATACCCCAAAATTAGAGGTTGTTTATCCAAATTGATCGGCCATGTTCACACTCCTTTACTTCTTACGCAACCATGAATGGGTAGTTATTTTTTTCACTCAAAATTTATAATATCCAATTGCTTTATTTTTAAATTATACATTTCTTTCAAAAAAAAACTATATATTGAGCATCATAGTCGTTAGCACCTCTTACAATTTAGGACAATTAAATCGATTCAATAAATTAAATTCTTTCAAAATTCAATCATTATATTATCAATTAAATAATAATTTCTTAAAAGTATTTCAAAATAATTAAATTTCCCAAATGTCAACTGAAATTGTTATTTAATTAAAAAATCCTTTTTCTCCGTTTAGTGTTTTATAGTATCCTAAATTACCTGCCAAAAAATCGATATCCATTCTTAAATTGTTTTGTATTTATTTTTTGTTTAAATTTTGCGTTCCCTTTTTGATACTAATATCGGCAATTACTTATACTTTTCGTACACTTAAATAAGAGGGCTCAGTTTCGAGTGCCATTGCGCTACTTAGCTCTGAGTTCTTTTGCACATTTTTTGTAACACGCAGCGTTCTCCAGACTTGAGATCCTGAAGTCAGTATAGAATATTGCTTGCTTTCTGTTTGAAAAACTGTTTTTTGTTCTCATGTTTCCACATTAAACATAATAGCTGGGCCTTTTCAATTCAGAAATATCATGATTTGAAAAGGGTAGACCGATTTTTATAAAACTTCGTAGAATAATAGTTTTATATGAAACACTTCTTTCTACGAAATTATTTTTAAAAAATTCAAAAATAAATAAGATTGAGTTTTTAATTTTATAAAATTTTTAGTATTTAGGAATATTATATATGTTGGAATACAACGATAATTATTAATATCAATGTTAGAAATGAATCTTGAAGGAAAATTGTGTGGAAAGGGAAACCAGGTAAATGAATAACCTGAGTCCCACTTAGGGTTGCAATTTTTCGTTAGTCGTACAAAAACGGTCCTGCGGTAAATACATAAAGTTGTACGGTTCAAAATAAAGTAAAGCCTAAAGAATCTATGAAACTTATGTTAAATACTAAATTATTAATTGTTCAATAAAGTCTCAATATATGTATCTTAATTCCTTTCTTTTGTCTCACACGTGTAATATTCCTACATATTTCCTGTAAGTTCCAACAATATATTATGTATTTTTATGGCGAATAAGTGGGCGCTCTGCAATACCGGCAGCGGCTAACCCACCCCGCGCGAATAAGTTTAGAATGTGAAAATATAAGTACGCCTGAAACTCACCTGAGTAAAACGAAAACGAAGCGCGCTTGTGGCCAAGCACACGGCCATTTAATTCATTCATGATTTGATAGTGTCACAAGACGCATCACGCCATGCCACTGTGAAATTTATTAAAAATTTTAAGATTAATATTAGAATCATTGACATCATAGGACGAAGAGCATATCGAGATTGACTATGAGTTCCGGTGACTGATAATTGTTGTTCCTGGCCAGATTGGCATAAATTCATTGTTTAAAAATTTGCATTAAAGAAAGTGATGCTTTCGAATTCTAAAGAATAAATAAATTGGTCAATTAATATTAGAATTTAAAGTAAATTAAATTAAATTGTGCTAAATTTAAACTTAGTGATCTCCTTACCTCCCTCACCGCGGTTTGTTAGGAATTTTTCTAACAATTTCTGAATTAGTCTGGTAAATGTTTAAAACGAAATAAATTTATCTTTCGGATCCTTTCGAGTAAAATATCCTGCCGCTTAAAAATAGAAATATTTTCTCTAAAACTGAAACTCTTGAATTAAAAGTGTAAATAACGTTTATTCCTAACCTATTGTCAAATAGTTATTTGATTTTGGTTCAATAAAAATTAAAAATAGGATTAAAATCTCAAAATAAATATTAAAATTGTTTAAAAGTCTTAAATAATTATTTAAAAATAATTAAAATTAATAAAAAACGTTATAACTCACATATACATATGTCGTAGGCAAATAGAAGAATTCGTCATTTAGGTAAACGCCTAGGCAATTAGCTAAACGGCGCCGAATAGATGAACGAGCTTTAATATTACTGTTATTCGTCTATTCATCTGAAAGGATTAGACAATTAGCTAACTGGCTAGGCATTTAGCTATTCGACAAACATCCTCAGAGCCAAGGAAGTGTCAAACAATCCAAGGCAGACGTTGAAAATATGGTTCGAGCATGGGTGCTGGACAATAGGTCTACAAATTGGAGTCGCGGAATTTATGAAGTACAGGTGATTAATTATATTATAATAATAATAGTAACAATGATACTAGTAATAATAATAATTTGTGTTTATTTCAGTGGCAAAAGAACACATCAAAACACAGAATAATAAACCGGACACCTTACGAAGCTGTGCTAGGACCGATTCGAGCTGGTCTGAAAAGCACAGGATTACCAGACGAAGTTTTGAATAAACTTACTTCAGAAGGAAGGAAATTCCAGTATTTTACCGTAACACTCTAAAAGGTGATAATTTTTTTATTTACGATTAAAGATCAGGGTCAATAAATATACATTTTGGAAAAAGTATAACATTAGGAAAATTTTGTTCTAGGAAAACCAGCATTAGAAAAAAACTTTTTTTGGAAAAAATGTTTGGGAAAAGATTTGTTTGAAAAACGTATTTTGTGAAAATTGTCCACAAATTACGCAAAACACACAACATCCCAATAATTGCGTCTCCCAGTATTTGACATCTATTAAATGTCGGAGTAAATAATTTAATGGAATTACGCAAATGTCCATCCATGTACACACCACCATTGAATTTAAATCCCACTTTTGTTAATAACGAAAACGTCACAGAAAAACAAAACGACGTACCTGAAGAAATTAAACTTAAAAAAGACGTCTCTTAGGAAAGAAAAAGAATAAAATATGTTATATTTATTTTACATTCTTTTATTCTAATTCTAGCACTGCATAATGTTCTGAGATCTTTTTTTATAATGCTATCTGTCAGAACTTTTGAGAAGACATCTGAGATATTGGTTTTTATGATTCGAGGTGTAAAAAGTGAAACAAAAATGCCAATTTCGTATAGTCATGCAAACTCCTGCGCTAAATGGGAGTAATTAACAAGATGTATAAAAGAAAACATCAGAGCAGTTTCTCAAGCCAATTTAAAAATTATTTTGGCTATTTGCGATAAAGGAACCTCTAATTTTAAAGCCATAAAGGAACTTAGAAAGCAAACACGAACTTAAATGTGATAAAACTGTAACCAGAAAATTTGTTTCCTGGGAAGATTTTGAATTGGCTTATGACATGGACAGAAATTCGGACAGCATGGACAGATTTTTCCCTAAATTGACAGACGAACATATTAGACCTCATTTGGAAAAAACCCTCAGTTTGACCAGACTCTCCCCTTAATATTTATAAAATTAAAATATAAAATGATTATTCCAAAACTGAAGAAATTATGTAAAACTTATAACTGCAGGTCTTTTTATTTTTAAGTGATATTTTTAATTAATTTTCCGGTAAAATAGGATTAAATCTATGTTAAAAATATCTCGAGGCTGTGTGGAATTTATTAATTTCGAATAGTTTACTAAGGTTATGGAAAAAATTATAATTATAAACAAAAAAAACCGCAAATGTACCCAAAAGTATATTTCTCGCTAATCTTGCGTCCCTGACAATCTAACAATTTAAGCCAGCTGTTGCTGCGGACTATTAATTTATTCTAAGTGCGGTGTAAATGCGCTTCGAGGTATATAAGATTGCTGATACGGATCCATGGGAAGGTTGATTGCAGGGTGCCACACGGTGTTTGCTTTATAAATCTTGTATCTTAAGACTCAACGAGAGAGAAAAGGGGAATATTATGTGGAATATTGGCAGACGCTAAAACAAAACAAGAAAGTTGATCTTTCGATTGATATTTTTCTAGAATCAGATTCTGATTTATCGAATTGTTTAGAGCAAGGTCTTATGGGTATCAACATTTACTGTAAGAAATATTTGTAGCAGAGAAAATTTTAAAAATTAATCGCTCGTAAAAAGAAAAATAAGAAGAATCTTGTACAAAATTCTTGCAAAAAATGAATAGGTAAGCTCTATCTTTTTCCTTTCTTGTAGATGAGCTTTGTAGTCCTTTAATTTATAAAATTTTTAAAAATAGTTTAAACAATTTTTTTAATTTTATAAAAAATCTTTTATTTTGAAAATTGATGTTAATGTATAATAAAATATTATTCTTTGCATCATGACGAATCGATTAGTCTATAAAAAGTATAAATTATATTAGAATTTAAAAAATTAATCAAAATTAAAGCTGAAAAAATTCGCATTTTTATTAACAATTTAATTCTGTACAATAAAATCTTATTCCTTGTATGAAGAGGATTAAAAATCTTATTCTTTACATGAAGATGAATCGATTGATATATAAAACGCATATGTGACGCTCCACGAGAAAAGGAACCTTATTTACTCTTGTCATAAGGTCCCTTTTTTCGTGGAGCGTCACATATATTGTATTTGAAATCAATAGAATGAATCACAATTCAAGCTAAAAAATTCGCTTTATTACTAAATATTTTTTTATTATTCAGAATTGTGTTACATGGTAATAAGATTTTATTCTTTGCATAAAGAATTAGTTAATAAATTGTTCTTTTAATGTTAATTCTTCTTGCACGAGGAAGCAAATATTTTTGCTGATCGTAAAGAGGAAGCAAAATGTTAATGTAATGCACATTTGGATTTACAACTTGTTCCATGTATGAAAGGAGATATTTTCGAATGAAGTATCTAGAGTTATTCAGATCTACGAAGTGTTATCGAGAGTGGTAACTAAGCAGCGATCCAGATATCCAGAGTTTAAACTAAGCAGTGATTCAGATATGCAAATCTACAAAGTTTTATCCAGAGAGATAACCCAGCAGAGTTCGAGATTATCTAGTACTACGATCCAGACCAACATTCATAAGCAACATTAAGGAAAGGTATATAAAACAAAACTACAAATCTTTAGAACAAGAGTATAAGTCCACTTCACGTACGTCGAACAGTGACCTTCATAGGGTGTGTCAGTTAAACCCTTTGCCGATTGTTTTGAAAGATTGCGAATTTCATTTGAAGAAAATTATTGTTTAGAATCACTTCAAAAGGTTTTTTTCTGCTGACTACCATTAAGAGTGTATTATACCGTAAATAAACTAAACTAAACTAAGAGCGGACATGCTCAGAAAATTCTTTTGTCATGGCTAACAAATCTGACGACATATCTAGTGGATATGAAGACATCGAATTACAGCTTCAGTTGATATACGACAATATTAAAACATTGGATCAGAAAAGGGGCATAGTTTGAAGAAAACGATAGACAGGGGAGATGGATGCAGGAACGAGTAAGGACAGTGACTCAGAAAAAATGTTTGTCCTGGCCAAAAATCTTAACGACATAATTAGTGAGGAGGAAGACATCGAATTACAGCTTCAGTTGATATACGACAATATTAAAACATTGGAACAGAAGAGGGGCATAGTTTGATGAAAACGAAAGACAGTGGAGTTGGGTGCAGGAACATGTAAGGACAGTGACTCAGAAGATATGCCTTATCGCTAATTTCAAGGGTTCAGATGACAACAGATGGTACATTGAGGCCATCCATAAACTACGTTATCTCGAAGTAACGTTACCAGTGAAATGGCTTGGATTGTAAGAAAATCATATACACAGGCACTAAGTTGTAGATTTTTAAAAAGTTTACACATTCTTTTGATAGATGGCTCTACAGTATAATGCCAATATGTTTTTTTAACAATATGTTTCCTTTGTAAGTTGTAATTTCCGTGTTTTGAAATGGTTTTGAAAATGTCTGGTCTGTACGAAAAATTGTATACAGCTTCTCAAAAGCTATACAATGGTAAAATGTCAAAGAAATTTATACAAGACAATTGTAATAAAACCTGGAAAAATTTTAAATCTCAGTATAAAGTTCCTGGAGATTTAAATAAATATACTGAGCAAAAAATAGAGGACCTCAATATAGAAGATGCTCGTAGGTCTGAAAAGCGATGTTAAACTACTGTTAAATTGTGTAGAGCTCAATCTGATCATCACAGAGATCACCCGGATCAACAGTTCTGTAAAGACACCATCAATGCACTGGAACAAAGTTTAGGTTTTCTTTCTTTCGCAAGACGATAAAGCCAAGGTTCCCCTTGGAATAACTGCTGCAAAAGCTCAAGCTCCGATTCTTATGCACGTGGAGTATAAAATTCACTTTCCTGATTATGACTGGGTGGTAGCCAACGGTCATAAGTTAACGCCATCAGTGTATGCCGGTATAGTTATAAAAGAAAAATGTATGGTGAGAAAAGATGCGGTTCACACTTGGGACCAACATACATCGCCATACGCAGTGGAAAACAGTAGCTCAACAGCTGCTACTCATTCAAAAGATTATCGAAAGTAGAAGAATTTCAAAAACTGATAAGAGGAATCGACGGGAAAATTAAACTAATCGTTATGATGTCGGTTGTTGAGGGGCCGGATGAAAATTTCCGTTATGAGAAAGATATATTACAAGCTATTGATAATTTCAAGAAATATGATCTCGATGCAATTTTTATATTTACAAACGCACCTGGAAGATCTGCTTTTAATAGAGCAGAAAGGCGAATGGCGCCACTAAGCAGGGTTCTCTCAGGTGTAATTCTTCCGCACGACTACTATGGAAGTCATCTGGACTCGAGAGGTAAAACTACCGACGATGATTTAGCATTAAAAATTTCGAGTATGCAGAACAAGCTCTAGCCGAAATTTGGTCCGAATTAAACATTGACGGACACAATGTTGTTGCAGAGTTTGTATCAAGTGAAGAAACAGTTCCAGACACGCCAGATTGTGAGGATCAAATTTGGTATCAAACTCGCGTTTGCGAAAACCAGTATCTTCTCCAGGTAAAACAAACAATTTATAATTTCAATTGTCAAAATAGTTCTAATTTCTCAAAGCCAAATACAAAAAATTTTAACAAATTTAAGTTTTATTTTAACATATAAATTTAATAAATATAAAATTTCAATGTTTTTTAGATAGTTAAGTGTGATAATGACACGTTAGAACAGAAGTATGTGCATACTACAAGTGTAAATGAGCAAAATGAGGACATGGAATATGCAAACAGAGGACGACAATTCAATAATATAATTAATGACGAAAATAAATACGAAAATATGGAAATAGATTCACAAACAGAAGAAAGTGATTAATCATTAATAAAAGATTAGTTCAAAGTAATAAAAACTATAAAATTGATTACAGGTACTCAAGAAAAACGGCAAGGATATGCAAATTATTTTCTTTTGGAACCGATAAGTAACTTGAGAGGTATACGTAACCTATAAGAGACACAAATTATATTTGAAAGATATTAGTGTGTAGGAGAAAAATAATACCCATAAAATGAGCTATATACAAAGTAGTAAGAAACTATAACGAGGAAACAGAAGTACAATGGATAAAAGATATCCCTGATATAGATAATGATGACGCGAATAAAATAAGATTGAAAAGAAACAAAATTGAAAAACCTGGACAGTTCATCATCAGACGAGAATTTGGACCGACAAGGATAAAAGAAATTTGAATCACTTAAGAAGAAACATGTGAAAAGGATATTTAAAAAAGAACGGAAAACCTTTAGATTTTCTACACTAAAAAAAATAATAGGCGCATTCTGCCCAATTTTTTTTCAGTGTAACTGACAATGAAAAAGAATTTATTAATAACGAATTTTCAGATCTAATGACCATTATGAAAATATAACATGTAAAGACTTCAGTTTATCACACACAGAGTAATAGAAAGAAAGCAAGTTCACAAAAGAAGATTAAAGAATATTTAAGTATTTATGCGCAAAAAGATGAATGGGATATAGAGTTACCTAAAGCAATGTTAACATTCAATATGACAATAAACAGGGTTACAGGATTTTCTCCATTTGAACTACAAAATGTCAGAAAAGCAAGAGATGCATTTGATGCATCAAACAATATAACGAATCTCATAAAAAAACAAATTAAAACAATTTGAAGATGAAAACAAATTACATGTTGCAAGAAGAAAAATCAATAAATCGATGGGTGTTACGAAAAAAAACACTATTCACCTTCGTGAGCAAGAATAACACAATTTAGCTTCGGGTCGAAAAAAAACACTATTAACTTTTTGGGGACGAATAAAAATACTTCTGACCTATGTGGAAGAATAAAAACTCTCCTATTTTCTTCGGGAAGAAGAAAAACAGTTCTGACTTTTTTGGTTCGAACAAAAACGCTTTTGACTTCTACTGGGCGAATAAAAACACTATTGGTTTTTTTAAAGCGAAGAAAAACGTAGTTGACTTCTCGTGGGCGAAAATAAACTCTCTTACTAATTAATATGTTAATATATTATATATGTGTATGTTTTTGTTTATCAACGATTTCACGATTGTTACTATTTTCACGTATTACTATGACAACGAACTGTTATATTAATCAAAACAAGCATTTTTTGTTATTTTGGAAGAAACGAAAATTTTCAAAAAATATAATTATAATTTTCAAAAAACATGGAAACGGAAGAAATCGAACGAAGTGATACTTCTGCAGACGGTAATCAAGGCAAGAATTCAATTAATAAAATAAAATTCTTTTGATCCTTATTTTAAGAAAGTAAATAGGTTATCTTAGAACTTTGAAAATTAGGTTAATAATTTACATAGAAATTTTTAATAATTTTTTAAATCAATGTGTTATTTAAATTAAATATAATTTATTTCAGTTTAATAAAAAAATATTTGTCTCAAAGTCTACTAACCTATTAATTTTTTTTGAAAATAAGAAAAACAATACTAAATATAAATGAAAAATTTTATTTAGTGAATACACAATTTTTATTTGAGCCAAATATTTATTTACCTTTGACACAAATATATTTTTACTTTAAACCTAAATATAATAATTGTAATTGTAGAATTATTAAAAAAAAATTATTAAAAATTCCTTAAACTTTAATATTGAAGATTCCGTCAAAAATTTTCGTGTCAATGATTCCATTTCATTTAAAGATTTCTCTCCTATAGAAACAAACAGTAATTCTGTTCGAAATGAAGAAGAAAACACTGAATCCATCAATCCGACTGATCCTAACGACATTGAGACACAACGAAGGCAATTAAAACGCAAAGATCAAGAAAGAAAAAATGTACGAAAACGAATACCAAATCCTGAATCTTGGAAGGACAACAAAGCTAAAAAAGCTCGCACGAATGGTACTCAAGGAATCGGAAGAAAAAATACTGTCATTGAAGCTAGAGAAATGAAAGAAGGATGTAACAACATGAAATGTTGGAGGAAATGTCATAGTAAGCTCTCAACTGATGAACGAAAAAATGCTTTTGATATGTTCTGGAAGGCAGAAAGTCACTCTAAACAATGGGAAATTGTAAATAACTGGGTGGAAGTAAAAGAATTAGATGATAGTGATTCACCAGACTACGGAAAAGTTGACGCTCCAAATACAATGAGGAATTATAAGCTCCCAAAAAATAATGTCACTGAATTTGTTACCGTATGTCGCAAAATGTTCTTGGATACACTGAGTACGTTAAACTTTTTAATATAAACTTTCCCCCTTTTTCATAATTTTAATTCATTTTTCAGTACTTATTCAGGGTTGCCACAAAAATTTTACTTTGTTTTTCCCTGATTTCCAGACAGAATTTTGATCTTTTCCCTGACACTAAAGAATATTCTGATTCACTCTAAAAATGATTAGAAGCTCAAGAAAATGTTCGAATATTTGCGAATTTCTTTAATTATTGTAAAATTGTTCAAAAACAATTATTGTTTTATTTATCATTATTATTTTTCATTAGGAATTAAAATTCTTCAAAACATTTAGATTTAAAACCTTCTTGAAATTAAACAACTTATAAAAATATTATTATAAACATGAAGAAGTCAATCACTCCGAGTCTTCGACTGGGAGTAATCGATTTTTAAATAATTTTTTATTAGAAAATTCTACTAGAATTTAATCATTGATTTTATAGGGAGAATTTTGTTATTTAACAAGATAATTGAATTCTTATGCAGAATTACTTTGAAAATTTTTGAAAATAATTGATTTCCTGAAACGATTTAAAAGATATTTATGAAAAACTTGAATAATTGCAACGATTTTTATTATTTTATTGGATTATTGAATGTTTCTTAAATTTGAATTCTCTCGTTGAGTTCCAATAAAATTTTTAAGAGTAGCTGCATTTTTCGAGGAATTTATTTAAAATTGTATTAAAAATATTTAAAATTCTGTCGAGAAAATAATTGAATTCCTATATGAAATTTTATTAATTATAAAAAATAATAGAACACTTGCGAAAAAATATTAAATTTTATTAAATTTCTTTTAATAATTGAATTCTTGTGAAGAATTTTATAAAAAATCTTTTTTAATAATTGAATTTCAGTGAAAATTTTTTATTTATAACAATAATTGAAATTTTGCAAAAAAATTTATTTAAATTTTTTGAAAATAATTGAATTTTTTGAGAACAATTTTGCTATTTACAAAGACAATTGAATTAATGACGAAATATTCGTTAAAATTTTTAAAAATAATTGAATTTCTTCGAAGAATTGTATTAATTTTTAAAATAATTGAATTCTTGTGATGGATGTTGTTATTTATAAAAATAATTGAATTTTGCAAAGAATTTTTTTAAATTCCTAAAAATCCAGAATTTTCTTATGAATTTCAAAAATTTAATTTTTTCCAGTACTTTTAATAAAAATCCCTGACTTTTTCCTGACTTCGCTGACCAATTCTACTTTCTCTGACTTTTCCCTGAATTCTCTGATTTCCCTGACCTGTAGCAGCCCTGTTATTAATAAACTTCCCTATTTTGAAAAATAGCTTTTTTCAGACATTTCAGAACAATGGGTAAGAACAGCTCTGAAGAAGAAAAATATATCGAATGCTACTGGTCTCATAGAATCAGATCAAAGGGGAAAACATCTCAATCGACCTTCAAAATATAAAGATGATGTTATCTCGCTCATTAAAAGTCACATTGAACGATTCCCAACTATCGAATCGCATTACTGTCGCGAAAGTACTAATAAAAAGTACCTAGAAGAAGGGCTTTCCATAGCTAAAATGCATAAATTGCTTATTAAAGAGCTTGAAGAAAATAATATAACCACTCATATTTCAGTAGATATTTACCGCAAAGTATTTAATACTGAGTATAATTACAGCTTTTTTAAGCCAAAAAAGGATAGGTGAGATTATCAATTACTATTTTTGAGGCACATGTATTTTTAATAATTATTTCAATGTTAATATTGGAGCAATTGTTGAAAATACAAAATTATTTTCAGGTGTGAACAATGTGAGAGGTACTTAAACTTTTCTGCAGCTGAAAGAATAGGAATTCAAGATCAGCAGAATATTCACCTAAATAATAAAAAATTGGCTAGACAACTTATGAGTGAGGCTAAAAAAACATCTAAAACAGATAAAACTGTGTGCACTATCAATTTTGATATGCAAAAAATTTTAACAACACCTCGAGCAGAAATTGGACCACTTTATTACATGTCAAAGTTAAATGTTTGGAATTTTTCACTTTTCGATTTGGAGAGTCACGAAGGTGTCTGTTGTCTTTGGGATGAGACCATAGGAAAACGAGGATCGAATGAGATCGCATCTTTTTTGATGGCTTATTTAATAGAAAAAATTAAAGCATCCCCAAATCTCCGCTTATTTGAAATGTTTAGCGATAATTGCAGTGGCCAAAATAAGAATAAATGTGTCTTTAGTATGCTTATTAAGATAGCACTCCAATACAATGTCAAAATTTGTCACAGGTATAAAAATAATAGATTCTTGAATTTAAATTCTGAATATATAAATATTTTATTGATATTAATAGCATTTATTAATTATTTTTATATATATGTATTGGTCATATTGGAGACAAAAAACCAAATTAGGTTAATATTTTAAAACTAGTTTTTCTTTAATCTTTAGCATGTACTTCTTTTAATAATATATATTTTTAATTAAATAATTATCCAGTGAAAAGGAATGAAATTTTGAATATAAAATTTATGCTTGTAGATTTTTAGAAACAGGACACACCCAATGCCCAGGTGACTCAATACATGCACGAATAGAAAAACACGTAAAAAATAAATCTGTTTACACTAAAGAAGAGTGGGGAAAATTAATTACCGACACAGAGAAAAGCGAGTGTTGTTTTTGATGCGGGTAAATTTTGGTAGGGTAATTTTAGTGAGGATAAATTTTCTATAATAGAAAATTTACCTTATTTTCGGTGTTAAAATAACACTTCCGAGCTAAAGTTTGATGCAGACACTTTTAACACCGAATTCAGTGTTAAAATAACACTCACTTTTTTCTGTGGAAGCGAGAGAAAAACAACCTTATATTGTAAAATACATTGAACAAAGTGAAATTATGGATTTTACAGAGGTCTCAAATTTGTTTAATTGGAAGAAATTTGGCACATCAAACATTCGTGAATTTACCGTAGATCCGTCAGATGAAAAATTAATTTTTGTGAAATATGATTTCAATGACAATCCAAAGCCAATGAAGATATTGCAAAAAAATATAACACGAGATGTAATAAAAAGTATTTCTCTTCATCCAGCTTACACCGAAAAAATACAGCTAACTCATAAAAAGAAAGAAGATCTTCAAACGATGTTGAAGAAGGGTTACATACCAACAGAATTTAGACATTTTTACGAAGAAATAGTAAAATAAGTTTTCTAATCGTTAAAGTTTTTTACATAACGGTGATAATGGATTAATTATGACTTCGATTAAATCAAATAATATTAAATGAATTATTAGCGTTTAAAAAATTCTTTTCAAAATGAAAAATGTTAAAGAATTATATTATATGTATTATATTTTAAGAATCGTTGCTTTTTGCATTAAAAAATAAAGAATGTTATTATTCGCAAGAAAGAAGTAATCAGTGTTTCTTCATTTTAATTTTAGAGAAATCAGAATTGTTATTTTTTCAATTTTTTGGTAATACAAAAAAAAACCTTGTCATTTATTTTCAAAAGTTTGTGGATATACATTTCGAAAAAAATTTTTAATTAAAAATAAAATTTCTATTCTATTATTTTCTGTATTATTTTTTTATTTGGTGTTATTCGTTTTATAGGTTATTAACACTTATTATTTTATTTAAAAATCTTTTAATTTTTAAAGAAAAGGGTGAGAAAATAATAATTAACTAAAAAAATTCGTTAAATTAATATTTTTAATAATATTTATAATTTATATTTTAAATATTATATTTAAAAAATATTATTTTCAAATTTCTCACTGCATGTAAATATAAAAAATAAAAATAAATAAAATACTATCACTTAAATTAATTATATGATGTATGAAAAAGTTATGATAATTATCCCGACGATGTTTTTAAAAATGTCAGTTTCTGCAGCGACTTTCTTATGAATGTTTCAGGTTTTGTTCAAATCATTTGGAAGTGTTAGTTTTCGTTCTGATCAATTGAAGAGTAATACCATTCTTCCTGATCATTTTAACAATGTTAATTTTCGCTCCCACCTTCCCAAGAGTTTTAGTTTTCGCCCTTATCAATTTTAGAGTGATACTATTCTTCCCGATAATTTTAACAATTTTACTTTTCGCCCCCACTTTCCCAAAAGTATTAGTTTTCGCCCTGATCATTTCAAGAAAATTATTTTTCGTACCGAGGTGATAGAAGTATTAATCTTCCAATAAACAAAAAATGATAATGTTTTTATTCGTAACATGCGTCGAAATATCAAAGGAAACAAATACTGACCGATAAAAAGACAATTGCAGTTGAAAAACAAATATTGATAAGAAATCACATAAGAAAAAAGTACAGACACCCTTTGTGATTTTTACAACAGTTAAAACAAGCAGAAAATCTTATACAAGACTATTCTTTTTAACAATAATTCATTTACATCAAATTTCTTATAAGTAAAATTACTCACTTCCTAAAGTTTCAACTATTCCAAATTTTTTTCAACTTCATTTAATGTAATATTTTTACAATTCTTTTAAGAGAAAATCCTCACATTCTGCAATTCGGTTAAATTAAAAATCACTCACTTTAGGATTAATTTCAATACTATTTATAATCAATAGTAATTTACTTGAATTGAAATTGAACTTGTTGCAGTTATGTTAAATAACGTTTATAGAAATTAAAATTCGATGCTGACAATATTCTAACAATTTAAATATAGACCACCTTACTGCGTTCCGTTTAAAACGAGAATTATATAGTGTATTTTAAATTTCATAAAATATTGTATTGGGAATTGTTACACAAATTGTATTATAATTTTAACAGTACAGATCCAACTCAGCATGTAGCTATTGAGAAAAATCAACCAGTATTAAATTTTGAATTATACATTCGAAACATCCTAGAAGGAAACCTGCATCGAATTTTTAAATAAATGTTAATTTAAAAATCATCGATAATTTAAAGGGGGAATGTGTCGACAGTATGTAGAATGAGTGTGTAGCGTAAAGAGTGGGGACTATCGCATAGTCCTTTAAAACTAATGTATAAGCAGGTGTGGTTAGATTAATTAGTCGCTACTCAAAGTGATAGCACGATTAGTATATAGGGGAGAGGGCCCCAAGATGGACATTTCCTATAAAATTTTTGTTTAAAGTGACAGCATCTTCTCAATTTTTTTATTTTTGTTGTTTGTATAGACGAAGATTTTTATGCATATTTGAAAAATAAAACCAGTTTTTTTTCTACTGCGCATATCACCTGAATTTTTTGTCAAAAAAAATTTTATTTCCGATTTTTCTCAAGTCGATAAAGTTATTAAAGTTTTTGATTTTAGATAGGTAATTATCGTTATAATATTATTTATTTATCATATAATAATATTCTAAAATGATTTTATTAATATTTTGTTTGTATACAATTTTTTTCTGGGTTTCAAAAAATGGTGTCATTTACCCTAAGATGGACACTTTCGAGACCCTAAGATGGACACCACATTTCAATGTATTTATTTTCATGCTTTCGATTACACATTTTTTTAATAATTTTGTAAGCCTCGTAATCGAGATTTTTTATTTTTACCGCCATGGAATGTAGAGCTATCGATAGAGAATTCGATATATCGATATATCTTAACTTGTCAAATTAAAGTTAAATATGTTATTTTTTTTTATTCTCAAGTTATAAAATTAAGATTTTTAATAATGTTATTCCTAGTAAATAAAATAAAATGATTAAACATTAGTTTAAAAATTAATACAGGATGTTTATCTTTAATTTACCACACTTTAAAGTGTTTTTTAAGAAGGTGTCCATCTTGGGACCACTTTTTTTTGGTCAAAAATTTTAACAACTAGAAAAAATGCTATAAAAAATGTTTAAGTTCAAAATAAAATTTTATCTCAGTGGCCATAAGTTACCTAATAAATTGTACTTTCATTTAGTATAAAACATTTTAACATATGTGACGCTCCACGAGAAAAGGGACCTTATTTACTCTTTTCATAAGGTCCCTTTTCTCGTGGAGCGTCACAATCTTATTCGGTTTGGATTTTAGAGCCATCAATCGAAGAGGTGTCCATCTTGGGGCCCTCTCCCCTAGTCTTCCAAAAAGACTCAGTGAAGCATTGGAAGGATTAATTATCTCCAATTTTTTGTACTTTTGCTTGTTAACCCCTTGGCTGTCAACAAGATTTCCACTGTTTAAACCAAAAGTGTGTTGAAAAAATTTTTAATGGATTTTTATGAAACTTGGTACCTTAAGGTTTCTGGGGTCGCTGATTACGAATCTGACATCAGTTTTTCGAAGTTAAAAATGGCGGATCCAAGATGGCGAAAATTTTTCAAAATTCGTCGAATTTGCTTGAAACTTGTTACTCGGGGGTTTTAAGGGTCGCTGATTACGAATCTAACATTAGTTTTCCAAAATTCAAAATGGCGGATCCAATATGGCGGACAACGAAATAAAAAATTGATCAGATTGGCTTGAAACTGAATACTTGGGGATTTTCAGGGTCGCTGATTACGAATCTGAAATCAGTTTTTCAAAATGCAAAATATCTCGTTCAATATGGCGGAAAATTCTTTAAAATTTATTGAATTTGTTTGAAACTGCTTAATCTGACATCAGTATGATAGTTTTTGGTGAAATCAAATTTCGATAAATACCTTGAAAAACTGATGTCAGATTCGTAATCAGCGACGTTAAAAACCCCCAAGTATTCAGTTTCAAGCCATTATAATTAATTTTTTATTTTGTCGTCCGCCATATTGGATCCGCCATTTTGAATTTTGGAAAACTAATGTTAGATTCGTAATCAGCAACCCTTAAAACCTCCGAGTAACAAGTTTCAAGCAAATTCGACGAATTTTGAAAAAATTTCCGCCATCTTGGAACCGCCATTTTGAATTTCGAAAAACTGATGTCAGATTCGGAATCAGCGACCCCAAAAAGCCCCGAGGACTACGTTTCAAGTCAATCTGATCAATTTTTTATTTTGTTGTTCGCCATATTGGATCCGCCATTTTGAATTTTGGAAAACGAATATCATATTCGTAATCAGCGACCTCGAAAACCCCGAGTAACCGGTTTCAGGAACATTTAGGAAGTTTTTAATCACCTTTTTTAAGTTGCGCATATATGCGTCAAGAACCACTTTTGGACAGTTTTGTTTTGCGCATATATGCGTCAGCGACAGTCAACGGGTTAAATAAATAAAGTAGAGTTGGCTCTTAGTTGAGTAACTAACTCACAAAAATAATAATATTAGTTGTTTCTTATGGCGTCAACAGTTATTACAATATTTTTCACCATTTTGTTTAATTAGACGCAAATTAATTATTAACAGTTATCGCATGTGATGCTAATTAGATGTCTAATCGCTGTCTAGGACTTCGAATAGACAACTTAATTCTTGTAGATGCGCACCATTAAGAAATGAGAGGTCGTGCTCAGAAATTCCTTCTCTCAGGGATAGCACTAATTTGACGCGTTTTGCCCACTTTCGATATTCTTTATAGTTCGTGCCAATAATTCCAACGAAATTCGGCTTTACCATTTACTGATTTTCTAGACAATATAGAAGGTAGGTAAATTTCATGAAATTAGTGCATTCCCTGAGAGAAGGCATTTCCGAGAACAACTGTAGAATGGACGATTTAGACAATTTATTCGATATCTAAGTAATTGCAAATACGTCTGTTAGACTGGCATTAGTGAGTAAAATTACATTAGGCGACTGATTGACAAATACAAACATATTTGAAGTCAAATAACTTTGACATCTATATTTAACATTTCTAGAATAAATCTAGACCTATTAGATCTCCTCTCAACTCATCAAATTACTTTACAACTTTGTCAAAAATTTGCTCAAAAATAAAGAATTTTTAATTATTTAATTTTCATATTTTATAGGCTTCAGTATGTAGTAAATATTGTGCTCGTCTGTAAGATTAAGTTTCATTTATATTTTACATTGCTAGCTTATAACTATTTTTTAAATAAAATTCTAAGAATGTAAGATTACGATCCTTATTGTTTACGAATTTTAAAATTTTCCAACTTTAATTTGATAAACATAAAAGATTTATATCTTAATTTCCAATCTATGGGCGCGATTATGTCATTTGATTTTACTTTTATTTCATATTGGGATTAATTTTAACGTCAAATTCATTTTAATTTCGAATTTAAATTAACTTTTGTGCCAAATTTATTTTGATTTCCAATTCGAATTTCTTTGACGCCAAAATTAAAATGAATCTGGCGTCAGAATCGAATAAAAATCTAAACAAATTTGGTTAAATTTGAAACCCAAATATTTTATCCTTTTAAGACGATCAGTAATTCACAAAACCTTATTTTGTTATAAAAATACAAAATAGAATTATATATATATATATATATATACATGTTGGATATATATTGATTTATTCATTAGAATATTTTTTTTATCAGTAAAATTTGCAATTAAGTTTAATGAGCCTTTGAGAAGATTTGGAATTATTTATAAAGTAGAGTAAATAAGATTTCATAACCTAGGTTGACGATTCGAGGGTTAAGAGAATTTTTATTTATTACATTGAAGCGGCCCTGTTTCCTCTCAAATACTTAGGTAATGACGCGTTCGAACAGAAAATTTCTTTTTATTTCTTTCCTCTCGGTTGCCGCGTGTGCAGGGTTACAGAGCAAACACGCTACAAGGATGATAATGATGATGATGAGCGGCTTCACTCAACCAGCTAACCCAGCAACACTATTACAAACTTTAAAAATTCCTTCAGATCCGTAATACGTTACGAGCTCAGTGATGAGGCTCCTACATACCATCGATCAATTAGTAAATAGATTAGGTTGCATAATAACTGGAAAATCCTTTAAACGATCTAAATGATATTTAAGTTAAAATTCTCTTCTTATGATTTTTAATAAGGACATTAGTCTCTAAAACTTATTATGTTTAATGAATCATGTCTAATATAAGCCTAAAATTAACTTTTGATAATATATTTATACTTGTTATTATACCTAATATTTAATTAGCTATTCTTCTCATAGTATCTAATAAGCACTTCCATAATTTCGGTCTGATCTACTTAGCTCAAAATTTTGAAAGGTTCCCGTCATTAGGATGGCGATACCCCCTGTTAAAACTTGATAGCTGTCAATCAGCTTTTCAAACTGTTATTTTATTATCTGTCCAATTATTACCAGTTCTATAATTACGATCAATTTATAACATTCAAAAAAGATAAAAACCCGAAATATATGAATAAAAAATGATAACTTTTTAGTTGAATATACATATCTTTATTTATGTACTATAAATTATGTTAAAAGATAAAAATTATGAACTATAATATATGCACTTTTGCATATTTACAATTAGGGAAGCATATAACAATTGCGTTTTCAAATTCTACTGTTATTTACATTTAGAAGACATTTTTACATTTTTTTAACAAAAATGATGATTTACATTGGAAAAAATAATTAATTAATATAATAAATTGCAATGTAGCCGAAATAAAATTAAAAAAAGAAGCCTTATTTATAAATGTAAAATCATAACCAATTGCCTATTCTAATTGTGAACTCAATAATGAAAATGAATCGCATAATTAAGAACATTTCGTGAAATGGTGAAGTTCAGAAACACCAGGAGGTTCTCTCTTTTAAAAAACTAAGCAAGTAACAGAAGAAATACGTTATGGAATTGGATTTCAGATTTTTTAAAAGTATAAAGTACGTTATGAAAAGCCAACTGAGACGAATCAACAAAACAAGACTTCTTGAATTATTTGACATGAATAGTCGTGGGCCAATTTGACTTCTAGCATCCAGTAGTCGACTATCCTTTGCATTTGTCGAGTTTGAAATATGAAAGGATTCAAACAATAGATGACACATTGACAAGCTTATATATAGAGAATACACTCAAGCCTGAATGCAATTTTTTGCCCCCTATTGTTTGGTTTTCTTTCCTCTTTATATCTCCTTTACTCGACAATGTGAAACTAATGAATTAAGTGATTCAAAAAATTCTCTCTCCCTCTCCCTCTCTCTTTCTCTCTTTTTATCAGTAAAAGATATTAAGGTCAATTTTTTTAAATTCTCTATAAAAAGACACACTTTCAACTGAAAAATTTTAAAAAGAAAATTTATTCGTTATTTTAATAATATTAAAAAGAAATTTATTTTTTGGAAAAATTCCACTTGTTTTGGTTAATTTTTTTGTCGTGATAGTATATACCTACCTCTAGGTGCTTAGTAAGTTTCAAAATGAGATTTTCATAACTTCTAGAGAAAAAATCAACTATATATTTCAGAGAAATGAATAAAAATGCATCAAATTTGCTAGATTTCTTTAGCAGTTCTTATCACCCTGAAAATACGCGTATTTTCGGGCTGAGGTGCACCTCAACCCGTTAAGGGAGCGTTCACAAATTACGTAGCATTAAATAAGGGGGAGATTGTAATTATATTACGACGCGTTACATGGGGGAGATAGGGGTATTTTTGAAGAGTTACCTAACTTTTTTTAACAGATAGTTTTCATTAAATTATAGAAATTTTGGAATACTCTAGATGTGATTTGCTTAACGGTGACAAACAGAGTTGGGTGGGTGTCAAGTTTTGATTTTTTCTAAAACCCAATTCACATATCGAGTATCGGAAATAGAAAAGAGTGGAGTGAAAAAGCCACATTTTTACATTTAATGCTATAAAATCTGTAGGTATTTAAATTTTTTTTCTCAAATTTCTAATTGGTATTGAAAGTTTATAGTTATTAAGCTTGAAAATTCTTGACGGAAATATTTTTTATACCATGAAAAGACTAAATTATAAGAGTTTTATGAAAGCACTGCAAGGGAAAAAACCCATTATTGAAAGGAAAATCAACATATTCGAGTTTTTTGTGCGCACTATTAGATAATTAATCTATCTAACTATTTTGATTTGAAATGTATGCAGCTAATTAATATTTTACTATTTAATTTAATTTTTCTAATACCTTACAAAAGGATCATCTTGGATACCGGGGTATCCAAGATGATCCCCATGGTATAGACAAGATGATCCGTAGGGTAATTTTACCCCAATTATTGGAAAAGGAGACCACGATTCGTTTTCCAATTTTATAATTACGAGGCATTGTCTACAACAAGAAAATTAATAAAATAGATGCAGATGTCAACTTTTTGTTTTAGATAAGTTAGTTTTCATAATAAAAAACATATAAGAAGCGAGAAAGATTAAATTTTTTATTAATACACTAGATAATTCAATTTCAGGTGAGACGAAATACATGGTAATCAGGGGGGATCAACTTTTACACCCATTGAGGGATCATCTTGCCCCTAATGCCCCTATTTTGTAATTTGTTTGTAACTCAACCTACGAGTTCTGTTATTTCATAATACCAATCAGAACACTTAATTGAAGATATACTGAAACTATGAGTACAAGAAAAATGGAATTTCAGCTACTACAACAAAAGTTATCTAAGTACAAAGTTAAGCTTTCCTTAGATCAAAAGTAAAAAATTTTTATTTTCCAATAGAATTTTTTTAATGACGCTTATTATCATGACACTTTGACTGATTCATAGGTATGTCATTGACAACGTATGACCGTATTTGCCTTAAAGGTGACGCTAATAGGCTTTCCAAAATTCAAAAGGATCATCTTGCCCCAGGGGATCATCTCGTTTACCTTTTCCCTAAGTTTTCAAAACCTGATAAATCCAAATTTTGTCGTTTCGAGAAATTTAAACAAATGACAATTCTTACATAACCATTAAAATTAACTTTAAGGCAAAAAAATTGTAATAAATAATTTATTTTTGAATATAATTATTTTCTATTTTAAAACGCTCTGTTTGTAATTAAAATCTATTGCAATACGGGAATTTAGAAGGTTTGGTAATTTTTTCTAATAAAAAAATTAAAATTAAAAATCATCAAGGTTAGGCCAAAATATTTTTTAAATTGATAATTCTTTGGTAATCAATTTTTTTCTTAAATGGAACAGTGATAAATCGATTTTTAAGAATTTTAATATTTTTAATATGTGTTTATCTCAATTTTTTTGAAAAATGGATTTATGAACTATGGAAAAATTGCTCCTTAGTTTTACTTTATTTTTATGACAAATAATCTTATTCTTTAAATATTTTAATGAATTTTAAAAAGTTTTTAGCCAGGAAAATTAAATAATATGTTAAGAAAGAACCCTAGGAAATAGAATTAACAGCGAGTTTTTAATGAAACTTGGAATAATGGTAGATGTTGGTTTAAAAAATATGTAGTTAAATTTTTGGAGGTCTGCACAATGTATAAGAAAAGTTATAAACAATTTTATGTTTTCACATTTTACATTGTGTCTTATGGGAAAATGCACTTTCATGATCTTTAAAATTCAATTGTGAGAAAAATGACAGCGAGATATTGATGTAACTTTTTACAGTTAAAGCTAAAGAACTGATGTTTAAATATTGTCCAAAAAAATGATCAGTCACAACCTGTGAGACTCAAAATTAATTATTTTGTATAAAAAAACACCTTTTTTATCAATCAGAAGTTACTAAGCACGACACTTGGCAACGTTGCTTCTTAGAGGCACTTATATAGGTTTTGGTAAAAAAAGCGGGAGAGGCCAAACATTTAAAATTTAAAATAGGTAGTTTTTTTTACAATATTAACAATATTATTATGTAATATTAATTTAACTTTTAATTATAGAAAGTTTAGAAAAATTAAAAGTAACATCGAATTAATAATTTAATCTAAATAAAAGAAATAAATGTTAAAAATTACAAATAGTTTTAAAAAAATTTCATTTGAATTATTATATACTATTTGAATAATAAATTTGTTAATGAAATTTTTTGTAAGAATTCAATTTAACGATGTTGCGCAATTTCATACAGTGGTCGACTTTTAAAAATAACTGCTTGAACGCGAAACGTAATTTTAAAAGGATTTTTCTCCATTTGGACAGTTATTGAAAAATGAGAAAAAATACCAGATATTAAATGAATTTTTGTTCTGTCATTTTATGCACAAGAAATTGAAAATCCAAAATTATACACGACGTCAGGAAGTAAAATGAGAAAATTTGATGTGCCCATCAGGTGCTGCCCTCTGGCGGTAATTTTATGCACCGCACATTTGTTTGACTTTTTTCTATTTTACTTTCTGTCGTTGTAAATGGAAATAAATCTTTTACTTTTTGTGCGCAAATGAAACATAAAATATTCAGGATATCTAGTATTTTTTCCGATTTTGGAAAAACTGTCTGCATTGGAAGAAAAATCATTTTTAATTTTCAAATCAAGATTTCTCGATAAAGTGCGACTAACCACTAACAGTCATCACCCAACAAATACGGCACTGACCGGTTTGAATGACGTGAAATTGGTAAATATTCATTTTCTAACAAATTTTTCTCTGTTCACAGGCACTTTTTACAAAATCCGACAACGTACATTTGTCACAAATGTTTTTAATTACCTGAATTCAAAAGATTTTGTTAATCCATGCAGAAACACGGTTGCAGCATTGGAATTAGCGTAGCAATGTAATGCGAATCATTTTGACAGCTGAGCCTTTTCGCTCCCTGCATGCTTCTGCCCTCCACTGTCAAAATGGCTGTAACACACTTCTTGCCGCCTGTCATTACATTACTTTTGTATTTCCAATCCTGCAACCGCGTTTCTACATGGATAAACAAAATCTTTTGAATTCAGACAATTAAAAACATTTGTGTCAATTGTATGTTGTCAGATTTTGTAAAAAGTGCCTGTGTGCAGAAAAAAACTCGTTCGAAAGCAATTGTTTACTAATTTCACGTCATTTAAACGATGCAATGCCGTTTCTCTTGGGCGATAACTGTAAGTCGCACATAACCTACAGATTGCAGAGACCATCGAACGCTCAGAACATTTAAATTAAAATTCCAAAAGTATTTTTTTTAGACTATCAGAATTTTCTGAAATATTATCTAACATGGTTAATAGCAATGACAGACGACGCGAAATGAGACCGGAGCCGGAGGAAGCATTACAATGTTGCCAAGCGTTGCATTAGTACTACGTGAGTAAATTAAAAACTTAAATGGTTTGACTCACAATGCTTAATTGCATTGACTCACAATGCAGAGAGGGTTCTTATTCCTTAAGTTTACCTGTTTTTGATTTACACTGACAATTTTTTCGTACCTTTTCTAAAAGTCCTCGTTAAATTTCACGACAGATATTTATATTTTTATTTATTTTTATATTTAGATATTTATTTATTTTTTATTTATTTTAATATTCCATTGCAACCGTTTTTTTTTGTTTTTTATTTGTTTAATGCACTTTTAACTATTTTTCCGTCGTGTTTAATTAATTTTATTAAGTAAACACAATAAATTTTGTAAAATATGAAGGTTAGCTTAAGAGCGTTCGATGGTTTCTGAAATTTGTAGGTTATGAGCGACCTACACTTTTCGCCCTACAAAAACGGTACTGCCTGGTTTAAATGACGTGAAATTGGTAAACAATCATTTTCGAACGAGTTTTTCTCTGCTCACAAACAATTTTTGCAAAATCTGAATCCGAACCATTGACACAAATCTTCTTAATTACCCAAATCCAAAATATTTTTTTAATCCATGAAGAAACGCGGTTGCAAAATGGTAAATGCAAAAGCAATGTAATGACAACCCTTCTAGAAAAGATCGATTGACCACGATTCAAAACGATAAAAAGTTATCAACTCTCCAATCGTTTACAATTGTCGCCAACTGGGATACAGTTTAACACGATTCAGAACAATTGGGAGCTAATCGTTTTCAATTGTCGGCAAATGGGAGATATTTAACACGATTAAGAACGATTCAGAACTAATCGTTTTCAATTGTCGCCAATTGGGGTATATTTAACACGATTCAGAACAATTGAGAGTTAAGAAGTGTTATTCTGTAGGGAGTATGCGCAGTGTCAAGTGTGCATTGTCATGTATCTGATCATCTGTTTTTATTCTGTGTTTCTTGAAAAATAAAAAGTTAAATATTATTGAGTTTTCAGTGAGTATTGTGTCTTACAAGTTGTGAAAAATTTTGCCATGCAGTTTTATACGAACAGTTCGATTTGTAAGTTTAAGTGTGAAAAAGAGTGTCAATGTTTAGGTTATATAATAAGAATACATTTTTTATAGGTTAGTTGATAAGTGTCAAAGTGGATACGAAGAATTATTGTGCACTATAAAAACTAAATTCTTAAAGTATTTACAACTTAAACGTGTTTTTTCTTACATTCGATTCATTTTTGGGTTTAATAAATTAAGGAAATTTCCTTATAGGTCTTGAAATCAATTTTCAATTCAGAATTTTAGTCAATATATGGACTAATGGTAGGTTGTTTTTGTTAATAAAAAAGAGTGTTGTAACCTGTGTTCTTGTTAAAGTCAGTGAATAATAAAAAAATTTCAGAAAAACTGTAAACAAGTTGAAATTATTATTTCTTTTATACAAAAACCTACTATTTTTTTGACAGTCAATAAATAACTCTCAAAGAAGGTGCAAGGAATTTTCATTGACTTTTTTTAATCTCTCATGCAGGACTCTATAACAAAGAGTATAACATTAATTCGCTATTTCAATAAAAATATTTATGGAATTTAATTCAATTTCATATTTTGTTTATTACGGATATTTTCCTTGCAAGTTTTTACGTTAAAGGAGGTTGTTTACAGGTATGCAGACATTCAGAAAAAATATTAAATTGACATTAAAGGATTTTTTAATATTATTGTTAATTGTATCTTCTGGAAGAACAAATATAAATTTTGAGGAAAAAAATTTGAAACTTACAAAAATTGTTTATTTAGTCATTTTGCATATGATCAAAGTTTTCTTCATATTAAAAGGTTAAACTTTTTAAAAACTGATTCGATTTAAGTCAGTGATGGTTTATTTTCTTCAAAAAATGATTCTCTATAACTTGACCGCTCAGATTTATAAACAAATAGGTACACCGTTTTAAAAATATGCCTATTTGTTTTAAAAAAGTGATTTAATTTTAAAACATTTTTTAAGCAAATAAAAATATTTTTAAAACGGTGTATTTGTTTATAAATCTGAGCGGTCAAGTCATAGAGAACCATTTTCTGAAAAAAATAAGCCATCATTGACTTAAATCGAATTAGTTTTGAAAAAGTTTAACGTTTTAATACGAAGAAAACTTTCTCTCTAAATTTTAATCAGTTAAAAATAACTGATTTAGAAGCAAAGTCAGTCACTAATTCAAATAGTAATATTTATACGTACTGACAATTAGTTAAAAATAACTAAAGTTTAAGTAAATTTTTTTTTGACTGATTCAATAAGTCAAGTTTAACCAAATTTTCAGTTATTTTTTACTGAAAATCAGTTGTTTTTAACTGATTCAGAAGCAAAAAGTCAGTCACTGATTGTCAGTTAAAACCACGATGTTTAACTGATTCAAATTAAGAGAGTTGATCATATGCAAAATGACTAAACAATTTTTGTAAGTTTCAAATTTTTTTCTTGAAAATTAATATTTGTTCTTCCAGAAGATACGAATAACAATAATATTAAAAAATTCTTAAATGTCAATTCAGTATTTTTTCTGAAGGTCTGCATACCTGTAAACAACCTCCTTAATACAGGCAATTAATTAATGGGTGATTAAATTTAAAATGTCATTTTCATGTCCTGCCCAAAAATCTGGAATACTAGTTCATATATAAAAGTTTTTGAAGTCAATTAATTTTCTTAATCACTCCTTCTACTTAAATTAATAATTCTTAGTCGCTAGAAATTTTCTGAAAAAATTTGGCAGAAGAATTAGAAGCAAAATGTCAGTGGTGTCCCTTGTCCGCACTTAAGAAATCAGAACTTTACCTAATAATAAAAATTTTGATTCTCACATTTTTAGTACTAGAAAAATTATTTTGTACAGCTAAGAGTCTATATTTTTAAATAGTAATTGTGCTAGCAGAATAATTTTGATCCAGTGCTCGAAAAAAATCAAAATCGCCTGTCCGTAAGTTTCATATTTTTAAGTAATTATCGCAAATTTTCAATATCATGTCTGATATTTAAATAACCTAATGCAGATAATTGCCTTATTAAGCGTTAATAGTATTAATGATATGTATAGCTTCTTAAAGAAAAAACATTATAATATTATATCACATCTATAACTTGTACGGTTGGTGGCAGAAAGCAAGTAACACTTTGTCGAGCACACCATGTCAGTGGTGTCCCCATTAAAAAAATTGTTCATAATATTAATATTTTTAAAATTTTATTGTATCTCGTTTTCAGTTATTACACGTACTTTAAAAACCGCACCGACTTGAACTTAAAAATAAAGTCTTTCTTTTTCGAAATTGAGAAATAAAGCAAAATGTCAGTGGTGTCCCATCAAAATTCTGTTTCTTGCATCTTATTATTTTATTTTTAATAAATTTGTGTTAAATTTACTCCTTATATGCAGTTAATGAAGATTTAATACTGGATTGTAATTTATAAGCTGATTGTATTCTCACTATTCAAAACAAATTATCAGTGAAATCTTTCAAAAATGTCAGTGGTGTCCCTCAATGTTCATATGTCTTTTTGGTCTTCAAAAGTATATTAATTTATGGCAGAACTCATTACAAATATTTTTTAAGTCATGTTGAAACATTCATTATTGTAATTTGGAATATTTTAACTTTTTAAAGTTGTAAGAATTTATTTGAGAAAAGAATAAACGAAAACAGAAAATTTCTTATCATTTGTGCCTATCGTTTTTCACCTGGTGAAAATTAAAATTTGCTTCCACCTGCTCGAGCACTATTATTTTTGTCCATCATATATTCTAGTCAACCAAAATAGAGTATCTTTAAGTTCAAAATCCAACATCGAAAAATCAAAGTTAGTAGGATCAAAAATGACATTTTATATTTAATCACCCTAATATTCATAATATTTCATACAATTATACTGAATTTTACATCTGTTTTTTAAAAATTTAGTATTTTTATATTAAAATTAATAATATATTTCATTTATTTAAAAATAAGAATAATTTAATTCATTTTATTTTTTCAGGTCTACCCTCTTGGCTGAATAAATAACAGTGTCATAAAGATTATTTTTTTAAACAGAATTTAATTATTAAAATAATATTTGATGTATTTGTCAACAATTATTATTCACAATTTTTTCAATAAACTATAAATACTTAGTTTTTTGCAGCATTATTCAAAGACGAATAAAAAAATAACATAATTTTTTGCTAAAGTATCTTGTTTTCTTTCTGAGTGACAAATGCATTGATTAATATTTTAATTTTTAGTCCAAAAAATAATCTTTTAAACAATGTTATTTTTTTAATAACAATGTCAATTAATAAATAACCCTTTTTAAAATTTTCAAATCTCCCACCAAATAGTGCATGCAATGTAGCCGATAGGGCACGATTAAGAACGATTAAAAAGTCAATCGTCCCCAATTGTAAGAACACGATTAAGAAACACAATTGAGGACAATAGACAATTCTTTTTAATTGTTTTCAATTGTTTCCAATCGATTTTTTCTAGAAGGGAAACGGCAAGACGTTTGTTCCAACCATTTGCCATTAGAGGGCAGAAGCATGCAGGGAGCATAAAGGCTCAGCTGTCAAAATGATTCGCATTGCATTACTCTGGCCTTTCCCATTTTGCAACCGCGTTTCTTCAAGGTTTAAAAAAATATTTTGGATTTGGGTAATTAAGAAGATTTGTGTCAATGGTTCGGATTCAGATTTTGCAAAAAGTGCTTGTGTGCAGAGAAAAACTCGTTCGAAAATGATTGTTTACCAATTTCACGTCATTTAAACCAGGCAGTGCCGTATTTGTTGAGTGATAGTGGTTTGTCGAATGTAATCTAGAAATTTCAGAGACCGTCGAACACCGTTAAGTAGAAAACAAATGAATTTCACATAATATTCAATGGATTTTTGTTCCTGTCTTTTTTACCCCTCAAGACCAGTTTTTTAAAATCCTAAAACGAGAATTTGATGTATTTGATTATAGGAACTTATTTCAAAGTATGAAAAAATTGCCAGCAAGAGAAAAAGTAAAAATATTAGATTTTCTGATTTTAATTTATTTTTATTTTTACTTCAGTCTTTTATAATTATAAAAAAATAAGATTATATTGAATATTTTAAATCTATTTATAACTTAAATATCAGTGGTTTGTACAGTTGTGCTTATAGGAATGCCTTCTCCGGCCGAACGTGTCGCACTCATATGTTTCCATGGGTACATATGAGTGCGACACATTCGTCCGTGGAAGGTATTTCTGAGTACGACTGGGCACGTAGAAAATCTGAAAGCACTGAGTAATTCTTTTCATAGCACTGTTTACTGTGTGCATTAAAAAATTAAATTGCGAAGTTCTGAATGCTCATCTTCACGCAGTACTTACTATTGTTCAAAAATAATTCGCCAGGTTAGTGGAAAAAGGTAGCAAATCTTTTCGTTTTTCATTGTCTAATTGAAGCTTTCTCGAGTATAACATCTTTGCAAACATATTTTTTCATTCAAGGAATTAGACATTTCCGTTGGAAAATTTTTACATTTTTCCAAAGTTTCTTGTCCAACAATTCTAAAAATAGGAAAAATTGATCCTGAGAAGTTTCATTTACAGAGTATTTAGGATCTTCCACTTTGCTTGTTTCATTATATTGCATCACTCTTGTGTAAAAATTGATTGATCTCTAGAAACCCTTTCTATTGTTGAATGCATAGAATCTTCACTTGTTTCAGTGTGTCCTTTTACCAAATACCTGAAAAATAAATAATTTTTAAATTTGTATTTAAAAAAAGTAGGGGAGACTGAGGCGAAAAGTTAAACTGACAAAACCGTTAAAATTCATTATCTTTCGAACGGGAATAGTTAGAGCATTGCAATTTTAATTATAGAAGGGTGTTATCACCCTAAATAAATGTCCGGAGTTGTGTGCAAATCTGTTAATTTTTGTGGTGTCTATATTGAAAGTTTTTTTTAACCTACTTTTGAAAATTTTTTCGAAAAAGAAAATATCAACTTTTAAGTATTTTTTTTTGCATTTATCCTCACCGCGATTTTTTTACTTTATTATTTGGGTCCCCTGAAGAGATACCTAAAGGTATTTGCTAAATATCTTTAGTCAGATTTTTTATATTTGTTGTTAAAGCCAAAAACGCACCCTGGGGCGAAAAGTTAAATAATGGGTGGGGCGAAAAGTTAAATGTATTTTTACATGTTATTAAAAAATCTTTTTTTTATTTTTCGTTTTTTTGTGTTTATTTGTTTAAAAATGATTTATTTGACATTAGGCAAGTACTCTATCAAAAAACAAGACCGCTCACGTAAAATAAACCAAAAAAAAATTTTTTTTTTTTGAAATTTCAATTTATTAACTTTATAACTATTCTAAAGCTTTTGTTAAGTAAACAAAGATCTTTTATTAACTAAATTACTTGTTTACGTATACTTTAACTTATCTACTACTTAACACCTATCAGAAAATAGTTTTAGTAGGTTAAAAATAGAATTTAACTTTTTGCCCCAGCCATTTAACTTTTCGCCCCAGCATGGGGCGAAAAGTTAAAAAAAAACAAAATTTTCAAAAAAGGACAAAATATGTATTTTATGCGAAAATATCAGGAACTTATTTTTATTGAAAGTTGTAGAGGACAAGTTGCCCTACAATATTGATATACAAATATTTGCATCTAAGCGGATTATATTGCCCAAAAAAATCATTTATGCAAAATTTAACTTTTCGCCCCAGTCTCCCCTATTTTAATATAAATTAAAAATTATAGATGGCTATCTATATTTATTTTTAAATTACTGTTATATGTATTTCTTTTTAAATAGTAATTACTATTTTTATATCAATTTTAGTTAACATTTTAAAATGTAATTTGGTTTCGATTTTGTCCAGTGCAGTTGTCGCTGACGAATTTGAATTCCTTGATTCCAGCATTGATCTCGTATAAGTAACCAAAGACAGCTACTAATCTCATTCGCTCCTCTCTTGCCTCTTGATTTATTCCACATGTTGCATTTACCTTCTTTGGTAACCATATTAAAAATCGTAAAGTTGTAAATCGAAAGTTTTCTTTTGTAGCACATCGATGATATTTGAGATTTCGGACATGTTAAGACTTTCTGCAGATCAAAAGAAGCACACAAAATTAAAGACTCTCGTTTCGCATTTATTGCCTAAGTGGATATCATAAGTATTTCAGTATTTTTCAAGCTCTTTATCCTCTTTTGATATTGCATCAAACAAAGTACATTGATCGCACTGATCCTTTGTTGGTCGATGAAAAAATAAATTATACTCGTTATTAAAAATATATCGATAGCGACTTTCTAAAGCAATGGACGTTTGGTTGTTCTGCTCCATGAATTCTTTGTAAAGCCGATACATATTCTTCTGAATTAATTTCCCTAATACTGACTCAGTTTTCTTCTTTGTTATTGTTTCTATCACCTTTTTTGAAATATCTATTTAAGTATAATATAAAATTACTGTAATGCATTATTACAAATTTTCCTAAATTTAAATATTTATTATGATAAAATTAAAAAAAGATATTTGTTACACTATCCAAATTTTTTGATGTTTCTTTTGGTTCTGTGGTTTCTATAATCCAGATAATCCCATTGCCTTGTGTGGTCACCTAGTTGCCAATATTCAGTAAATAAATTTACACGATCTTTTGAAGTTACTTTTGTTTTACATTTAAAACGGCATTTATTGCATGTGGAACCAACTGTTCTTGCAATTATGAGAGTGTCTTGAGACTTATACTCCATACCCGAATATCGAGCTTTTTTCGCACTCTCGGTTCCACGTTTTAGAACTTATCTTACGTTTCTGTGTCTGTTTTTTATTCAGACTACTGTTATTATTTTTGTTTGCAGTTTAATTTTCAGAATTTTGTGACGATTTCGAATTTTGTCAATTAAGCAGTTCTAATAGCGTATCATTGTCGTCTTCACTCTCAGTTAAAATTTCACCATTTTTAGAAATATAGCGAACACTTCGTGAAATGTCTAAGTACGAAGTATTTTCATTTAATGGTGAATATAAATTTTTACCGAATCGCTGTTGTATTTCTGATGAAGGACATCTATTCATTTTAGTAGTTTAAGTCATTGCATAACTAATTACATAAACTTAATTTTTATCATTTACAGTGAAATTCGTTTTTAAAGTTTTCTTTTAACTTGAAAAACAAAATACTGTCAAAAATAGAAATTAACGATTTAATTAATGAAAGCAAATTAAAAAACATGGACTTCTATTTTGTTCTTTTTCAACAATATGTAACAACAAGTCGATAACAATTCATATTTAACGAATTAAAATATTTCACAAAATATTAAACGATTTAAGAATATTCATATAATAATATTAAAGACACCTTTTATAATCATTACTCGAATTGGCTTCTTTTTCCACTAACCCGACGACTTAATTACTACTTTCCTTGACAGTCAAAAAGAGATAAATGTATTGCGGAAATCTAATATAAATTGTAGTGGAGCAGATCTGAAACTTCGAACTAAAATTATAGGTTGTTGTCGTACACTTGATAATCTTCATAAACAATTATTTGAATTATATTTCACTTTGAGTAAAACTGCTACGTATTATCGTTTGTTACCTAAAAATAACCAGTTAGGTTGTGCAGGGCGCGAATGAATAAAAAAACATCCTGATGGCAAGTTCGCGAAATATACAATTCAAAGTCTAGAGGAACTTGCGTTAATGTTAGGTCCGAAACAAGTGGGATTGATTTTTCAAGACGACAAGGCAAAAGTACCTTTATACAGGACTTCCAGTTGCTAACAAATAAACCACCGCACCGTGTTAATGCATATTGAATATAGAGTTCAGTTGCCTGATCACGACTGGGTGATAGAAGCAAAACAATAATTAACACCTTCCGTTTATGCTGACATTACTATTGAACCTCATGGTTCTGGTTCTCTTGAAGTAGTTGGATATTCGGGATCTACTTAGGTAACGATTAGAAATGGTAAACACTCTTCTAGCACAAATGCAACATATGCTCAAGACTTTGATAAATTAGTTAAATTAGATTCATTTCAGTCGATCTTAAAAACGCATGATAAAAAAATAAAATCAATATTGATTATGACTGTTGACTAGGCCCGGGTGAAAATACGCATTACCCAATAAACAATCTTATTTGACATTAAGGAAAAATGGTATAGAAATTCAAAACATTCAGAATCTTTTGATATTTTGGGAAATGATTTGCTTTCATAAAATAAAATGACCCATTAAATTTTAGAATTTTTCACTAAATAGTTTACAAGTTAAAAATTGTTTAATTTAACATTACCTCTTATGGAGAAAGCACGAATTTGCATGTTTATCATTAAAAATTTAATACTTAAAACATTCAGAATTTTTGGTAAAAATTGTAACTTGAAGGTCAAGATTTAAGCTTTATTAATCACGAAGGTTCTTTTTTATTCACTAAGTAATTTAAAAGTAATTAATTAGTTTCTGGAAGAAAACTATAATTTTATGACAGACAAACAGAGAAAACGTGGCAACACTGCATATAAAAACTCACATGTGACAGCTGTTTAGTGGTACATAGAACCAAGAGATGGCGCCAAAGGTACCAAAAATGACAAATTTTCATTATTTTTAACCACATAAATGCAAATCATAACACTTGACACTGTTACCAACGATCAAAAAACAAACTACTTGCATTGCAAGGTTGTCACGATTAAACGCTCATTACAAATTGTTATTTGACAATAATAAGATGTAAAAGTTGTTGATCAGTGTTAATTATTTAAATAGTCAAAGATGTATTTTGTGTCAATTTTATTCGTCTGATCGTAAATAATAATAATAATATAAAAATGAGCTATCGCTCCGCGACGCAGAGCCTCCTCAGATAATAAATCTGCGAAAAAAGGAAAAAGATTGTAAAATCCTCCCTTCACAAAAATATGCGAATCTTATAAGAGTTAACCTCAAAAACTTACCAAAACACGAGTAAAAAACAGATATTGTACATAATCATAAAAAAACTCTCCTCCAACGAAAAACATGAGTGACCGCCAACGACAAAAACTATTACAAATTAAACAAACGAAACATAACAATAAATAGAGGAAGAAAAACTCCCTCATTTTTTTAAAAGTCACATGTTGGCAGATGATTTTCTTTACAAACTTTTTTTAAAACCGCGAATATAGTGCATGTGTTTGGTTGGTAAAACAGATTTCATTCATGCAACCTTTACGCACGGAATATAGGGTGCGTTATTATAGGGTGATAATATAGGGTGGTTATTTGACAATGTTTATAATTAATAGCATTAATATTACAGCATAATAAGACACATATATACGTAATAATAGCATTTTTTCAAAGTTTGCAATGGAATACTCCATAAATACGAAAATAATTTTTTAAGAATTTCAGTAACTTTTATTTTCTTAGGTTTTAATTCGTACAGACAGTAACAAAAATTATTTTCTGCTTTTATAAAAAAATGTATTTTAATAAATTTATTATATTTTCTTTATTTAATATATACTTTTTAATATTCATTGATGTCTACTTTTATGATTTAAATAAGAAAAACTGCTATATGTAGCTTAAATAAAAAATTACAAATTCCCCTAAATGTCACAAACTTTTGGCTCGATTAGGTATACCATTCCTCCTTAAAACTTTCAAAACCTAAAACTTTGATGCCATATTTGCACCAGTCAGAAGTGTCTTTAATCGTGTGGAGAGGAGAATGACACCTTTAAGTAAACAACTTTCAGGGCTAATTCTTCAACAGTACTATTTAGGAATTCACTTAGATAGTTATGGAAAAAACTTGATTCTGAATTAGAACTTCGAAATTTTGATAATTCAGAAATACCTTTGTTTCTGTTGGCCCTGGTTGGCATATACTTATACACGGAAGAAACTCTATGTTTGTGGTATCCATAAATATGGTTGCCACAACCACAATAAATTGCGATAAATTGTAAAATACGGGACAACTACATTTGTGGTTGTCACAACAACATTGAACTTTATGCACCAATGTAGTTGTTGGAATCAAGTCGTGTTGTTGGGACAACCACACAGTCTTGCTATCAAAATCGTTTTGTGTGGTTGACCCAACAGCAGAGTGTAGTTGTCAGTGTCGTTCTGAGTGGTTGAGGCAACTAAACAGTTTGTTCTCCAAATCACATTTTGTTGTTGTAGCAACTGAATAGTGTTGTTGTTAGAATCATTTTATATGGTTGAGGCAACTCATAATGTTGTTGTCAGAATCGGTCTATACTATAGTATTGCTACATTGAAAAAACCATATTCTATGTTTAAGGATATAATCTTAGCTCCTATGTAAGTATATTTTTCATGTATTTATTCTTAAAGTAAGAAATATAATATTCTTAAAATAAAAAATTTTCTTATTTTAAGAAACTTTTTCTATTTTAATAGTATTATATTCTAACTTTAAGAATAAAACACATAGAAAATATACTTTAATAGGAGTCAAGATTATATTCTTAAATTTAGAATATCGTTTTTTCTCTGTATTAAAATCTTTAGAATTTCTTAGACAATCAGATAAAGTAGTTGTCGTTAATTACAATATAGTTGACATAGTAAAAAGGGTAGTGTTGTATATACTTGGGGTTACAAAGTTAATAAACATTGTTAAAACATTTAATTTTTAAAATAATTTATTTATTAATATTAAAATAAATGTTTTATAACAAAACATAATATAATGAATACTAAATCTAAATTAAAATCGCACTTATCAAAAATATAATAAATATTTGAATTGTATATTTAACAATTGCGTGTAATGAACTACTGCCAACATGATGAAGGATGACAGAAGATGGAGTAACCCATTTCTGAAAATCCATGAAGCCATATTATTTTATGTTATTTATGTTTTAATTGATTTTAATCATGTTTCATTTGTATAAAATATATTTGTTTACTTACTATTTATTAACGAAGTCATCTTTCTTTATTTTTGTAACTTTAAAGACACTTTTAACTTAAACAACGGAAATAAAATAAATACATTCAGCACTTAGCATTTAACATACAAACGATTTGACGCCTTCAACAGGACTAGTTTGTCACTTAAGAGCTCAGGTACATCCGAAGCGTATGTTGCAATTTTGGGGAAAACCCAATAGGGCTGTATAAAATATTATTAGTCCCAGTATTAAAATCAAATTTCGTCTTTTCATTCTATTTTTCTGAATTTAACGATAGAAAATATTAAATCTGAATTAATAGTTAAAATTAATTAATTGTATAATAATATAATTTATATATACATATATAATGTATATTTCAGACTCCAGGGGGTTCTGACCCCCATGATTCAGAAATGACCTTGTATCCGTCACTGACATTACTGCAAGTCAGGCTATGTTGTTGCCACAACAACATACAAACGCTGGAGTGACCATAGTTGTGGTTTTGGCAACTATATCACTTCAACTAGAACCATGTTGTAGCCACAACAACATCATATCAATGCTGCTGTAACCATAGCTGTGGTTAGGGTACAAATATTGTAGTTATTGCAACTACATCATTCCGACTAGAACCATGTTGTTCCCACAACAACATCATTTTCTTGGGAAAACAAAAAAAAAATATTTAAGACAACAACACTTATGGTTATTACAACACTATCTCTTGCAACATTTAAATTGTAGTTGCCACAACCATAGCAGTTTTTTCCGTGTACATATGTAGGAGAGATGCATTCTTCTTTTTCTCTTACATTTAAAATTTCCTGAAAGCACTTCGTAATGAGGAGATAAATAAGTAGAATGTAAAGCATAATTTTTTAATCTGTTAATACTTTCCAATGCTTCTGATGCCGAGAATTGATCGGTTTGGGCAAATTCCGTACTATTATTATTATTCCGACATTGTATTCTTTATGTATTGCTATGCTGACTTGAACGTGAGATGCTTCATTATTAATGCTAAATAAGTGGCACTTTCGAGCAGCTCTAAAAAATACGATGTACCGATTTGTTGTGGGTTATTCGGATATGACTCGTACTGAGCAGAGTTAAATGAAATGACTAGCAGCGATGACTGGGTTACGTTCTTTGCAATTTCTTGTTATAAATTGTAGAAATCGCGCTAGTTTTTTAACGTTTTTTAAATGAATTCTCGCCATATCCAGCAATGTAACTTGGTCTTCAGTTTTCCAACACTGTAAAAAATTTTTGGGGTAATTTTACCAAAATTGTTTTGGAAGTAATTTTCACCAAGAATTTGTGGGTAAAAATACACAAGATTTTTGGAAGTTTTACCCAAAATTTCTTGAAAAAATTCCTATTAAGTTTTAGGTAAAAATGCACAAGAGTTTTAGTGATTTTACCCAAACATTTTGGAAGAAATACCTAAAAGGTTTTGGGTAAAAATACTAACATTTTGGTATCTTTTATAAAAGTTTTAGAAAAAATACCCACAAATTTTTAGGTAAAATTACACAAGTTTTTGTACTTTTGTCCAAAGTTATGTGCAGAAATACCCATGAAATTTTTGGAGAAATTCAAGACTTGTGATAATTTTTTATCTAAACATTTTGAGAAAATACGTAAGTGATGAAATGGAATAGTTAATTTTCCATCCGCAATTTAAAAGAATTCGCTAATATAATTTTAAACAATAATTGCAGATTACAGTGATTCTTTTTATTTCATATAAAATATGTTTTAATACAAAACTATTTTACAAAATATTTTTTCACATACAATAATAAACACTTATGAAAAACAATAATAAAATAGTATGAATATTATATTAGATTAATCATTATCAACACTTATTATTAATCTACTTATAACAAGAAATTAACAATCGTTGAAATAACAGATATTACAAACAAGCAGATTAATTAATTAAAAAATTCACTATTATTCACTATTTATAAAATATAACATCACACATACATTTACTTTCAATTAAAAACCACATTTTTTATTAAAAACACTGTAAAAACAAGAAAACCTTCACGCGCGGATGTAGCTTCTCTAGTAAATGCTGCAGAGCAACTGACGCCAAAAAGGACGCCAAAAAGGCCTTAGCTGGCCATCTTAAGATGAACCAGATGTGACAAAATCTTGAAAATTTTCACAAGAGTTTACCCAAGCTTTAGGAAAATTCTCCAATTTAATTAGGTAATATTTCACAATTTTTGTAGAATTCCCAACATCTTTGGGTAAAATGACTTTACCCATAAAATTTGGAAATTTTCCCAGGAGTTTACCCAAGTTTTAGGAAAATTTTCCAATTTATTTAGGTAATATTTCACAATTTTGGTAGAATTACCAAAAGTTTTGGGTAAAACGACTTTACCCAAAATTATAAGAGAAATTACCTAAGAAATGTTAGGAAAATTTACCAATATTTTTTACAGTGAACGTTTGACAAATTCGTCAACTTTAAATTATTCTCTCGACAAGTTGAGCATAAATCATTCGCTGGTTTCATCGTCATTATTTCGGAACAATATATCTTCCAGATATTAAAAACAGAAGAGTGGCCAAATGTGTGAATATTTTCATCCTTAGAAGCCGCATCTAGAAATTTTCTATACAAGACCGATTTTGTATCGCATGACGGCAGCTTTACCACTTTTTCGAAATTTCGACAATGAGAAAGTCCTTGAGGTAAAGGAATAGACACTCGGGATGCATATGTCTTCAAAAATTGAACAACATTCTCAATGTCATCAGAACTCAACACGGTCTCCCTTGTAGACGATTTATTTTTTTATTTATGTTCTCTCAGACTAAGTCCATTCTCATCATTGTGCTTAATTAAATTTTTCAATATTTTTGCTCCCGTATTGTGCAGAAAAAGGAACATATCTCGACAAATTGTGAAACTTGCAATCAAAAACCTGTGGGAAAGGCGACTTGATCTTTCCGTGTTTTCTAACCTTGTTTTCCACTTTATCGAGCTCCATGAAATTCAACCTGCAGAAAGTTTTTTGTTATTAAGAAAATATTTATCATTAATAATAAAATGCATATTTTTAAAAACGGCTACGTATTACTATAAATTTTAGGTTACAGAAATAAATTTTTTTTTGGTTTTTTGTCCTAGCTCAAATCACCGTTTGCCCATAAATTTTTGCAGGGTTGCGCTAAATCACCTGCCAAACTCATTTTGAAAAAAAAAATTTTGAAATATTTTTTTTTACTTTAATAGTAGTACAATATAGATATGTATTTCATTTTAAATAAAAATATTTCCATTGTTAAATACAAATTTTTGAAAACGCGTATTTTATCATGCGGTCAAAGTGGTGTAACCCCTTAATATATAAATGTTACAAACAAGAAAATAATAGTAATTTAAATAAATTAAATTGATTAGGACTTTTAAGATGGTCCTTATTTTCTAATTTGGGGAGGCACCAAGCTGCCAAGGTCTAAAGGACCTTGTTTAATTTTGCAGGATCATTATCCTATACTTTTAAAAGTTACGCGCTATATGCTTCGTTTAGTTTGATATTTTAATTCTCTTGACTCTATTTATTTTAGGAGTTTCAAAGAAAATGTTAATTAAACATAATAAATAACCCATGTTGAGTTAGTAACAATTGAAGAAATGGATAATTTTTTAAACAGATGAACATATTTTTGTTAAATATTATCGTACAAAAATTTAAAGAAATGCGTTTTAAAGGTGATGAAATTAGCTTTCAAATGCGTATATACGTATAATTAAAATTGATTACTATGAAAAGAACTGTATTAAATTTTTAAAAATGTAAAATTTTGTTTTGTCACGTAACATAAATTAAAAATTAACAAACAAAATTTTTAAAATTGTTGTTTTATACAAATGTTAAAGCTCAAGAAATGTGCTTTCTAATGAGACCTTTATGAGCTTTTTAACTTTTATAATAAACTGAAATACAAAATTTTTTGTAAAGCCTTTAACCCCAGATGTTCATCTGGGGTGTTAAACGTCCCATGTGATTATTATTCAATTTCTAGGGTTAATCACTGTACGGTGGGCAAAAGTTATTGAGCGGCACTGAACTTTTGTCTCTTGTTCGACTTGCATGAACATATATGTATATATAATTTTCATATTGTCCAAAAAATGGAAGATTCTCTATACAGTTAGCCCGAGGGGTGAACAACTCTCATTCAGGGCGTACGAAGAATATATTCCCAACAAAGAATACTTGAGAATACTGAGAATATTTGGGAATATTTGGGAATACTTGAGAATATTTGGGAATATGGAATACTCAGAATATTTAGAAAAATGTAAGAATATGTTTGAATAAACGTGAATATCAAGGAGAATATCGAAGAATATGTTTGAATATAAAGGCATATGCCGAGGAATATATGAATATGTTTGAATAGAAGGGAATATGTTCGAAAATATAAGATTATTATATATAGTATTTAGAAAAATTATAGAATATTAGTCAATGTTTCTTGAGAAATATTAAGAAAAAGCGGAATTTATTTAAAATACCCTTTTATGTAAAACCGGGGTAAAATCTTATAAACTTTGAAAATATGCTTTTCTTCTGATTTTTATTTTATCTTTAAAAACTCTAATTTATTCTTTCATTTACATTTTTGAGTGTCATACCCCTCGCAAAATTATTAAAAATAAGTCTTAGAACTGATGTTTTCGTATACTGTCATATAACCAAAAGCTTAGTACCTTACCCAGGGTGGTCACAAGTTTCAATTTATGAATTTCCCTGACAATTTACTGACATTAAAATTATTTTCTATAATAAAATATTTTTACAGAAAAATATGAAAGTTTACGAAAAACGAGTAAAATTTATGAATTTTAATTATTTGTAAAAATTACAATTATAACCCTACCTGAATTCAACTATTTTCTATAATTTTCAACTTAACTTCATATCTGAATCAATTATTTTAAATAATTTTCCGATAGTTTTTCTAGAATAATTCAATTATTTAAATACAAAATTCAATTTCTTATAACTGTCCATGTTTTTTTTAGTTATTAAGGTATAATATTTTCAAAAAATTAATAAAGAAATTCTTACAATTAATTTTTTTTTAACATTTTAAAATAATTTTTGAAAGAAAATAGTTTTTTTTTATTTATATGCAATTAAAAAATTTCCAAACAATTGAAATTTGGTAAAATCTTTTAAAGATAATTGCATTTCTTGAAAGAATTTTTGTTTAATTTAAAGAAAAGTAATTAATTTTTTGATGCGAATTTTAATTAAAAATTTTGAACATAATTTTTTTCTCCAAAATGTTAAAAGTAATTCTAAAAAGTTATTATTTTTGTATGTATTTGAATTTTTGGAATGTGCATTTAAACATACTAAAAATATTGAATTTAAAAAAAAAATGTTAATTAGAAGCTAAATTTGTTTTTAAATTTATATTTATTTTTTAATTTATTTTTTAAATTTATTTTTATTTTTATATTTAACTCTTTTGATAATTATATTATTTTCAAAATTTGCAATCTTCAAAAGTTGATTTTTGAAAATTGTAATAAAATACTTGAAGAAAATTAGTTAATTTCAATTAAATTTTACAAAATTTCAATTATTCAAAATCTTTTTAATTGTATATTTTGAAAATTTAAATAGAAAATGATTCAAAAATAAGTTTTGAAGGATTTGTTTCTAGTTATTTTTTGCACTATAAAAATCGAAATGAGTTTTTTGTTGCAATATTTGGAAGAAAAGTTTTTAAGTTTTTGAAAGTAATTCGAAAAGAATATCATTATTCTTAATTTCCATGACTAAACATTTTTTCCTGTCATTTCTCTGACTTTACTGACATGTGGTCTTCCTGCGATAACAAATAAAAAAGGCTTTATTTATTGATGAAAACGCACACCAATCGTCCTCATGTATTGCATCTTCCATTACAATAATTGACTCTGTTTTTTAACTCAAGTATCGAAACAGCAAAGAATTTTGAATTTCCGGAGCTTTTACGCGTATAAATTTTAAATGACAAATGTAAAAATATGTTACAGTTTTCTTGAAACTGTTGTTACTGCGCTCGTTAATATTATAGAATATGTCAAAATATTGGAGATTACTTAGGAATATATGGGAATATATAGGGAATATTAAAGAATATAAGTGAATACTGAGAATATTAAAGAATATCAGTGAATACTGAGAATATTGAATATATGCTGGAAAACATGGGAATACCCATAGAATACATGTGAATATCTACCGAGTGTACGAGGAATATCGAAGTTGTTCACCCCTCGAGTTAGCCTATAATTATAGAAAGAAATATTATTTTTTTTAAAATAGTAAATTCTTCTAGCACTAATCAAATTAATTTCATATTTGTTTCTTACTATCATATAATGAAAAAAGACTTTTAAAAATATGTTAAAAAATATTCTTAATGGAAATTTTAGAAAGTATAAATGTTGATAAATTGTAAAAAAATATATACCTATTTTACCTTTTTTTTTCATTTAAGTATTTTAACAAAAAAATATTGACTAAAAATATAACAATGCTTCCACAAATAATATTAATTAATATTGATATTTTTAGTAATTTTTATTAACATAATTTTTTTTAAGGGCATCCGGGAAAAATCGAGCCCAAAAAGTGTTTTCCCGCGTGTCGTCTCACTCCTAAATAATTAGAGATATTTAGTTCGGATTTATCATGATAATTAGGGGAATTCATGATGATAAAGAATATTCTCGAAATTTGCAAGTAATTTTTGAAATAAATATTGAAAAACGAAATTACAAAAGTTGGATTTTTGGCGAAAGTGAGAGGCAATATGGCGGCGAGCACACAGACAAGTGGATCTATGTGTCAGTGGTCAAGGAGGTGGCGCCAATTCTCGGAAGTGGTCGCGAGTTGAACTGAGGGAAATGTATTAACCTCAAATTACTCCACTTTCAATCGTTAATAAAATAATTTCCTCGCAAAATTATTGCAAAAACGGAGAGGGCCGCTCCTCGGAGAGTCTTCCTCTATCACCCCTCCAAATATGAACCCGAAATATTTTATCCTCTCAAAATGAGACGTCTATACTGAACCGTGAAAAACCCCCTTTTTCCGTATATTTCAACAATTTTTTTCAATAATTATTTATGAAAATTTCTCTAAATTCCGAGAGGACCGCTAATCCCAGAGCATTTCTCTATATTTACCAAAAAATCCCGACTCAATATATTCTTTTCTTTTTAAATGAGACGTCTATCACGAAACCAGTATTTTTTCCCGGATGCCCTTAAATTAGGATCTATTTTACAAACGGATAATAGCTTACCAAGTTTGCATGATTTTGTTAGCCCACAACTGATTTTAAGAAAATTTTTTTTATTTTCACTTATTATGGAATTTGATTTATCATGTAATCTTAGAGTTACTTAAAGGCTTTTATTTTAATTTCAACGAAAGGTAATATAAAATTATCATATTTAATATTTATTTTTAAACCTCTATTTTTTATCCTTCACATGATATTGGGCTTCCAAAGTGAAATAGTATTTGGTAATGATATAGTTTTAAGAAAGAGGGCAGCATCCGCCAGCTGCTCATTGTAGATAACTATAGTTTTTCTACAGATGACACACTTAAAATAATTTTCCTTTAAAATTGAGAAAGCTCTTTGTATCTATTTATTGATAATAGCAAAAGATAACAAATTTTATAACAACGAATTCTATATTCTCGAAACTTTTAAATAATTTTTTAGTAAGTAGTCTATAAAATTTCTACATTATCGACTGTAGTTAAAATTTAAAAATATCTTCTTTTCCAATGTTTGGTTATTAATGTTAATTATTATAAAAATATTTTTTCAGTAAAATTACCAGATCAGAATGATTTTCTTTTTCCAGAATTTTTTTTAATTAATCTAGAATTTGCGAAATATTCCATTAATGTAGATGAAGGATAAAATTTATGGATTCTTAAAATAGTTTCTCTTTTATCAGAAGATGTTAATCAAACATTAATTGCTTAGTTGAATAAAAATTCCACTAGAGTTTATGTATATCTTTAAAAATGGTTGATAAATAAAACATAGTTTGATACTAAGTAGTATTTATGTTAAAAATGGTTGAAATAGTAACAAATTTAAAAATAGTTAGAGAAAAAATCATACAAGCTGCAGCTAAAAGATTGCCTGTAAGTAAATAATTAAAAAATATTATGAATCCAAATTACTCGTAATATTATTAAATTTTACATTAATCATGCATGTATAAATATAAAAATGTCCCCCCCCCCAATTTAATATTTCAAGGTAATGTACATAAAAAATTAATAAAAGGCAATGTTTAGCTATTTTCAAAGTCTATATTTTTTTTAAATATATGTTTCATGAGAATTAACCTCAAATATTTTGCTTTTGATCTTTTTTAAAAGACAAATTTTTAGTGTCAATTCCACGTGAAATTTTTCTGACATTTTAAAATTTTTTTTTGTATATTAAATACGCATTTTTTATTTTTGTATAATTTTTTTTAAACAAAACTTAATTTTTGAAAATAATAACTATTATTATTTAAAAGTTTAAGAAATTCTGTACAAAAACACTTATAGAACTTATTTAAATCCGCATTCATAAGGAAAAAAGTTATTGGCTTTTGAAAATTATGCTGCAAAAAAATTGAGCCCCTAATAATATGGCAACCACGCATTACACAGACGTAAAACCCTACTCGACATTTTTGGTTTTATATATAGGGCATAATTCCTCAACTGCCCAGGTCAAAAAATGAATTTTCTCTAAAATTTTCTAAAATGTTACTATTATTAGTAGAAGTGTAAATATAAATTTTTTTTAATTTGATAAAATATTTTTTGAGTTGTGGAATTTCAAAATTTTGATTTTTTTGAAAATATCTTTTTTTTTATTTAATATATTGATAAGTAAAATTACATGGCTCATAGGAAAAAAGTTAAGCTTTCGATTGGGATAGGTTAGAAAAAATAAAAAGATACGATTTTTAGATATATTGAAACTTTAAATAAATTTTTAATTTTAGCAGTTTTTCAATGTTGAGCGCAAAAGTTAACTGAACATTGCATAAAGTAAAAAATTTTTTTAAATTTAAATAAATCTTTTCTCTAAAGGAGGAAGTTTAAAGAAAATTTTAAAAGTTTTGAAAAATTTAAGAAAATTGTAAAAATTGTAAACATTCATGCAATGTTTAGTCAACTTATGCGCCAAACATTGAAAAACTGCAGACATTTAAATATTAACTTCAAGTTTCATGAGCTTCGAAATTAAGGATTTAGAAGGTTGCAGTCAAGTTCATTTCAATTTTCAGATAGTTTTAATTAGTAAATATGCTGGTAGCCAAGGAAAAACCAACATAACCTTTAGATTCAACTAGTAAATTAGTAAATTTGACTATATGTCATATTTTATACAACAGATTGAATCAGTAACTTATATTTTGCTAATCAAATCAGTAACCTTCTACTAATTATCAGTAACTCAATTCTGGTAATAGCAATTAGTAGAATTCTAATGATAATCTGTCAAATTTTACAAATTCAAAGTTAAAAGTACCTATAAACATTTCAGTTCAATATTGTCTCAATCTTGCTACGTGATGTTTGAATATTACTGAAAATTACGCATAAACAATTACTGATACATATTTTTAAATAAATTGTTAAATATATTTATAACTTACAATCTAACAAGAAGTTCTAGCTATTTCCAAGTTAGGGTCAGGTTAAGGTACATTCCAAGCTAGGACCATTATAGACCCAATAATCAATATTGACAAACCTTGTCAATTTCCACACGGGTTACTTAAAAGTTGAAGAGAAACCAAAATTTTCTTTTTTTGACAACTTTTTCCTAAAGTCAACACATTTCAAACTTATGAGCTTCTCAAAATAGATCTAGGTACTTTTAAAAATATGAAATTTCGAAAATTCATAACTCGAAAATTTAGGCAATTATACAAAAAAAATACATGTTTAATATTTTTCCATAAAAAACGAGAAAAAAATATGTTTAACCGACTTTAAAATATCATACAAAAATTTCACGTGGAATTTTATTGTCCATATTTAATTTTAGTTCAAAACTAAAGAAAAATTAGGATAATTGATTTGGGAGGAAAATAGGGTTAAAATGATTATTAAATTTATCAATATTAAAGATTACAAAATATTAATTATAATAAATAAGTCTTTTCTTATAATTGTTAATATTTTTAATCGTTAACATAATTAAGTTATCAATAAATTACACAGTAATTTTAACCCGTGTTTGCTCCCATGTGACTTATTTTACTTTTACTTCCGTTGTTATTAAACCATTTTTACTATCAGTCCCTCACATTTCAATTGAAATTTAGAATTAAATTAAATTTACAATATAAATTTTTTAATTTATATATTTCAAATCGATACCTTTAACAATTTGTTACTGTAATATTATTATGTGAGGCTTGATAAATAAAAACCACTGAATAAAGATAAATAACTACATTCTAATAATGCTATAATTTTAAAGGAATTAAATACTGTAGAGCCAAGATTAGTTGCTGTTAGTAAATTAAAACCAGCAGATGATATAATTAAGGCATACGAAGCTGGTCAAAAACATTTTGGAGAAAATTATGTGAACGAGTTAGCTGAAAAAGCAAGTGATCCAAAAATATTGGAACAATGTAAAGAAATTCGTTGGCATTACATTGGCCATTTGCAAGGAAACAAAGTTAACAAAATTGTTAAAACTACAAATCTATTTGTTGTTGAAAGTGTCGACAGTGAGAAAATCGCCTCAGCTCTTGATGTGGGTTGGATGAAACACGTCAAAAACGAAAATTCTAAACTAAAAATTCTAGTACAAGTTAATACGAGTAATGAAGAAGGTAATTTAACAATTAACATCCCCTAGTCGATGTTCTGTTTCTCTTGGTTCTTCTTTAATTTCCTAGATTATCATTTGCATTTTTGATACTCTTTTACTTCTTCACAAATCCCTTTCTCCTTAAATATAATTTTTCTTTTCAGTTCCGATAGTTAAAATTTTCTTAAATAATGAATCAATTTAGAGAACTATCAGCCAATTGAATTAGATTGTAAGTCGGTTATTATTATGGCGTTATAATCAATTAAAATTATAGATTTAACAGATAGTCCAAAAATCCACTTAATTGAAGACGTAGAAGAATAAAATATAGTATGTATTCTTAATTAAAAAATCCCACTTTGTTTGAATATAACAATTACAACAAGATAAAGATGAAACGATATTGTGTGATTTTAAAGTGTTTTGATACTTACTACTGCGAGTAATAGAGGTAGCATATTTTAACGGTTTTACATTCAATTTATACACTTTTGGATAAATAAAAACCATTAAAAGTTTATTAATTACTTAACAACTATTTTTAGTAAAAGATTTTGTATATATGATACAAAATCGTAATTATAATTAACTCTTGAAGTACACACTGAGTACAGATCGCCCTGGTGTTTTTTTCAAATGCGTTCCATTCTTAAGAACATGTCATTGTTTATTGTTAAATTTTTTTAACAAATTAATTTTGTCATTAAAAAAATTATTAATTTATTTCTTTGTCTTGAATACTGTAAACTTTTAGCAGTAACATGAAGATAGTTCTGCATCGATAGAAATTTTTTTTATACTATTTTTAACTATTGCAGAATATTAAGATAAGGAAAATCTGTGTTTTAATGAAAAATGGACTAGCGCGACCTTTAAAAATAAATAATAAATAAAAAAAGACGTATCTAATTTTTTTTAAACTAATGTTTAAAATCACCTAAACTTCATAAATTTTTAACTTATTTAATTTTTTTTTTTGAAAATGCTATAGAAAGATGCAGTTTTTTCTAATCATGCTAATTTACCAAACTTTTTTGAAATGCTAATTTACATTAAAAGTAAAATTATAATTTAAACAATTCTGGAAAAGGTTATTAAATAAGAATAATAATTTGTTTAAAAATTGTTTAAATAATAATTGTACAGTGTAGTAATTTTGAAAAATTTTAGCTCTGCTGCTTGTAAATTCTAAAATAGGTATTTTTAATTGCTGTTAGTTCGGTAATAGAGAAATTTTAAGAGTTGTTAATTCTAAAATAAAAAATTTTAATAGTTGTTAGTTATCAAACAGATATTTTTTATAGATAAACAAATTTACAACATTTTTCATCATTTCCAGTATTGAATTTTTTTGAACTATTCTTGACCTACTAGTAGTGAAAGAATATCCTACTTATAGTTTTTACTTTTCCTCCTATACATAAAATATATAACTATAGATAAAATTTTTCTTAAGTATCTATGGATAATTTTTTGTTCAAACTTATATAGAATACTTTTTTCAGGAAAAAGTGGTTGTAAAGTAGAAGCAGTATCGTCATTAGTAAAATATATTTTAGAAAATTGTAAATACTTGGAGTTCACTGGATTAATGACTATTGGACAATACGGATATGACATTTCTAAAGGTCCAAATCCAGACTTCTTGTCTTTAGTAGAATGTCGCAATAATGTTTGTCAAGAACTGGGACTTAATAAGAATAATATAGAACTTTCGATGGGAATGTCTTCAGACTATGAACATGCGGTACGTAATTTCGAAAACTTGGCGACTTTACTATTTTATGTAAGCCCAAAAAAACTGCTGTCAAGTGGTAATATACAAAGAGATCCACATTTACAGAAATTACTAAAAACTATTTGCAAAGTTCAAAGATAAAGAGACATTCATTTTTTTAATCCAAAGTTCGTAAAATTTAAAAAAAAATTAAAAACAAAAAGAATTAATTAAGATTGATTTAATTTATTATTTGACTATTTTCTTTATGAATATGAAAGAACAATACCTACTAATTGATTACTAAATAGATACACTGGACAAAAATTCGTTTTAATCCCGAAGCTACTTTGAGAGATAATTAAGTTTAAACTTTTTACTAAGATGATAAAAGTGCTAAGAAAAACTAAAAGTTAATCACCAGGTGGGTCAAATTTTCTCAAAAAATCAATGTAGGCAATGGGTTGTCAATTTTTCTGAAACTTGGGCATTAAAGTTTAAAGTAATTTTTTTTCAAAAATAGCAAAAAGTAAAAAAATTTTTTTATTAAATTTTTTCGGGCATAAGCACCCCTTCGTTTTTTTTGTAACTATGATATTTGGATTCCTTATCTTCTCCAGAATTTTGTAATTAATAAAATTAAAAAGGTGACCTTATGACCAAACTCAACTTTTCGAGTAAAATGCGTTTAAAGTTTGTCATTCAAATTACTGATTTTAAGCGAAAATACCTACAATCATTTTTGTAATAGAAAAGTATAATTTCATTGAAAAATTTTTTTTAAGTATAAAAACCTTTTTTTTTTAATTTGTTAAAACAATTGCACAAAAATTCAATATTTAGTAAATTCTTCCACAATTATTAAAGTGACCTAATGATGGTGTCGAACCAGACCACCGAAATGTCTATTTTATAAATAAGTAAAACAGTGTTTTTCTTTTACCTTTTATACGTCTTCCAAAAACCGGAAAAAATTAATTTACTTTACAAAACAATATTTTTAACCTAAGACTAATTGCCTTATATTTTAAAAACCTTAAAGTGTAAGAAACCCTTTAAATCTAAAAAATTGATTTTTTTGATCATAAGGTCTCTTTTCTCAGACGTGGTCGCATATAGTTTAAAATTTTTTTTATTTTTGAAAAAAAACTGTATTTAATTAAGAAAATTTTGAGAAAATGATTGTTTAAAATAATTTCTTTGTACTTGTCGTGTTTCGAAATACAATATTTTAAATAATAGAATATAGCTATACATAATGATTATTTGTCTTTAAATTTTCTTGATCAGTCTTACTAATAAGATGGAACTTGGCAGCGTTTTTTATTTGTCTCTTAATGTAATATTTATTTGCTTTTCTAGATTGATCTTGGCAGTACTAGTGTCAGAGTTGGAACATCGATATTTGGAGATAGAACAAAGAAAACTTAACTAGAGAATTACTTAATTTTTTTAATAAAAGATTTATTTTATTTTCTGATACATAACGCGGCAATAATGTTCTTTTGCACACCAAACTTAAATTTAGTTTACATATATATTATTATTTAAATAAAAAAAAATTACAGTAAATTTTGTTTGATATATTTTGGTTAGGAAGACAATGGTTTTAAAAAATATAAACATTTAAGACTGCGCATGCTCTTTTTTTCCAAATTTTTTCCATACTCGGCGCTGTTCATCAAGTTGGCGTCAATCGCAAGCCACAAACCATTATATTACCTTTTGTGCACGCGCTTCTAGAAAATAAGCGACAATCATCATATAGTAAAGTCTTTGATGTAGTATTACGAGAAGGAGAAAAGCTTGGACTAAACGCGAATCCTCGGTTTGTAATGAGCGATTTCGAGATGGGGATTATATAAATGACCTCTTTAAAACGAAATTAAATTTATAAAATTTAAAAGTTTTTAAATAATAACAAAGCTTTTAGACTGAGATATCACACTCTTGGAGTAAATTTGTAAATTTCAAATTTCGATAGCAAATATTTCGTCAATTCTTGACCCCAAAACGTTTTTTCAAATTACTCAACTTTGTGCCTAATGCCTATAGGATACAAAATTAACACGAAGCAATACACCCAGTTGCTTTTATTATAATGCTTCATTAATTAATGAAATAAATAAATATAATTAAATATATATAAAATATATAATATATATATTATATAGTATATAATATATAATATATAATAATAATAATATAATAATATAATAATAATATAATTACCTATATATATATATATAATATATATAAATATATATATATATAAATAAATATTTATATAAATATTTAAATATTTTAAATATTTTATTTTTATTTAAAAAATATTTAAATATTTAAATTTAAATATTTATTTATAAATATTTAATAAATGTTGCGTCTCATCATCTTTGAAAAAATTATACGGCAAATATTTTCTGACAACCCAATCGCCCAAGTGCGAAATTAAAAACGGCCCAAAACTGGCCCAGTGACGGCATAGTCAGTGCCTACTCTTGGCAAACAATAGTGGCCCGACTGTCGGGAGGTTAACCGCGGTAGGCCGTCGGCAGCCAATCATCGGCCGATTCTCGGTAAACATTAATGGCCCATTATTGGCTGCCATTACTCCCCAGTGTTGAAAAAATTTAAAAAAAAATATTTTTTATTTAATTAACTAATTAATTCATAATATTTATACAGTTTATTTCCCTAAATTAATCGCAAACTTACAAATATTTGAAAAATTCTTACCGCTCGCGGGGATCGATACCTGAACCTGACGCACCACAGCCTAACACTCTGACCACTCTGCTACTCTGACGTGAAGTCGAGGAAGCAAAAGGGTTCTTATAAGCTACACTACACTGGCCGATACTGTGCCATTATTGGGCTGAGCTACGTCCCAATATTGGCAATTATAATTTGCCATCATAGATACAAAACGATAGACATTAATGTGCCATTCAAGAAATTCAAGAAAACAAAATGGGCCGATCTTCGTCACATCATTGGCAATTGTCTTTTGCCATTAAATATTGAGCAACTTTGCCGTGAATGTGCCATTATTGAGCCAAGCTACGCCCTAATACTGGCAATTATAATTTGTCATCAAAGATACAAAATGTTTGCCATTAAAGTGCCACTAATGTGCCATTAATGGGCCGATCGTCGTCACATCACTGACAATTGAATTTTGTCATTAAAGATTGATCAACTTTGCCGTGAATGTGCCATTATTGAGCCAAGAGCTGGCCCAGTCCTAAAAAATTTGAAAATCTGACCATCGGCGCCATCATTGGCCCATCAATGGGACGTTTTGATCACCAGTAATGGCCCAGTAACTACTGCCAATTCTCGGCAGACATTACTAGACCAATGATGGGCCGTTTTTGCAGTCTTGGCATTTCGCACTTGGGCGCCAATTTTCACTTTAAAAATCTCTTGGCTGAATTTCTATAATAGAAGGAAACATATAATTGATCCAATTTTATTGGTGATAATTATTGAAAAACTAAACATTAATTATCTTGAAAAGAAGATTTTAAAAAACAAATTAAAATAGACATTTTAATAATAGTAATAATAGTATGATAATTATAAATAATACATTATAATAATCGTAAGTTTCCTTTCCGTTAGCAAATTATCTGCATTCATTTGTTTGTTTTGAAAATTAATTTTTGTGGGTTAAGTATTGGCATTTTTTATTTTTTTTAATGTTAAAGTTTTCAATGTTTGTGTTCTATATTATTGTGCAGTGCTGCCAGATTGGAACATTTTTCTTTAAATCTGAAGAAAAAAAAGGAATCTGTGACATTTGAAGAATTTAAAAAATTATTGTCAAAACTTGAAGATTTGTTGAAAATTTTGCGAAGGCTGATTATATAGGTATCAAGTAATAATGAAAATGTTTATAAACATTTAAATAATATAAATAAACCATTTTTAAAGATAAATTAAAATTTTTATTCTTTAAATTATTATGATTAAAAATAATAAATGTAATAATTATTAATTACTATACTAATTGTTACCGTTCCATTTATTATTATGCAAATTAAAAAATTTTATATTTTTAAATATACCTAAACATTAATTTTTGAATAATTTTAGATTCAAAATTTAAAAAATTCATCTATTAACTACATAATTAACTATTCTTGTTCATTATTTTCAAAAATGTCAATAACAGTTTTCGCAAGAATTAAATTATTTTAAAAAATTGTTAATAATAATAATAATTAAGTTATTTTAATTAAGTAAAATTCATTGCAGGAATTCAATTATTTTCAATAATTTTAATGACATTTTTTGGAAGTATTTGATTCTTTTTATAAATAATATTTTTTGCGAGAATTCAATATTATTTTGAATACAATTTTAATTAAATTTTCTCAAAAGAATTCAATTATTTTAAAAAGATTTTTATAAAAATTAAATGACTAATTATTTTTAAATTTTTTGATAACTACTTTGCAAAAATTAAGTAATTAATTACTTTCAAATTGCAAACAGATTCAAACACAGCAATATTTAATTTATTTCTTTATAATTCTTTGTGAAATTTAATTTCATTTATCGTATTTTAGAAAAAATTATAACCAAAATCTGAAGAACGTTTTTTGACTAATTTAAAGATTTCTGAAGGTAAATAAGAAAAATTTGAAGATTTGTCGTTTTAATCATCTAGCAGCACTGTTATTGTATTTAATTCAATTTTTAACTTTACAACCATCATTTGCTCTAAAAGGTAAATACATTTCAATAAGGGGCCGTTCAAAAAATACGTAACGCTTTAGGGGGGAGGGGAGGTCAAGCTATTTGTTACGGTCAGCAGAAAAAATGGCGCTAATGTATACAACATTGCGTTACATGGGGGAGGGGGGGTCCAAATTTCCGAAAAATAGCGTTACGTATTTTTTGAACGGCCCCTAATTTAATGTTAACATTATTTCAATATTATTCAAAAAAGTTATTTGGTATAATTTACATTCAATTGAATTATATTTTTTTAAATTTCTTAATTACAGAATATTTAGTTTTTAACTTTTTAATACTTTTTTAACTTGCAAAATTTTAAATAATGAAATTGTTAAAAATATAATATTTATTTTTCATAATTTTTGACAGATATAATTATTATTTGAAATAATTACTATATTATTAAAGACTACAACATAAATTTAAATTATTAAAATATATTTTACAAAATAGTAATTTAATACAATTTTTATTTCTTATAATTTTTATTACATAAAAATATTGTCTAATATAATGTTTATTTTATAAACTTTTAACGTGTCTTACTTTTAATGTTTTTAATTAATACGTGATTCATAGAAAATTCAACAAATCAATGAAAATCATCTATATTGTCAATTTTTTCATTTAAAAATATTTCAATCAAATTGAAACTATATAATAAACTTTTTTTAATGTAACTCATTTGAATTTTATACTAAACAAATTGAAACTATATAATAAACATTTTTTAATGTAACTCATTTGAATTTTATACATAAGCATGGATTTTATTACTTTAAACCCTCCGTCACACACATGGGAAAAAATTACGACTTTACACACGTTTAGAAGGAATCCTTACCACATTGTAAAATAAGCAACATTACAACATAAACAAAGGAATCAACAAAAATTTAGTTTTAACACAAACTTACAAATATGTAGTAAATTATTCTAAATTATAAAATTAATTTTCGGTCTCAAAAATAAAAATTAATTACACGAATGCACATCTTCGAAGGAATTCCACTTGACATGTAAAAATAATGTAACATTAACAAATAAGCAAAAAAATCATTAAACAATTCATTTTAATTATATTTATAATATAATTTTGTCATTAACCGACAGTGGAACAAAAAATGTTTTGAAAACTTGATTTTTTTATTTAACATAACCTCACTTTTTCGAGTTTTTTCTGGCTTTGAAGCTTCATAATTAAATATTAATTATGTTTAAATTAAATGTTTTTTTTAGAAATGTGTTGAGGAGTAAATTGTCAAAAGGTATAGAAACTGATTTTATTTTGCAATGAGGAAAACAAAAGTTATTTAAAAAATACTGAAACCGCAGAGGGAATGCCTCCCTAGGTGTGTGACGGAGGGTTAAAATTATTATATTAATTTAATTTGAAATATTATATACTACATCTAAAACTTTTTTTTTGATAATTGTGAAACAAATAAAAACCCACTTTTGACTGTGATCCATAAGTTAGTGAATAAAATTATTGAGATTCTCTCTCGTGCTCTTTGTTAAGATGACTTTTTAATCCAAAGGATTTTGCAAAAAAAATATTAATATGTTATTAACTATTGAAAATTTTCAATAGTTAATAACATTAATAAATTTTTTTTGCAAAATCCTTTGGTCTTATGGTTTTTTATATAAAATACTATTAAAATAATATCATTACGACGAAAAAGAATATTAAAAGGTTTTGAGTTTCTTCTTTCAGGAATTCTGACTCATTAACTTATTTATAATATTTTCATTTTATATTTAATTTATTTATTATATATTTACTTATAAAAGAGAAACGATTTTTTGTTCTTAGATGCGTTTCGATGCAGTATTCTGCATCCTCATCAGAAAACAAAACGTCAGACAATATGAAAGTCAGAAATAAATAAACATGCAAACATATAATAATGTTTTGACATAACGTCAAAAAACAAAGCTTGTCATAACTTCTTACGTTTTTAACTTTAAAAGAAATCATATAAAAACAGTAAGAATCAGGTTTAAAATACAGTAAATCCTCATTAACACAAACTTGAAGGGACCAAAAATTTAGCAGTTCATGTTAAAATAATTCGTGTTATCGAGACATTCATAATAAATAACATGAAGTACCATAATTAATAATTTTGTTTTTAGGTCGATATTCGATTGTTTTCTTTCACTCATTGAAATGTAAACAGTATTTTGTCGGTTGGGTGCAGAAAGGTGCCAATTCAGACTAGTCGTGAAAAACGTGCCGTTTCAAAAAACACGTGAGAAACCTGCCTCCCCAGTAAAAAAGGATTTTTTGATATAGCATTTTGGACAATTGAGCAAGCCGTCTGCTCAATTGTCCAAACGGCATTTGGACAATTGGACTGGTTGCACTATTATCCAATGCATTGGGTCCAATCATCCCAAATGTTTTTCGTGGCTAAAAAAATGCTGAATTAAGAAAAAAAGTACTGAAATGTTACAGAAACTTTAGAGAATTCTTAATTCCAGACAAATACAGAAAAATCAGTCATAAAAATACCTTGAGTGAGGAAAAAGAACTAGATTTCTAAAATATCACTTTCTAACTGACAGTGCAATGCTGTACTTGGAATTTAGTTGGCAAAGAAGTGAGGATTCTGATAAAGAGAAACACTTCATTATCCACTCTCGATACTCCTCATGTGGTAATATATGTATAATTGTAGATTTTTAATAATAGTGTATTGACAATAATATTTTATTTTGCTGAATTATCTCTTTTTTAAAATAAGACACCGAAATGTACAATATATTACCACATGAGGAGTATTGAGAGTGGATAATGAAGTGTTTCTCTATATCAGAATCCTCACTTCTTGCCAACTAAATTCCAAGTACAGCATTGCACTCTCAGTTAGAAAGTGATATTTTAGAAATCTTGTTCTTTTTCCTCACTCAAGGTATTTTTATGACTGATTTTTCTGTATTTGTCTGGAATTAAGAATTCTCTAAAGTTTCTATAACATTTCAGTACTTTTTTTCTTAATTCAGCAGTTTTTTAGCCACGAAAAACATTTGGGATGATTGGACCCAATGCATCGGATAATAGAGCAACCAGTCCAAATGCCGTTTGGACAATTGAGCAGACGGCTTGCTCAATTGTCCAAAATGCTATATCAAAAAATCCTTTTTGACTAGGACTTCAGCTGCGATTTAAAAAACATGCCAACTCAGAATTGACGTTCTTTTTTTTTATTTTAGGTTGACATTTGTCAGTACAGAAAAATTTGAAGCAAAGATTATAAAGTTGTACAAAAATTATTTTTTTAGTTGCATTTTGCATAATTTTTATTTTTCTTTGAAGAAGGAATATTTTTACTAATTTATTGAATGAATTTGTTGATTATTTATTATTTGATGGACAACTTCTTTCTTGAACTTAAAATGAAAAAAATAAACGTCAATTCTGAGTTGTCATGTTTTCCAAATCGCAGCTGAAGTGGCAGGTTTCTCACGTGTTTTTTGAAACGGCATGTTTTTCACAACAAGTCTGAATTGGTACCTTTCTGCACCCAACCGATGATTTCTTATATTATTTTACGAAAATACGTTATCATACTAATTGATCAAACAATTAATAGAATTATTACATTATGAAATATATTTTAAGAGGTGGAAAAATAGGTGAAACTATCCCACTCCAAGTTTGATTGTACCAATTTTTACGCGTTAACCGAGCTAAGAACGAAATGAGGACTGCAAAAACTGTTCGTGTTAACCGAGGAAGTCTCTATGGGGCATTCCAGGCCAAATCGGAAATTATTTTGCTTTTGCATCTCAATTTTTTTAAACATTTTTTTTCTTTTAGTACTCTTTGAATTGAGCTACCTTGATTTTTTTCAAATTTTTTCATAAAGCGGTTCAGGAGATACAGATTTTTGAAAAATTACGTTTTTTACGTACATTTTTTTTAAATGCTTATAACTCGGTCAATAATTGATCAAATTGGACGTTTTTATTATGAAAAGTTTTGTTTTCAAGCGTAGTTTTTAATAAAAATATTTGTAAAAATTTTTTAAATAATTTACGATAAAATTAAAAAAAATTTTAAATAAAATTTCATTTTTAACAATGTATGTAAAATCAATCAACTTTTTTCAAAAATTTTTGTAAGAAACTAGCACTAAATTAACAATTTCTAAGCCTTATCCGATCGTGGGCAAACGATGGGACCTATTTATTTTGAAATTTTTAATTTTTATATACACAGTGAAAACGGTAGGCCTAGTGTCATTTGACCAAATCACAATTTTACACAGAAAGTAGGTTTAGTTTAGAGAGACTCAGTCTGAAAACACATTTGCTGTGAAAAATTTGTGTGATTTTGTCAATTGGAAAGTTAGTCATTTGGCCACCACTGCGTATATAAAAATTAAAAATTTCAAAATAAATAGATCCCAACGTTTGCCCACGATCGGATAAGGCTTAGAAATTGTTAATTTAGTGCTAGTTTCTTACAAAAAATTTTGAAAAAAATTGATTAATACATACATGTTTAAAAATGAAATTTTATTTTAAAAATTTTAAAATCTTAGCGTAAATTATTTAAAAAATTATTTAAAAATATTTTTATTAAAAACTACGCGTGAAAACAAAACTTTTCATTATAAAAACGTCCAATTTGATTAATTTTTGATCGAGTTATAAGCATTTAAAAAAAATGTACGTAAAAAACGTCATTTTTCAAAAATCTGTATCTCCTGAATCGCTTTATAAAAAAATTTGAAAAAAATCAAGGTAGCTCATATTAAAGAGTACTAAAAGAAAAAATGTTTAAAAAAAATTTGAGATGCAAAAGCAAAATAATTTCCGATTTGGCCTGGAATGCCCCCTATACAGTTTATATGTATCTCTCTGCCAGGACCGCAATTTTTGTACGTGTTGAGAGAGAATTCGTGTTAACCAAGTACGCGTTAACAATGGTTTACTATAGTAATAAGAACATTATTATATGTTTCCATGTTTATTTATTTCTGCCTTTTATATTGTCTGACGTTTTGTTTCATTATGAGGATCGAAAAGCGTGACAGTTTTAATGTAACTAAATAAATATAAGCCAATAGTCCTTTCTCAAATCACCACTCTTTACCCTTTATATCAATGACATCCTAGACGTTATTAAGTCTAAAGCCCTATTATGGCGCAAATTTGATTTTCATGGTAAAAGCCATAAAAAAACATAAAATTGTATTTTTTGCGTATAACTCGCAAAAAATGCAAAATTTTGAAAAATCTTTTTAACAAAAGTTTTAGATGCGATGAAAATAAACATTTTATGTTCTTATTATTTGCTAAAATCTGTTATTTTGAGAGAAAAATGTAAAAAGCAGTAAATTATAATTTTAATTAAATAATTATTTTAGTAACATTGCTATAGAATTTGAATATGTAAATATACAATTAAAAATATAAAGATTATTTGGAATCTTTTTTTAAATATTTTATATTATACTATTTATCTGAAAAAGAAAATTATGATCCTCGACAATTGGTGTACCCTCGGTAATTGGTGCACGTACCCTATTTAAATAAAAAAATCTTCTTTTCTTAAAAAAGTATTATATTTTCTATTCAATTTAAAATATTAATTTAAATTTTATTTGTAATTTTCAGAGAATTGCAGCAACTGAAATTTTATAATAAAAATGATGGACGATAACGATGGATGAGTCGATATACACCTTATGTACCACACACTCGATCATATCAACCACAAACATTATACCAATAACAAACATGATACGCATTATCCATCACAAACATTCTACAATCAACAAACATCATGCTAACCACAAACATACCATCCATCACAACCATTCTACCCGGTACAACAAATGACATCTACAACACAAACAGCTTATCAACCATCATACGCATCACAGACATTTTACCAACCACCATACTCACCACAAACATTTTACGCACCTCAAATAGCGTACCCCCATAATTATTAATAAATATACATTTAACAAACAAAATGGATAAATTTTTTATTTGTTAATTATAATATTTTTAATTTGTAATATTATTTTATTATAAATCATGAAAAAGTACTTGCATACTTTCGATTTGTCAAATTGCGCAATCGAAATTTGTTGATGTAATAATAATTTCATGAAATAATTAATACTTCTTAAAATCATCATTTCATTCTCCGTGAAATTTTCAATGAAAAAAAATTTGTTTAATAAAATAATTTTCTTTGAATTCTATATAAAAAATAAGTGAATTAGACTAATATTAGTCCAAAAATTGACAAAATTTCTCATTTCTTACATTGGTGAATGAAAAGGAATTTTGGAAAAATGTCAAAGAGCAACAAGCAGTAATAGACGCATAATCATGCCTGAGTTACATAAAATTGTTTTAATAAAAAAAATTTTTCAGTGACAATTTCACGGAGAATGTCTTTTAATATTATGTTCAGGAATTTTAAACATAATTGATAAACGTCTTTTTATTTTAGTGCGAGTTACATTTGAACATCAATCGATCTTGCTTTCATATATAGTGAGCGACCATGTACTATGCTCACATAGGATTTTAAAGAAAAGTCCACAGCAGCATAAAATAGAATGAAATGACTGATAAACTAACTGCTGTGGGAAAGGCCAAAAAGACAGCTCCACATTGGCGAAATGTAAAAAATTCATTTCTATTTCAAAATTATTAGTAAATTACATTTAAGATATAGCAGATAGCAGTTATTCTCTCACGTACTACCCAGATATAAATTCTTTATACGAATTTTGCACAGAAATCAGACCAAATTCATACAAATTTCCTGTACAATTCGTATGAAATTACTAGTAAAATTCGTGTGGTGTTTTAAAACGTTTTTCTGCACAAATATTCGTGCGAATAATGCCCGAATTTGAAAAAAATTCGTTTGGAATCTTGTATGGAAATTCGCACGGAAAATCGTTTTACAATTATTTGATTCAAAAATTTTCGTCCAAGTTTCCGAACGAATTCCATACGAAATTCGGGCGAATTACTAACGAATTATTTATGGAAAATTTATAAAAAATTATGTTTGGAAATACGTATGGAATTCCGCATGCAATGTCAGCTAGAAATTTAAAAAAAATTTCTGCCAAATTTCCTTACGAAATTATTCATAAGAAATTTTTAGAAATTTCTGCACGGGTATAGAATTCAGCATGAAATGTCAGTTAAAAATTAAAAAAAAATTTTGAGCAAATTTCCGTACGGAATTTGAACGAACTTCAAACGGATTTCTTTTGAATTTTTTTTAGAAAATTCTGCACGGAAATTCGTATAAAATTCTGCACTAAATGTCAGCTAAAATTTTTTTTTTTAAAATTATAGGCTGAATTTTCTTACGCAATACGTACAAAATTTAAGCGGATACTACCGCAGGCTTCGTACTCGATAATTACTTTCAAAAAAAGTAGCAAAAAGTAGTTAACGAAAATTAAATGTATGACCATTAAAAAAACTCGTTTTAATACTTCTGGTAGATGTTAGAGACGCATAATAAAGACAAATCCTTTCTTAAAAAATGCACTGCATGAAAAGAATCGAAATATCTCTAATGGCTCTCGAAAAAAAGTCGAATCTTTTGTAAGGATCTTGTAATAAAAATAAACGCACGAAAAAGAGAAATCACGTAGAAATGCGAAAGCATACAAATAATTTCCGAGCGAGTGATAAATAGAACGCGCCTGCGCGATAGACGTAGGAACTAACTCGCGAAAGGGAATGATCCGAGAGTATATCGGCATCCCCTCCAGAGTCACAGCTCCAGGCGCCCCGCCACCTCGCGACTAGCCAATCACGGAACACTAGTACTTCGCGCGACGACTATAAAGATAGGGCCTTCGCACGATCCCGAGACATTCGACTCCACAGAGCTTCAGAGGTCTTACCTCTGCGAGAGTCTTACTCTCGTACTCCGAAGCAACGATCGCAGCACGGCGGCCTCAACGATACGTTCGACGAGTGGTTTAACCCTCACTGGAGTCTGACTCTAGTAAATCGAACCAACGATATTTTCGACGAGCGGTTTTACCCACACTGGAGTTTGACTCTAGTAAGTCGAAATCAACGATACGGTCGGGGAGGGTTTGACCCTCGAGAGAGTCTGACTCTTCCACCGACGCCTTCGACGAAGAAGAGAGTGAAAGAGCAGCACCATTCTTCCGATTTTTCGCTCCCATTTTCTCTTTTGGTTGTTTCTTTCGAGTTTCTTTTTCGAAGTATTCGAATCTCGAGATTCCCCGTTTCCCCCCCTATATAATTTAACCTTGGAGCTTTCGCGTATATATTTTTCGACGTTTTCGCTTTGATATATCTTTATTTTGAAACGCCCGTGCCGTTTTCTTTTTTTTTACGTAGCGTAACAAAAATATCTTTGTAAAGTACTACTTTTTTGCGAACGAACCACCGGGTTCGATTTATTTTTTTTAGTCTTAATCTTTATATTCTAATAACGTTATCATTGTAAATATGTTCGAATACGATAATAAATTCGTTTTGTTTTGTTAAATCTGATAATTTATGAACCCTGATCCGACGAGCTAATTTCCGGCAAGAAGTTTTTCTTACATTCATTACAGATTTTTCTGGCGCCCGAACAGGGACGTACGCGATTAAATTTTATTTAAAATGGCAGACGATAGAATTCCGCTCACCCGTTCCATGATTTGGACGATGAATAAAGTTTCTCTTGAAAACGAATTGCACGAAAGAAACGTACCTTTTCCCGCCGACGCGAATCGCGATCAATTAAGAAATTTATTACGCAACCTTATAGGACACGAATTAAGATCTAACGACCAAAGACAAGACGACAATAACGGAGATACTCTTTCTCATCACGGTTCCCAACAAGGCGACGGTCATAGCGCACACAATGACGGTCAAAACGACAGACTCGGGAACGAACGTAATTTAAATTCGAGACAAAGTAACGCTCAAAATAATTTTCCTCCCAACGAAAAATTTAATTAATGACGGACGAAACGAACAGATAAATTTAAATCGAGATCAAAATAGCAATCGTACTAATGAACAAAGACGTAATAGAGACCCACGACTCGCATCTAGAAATGATATTAGTAGACCTAGCAGTGCAGGTAGTTTTATCGCTGAATCTACTGTACAATCTAGACGCGGTGGGGTTAATCGAAACGAAAATCGACGCGATGATGATAGGGCTCGTCAACGGAGAAATCTCAGACCAGCACAACAAAATCTTACTCATAGAAATAGACCCGAACATTTAAATGATCACGATCATAATCGTCCTCGTTCAGTTGCCGATAATTTTGAAGATAGAGATCGCGATTTTCTAAATTATAATGATGGATACGATAGACCCCGCGAAAGTCTCGCCGAAAAAGTACGCAAATGGGGCGTTTTCTTTGATGGTACGCGTGATCTTCTCGACTTTTTAGAACACGTAGAGGAATTAAGTTTCACCTATGAAATCCCTCTAGACAATTTACTCCATTGCCTTCCTATGCTTTTAAGGGGAAACGCGATTTCGTGGTATAGAAATAACCGGAGAAATTGGCACTATTGGGAAGAATTCGAACGCGACATTAAACAATTTTTCTTACCAGTAAATATAAATCGACAATTAGAGGAAGACATACGTAATAGAACGCAGGGACCCAAGGAAAGTGCGCATGATTATATTACTGCTCTCCAAACCCTTATACGCAGATACGGTGCAATGAGTCTCGATAATGAAATTGAACGATTATATAGAAATCTCCGCCCTGAATATAGACGATATATCAGACGACAAGAAATTTTTTAATGTCTCAGATTTGATACGTTTAACAAACGAATATGAGTTAATTGTTGTCGCAGAGAAAGCGTATAAACCTCCTCCCCCACAAAATTGTCCTTCGCGAGTCGAAACGAATCAATCCAAACGAATAAAGGAAAACGTAGCGAGCGTCGAAAATTATAACCGGCAAGACCATTGCTGGCGGTGTAAGAGACGTGGTCATCGTCGAGGCCAATGTAAGGGAAAACCGAAATTGTTTTGTTCTTGGTGCGGTCAGGACGGGATATTTTTCCGTGACTGTAAGTGCGACAAGCAGGAAAACTATTCACGGACCGACGAAAATCCGGCAGAGATGCGGTCCGACAGCGAAATATTCAGAGCCGGACACCACGCGACGTAAATATAGCCAACGTACCCAAGGACGCTCGTATCTATGAACCAATTAAATTGAAAGACAAAATTTTCTGTGCTTTATTGGATACGGGAGCGAGTCGTTCTTTCATCGGAGAAAAGGTTTACAACGAAATTCGTAAACATGACCTCGCGGATTTAAAACCAATAAACATGATGGCCAGATTCGCCGACGGTCGACGCTCGGATATTTTAGGAACCGTCGACCTTGAAATTTTCTTTCATGGTAAAATATTAAACGTCACTTTTCGCGTATTACCCGACCTTGATTTAGACATGATATTCGGTCTTGATATCTTAAGCGCCGTAGGATATCAATTTGATTACGATAAAATTGCGTCAACAGATGGCGAATCTTGGAGATCCGAAGATGAAAATATCGACGAAGCGCTTAGAGAAATTTCCGAACAATTAAAATCGTTTAACGAAATAAAAGGCCCCACTACAGTTGGTAAACATACTATAAAACTAAAGAAAACCGAACCTATTAATTTGAGTTATTCCCCTCGTAACCCTGCGATGCAGAAAGTAATGTATGACGAACTCGACGATATGCTTGCGAAAAATGTAATCGAGCCTTCAAGCGGTCCTTGGTGCTCTCCTATCGTGATTACTAAACGCAAAGACGGAAGTTATCGATTCTGCATCGATTTTCGTAAAATCAACGCAATATCTGAAAGAGACGCGTATCCGATACCTCAGATTAATTCGACGTTGGATAAATTACGAGATTCTAAATTCTTTTCCAAAATTGATCTGAGAAACGGATATTGGAATATACCACTAGCCGAGGAAAGTAGACCGATCACTGCTTTCGTTGTTCCCGGACGTGGTCTATTCCAGTTCAAAGTTATGCCTTTTGGTCTGCATTCGGCGTCAGCGACCTTCCAACGAATTATAGAAAAAGTTTTAGGACCTGAATTAGGCATTTACGCTTTCGTTTACTTAGATGACGTTATCGTTCTCGGAAAAACCGTCGAAGATCATTTAGAGAACGTTAGGCGTATTCTCAAACGATTGCGAGATGCTAATTTACGTGTAAATCCGGAAAAATCTGAATTTTTCAAACGAAAAATACACTATCTCGGTCATATGGTGGACGAAAACGGTATCCACACCGATCCCGAAAAAGTCAAGTCAATTTTAAATTTTCAAACTCCCAAAAACGTGACAGAATTGAGACGATTCATGGGAATAATATCCTGGTGTAGACGATTCATCCCCGATTGTTCGACCCTAACTCAACCTCTGACGCGTCTTCTCCAGAAGAAAAGTCGATGGCAATGGGGACCAGAACAAAACGAAGTTTTCGAGACACTCAAAAAGAAATTGTCGTCGGCACCAATTCTCGCTCCTCCCGATTTCTCGGTTTCTTTTTGTCTCCAGACTGACGCCAGTCAGTATGGACTTGGAATTGTTTTAACACAAATTCAAAATGATCAGGAAGTCGTTATCGCGTACGCGAGTCGTACTTTGAATAAATCCGAACAAAATTATTCCGTCACCGAGAAGGAATGTTTGGCGATAGTTTGGGGAATTTCAAAAATGAGGTACTATCTCGAAGGATATTCATTTACCGTATTAACAGACCACGCGTCACTCCGTTGGTTGCAAACGATTTCGAGTCCAACCGGCCGACTCGCTCGATGGAACGTATATTTGCAACAATTCGATTTTACGATAAAATTCCGAAAAGGTAAATCTAACCTTGTAGCCGACGCTTTATCCCGCGATCCAAACACAAACGAAAATCACACCAAAGATTTTACCGACGAAACGGCGTTCGTTATTGACGTAAGCGATCAATGTGTTTGGTATCGTGATTTATCGAAAGCAGTGAGCACAAATCCTGACCGATATCCTGATTTTTCAGTAAAAGACGGGTTGCTGTATCGACATTTGCACCATAGTCTTAATTTTACTGACAGAGACAAGGCTTGGAAATTGTGCGTACCCGAACCTTTACGACGCAAGGTTCTCAGTGAAAATCACGATGCCCCTACAGCAGGCCATCTCGGAATTGCAAAGACGATCGCTCGAATAACCGAAAATTATTATTGGCCCGGCATGAATGGCGATATTTCCCGATACGTACGGAATTGCGTTTCATGCCAGGAATTCAAGACGTCTCAAAGCACAATCCACGGTAAGATGGGAACTTGTAACGCCTCCCAACCGTGGGAATACGTTTCGATGGACATCGTCGGTCCGCTAGTACGCTCCTCTCGTGGAAACAAGTACCTCGTAGTTTTGCAAGACAAATTCACAAAGTGGGTCGAATTACACCCTATTAGAGAACAGAAAACCAAATCGATTATTCAAGTTTTAAAAGATAAAATAATTCTTCGGTTCGGTTGTCCGAGAATTTTGATAACCGATAATGGTTCACAGTTTCGCGCCAAAGATTTCGAAAAATTAGTTAATGATTTTAATATCTCGCATCAAAGAACACCTCCCTATTCCCCGCAGTGTAATCCGGTGGAGAGAACAAACAAAACTATTAAAATTATGATTGCGCAATTTATCGAAAAAAATCAAAAGTCATGGGACAATTGGTTACCCGAATTACAATTCGCGTATAACACAGCCAAACACGAGTCAACCCAATTCTCCCCAGCGTATTTAAATTACCAAAGAACACCGCAGACACCGTTCTCGTTAAAAACTAGCGTAGAAAAATAATTCCCTCGTAAAACACCTTCCGTCGAAAAATTGAAGGAAACCCAAGAACTCGTGCGCGTGAATTTGGCGCGTGCTTTCACGCAACAGAGTTCGCACTACAATCGTCGTCGCAAGGATTGGTTACCCGCGATCGGAGACAGAGTCGCTAAAAAAGAGCGCCCGTTATCATCTGCCATTGACAATTTCGCCGCAAAGTTAGCTCCTCGATATTCGGGAAATTACGTCGTTAAAAATATTATAAGTCGAACAATCGTAGAAATCCAAGATGTAACGGGCAAACTGTTTAAAATTCATGTAAAAGATTTGAAGCCATTTCACGCCGCCGAGGAAACGACATCGATAAGTCTCAACGCCTGAAAAAGAAGCATCACCTTTCAAAATTCGTCGAAGCACACACATCTGAAGGAAGATTTCCTTCTCCCCTCCACTTCGCAAAAAGCCAATCAGATCAATTTGTTCCCCTTCTACTACACTCCCAGAGCAGATAGGCTTTATAATACTTCGCCGCCAACATTTTCGCCAGTATTGGAAAATCAGCCCTCCTGAAATCGCCAAAATGTCAGACAGCGGAAAACGATACAGACGTTTTCAAATCCCCAGAAGTCAACGAGTCCATTCCACCCGATGAAAATTTGCCAGATTCAGTCGTCTTAAAACAAATTGACGATATCATCGGTAAGATACCCAACGACAAGGAACAGAAGGAGTTCGAGGAGTTCTACGCGGCCTTCGATACATCGATCGTACCACCTGATGTACATTTTCCAGCAGTCGAAAGCCAAGCAGATATATCACCGTCAAATAGCAACGAGTACGAGCCTACTTTTTCGCATGTTCCGCTTATTTCCGGAATTCTCCCTGAGGGCGAGACATTAAATTGGGAACTTAAACAAATCTACATCCCGTACCGCCCGACGCCTAAAAAACACCTCGAGTATCGACGCAAATTAATCGAGAAAGTAAAATTATCGGATGTCAGCCCCGACTACGAGCTTGTTCCCACCAAACAACACCACGCGGCAAATATTGACGCAAGGGATCCACCTAAAATAACAGTCCAACGAAGAGAAGAGGAAAGATACAAACCCTATAATAAGAACATTACCGTCAAACCACAGCATTCGATGAGCAGCGGAGACGTTTCACGTAGTTCGAAAACGAGACCAAACGATGAGACGAAAAACCAGTGTGCAGAGCAAGGATTAAAGCAAGTCGTTAACGATTGGAAGCGACGTAAGTTCATAAAATATATCGACGGAGTTCGGATGCAGTTCAGAACGTACAAGGACGGTACTTTCAAAAAGTGGGAGAAACCACTAAAGGAGAAGAAATAAAAAAAAAGAAGAAGAATATCTCATTTCATTGTTTTTAATATTTTAATTATTATTCACTTTTTTTAGGTCTCGACGAATTTTTTTATTATTCCACGTTAAACGATATTCGACGATGTCTTTGTAATAAATTTGTTTTCCTTTGAAATTTTATTTTTATATCTTCGATCATAACGAATTGTTTTATACGAAAGAAAACTTTGACGAAAGTTTCCTTCCTCGACGAAAGAGGAGTGTAAGGATCTTGTAATAAAAATAAACGCACGAAAAAGAGAAATCACGTAGAAATGCGAAAGCATACAAATAATTTCCGAGCGAGTGATAAATAGAACGCGCCTGCGCGATAGACGTAGGAACTAACTCGCGAAAGGGAATGATCCGAGAGTATATCGGCATCCCCTCCAGAGTCACAGCTCCAGGCGCCCCGCCACCTCGCGACTAGCCAATCACGGAACACTAGTACTTCGCGCGACGACTATAAAGATAGGGCCTTCGCACGATCCCGAGACATTCGACTCCACAGAGCTTCAGAGGTCTTACCTCTGCGAGAGTCTTACTCTCGTACTCCGAAGCAACGATCGCAGCACGGCGGCCTCAACGATACGTTCGACGAGTGGTTTAACCCTCACTGGAGTCTGACTCTAGTAAATCGAACCAACGATATTTTCGACGAGCGGTTTTACCCACACTGGAGTTTGACTCTAGTAAGTCGAAATCAACGATACGGTCGGGGAGGGTTTGACCCTCGAGAGAGTCTGACTCTTCCACCGACGCCTTCGACGAAGAAGAGAGTGAAAGAGCAGCACCATTCTTCCGATTTTTCGCTCCCATTTTCTCTTTTGGTTGTTTCTTTCGAGTTTCTTTTTCGAAGTATTCGAATCTCGAGATTCCCCGTTTCCCCCCCTATATAATTTAACCTTGGAGCTTTCGCGTATATATTTTTCGACGTTTTCGCTTTGATATATCTTTATTTTGAAACGCCCGTGCCGTTTTCTTTTTTTTACGTAGCGTAACAAAAATATCTTTGTAAAGTACTACTTTTTTGCGAACGAACCACCGGGTTCGATTTATTTTTTTTAGTCCTTAATCTTTATATTCTAATAACGTTATCATTGTAAATATGTTCGAATACGATAATAAATTCGTTTTGTTTTGTTAAATCTGATAATTTATGAACCCTGATCCGACGAGCTAATTTCCGGCAAGAAGTTTCTCTTACATTCATTACACTTTAAAAAGTTTTTCAGCTTTAAAAGCATATAAAATTATATGTAAAAGTGTTCATCACAACGCATTTATTTTTTCTTTCTTAAAAAGTATAATTTTGTACAATCTTTGTTGTTAAAATTGCACTTAATAATTGAATTTAAAAGGATTATTATGTCATGTGGTATATAACCTCTTATTTCTGTTAAAGCAATCACATGATTGGCCTTCAGTTAAACAGATCACCAGATTGGCCCTGGCAAAAATAGCGCGCGCTTTTTTGAAACTAATGTATTTTGTTATATAAAAGAGAAAAAGTATTTTTTTGTTAAAATTATTAAAATGTTAAATTGGAATAATAAACGAATATTTAAAAAACAACATAAACAATATTTAAATATAATTTTATATATATATATATATATGGGCAATTCCACGGGAAATTTTTCTACGACATTTTAGAATCGGTTAAACATATTTTTTTATCGTTCTTGATAGAAAAATATTAATTACGTATTTTTTTATTTTTCCATATTTGCCAAAATTTTCGAGTTATGAATTTTCGAAATTTTGGATTTTTAAAAGTAGACCTATTTTCAATAGCTTATAACTTTGAAAGTATTGAGTTTGGAAAAAAGTTGTCAAAGGAAGAAAGTTTTGGTTTTTCTTCAACTTTTAAAAGATTTAAAAAAAAAATTTTTTTTTTAATTTTTAATAAAAAAAAGATTTTTTTTTATAAACAAATTAATTTTTTTTAAATTTGGGCGCGATTTTTTTTTATTTTTTTTTTATTTATTTATACCTACTAATATACAAAAAAATTTCCAAAAAGATTCGAGATGGGCCGACTCGTAGTTTTCGTTCCATAAATTTTTTATAGAATGAAAACTGTGAATTATAAGTCTAATAGCTTGTAACTTTGAAAGTTTTGAGTTTAGAAAAAACTTGTCAGAGAAAGAAAATCTTGGTTTTTCTTTAACTTTTATGTACTTTAAAAAAAAATTTTTTTTATTAATTTTTAAGAAAAAAAATTTTTTTTTTTTATAAACAAATTAATTAAAAAATTTATAGAACGAAAACTATGAGTCGGCCCATCTCGAATCAATTTGGAAATTTTTCTGTATATTAGTAGGTATAAATAAATAAAAAAAAATAAAAAAAAATCGCGCCCAAATTTAAAAAAAATTAATTTGTTTATAAAAAAAAATTTTTTTTTTATTAAAAATTAAAAAAAAAATTTTTTTTTTAATCTTTTAAAAGTTGAAGAAAAACTAAAACTTTCTTTCTTTGACAACTTTTTTCCAAACTCAATACTTTCAAAGTTATAAGCTATTGAAAATAGGTCTACTTTTAAAAATCCAAAATTTCGAAAATTCATAACTCGAAAATTTTGGCAAATATGGAAAAATAAAAAAATACGTATTTAATATTTTTCTATCAAGAACGATAAAAAAATATGTTTAACCGATTCTAAAATGTCGTAGAAAAATTTGCCGTGGAATTGCCCATATATATATATATATATATATATATATATATATATATATATATATATATATATATATATATATATATATATATATATATATATATATATATATATATATATAGATATATATATATCTAGACATCAAAATTTGACAAAAAATATCCGCTAACCCCAAAATTTAGGTCAATTTTAAGGGCAGTTTTGACCTAGACGTCAAAATTTGACAAACAATTTCAGCTACCCTCAAAATTTAGGTCAATTTTGAGGGCAGTTGTGACCTACGCATCAAAATTTGACAAAGAATTCCCGCTACCTTCAAAATTTAGGTCAAGCTTAAGGGCAGTTTTGACCTAGACGTCAAAATTTGTCAAACAATTTCCGCGCGCAGACTTAATGATGAGGTGAAGTTTGCCATCTGACCTAACAATGTAAGGTAATTTTTAAATTGTGTTTGCTCTTACACCTATCATTTTGACCTAATTTTGACGTTTTTTTTACTCTGTTATTTAGTTACGTGATAATCTATGTGTAATTTGACTTTTATTTAACTACAACTTAAAAAGGGAAAATAAAGGACAATAAACGTATCTAGGATACGTCAAAATCTATTTAAAATTTAACGTCTTTTTAACCTACAGTGTAAAATCGGTCAAAATATATGTCAAAGTTTAATCTAATTTTTGACATATAGATAAAAAAAGGTCCATAACGATTGTTACATTACGTCAAAATCTATGTGTATTTTGTCATATATGTATTGTATGTAATTTATTGAGATGCATTCATATTAAGAAAAAATTACTTTAAATTTATAAAAATTAAAATAAATATAAAAATAGAGGAGGGGGGTTGGCGCGCGAAGCGCGCAGGGGGGCAAAGCCCCCCTAGTATATATATATGTATATATATATATATATATATCTATCCCTATAATATAAAATCATTTCGCCGCCGCCGCCGCTGATTCAGTCATTTCTTAAGGGCCCCTTAGAAAGGGCACATAGTCAAGGTTGGCCCATCGTCAGAAATAAGTTACATATGACCCATATTCAGGTCAATTTTAAGGGCAGTTTTAACCTACAGGTCAAAAATTGATAAACTAATCCCTCTGCCCTCAAAATTTAGGTCAGTTTTAAGGGCAGATTTAACCTACAGGTAAAAAATGACAAACTAACCACTATGCCCTCAAAATTTAAGTCAATTTTAAGAGTAGTTTTGATTAAAAGTCAAAAATTGACACACTTATCCCTCTGCCCTCAAAATTTAGGTCAATTATAAGGGCAGTTTTAATCTACAGGTCAAAAATTTACAAACAATTCCCTCTACCCTCAAAATTTAGGTCAATTTTAAGAGCAGTTTTAATCTACAGGTAAAAAATTGACAAACTCTGCTCTCAAAATTTAGGTCAATTTTAAAGGTAGATTTAACCTACAGGTAAAAAATTGACAATCTTATCCCTCTGCCCTCAAAATTTATGTCAATTTAAAGGGCAGTTTTAATCTACAGGTAAAAAATTGACAAACTCTGCTCTCAAAATTTAGATCAATTTTAAAGGTAGATTTAACCTACAGGTAAAAAATGGACAAACTAATCCCTCTGCCCTCAAAATTTATGTCAATTTAAAGGGCAGTTTTAACCTACAGGTAAAAAATTGACAAGCAATTCTTTCTGCCCTCAAAATGTAGGTCAATTTTAAGGTCAGTTTTGACCTAAATGTCAAAAATTCACATACAATTCTCTCTGACCTCAAATTGTAGGTCAATTTTAAGGGCAGTTTTAATCTACAGGTCAAAAATTGACAAACAATTCCCTCTGCTTAAAAAATTTAGATTAATTTTAAAGGCAGTTTTAATCTACAGGTCAATAATTGACAAACAATTCCTTCTGCTCAAAAAATTTAGGTTAATTTTAAAGGTTGATTCAACCTACAGGTCAAAAAATGACAAACTAATCCCTCTGCCCTTAAAATTTATGTCAATTTGAAGAGCAGTTTTAACCTACAGGTAAATTGACAAGCAATTCCCTCTGTCCTCAAAATGTAGGTCAATTTTAAGGGCAGTTTTGCCCTAAACGTTAAAAATTCATAAACAATTCTCTCTGACCTCAAAATGTAGGTCAATTTTAAGGGCAGTTTTAATCTACGGGTCAAAAATTGACAAATAATTCTGTCTGCTCGAAAAATTTAGTTCAATTTTAATGGCAGATTCAACATGCAGGTCAAAAAATGACAAACTAATCGCTCTGTCCTTAATATTCATGTCAATTTTAAGGTTAGTTTTAACCTACAGGTAAAAAATTGACAAACAATTCCCTGTGCAATCAGAATGTAGGTCAATTTTAAAAGATTTGGACCTAACTGGAGAAAATTGATAAACAATTTCCGCTGTCCTTAAAATTTAGGTCAATTTTAAGAGCAGTTTTTATCTACACCGTAAATATTGTCGAGAAAACTCCTTCTGACCTGACCTTCCCTCAAAATATAGGTCAAATTTGACATATTTTTAACCTACTTATCAAAAAGGCAAATTAATTAGGATACTTCAAGAGGTCGTTACCTTATATTAAAATTTGACAAAATTCTTTACCTATAGGTTAAAAAAAGCTTGACTTAAAATTTAATAGTAAGTTTAAATCAATAAAAGATGTTATAAACTGACATCTATTTTTAAAAATTTTATTAAAATTTATTTTCCTTTAGAGGGAAACATAACCTCAAACTTAGTTTAAAAGTTATAGGTGAGGGAGTAAAAAAAACGCCAAAATTAGGTCAAAATAATAGGTGGGAAAGCAAACATAACTTTAAAAATAAATAGAGTCAAAATATAAGTCAAAATATAATCTAATTTTTCACATATAGGTTAAAAAAAGGTCAATAACAATTGTTTCATTACTTCAAAATCCATGTGTACTTTGTCATATACTTATTTGAAATTTATAAAAAGTAAAATAAATATAAAAATACAGATAGGGGGTTGTATGTTATGATGCATTCATATGCACGGAAAATTTTTTTTCATTTTTTTTCTATGGATGTGTCAACTAAAGAAATGGATGTGATAACTTTAAAATGGATATCCCGTATTTTTCAATATATATAGTTGTCCCAACCATGCAGTTCTTTCCGTGTAAGAAAACATTATTTTAAAGTTATAAAAATTTTAATTAAAATAAATATAAAAATAGAGATAGGGGGTTGGCGCGCGAAGCGCGCAGGGGGGCGAAGCCCCCCTAGTATATATATATATATATATAATATTATACATTATTTAAAATATATATATAATAATTATAATTATTATTCTTTAATCAAATGTATAAATAAATAATGTATATATATAAAATATATAAACAAACAAACAAAAATATATTTTTTTATTTAAAAAAAGTAACATTTTTTACAAAAAATTCAATTGTTAATAATAATTTTTATAATATTTAAAAGAAAATTTAAAGAAAAAATTTTCTCTTAATAAAATTCATTACAAGAATTAAAAATTAATTTTAACCCCTTGACTGCCGATGGCAAAGATCTTTGCCATTTCGGACTTTGCTCTGACTGCCGGAAAACTGACAATCTTTGCCATGATAAAAATTGATGTAAAAAAGTCAAAAATGGCTAAAAATTAAAAATAAAATGATTTCTTAAAAGTCAACGCTATGTAGAATGCGACGCACGTTTCTGTTTTTAAATTCCATAAATTATAAAAATGTTATAAATTTTTAAAAACAACACTTTTAGCAAATTTTTCAAATTCTTTGCCATAGACAATACAATGCATTTTTATTTTAAAAATGTCTAAAATTGCCTGAAATCTATTACTCGGGGGTTTTCGGGGTCGCTGATTATACGAATATGATGTCAGTTTTTCAAAATTCAAAATGGCGAATCCAATATGGCGGACGACTTTTTTAAAAATTGTTCCAAATTACCTGAAATTTGTTACTCGGGGGTTGTCGGGGTCTCTGATAACGAATATGATAATGCTTTTTCAAAATTCAAAATGACGGATCCAATATGGCGAATGACCTTTTTAAAAATAAATCCAATTTACTTGAAATTTGTTACTCGGGGGTTTCCGAGGTCGCTGATTACGAATATGATGTCGGTTTTTTAAAATTCAAAATGGCGGATCCAATATGGCGGATGACTTTTTTAAAAATTGATTCAATTTACATGAAATTTGTTACTCGGGGGTTGTCGGGGTCGCTGATTACGAATATGATGATGATTTTTTTAAATCCAAAATGGCGGATCCAATAAGGGCAGACATTTTTTTAAAAAATTTTGGATTCGCTTAAAAATTATCATTTGTGGGTTTTTGTGGTCGCTGATTACGAATATGATGTCGGTTTTTCAAAATTCAAAATGGCGGATCCAATTTTACGGATGCCTTTTTTAAAAATTGATCCAATTTACATGAAATTTGTTATTTGGGGATTGTCTGGGTCGCTGATTACGAATATGATGATGATTTTTTTAAATCCAAAATGGCGGATCCAATAAGGGCAGACATTTTTTTAAAAAATTTTGGATTCGCTTGAAAATTATCATTTGTGGGTTTTTGTGGTCGCTGATGACGAATCCGATGTCAGTTTTTAAAAATTCAAAATTTCGGATCTAATATGGCATACCGTGGAGATTTACTTTACCTATGAACTTATTGGAAAGGTGTAATGCGTTAGGACATTTCAATGGAATTTTAATTTTTGCACGCTCTTTATAGCTGTTCTATGAAACCAGTTTTTGTAAAATTTGTTCTGCTTTTATGATAAAAACAAATTTTTTTAAAAAAAATGTCCGCTATATTGGATCCGACATTTTCAATTTTTAAAAACAGACATAAGGAGTTGGGTCGCAGGACCTCAGTTCTCGAGAATTTTGTTTCTTTTCTTAATTTCCAGCATTTTACAGTAACCGATTCAAATTGTCGACAGATGGCTTAATTGCATGGTATCCAAGTCGTAATGCATCCATTGATAAAGCGTTTTCATTTATAATTTTAATGTTCTCCCTTTTCGGCACTTGGAGGATGATCGTTTTGTAGTCGTTCACTCTTAATCGGCCTTGCAACTTCACTAATGCTTCAAAATAGCGAATAGTGAAGCATTTTTGCACGACGTCTCATTTTCGTACATAAATATAAATTCACATTTTTTTTATGAAAATGGTGAACTGACGTATTCTATTTGGTTACTACGCCTTGCATAGCTGAAAAAAATGAGAAAACAACTAAGTTTCATTCAAAACAAAATGTGCACTTCCACATGGTGCTGTCAATGCATTCTTAGTACGCTCTGCGCTTGCGCAGAGACCAACGAAGTCTAAGATCGCGAAAAAATAAAGTGTTTGACTATATCAACCGCACGGTCGATGAAGAAGTTTTTACCCTTTCTCTTGTAATTTCCACATGTTGAAGGTCCAATCGCTAACATGGAACTTCTTCATCATCCGTGCAGTTGATATACTTAAACAGTTTATTTTTCGCGACGCGTCAAAAATGCTGTTTTACAGGTCATTTTAATTAGTTATTTTACTAATTGATTTTTATTGCTCATAGCCAAAAATGATATTTTTGGACAGTTTCAAACTCTAATTTTCCATTTTTGTAGGAAAAGTGTAAAAATGTTAATTTTTGTAAGAGAAATGGTTGTTACAAAAGTGCGATTTTTGTGTTTGGTTTGTTTACCTTTTGGTTTGTTTACATTTCACAACTTGGACATACCCTTAATAAACATAAAACTTAGCATCATTTTATCAAACACTTGCACCAACCAAACAAATACATAAGTAAATCCACTCACAGGACTGCACTTCTGCCAACCACAAGTTACTAAACTTGTTTATTTAAGATTATATTAAACTAATAATTTTTTTTACAATTTATAATAATAAAAATTTATTATTATTATTATTGTGATATAAAATAATTTTAAAACATGTCATATTGTCAAAAAGAGAAAATTGCAAAATAAATTTTTAATAAAAGAAGCGCCGCTTGATAGCAGCAGCTAATGAATGTTTTTCTTAAATAAAAGTTTTCTATCTCAAATTACAATAAGATAATTAATTGTTACCAAATGATTAATTTTTTTATTCATTATTTAAAATAGAGAAAAAAATTTTATATCAATCTAAAAGTTGAATAATATTTTTTTATCCCACATGTACAAAAATGGAGCTTTTAGATAGCTGACGACAGGGAGTAAAGTCACTCATTTGTTCGATCATATGAAAATGGCACCTATTTTCTCCCATGTGCAAAAATAACAGTTTATGCCATGCGTTATTTTTTTTGTTTTATTTTTTAAACAAATGTTGATAATAGTTTAATGCAACTTCCTTTATTTCTTTAGTTTATTTACAAAAAATGCTTAGAATTTATTTACATTTTTTTATGTAAATAATTTTAAAAAATAATTTACATTTATAAATTTTTAATTCAATTTCTTTGATTGTTAAACTTAAATTTAATTGTATAACACATTGTTTATATATATTTAAAAAACAATTTTCAACTGTAGAAAAATTATTTTCTTATTCTAATTTTAATATTTAATGTTCAATTTTTTGTAATTAATCTTTGTAATTAATTTGTAATTAAATTTTAAAGGAATAAATTGTTAAATAATTTTTTTAGATGTTATTAATATAATTTTTGAAATTAAAATCTTTTAAAATAAGAAAAAAACATTTTGTTAAATATATTCACGTACGTTGACAAATTCATTTCAATTATCTTTTGTTTTTTTAATTTATACATTGTTTTCTATTATTTTTTCTGACATCAATGTCATTTTTATTTTTTAGTATTTTTGTTATTTTTATATCAATTTTATCAAAAACCAAAACGCAACTTAACCTATTCTTATCACACTCACCCACTCAAAATTTGCCAGTGCCAGGGCTTCCGTTTCCAGTTCCCTTTGTCCATACTGACTGATTCCCCATTAACGCCCCACCCCTTTAAATCCTTAATCTGAATCTTCATCCCTATCCTTCTTCATTTCTCCCCATTCACCCGATCATATATTCCAACCTCAAGCACTCGTCCATTACATTCTATCACGCACCATTTTACCCCATCCACCCACACACATTCCCTACCCATTCTTACTGCTTTTCCATTCCTTCTTTCGATCCATGCCTTCTCTCCCAATAACCATCTTATTCTCCTTTCCCTACAGGTTCTATCCTCATCTATTCTCTCTACAAATCCTTTCAACCTTCCTTTCATCCTCATAACCTCCTCTTTCTCCTCCTTACTTCCCAGTTCTACTAACCACATCCTCGGAATTCCATTTGCATCCATACTCATCGCTTTCATCTGCCTAATATTAATTTTCACCCCGATCTTTTCAGCCAGTCTCCCCACATCTCTTCTTCCTTCACTTAAACCTGCATTCATACCCCTAATCATTATATTTCTTTTTCTTTTATCCTTTTCCATCCATTCCACTCTTCTTTCCAACTCATTCACCTTTTGTTCATAATATACACTTCCACTCTCCTCACTACACATTTTTATCCCCTTTTTTAACATAACCTCCATTTTCTCAGCCTGTTCCTTCTTCTCTAAAATAAATTTTTCCAAATCATCCACTCTTTCTCTCATACCTTCCAACTCACTCGCCAACCTTTTCCACTTTTCCTGCATCCTTTCCATTTCCTTATCTAATTCATCAATCTCTTTACCCCTCTTATCACCTAATTCACACACCGTTACAAAATTCTTCCACACTCTCTCATAACGCTCTTCCATTGCCTCATTCAACATTTCCACTAGCTCCACCAAGTCCATACAGTCTTCACACCTTTCCATTCTTCCCAAACCCTCTTTTAAATATTCGCGCCTTTTCCTCACTCTCTCGCACACTACTTGAATCAAATTCAGCCATTCCAGAAATCTTCCTTATCATTCAATATTTTTCAGTGTCTCTCTCTCTTTTCTCTCACTTCAAGCAACCTAACCTCACAATATTCATTTCTCTTTTTTACCTTTTTTATCACTCACACTTACCCACTCGCACACATACACTCTTTTTACTTTCACCACTACTCTTTCCTTTGTTATCTCAAACACTACACTACCCACCCTTCAATAAAATACTCAAAATTTTGACAAAAACTCCTAACCCTTTACAAACGCGTGCACAACTCAACGGTACCGGAAACGGAAGCCCCTATTTCAATTTACATAATTTTTATTTTACAATAAATTAATTTCATATAAAATTATTTTAACACATATATTGTTTGACATAATATTATTCAATTTACATTTTTTATTATTAATTACTTTCTGTTATAAATCTTTGTTTTTTCTCAAAATTTATATTTTTTATTTTTGAGTTTAAAATAATTTGTATATATATTATGAAATTTATAGTTTTTAAATTACAATTTCTGAAAATATTCCCTATAGAAGCTGGTACATGGGACGTCTTAAAGACAACCTTAGGAAAATAATGAATTAAGGATTATCACCTGTAATTTATCAAAATTATTTATACTAACTAAACTTGAACAATTTGTTCATAATATCAATTTAATAATCTATGATTTTTTCAGCATTTTTTACAACGTATTCTTTTAGAAATAATTAAAAATAAATAACTGTTTTAATATATATGTTCTTATGGGAGCTTACACAAATTATCGCAACACATAACTTAAAAAAATACAAATTTTGTTCTGCACACTTAAAATTAACAATATTCCTTATTTATTTTTATGTTTCTTTTGTATCATAATTATATTTTTCACTTGTTTATTATAATTTTTGTGTTCTCAACACTATAAAATTTGAGGATAACCTCTCACAATATACTTATAATCAGTCATTCCAAAATATTTGTTTAGTAATATTGCAGTGATTTTTAACATAATTTCAGAAAATTAATAAAATATATTTATTACGATATAAGTAATGAAAAAATTTTAATTATTAATTTTTACATCTTCTTTGAATGTTTTTTTCTTTCAATAAACTAAAAATATAATTTTTTTATTAATATTATGAAAATGGAATTTTTGTTCATGTTGCAAATATGCAAAATTTTACATGGGAGTAATGGGAACAACCCTTTTGCCCCTCACCACCACAGGGACAATCCTTAATTAATTTCCTTAGTCTATGTTGTCCTAAGGATGACCTAAAAGTTCAGTATATACGTTTCATTTTGAGAGGATAAAATATTTCGGGTTCATATTTGGAGAGATGATATAGGAATAGTTTCCGAGGAGTGGCCCTCTCGCTTTTTTTAATAATTTTCAGATCAAATTATTTTATTAACGATTGAAAGTGGAGTAATTTGAGGTTAATACATTTCCCTCAGTTCAACTCGCGACCACTTATGAGAATTAACGCAAACCTCCTTGACCACTGACACTTAGATCCACTTGTATGTTTGTTTGCCGCTATATTGTCTCTCAATTTCGCTAAAAATCCAACTTTCCTATTTTCGTTTTTCAATATTTATTTCAAAAATTACTTTTAAATTTTGAAAATATTCTTTATCATCATGGATTCATCTAATTAACATGATAAATCGGAACTAAATATCTCTAATTATTTAGAAGTGATACGACATGCGGGAAAACACTTTTTGGGCTTGATTTTTTCCGGAAGCTCGTAATATAATTTGTTGGCAGGACAAACTTAAATAAAACTCATATATTTTAGATTATAACAATAGTAAGAGTTTATTGAATATAACACAGGCCGACAAAATTTTGGCGAATCTCAGAACCTAGAATATGACAACACCTACTTTACTAAAGGTTTTTTAACTGTTGAATCCTAACCTGACATAAGAATTGCCCCATCACGTCAGGTTTTTAATATATTCTAACCTAAAAGTGCCAAAAACACGTTTTTTGGAATTTTTGAAGTCCTGTAAAATCAAGAGAACATTTTTTTCTGAAGGTTATTTGCGGCATCTGAAAGTAATATTATTTCCCAGCCTTTTGAAAATTGAAAAAATCTTTATTTCTTAATGAGATATCGTCATTTCAGTTTCTTGAATCTTGTTAATGTACTAATATTTACCAATTTACCACATTAAAAAAATTCAAAACGACGTTATCTCAGTGAAAAATGAAGATTTTTTTCAATTTTCAAAAGGCTATTTAAATGAAAATAATATTACTTTTAGATGCCGCAAATAACTTTCAGGAAAAAAATGTTCTCCTGATTTTACAGGTCCTTAAGAAAAATAATTTCGCTGACATTGTCTGTTACTTTTCCAAAAGATATTAAATCATAACTTAAATGTTGCAATTATAAAGTATGTTATATTTTTACCGATTTCGAATCATTGTCTTTGCACATATTTATTTTCACAGTTACTGTTCCTTCGTTTTTTGTTGATGCATCATTCGCGATATTCACAATATCCCCAATTTATCTGTGTAAATTTACCAATTTATATTTCGTTTCAGAATATAAAAGAAATTATAATCTAAAACATATTTATTTCCTCATATCTGTGACTTACGTTCACTGTCTAAACACAACACTAATTTTTCTGTACCTGTATTTACTTTAACATATTATTAATGAAAATTATAAAATCTTTCGTCTTTTCCTGTATTGTGTTTCGTTTCTTTAATTTTGTAATTTATTGCCTTGTACCAAGCCTTTTTACATTGCGAACACTTTTTTACATATTTCAACCAATTAATAATTTAATATATAATTTTTTCAAATTATTTCATTAGACAATGTCTTCTATCATTTGTCCTGTGTGTTTGGATTTACTGACATCCAATGATTCTTACACTACACCCTGAGGACATATCTTTCATTCCCACTGTATTTTATATTCTTTAAGAAGGTATTTATAAAAATTATTAGAGTTGTGCAAAAAGCTTGAAGCTCAAAGCTCGATCGAGGTTTTTCGATCTTTTCATTTTTCGAGCTGAGCCGAGCTGTGTAAAAAGCTCGAAAAGTTTCGAGTACTCGAGTGAATTCGTGTACTCGATACATCCAGCGGGCTTAGGCTCGGCTCTGCTCAACTCGAAAAAATTTTGGCTCAGCTAAGTCTCGACATTTCGAGCACATCTCTGAAAATTATAATAATTATCCTTTTGTTATTATAATATTACATAAACAATGGTTAACACAAAATTGTAATAATTTCTAAAGTAATGAAATGTTTATAATGATTTTATGCTTATTTTAAACTTCAATTTTTATGTCCCAGCATAAAATCCCCTTACAATATCCTTAAAGAATCCTCTAGAGATTCTTTGAAGGTCTTGTGTAGGATCCCGACCGTTATCCCGAATGGGATATTAGAACAGGGTTTTTTTGTGCAGGTTGCGATGCATGAACCTCAGCTATTAAATGTTCCTGTAAAGGTTCCTGTACAGTAAAGCTTGCATGACAATTGACATGAAACTTTGTAAATGTTACTGCACATAAACCTTAGCAATTTTGTAAACTGTTGGTACTTAAATATAAGGGTCAAAATAAGTGAAACCGGCCACTTGAAAAATTTTTGTCTCCAATTTTCAAGTTATCTATGATTTTTGGTAGATATATGAGTACACTTTTTCCCCCTAAAATATTATTCAAAAAAAAATTTATTTTTGAAGTAATCAGATATTGAAGTTTTGGGTCATTTTATTTTTATTTTATTATTACTTTGAAACAAATAAAGATAATTAGGTAATTTTTTTTTAAATTAAAGCTTAAAGTGTATACTTTATAAATGAAATGAAGCGATTGCTAAAAAATAAAAATTTATAATTGTTATTAACAATTCTTTTAAACAATTGCAAATTGAAGAATGTTCTCAATGTTTTTGAAAGATTAAGTTACGATATATTGATGCGCAAAACTATAAGGATTCATTTAAAAAGAAAGAAAAATGAATAACCTCCAATATTATAGAAATTATGTAAATTTTTCTGACAAAACGCAGGCGAAAATTGACTCAAGTTCCTGGAAAAAGATAAAATTGCAAACGAATAAAAAAGATCTTCTTTTGATTTGTTAGAAACTTCACATCTGTTAAGAATATGAGAAATGATATATGGGCAACCCTCTATCACAAAATATCTACGGACGAACAACCGCAGCACGAAAAGTGTCCAGTCGGAGTCGATTCTTGGTGCTCTTGGCAAAAGAGCAAAGCGTTAGGCACTCTTTTCTCTTATCAGCATAAGCCTGCTATGCATAAAGATGTTTCTGAAGCTATCAAGCCCATATACAAAGACTTGAGCTCCGACGATCTTCTGTCTTGTTGCTTAGGCGGATACACTCAAAATCAAAATGAGTCTTTTAACTCAGTCGTATGGGCCATCGCTCCAAAATCGATGTCAAGCGGAAAGAAAATTCTCGATATAGCGACTGATACCTCCACCACCACTTTCAACGAGGAATTCCTCGTTGAAGTGTATTCGGCTTATTTTCCATCTACGATGCACTAGGTATAACAGTTTGGCGTTTTTTACTCGACTTCTGTATGGAATCGGACGCAAATCGCATTAAGGCCGCTGAACACTCGATTTCAGAAGTCGAGAAAATGTCGAGACGCAGTATTACTTCGTCGAGAAAGGAACAAGAGGACCAAAATTCTAATTTGGAAGGGCAATTGTATGGTGCTGGGATAGCAAAGTGAAGGTAAAAAATTATTACAGACCATATTATCATGATTTCAAAAAGTTGTAGTGTTCTTAAACTTTAACTGCGATTTTCTAGAAACCACATTTTTGAAATCTGCACGCAGTAGAACTCGAAGAGTTTTTATCCAAATAACTTGAAATTTTATTTGTAACTTCTTAATTAGATTATCTAAAGAAGTACTCACGATTTGTACAGTGGATGAAAAAAATTTTTTTAGAGATATTTGAATAGCGATTTTTTAGTCAAAAAATAAATTTTTTTTCAAAGTCATGCCATTTTTCGAAAAAATTTTATAAAATTATAATCGTGTGTACTTCTCTAGATAAACTCGTCTAGTTTTTAAAAAAAAATTTGTATGCTTGCAGATGATGGTGCAGGAGACTTCTACTGCGTGCAGCGGAGCCACATTTTCAAACATCACTTTATATTTATCGACCGAAAGCCGCCATTTTGTTTAATTTTGCCAACAAACAATTTTTTTCATATACCTGACGAGTTGCTTAATTGATCTTTATAGTATTTGTTAATGTTTATTCAAAAACCTGCTCAGAAAAAAAATTTGAAAAAGCCTATTTTTTAGGCCTCCAACCAGATGTAACCCCTTAAAAAGAACTAGAGTATGTCCAATTTGCCGCGAAAGAGTTTTTCAACAACAACTGCTAAATTGATTGAACTGCATGTCGATTTTGATGATTTGCAAAGAGTTATTGAAAAAAGTGAAGAATACGATGAACAGTGTTTCGAGCTAGAAGAAGAAATGAATAATCAGAGATTTCTTTTTCAAGAGTTTGTTTATTTCTTTTTTATTTATAGCTTTAAGTTTATCCTTTTCTTGTAAAGTAAAATAATGTAATGTCTGGATCTTAAAAGGTCAAAATCGATAACACACCGTCAATAAGTTGTCCTCTATAGATAAAATTTTGATATACAACTACAGTTGGCATGTCTGACCCAGGTCTGTCCATATATGGCTGCCAATATATTGGCAGTTTAAGTTGGATAGAAGTAAAATAGAAAAACATTTGAAACAACTTAAAAATTCTCGTAAATTAAATCAAATGTTGAAGACAATGAATTTAACATGCAACAGAAAATTAAAAAGATTATTAAAGAAACAGGTAATAGTTATAATAATTAAAATATATTATATATATATAATAATATAAATTTAAATTTAAAGTACGAAACTTTACCAGAGAACCTGAAAATAATTCAGAATTTTCTTTTCTGTAATTTTTAAAAATTAGTTTAATAGTAATTTCTGAAATGTTCTCAACATCTTACAAAATTTATAATGATTATTTTCATTTGCTTTCCTAACTTTTGCTTTTATTCGCCATAGAAGATTTCAGTAGTTAAACCTGAAAAATTTCGAAATTCGGAATTGAATTTGGTGCGCAGTTGACCGTTGCGCACCGATCGACTAACACTCCTTATAGATTTCTGTTAAGAAACAGTTGCTGTTTACTTGTTTTAGATTCGATGAAATATACCGGACTTCTGATTCCGGAGACTAGAGTTCTAATCCAACCGCTGTAAATTTTTTTTCTAAAATTGATTTTTTATTTTACATTTCGAATAAAATAAAATGTGTTTGTGTGAGTAATGGAAAAAAAAGAAAAGAAAATAATTTTTTTTCGTTTTTCTTACCTCAAAATTTTTCAGAAACTGTTCCGTAATTTTTCATAAAATGAGACTTTTTGAGAATGTCATAGGGTAACTCAACAGAATGTGTCCAAATACTTTGGAATATTTCCAAAATAGTTTATTGCTTATTGAAAAATACAACTTCGAATTAATGCTGAAATTGTCGCTATATTATGTGTTACTAAATTAAGTTTCAAGAAAGATGACCTTTCCTCCCATATAAATTTAATACAATATTACTGGGCTTCAACTTAGAAAATGTTGTAAATGAAATGTCTATTTAAGATGTAAAGAGATGTAAAAAGGGCGTCTCTAAGACGTCACTTTGACATCTTTTGAGCGATACATTTTGTAATGATGAAATTAAAGTTAAATGGCAGAATACTACAAGTTTACGGTTTCGTAACTAAGAAAAAACAAATGAACATCTACTACATATTAATAACATTTGAACATCTACTAAAAATTGGAAACAATTGAGCATCTACTACATATTGAATACAAATAAGCACCTACTACAAATTGAAAACAAATGATTAGCTACTACATATTGAAAAAAAATGAGCACCTACTACATATTGAAAACAAATGAGCACCTACTACAGATTGAAAACAAATGATTCTCTCCTACAGATTAAAAGCAGATGAACATCTACTACAGATTGAAAACAAATGAACATCTACTACAAATTGAAAACAAATGATTAGCTACTACATATTGAAAACAAATGAGCACCTACTACAGATTGAAAACAAATGATTCTCTACTACAGATTAAAAGCAGATGAACATCTACTACAGATTGAAAACAAATGAACATCTACTACACTACCGTCGGGAATTGTCGGTACGGCTGCACGCGCACGGCCCAAAAACATACCAATCTTTAAACCACGATTTTTTTGTAAATACAAATGTCAGAAAATTAACAAATATACCATTCGAAAGATCATTAAATTCTACGATTAATGATACATAACTGAAAATTTTAATAATTTATACAAAGTTCAGCGATCGACAAATTTGATAAAACAATTTAAAAAATAAAATTTTTTTGGAAATTATTTCAACCCCTGCACATTTTTTAAAAATTATAGAAAAAGTTTGAAACTTATATAGATGTGATCGATTAAGTCTCATCTTTAATTTAAGACCAAAAGAGTTCAAAAATCTTAATCGGTTAGCGAGATATCATTATAAACGGCCGAGCATTTTCATCCGAAAACCGTTCAAAATCGACTAATTCAATGCATTTGTCAAAAAACATGCTCGGACGATTATAATGATATCTCGCTAACCGATTAAGATTTTTAAACTCTTTTGGTCTTAAATTAAATATGAGACTTAAATGATCACATCTATATAAGTTTCAAATTTTTTCAAAGATATCAGTATAAACGGCCGAGCATTTTCATCCGAAAACCGTTCAAAATCGACTAATTCAATGCATTTGTCAAAAAACATGCTCGGACGTTTATAATGATATCTCGCTAACCGATTAAGATTTTTGAACTCTTTTGGTCTTAAATTAAAGATGAGACTTGAATAATCACATCTATATAAGTTTCAAATTTTTTCTACAATTTTTAAAAATATGTGCAGGGATTGAAAAAATTTCTAAAAAATTTTTATTTTTTAAATTGTTTTGTCAAATTTGTCCACTGCTGCAATCTTTGTATAAATTATTAAAATTTTTAGTTATGTATCATTAATCGTAGAATTTAATGATCTTTTGAATGGTATATTTGTTAATTTTCTGACATTTGTATTTACAAAAAAATTGAGGTTTAAAGATTGGTACGTTTTTGAGCCGTGCGCGTGCAGCCGTACCGATAATTCCCGACGGTAGTTTACATATTGAAAACAAATGAGTACCTACTACATATTCAAAACAAATGAACATCTACTACATATTGAAAACAAATGAGCATCTACTACATATTGAAAACAAATGAGCATATGCTACATATTGAAAACAAATTAACATCTACTAAATATTGAATACAACTGATCATCTGCTACATGTTGAAAACAAAAGAACATCTACTACAAATTAAAAACAGATAAACATTACTACAGATTGAAAACAAATGAACATCTACTACAGATTAAAAACAGAAACATTTACAGATTGAAAACAAATGAGTAACGACAACTTTTTTCCCGTTTCATGAAATATACATTTTCGGAAAATAAAAATTTTTCTTAACCCCTTAACTGCCGGCTTAAAAATACTAAATGTGGCCAAAATGCCAAAAATAAAAAATCGTCCAATTTGTCTGTAACTTGTTACTCAGAGGTTTTCGGGGTCGCTGATTACGAATCTAATGTCGGTATTTTAAAATTCAAAATGGCGGATCCAATATGGCGGACGGCTTTTTAAAAATTAATCCAAATTACCTGAAATTTGTTACTCGGGGATTTTTGGGGTCGCTGATGATAAATCCGATGTCAGTTTTTAAAAATTAAAAATTGCGGATCCAATTTGGTGGACATTTCTATGTCAGTTTTTCAAAATTCAAAATGGAGAGTCCATTATATCAGATATTTTTTTTTATTTTGGATTTTCTTGAAAATTATCACTCGGAGGTTTTTGGGGTCGCTGATGACGAATCGGATGTCTGTTTTTAAAAATTCAAAATGTCGGATCCAATATAGCGGACATTTTTTTTAAAAACATTTGTTTTTATCATAAAAGCAGAACAAATTTTACAAATGCCGGTTTCATAGAACAGCTATAAAGAGCGTGCAAAAATTAAAATTCCATTGAAATGTCCTAACGCATTCCACCTTTCCAATAAGTTCATAGGTAAAGTAAATCTCCACGGTATGCCATATTAGATCCGAAATTTTGAATTTTTAAAAACTCACATCGGATTCGTCATCAGCGACCACAAAAACCCCAAATAATAATTTTCAAGCGAATCCAAAATTTAAAAAAAAAATGTCTGCCTTTATTGGATCCGCCATTTTGGATTTTAAAAAATCATCATCATATTCGTAATCAGCGACCCAGACAATCCCCAAATAACAAATTTCATGTAAATTGGATCAATTTTTAAAAAAGGCTTCCGCAAAATTGGATCCGCCATTTTGAATTTTAAAAAACCGACATCATATTCGTAATCAGCGACCCCGAAAACCCCCGAGTAATAGATTTCAGGCGATTTTAGACATTTTTAAAATAAAAATGCATTGTATTGTCCATGGCAAAGATTTAAAAAATTTGCTAAAAGTGTTGTTTTTAAAAATTTATAACATTTTTATAATTTATTGAATTTAAAAACAGAAACGTGCGTCGCATTCTACATAGCGTTGACTTTTAAGAAATCATTTTATTTTTAATTTTTAGCCATTTTTGACTTTTTTACATCAATTTTTATCATGGCAAAGATTGTCAGTTTTCCGGCAGTCAGAGCAAAGTCCGAAATAGCAAAGATCTTTGCCATCAGCAGTCAAGGGGTTAATTAAAATTAATTATAATAATTTTCTCCATTACTGTTATTTAAAAAATGTTTAATTTTGTAAAAAGAAAAAACTTATATGCTTTTATTAATTTTTGTATTTGAATGATATGGAGTTGTCTTATTTTGGAAAAAACACCTGTAACAAATTTTACTCTTCTTTTTTTAAACTTTAAAATTAAAGATCATTCTTAATAGTGATAATACTGCATAATCAAGGTACAGAAATGTTAAATATTTCAGAGCTAAATATAATTAAATGTATTAGGGCTTAAGAAAGTAAATTTTTCTTTTTTTATTTCCACTAAACAAATGTTGGCGTGCTATGCACATAGTTCTTTTTTCTTTTCTTAATAATAATTTAGAAACGAAAAATAGAATATCATCATAATTGATTGTGAAAAAAATAGAAACAACATTAAAAAAACGGTTGACAAATTTTATCACGAATTGTTTTGTAACAGTTAATTTTTGTTTTCCTTGACGCGTCACTCTAGATAAATAACATATCTTTGTTTATAATGCATTCCTATATCTCTTTTATTAAATGAAAATGGCATATAATTGTCTCTCTTCAGGTAACGTATTGCTTTCTTTCTAGAGAATCACCCTAATGTATTTTTTAATTTTATTTCACTTTCTATCGAATTTTAACAAACAAAATTCCTTTGTTTAATTAAAACTTGTTTTGTGAATAAAGGTATAATATTAAGAAAAATTGTATGAGTATCTGATATGAATTTATTTAAACAAACCAAAAGAGATAAATATCACGTTCTTTCATCAACACACTTTTCTTTAAGAGACAATTATAAGGGGTACTATTTCGAGTTTGCTGACACTATATATGGTCTGATAGATGTTGGCAATGTACCAGGTAAGAGATCCCTACTCAATTAATCAAGTAATGGAGGGGGAGGCTATCAAAAGATACATAGAGAAGTTCAGATCAATCACATGATCAGTTGTTTCTCTGTAATCATCTTGTACATTCTTCTTTGAAAACTAACTTTTCAACCATGGTAAGTATCAGTGCAATAATTAATTACAGAATAGGAGAAAAATATTATTAAACATCAAGCAGTCAAATTTTAAAAGATGTGCATTTTGTTGGAAAATTAAAGAAAACAACCTTTGACACTCACTGACCAAAAATGAAGAACCTTTTTAATACATCTGATTGAAAAATATGTTTAGTTTTTTATGTAGTGCACTCATATGATCTGAAGGATTACGTGATGTGATATTTTTTGTGAATATCGTGCTTTGACGTTGGAAAATTAATGTTTGTTGCTTTAGTATTAAAAAAGTGACATCCGCTTTAAAGTAAGAAGAAACTTTTAAGAGAGATTCTGAAAATTCGCTTTTTGGCACTTCGCCTCCACTATTGTATACTGATGTTTATCTTATTTTTAGCAACTATCGAACATCTTCTAAATTGTATTGATACTTTAAGCAATCTCACTATTTAACATCTCAATTTATTTATGATTTTTTAAATCATCACAGCTGTTTAAGGTAGTTAATCGATCAGAATCCAGACATCTTGAAAAATAATTAATTAACATTTAAATAATTAACATATTATTGTTAATAGTATGTTCTAGAAAAAGAAAAATATAAATTGTCAAAAAAATGAAAAAATTCATTTATACAATTAACATCTGTTCCAAATTTCTTGTTATATCTTCTTTATAGAGATTTTAAAGTAATTTAAAGTTTAATTTAAAATTCTTCGAAAATATGTTTACTCAAAACAAGACTAAAAATTCAACTTCTCCAAAAACATAGCAGATACAGAATTACATCCGCCATCACATTTAAATTGTAAAAACAAATAAATTTTGTAGGTTTTAAATATATTTTCTTGAACATTAATACATGTTCTTCCAGAAAATTTTAAAAATAATAAAATTTTAATTTTTTACATGTTAAATGATTATTTTTTAAAGTCTGCTTTTCTTTGGATGAACATTCTTAAACACTTATTTAAAGATTCTGCTTTTTATTATACATTCTGCAATCCATATATGACTTTCCATTTCATTATTTGTCACTACGTTATAAAAATTGTTTTTTCGTTAATTTCAGGCTGATAAGACTAAGAAAAAGACTAAAAAGAAGGATGATGCAAAAGCAGCTCCAGCAGCAGAAGCTGCACCAGCTCCAGCTCCCGAACCTGAACCAGTACCAGAAAAACCACCAACACCCGCAGAAACTCCAAAGTCCTCTAGATCTAGTAGAGAAAGTCGAGGAAGCAGAAAAGTCAAACGCACAGGATCCAGTGTGTTTTCTATGTTTACTCAAAAACAAGTCGCTGAGTTTAAAGAGGTGAAAAAATATTTCTTCTTGGTATTCTTTTAATTGTGAATTAAGTGGAATTCAATGTGATCCAGTTATAAGAATACCACTTTTACTGGTAATCAGTTAAAATTCACTAGAAAACCAGTAAAAGTTGTATACTTAGAACTAGAACCCAGTGAATTCCACTGATTCAAATTCAGAGAGTACAGTATTGGCCAAAATTGAGAGGCCACCGATTTTTTATTTTAAAGGTCATTTTCTACAGAATAAGAATTACTTATAGGCTTTAACATGTAATTTTTTTCTTGGAAAATGTAAGTCTTCAAACTTCGACCAAAAAAATTCAAAAATCTGAAACAATCATTACCAGAAAAACAATTTTTAATATTCAAACATATTTTTTTATTAAATTCTCTTGAAAAATCTACACCATATTATGTTTTATATATTTTCTAGAATAGTTTTTAGTACAACAAAATTATTTCAAATTTCTTGAAATTTTTCATCTAACATTGACGATCTGCATTTTATAAGAATAAAATTACACGTTAATGCCTGTAAGTAATTCCAATTCTGTAAAAAAATACATTTAAAATAAGCGTAAGATAATTAAAAAGCGTTGATTATTTTAGAATTTATTCAAATTTTTATAAAACATCCCACGTGAAACGATTCTACGGAAAGCGCTTTACGGAAATTCCATACGGAACTTTTGCAAATATTTCATATCGTATATTTTTGTAGAGTCTGCGATAACTTTTAAAAAACTGTTAAACTGTTACCAACTCCAATTAGATTTGGTAACAGTTTAACAGTTTTTTAAAAGTTATCGAAAACTCTACAAAAATATACAATGTGAAATATTGGGCAAATAACTTCTGAAAAATTTTGTTCTGTTCCAAATTTTATCATCTATCAAAAAATGAACAGGAAAAAATTTTAGTTTCCATAAATTTTATGGTACAAACCTAATTCTAAAATTAGATAGAAATCAAATGAAAAAATTTAATTATTATTTAACTGATTGTTTTAGGGATTTGCACTGATAGATCATGACAAAGATGGTGTTATTGGAAAGGAAGACTTAACATGGATCTTTGATCAAGTTGGAAAATTGGTAGAGGAGAGTGATGTAGAAGCAATGTTAGAGGAAGTACCTGTACCTATTAATTTCACACAATTTCTTCATTTATTTGCAGGACGCCTGTCACAAGGTATATTAATATTTTCACTAATAGCACACTTAATTTTTGTTACTGTACATAAAATCGAGCATAAAATTAACATAATGAACTCTATAAATCTACACCAGTAATTTAATGTCCATTTAGATGCTTTAATACTTTCCTTCCGGCTTGGTGATGTTTTAAAAACACAGTACTGAAACTTTCCTGAAAATTTATAAAAGAGTTACTTGCAAACTTGGAAGAATTTACTTGCAAAGTTTAGCGAAAATTGTGTAAAGATTTAAATGTCCCACTTCAATAAATGTTTAGTGTGAGACTTTCCTGAACTTTTAAATTACATTTTCGGTTACTCTATTATAAGCGAAAGTTTCACGCTAAACATTTATTGAAGTAGGACATTTAAATCTTTACATAATTTTCACTAAACTTTGCAAGTAAATACTTCCAAGTCTGTGATAGTACAGTCAATCTAGCTTGAAAAAGCCGTTTTTTGGAAAAAAATACCTTACTCGAGACTATTTCATAAATCGTTAGTGGTATATGTGACTAGCTTAAAACAAAAAAGTTGGGACACCCTCCCTTGGGGAAGGGGGGGAAACTCAAAATTTCTTTGGATTCAATTTTGTGCAAAAACCGTAAGTCTTACTAAAAAATTTCTCAAACAAAAGTTGTAGAGAACATATTTCTCTACATTTTATCTCATTGGGCCACTACTGTACAACTTAATGTGCGAAAGCTAGAGGGCGCCAAAATTGCTAAGAATCAGTTTTTCCCCTTTTTCGTACACAAAAACCATTTTTGCGTTTTGGTGTAAATAGAAAAGTTGTAGAACTCAAAAAAACCTACAAAATTCATATGCATAATTTTTTTCCACGTTGCACTCTTTTGGAGTTACAGGTTTTTTATTAATTGTTACTTATAGGTAATACATATAATTGGCGGGAATGGAATGACCGAAGTTCTATTTATTGTTCTCGAGGTTTGTGATTACAGCAAAATGTTAAATTTGGTTTACTATTTTAGCGGAAAAAGTGTTTTAATAAAAAATGATAGTTATTTGAAAATCATCTATACATTATGAATATAGATATAACGCTGACATAATAGTGTATTATGCACCAAGGGTGTAAAGCGCAGTTTAGTAACGTTTGTCGAACATTGTTCAAAATCGTGAAGTCATCCTAACCTAAAAATTTCGATTAGATTATTAATTGTGCATTCTTTTCGAAAATTTACGATTCAGTCGACATTTTTAGGTTAGGATGACTTTACGATTTTAAGCATATATGACATAAAGTATTGTATAATCAAGGGTGGACCTCGTTTTTTCCATTGAACAATGATCTACGAACTCGTCTTTACACTCGCCCGGTTTCAACGCAAACGTTACTAAACTACTATTTATAATATATAGATGATTTTCAAATAACTGTCATTTATTCAATAAAACATTTTTTTCCACTAAAATAGTAAACCAAACTTAACATTTTGCTATAATTACAAACCTAGAGAACAATAAATAGAACTTCGGTCATTCCATTCCCGCCAATTATATGTATTACCTATACGAAACAATTAATAAATAGCCTGTACCTTCGAAAGAGTGCAACGTAAAAAAATATGTATATGAATTTTGTAGGTTTTTTTGAGCTCTACAACTTTTCTATTCACACCAAAACGCAAAAATGATTTTTTTGGTACGAAAAAGGAGAAAAACTGATTCTTAGTAATTTTGGCGCCCTCTTGCTTTCGCACATTAAGTTGTACAGTAGTGGCCCAATGAGATAAAATGTAGAGAAATATGTTCTCTACAACTTTTGTTTATAAATGTTTATAGCGCGAAATTTTTCTGAACATTTCAATGAAATCTTCGCCTAATTATAATTATAATTAGGCGAAAATATAATATAGATTGTTAAATCAGTAATTATTCGCTGTTTCATCAACCCTTACAGCGCAGACTGGGTGTTTCACACCCATACTGTAATATATTTGAACTTTTATATCTCGTTTAAATTCGTAAAAATTCAACATGTAATGCCATGAAGCGATATATTTTGAACTTAACTTTATATTTCGTGAGTGAAATTAATAACCGTTTTTGTATTAATAAAGTGATTTTAAAATACGATTTTTAATTTAAGAAAGTGTGCGCTTTGAGGGTTAAGGGAACTTTCTGGTACAGTTAATAAAAACAAATTTTTAAACTCTTATTATACAAAATGTATAATAGTAGGGTTTTAGAGATTTGTTGTCTACACTGAAAAAAATAATAGGCAGAATGTGCTTTTAACTCAGTCAATTTTTGCCTGAGAACAAAAGCAATACACGTAAAGGAATTTTTTCTTTGAAAAAAAAAGTAATTTTTGCCTAAACTAAGGCAAAAATTGCCTTTATTGAAGGCAAAAATTGCTTTTTTTAAACGAAACAATTGCTTTACGCGTAAAAATTGCCTGAGTAAAAAGCACATTCTGCCTATTATTTTTTTCAGTGTAGTTTTTTCAGATAAAGAATCCAATGTTTTCAGATTTTTTAAAATCGGTTTGGTAACTTTTGAGAAAAGTTACCCGTTTTCTAAACTGTTTTTTAGAAACATGCGTTTATAATATTTTTAACTTATTAAAGTGAGTTAAGTCATAAGGCCATGAAAATTGCTATATTTTTTTATATTCCTTCAAAAATGTTTTTGAACAGAAGTTTTATGATACTAAGGATCATTTTGAAGCAAACAAAATCGACTTTTTTGAATTCCTTGACCAGAAAGATTCTTTAATGCTTAATATACACTAATTACATTTGACATCAAATTAAAAAAATTTTAAATGGTGGATATAATAGGGTAAAATAAGTTTTCAACTCATCAGTATCGATTGACAAATTAATATTGAGAACCTATAAAAGTCACATTTAGTTAATGATAATACTATGACATTAAAAATTACTTCAAATCGAACCTATCATAACTTCTTCGTCTTAAAAAACTAAAAAGATGGTACGTATTAAATCACTAACAATTTAATAACTGAACTCGAATTAGACTCAAATTCGCTTGAACATTGTTACTTAGGAGTTTATAGGGTCGCTAAATACGAATTTGATGTTAGTTTTAAAAAATCCAAAATAGCGGATCCAATATGGCGAACGACATTTTTAAAAATTTACCAAATTCGCCTGAAACTTGTTACTCGGGGGTTTTCAGGGTCGCTGATACGAATTTTATGTTTGTTTTTAAAAATAAATAAATTCCGGATCTAATGTGGCGGACGAAAAAATAAAAATCATTCGGATTGGATTGAAAATTATTACCCGACAGTTATTGGAGTAGCTGAATACGAATCTGTTGTTAGTTTTCAAAAATAAAAAATTGCGGGTCAAATATAGCGTACAAAATTTTTAAAAATTGACTAAATTAAAAAAATATTTAGCATATTTATATTTTAGGACTGTATGGATCAAAACAACACTACTGTTATGTTAAAAAATGTTATACTCTAAATCTGCTAATTTTTAGGTTCTAAAATATAATTCTTTTTCAAAATCTGGAAACTTTCTTGTAAATCTAGTCAATTTTTAAAAATATCGTCCTTTATATTTGACCTGCAATTTTGGATTTTTTGAAACTAACATCCGATTCGTAATCAACTACTCCACAAACCCACGGGGTAGCAATTTTCAAGCCAATCCGGATGATTTTTATTTTTTCGTCCACCATATTGGATCCGGCATTTTGGATTTTTTAAAACTAACATCAGATTCGTAATTAGCGACCTCATAAACCCCAGAGTAATAATTTTTAAGCGAATTTGAGAAGAAACACAGTTTTTATGTGTAATTCTAAAAAATTTAGCTTTTAGGAGCCAGTTTTTAATGAAAGATGAAAAAACTAATGCATATTTTTAAAGTACAGTTATCAGGAATATAGCTTAGACGATAGGTAGAAACCGATATAACAATCAAAATTTCAATAAAAAAATATATTGCACAAAACAAACTTGCATTTTTTTAAAAATTTGTTTAAAAGATGGTGTTAAATTTAATTTTTTGGAAATTTTTACGACGCCATTTGAAAGAGCGACCCTGAAAATAGTCGGAAATATTTTGTTTAGAGTAAATTCTGCGTTCAACGAGCCCTAATTTATTAGAACTCATAAAATATTATTTAATTTATTATTTATCAATTTTCTTTCTATAAATATTATATTTTAAATATTTTTGTTTACTGTGAATAAGAAAAGGTAACTTAAATTAAACTTATTATTTGCGATATATATAATATTAAAGGAAATTTAAATTATGCCAATTTTAAAAGTGCTTATTTATTCTTTTTCTTCTTCAAGTAAAATCGTCCTTTCGTCGTTTAATCGACTAACAATATTCTGAAAGCATGTAGACTGTGCTTTTTCCTTGAAATCTTTTCTCAATTAACTCTATTTCTTGACTAAATCTTTCGCCCTACTTGTCGCTCATTTGTCCACGATTTTCAGGGAAAAAATTCAAATGGGATGTTGATATGTTGCAGCCCATCACAAAATAAAAGCTCAAAAATTCTTCGATCACATTAACGTTATCAAAACTTTTATAGTTTCCAAGAAAATTGTGACACAAAGAAACAAAACTTTTCCAAGCTCGATTTTCCACAGTATTAAGTTTTGTTTTGTTCATTCGTAATTTTTCTAATTTGATGGACAACGAATATACCTAAAAATTTTGTTTTATATGTTTTTCTTAAGATTTTAAAACATTAAAAATTTTATGTAATGAATATTCAACAGTTTTTATAAAAATAACTTATTATTAAGATTTTTTTTATAGAAGGTATACCTTTTTCGATTTTAGCTTCGCTTAACTTGGGAAACACTGTGGTTAGTGATTTCCGTTCATCCTTTCGATGAAAGATAACCTTAAAGCTATTATCCACTACGTTCTATTGCTTCAATCGTGATGACAGAGTTTTAGTTTGTCTTAGTGATAGTTTTAAATCACGCATAATATTCTTATAATCATCATTTCGCTGGGTTAGTGGAAAAAAGCACACCTCGAATTATGGTTGAAAAAGAGGACACCTCGCATTTTAGTTAAAAAAAGGACACGTCGAAAATACTCATTTTATATCAATTTTAGTTTAGCGATACTATGTGTAATGTAATTGTTTTTTGAGTTTTTGCAATAGAAAATTTAAGAACATCTTATCTTTATAGTTTTTTGAGCACAAAATCTCACAAATCAATTACATTACACATATTATCGCCAAACAAAAATGCATTTAAAATTAATATTATCGAGGTGTCCTTTTCTTCAACTAAAAAGCGAGGTGTCCTCTTTTTAAACTAAAATTCGAGGTGTCCTGTTTCCAATAACCCAGCGATTTGTTATTAAGTGTCTTTCAAAGGACGATGACCCAGAAGGAACAAACTCTGTGTCTTTTTCTTCTGATTTATGACTGATAATGCAGTCCGATTTCTCTGCTTCCATCACCACAATAGAATCATCAAGAAATGCTGGTTTCTTTGCCGAAAAGACATCATCGCATGTAATACGCATACGCGTTTGATAATGATGATCTGTAACTTGCGTTTGACAGAAGTAGCAATCTTCTTGTTTGTGTTAGATTGATATGTTACTATGTCATCGGAGTCGTAAATGAAAATGTAACACAACTTATTTCGATTTGCACAATTCATCGTCGGGTTAGTGCAATATCATACTTATTCGGAAAAAAGCAAAAACATACCTATACAGCAAAAAGGCAAGAATATGCTTATTCAGAATATAAAGTAAATACAAACGAATTCGAAAATTAACCTTTTCAGGCAGATTTCAAATTATCAAGAATATTATAATTATACATCAATAATACTTTTCATATTAGAAAAATAAAATATTAAAAAAGTTATTCTCAATGAAACGAAATAAAAGTAATTATTCGTAAAACAATATTGTACAAAAGTAAAATTTGAAATTTGACATAAAAGGTTAATTTTCGAATACGTATGTTTTTACTTTATATTCTGAATAAGCGATTGTAGGTCAATCGCCCGACTAAACCTTCGCCCGATTAACAGGAGCCCGAAAATAAATTCCCGATACTATTCGCCCGATACCTTTTGCCCGATTCCATCTGCCCGATAGCACGTTTTACCCGATTTGTAAATTAAATACAATATGCAATAAGGGACAATTTACTTAAATTTTAAACTTTTTATGAAATCTGAATATTGTACGACATGTTTTCTAAATAAGATATGATTCTGTCTTCGTCTTTGTAAGTGCTACAATTCATAGCAATTCGTCGCATTCGCTCTTGGACAAACAGAAAATGTTCCGTCTAGATACCATGAAGTACTATTTGATAGTAACTCCAAATTTCTGGAACCAAAAACCATGACTCTTCCAGAAGAATCGTCAAACTCTTCTTCATCATTTTCCGAATCGTACAATAAAAAAGGCTCTTTTCTCCAAGTGTGTTCCGAAACCGGTCTGGAATTTCCCGCAGTTCTTCTAAACCATATTAGCACTAAAAATTTTTGATATTTCACTAAAAATTTTGATTTGACAGAAAGAATTTAAGCTTAAAATAACCGTTAAAGTTGAAAAATCACGAAAAACGCTAATCTTCAAAGTTTCTTAGCAATTTTTTTTTAATATTAATATTAACAAAAAACTCTATGCGGGTTAAAAAGCTCTATTTTTAGCTTTAAACAGGTAAACAAATTTTTAAAATCGGTTCAGAAATAAACATTTTACGAGGTATAACAATCTTTCAGTTTTTGAGACCTACAACCTTCAATAGGTCCGATACGAAGTTTTGCCAAATTTTTTTGTAATATAGTGTGATTGTTAATTACTTACATTAATTAAAATATTTATTAACTTTATTTGAATTTAATGTTTATGACATTTGAACCTTCGCAGAAGAGAAATGGAAAAAGTGTAACAATGAACATCAAGTATAAATATATCTCTTTTTTCTCGAAATTCCTTAGTCATGTCCTTTAAAAAATTTGTATTACTTTTTTCAAAGTTTTTCGATTTTTTGAATATTTTTGTTTTTAAATTTTCATCTGAAAATATAACGAGGATCAGTCTTACGCGTTGCGACTTGTAACTTAGAATTTCTTTCGAAATTTAAAAATTTTATATTCTAACTTCTTTAATTTCTTTTTCCATTGTATTCGAGTGTAAAAAAATGTCAAATAATTTCTAATACTTTTTATGAATTATTCTCCATTTTTAATATTAAAATTTTACAAGGAATCAAGTTAACAATAAAATTTTTAAAAAGTATCTTTTTTCTTTTTCATGAATGGCGAAATATGAAATATGCTAACAATTCCACTTTATAGGAGGTAAGTGTACAGAATGAAATAAAAATTTATTTTGAATAATAAATTATCATTATTGACATATATATTTAAATTTTGTTTGTAGGAACCGATGATGATGATGTCATAATTAAATGTGTCGCCACATTCGATAATGGTCAAGGAAAAATTGATGGCGAAAGGTATTTATTTTCTGTAAATTCTTCTTGAAAAAATGAAATTCTTTCCCTTTCAAATTTATCTCCATTAAAAATTTACACTTTAAAAGACAATTAAACAAGGATTGTATGTCGGATGTGATGAACGAGAAGTCAGCAAGTAAACTCAAATGCTTTAATGCTTCCCTTCCGGTGTGACGGCGTTTCAAAAAGTCGTGCTACATCTCTAAAAATGTTGTTAGTTCGTGACGTATGAACGAACTTATACGTCACCAACTAACATATCTTTCCGGTTTGACGGCGTTTTGAAAGATCGTGATACATATATCAAAATATTGTTAGTTTGTGATGTATAAGTTCGTTCATACGTCACAACTTTTTAAAGCGCCGTCAAACAGGAAGGAAAACATTAAAGCATATGAGTGCACATGCCAGATATACGTCTATTTTAATCTATAAACTTAATTTTAAATTTTTTCATCTGTTTTTACAAAACAATTCTAGCACTGGATTTATTAAAATTTTACGCTTAACATATTTAATAAGTTACCTGCATAGCTTCTACTTTTCTTTAATTTTATTATTCTTTTGGAAACCATGTAATCAAAGTTCTTGTGTTTAGAAGTCTAATATTTTAATGGCATGATGTAATTATTCGAAAAATATTTGGTATTAGTGTTATTCAAAGCAGACCAGTTTTCATAGTTTATGAAAATTAATTTTACAAAATGGATTTTCCAAATTTTTTAATAAATTATTATTAAACAAAGAATTTTGTAAAATCTATTTGCAGATTTACAATATTAAACAAATTGTTAATTCAGATGTTCATTACATGAAAATTTTGTTTCCTCTTTAGGATCATAAAAAATATTTGCTTCCTCGTGGAGAAAGCATTAACATGCGTGGATTTTTCAGCTTTAATTGTGATTAATTTTCTAAATTTTAATACAGTTTATACTTTACATAGGTCAATCGATTTGTCTTGATGCAAATAATAAGATTTCATTATATAATTACTTCAACATTCAAAATTAAACCAAAAATTTCTGAGAAATTTTAAAAATCCTTCTTTCAGTTTTAAGATATTTGTATAATAAATATACGTAGGTACATTTAAGTTAGCGATTTTTTTGTTTATTTTATAAATACTTTGCTTCTTCATAAAGATTATTATATTAAGAATTTTATAAATGGCATTATTGTTAAATATTATTGCAAAATTTAATACTAAAAAAATACAAAAAGATATTTTTTAATTACTAGGTTAACTCAAAGGTATATTATCTACATTTAAAAGGTCATAATTGATTTAGCTCTATATCTATTATTTAATTAACTAGAAGCATTTGAGTGACAGCGTTTACATTGTAACAACTGCACAAAGTGAATTGAAGTGAATTAAAGACAAATAATTTTTTATAACAATTTTTATTAATTATTCATAATTTTTGGCTCGACGCAATAGTACGTGACAGTTCCATAGAGATAGCAGCACTAATATTGTTTCAAAATGAAAAAACTTTAAAAATGTTTTTTCTTTAATCTTGAAGTCAAATTTAGAAAAAACATGAGATTTTTCATAAAAAAATAGTATGATTACATTTTTGACAAATATTTTACAATTCAAACGAATCTGCTGAATTTTGGCACAACAGGTTACATTTTTTACCTTAAATCACTTTATTAAAAAAGTATGCACACAAAATATGGACAACCTAGATAGTTTGTTAAAGCTATTTTAAGCATATTTTTTGACTTGTAAAACTTGCATTTAATTTTTAAACATATTGCAGCAAGTTGATACATAGAAACTAAACATTTTTCCTTTGGAACCCAATCTCTATAATTCACTGTTTTTAAGATATTCCATTTGTAACAACCGCACCTAGTCTCCCCTAATTGAGTTGTGGCACTTCTAATTGCACAAACCATTTTTTTTCTACACGCACATTTTGTTCTAACTTTGTCGTAATTATCTTCAGTAAAATCAATTATATCACCTGTAAATAGTATAGATACTATATTATTTTATTATTACTTTTTTATATTATTTTATTATTGTTTTCCAAAATGTTACTTTATCATTATTGTTATTACTTTTTTATATTATTTTATTATTATCTAACATATTATTTAATTTTTTTTTTACATTGACTTTCAATTAACATTTCTTTATTTAATAAATAATTATTTTCATTGTTACTAAAAAATATAAAACTTACCAATAAGATTTCGCAGATCAGTTTTACTTCTATCAACATCAGGTATCGGAATTGTCACATTGTACCATGTTGTCAATGGTAAATGCTGAGCATTACTTGCTATTTTCATCCGTTTCGCTTGTCGGTCAAGCCTGTCTGGATCCAATTGCTGATTTTTATTTATATTTACGGAGAGAAAAAACGGGGCTTTATAGCACGCAGTGGTCTATGGATTTAGCGCATGGACGCTGCCTTACGGCGTAATCACGAACTCGTACGATTCCAGCAAGAGCTCTTACTGTAATCGTACGAGTTCGTGCTTACGCCGTAAGGCAGCGCCCATGCGTTAAAGCCATAGACCGCTGCGTGCTACAAATCCCCGTTTTTTCTCTCCGTGTTATCATGCAGTTTATCTAACTAAACTTTTGATGTGCTATCAGTATTGCACTCTAGAATTTTCTCACCATTATATTCATTTTCAAAAATAGCAGTTGTCACATTTTCTAAATCCTCTTCCGAATTTAACGTCAGAATAATTGATTCTGGCAAATTACTGCTTGACAATCCTATATTTGCTTTTTTCCAAACAAAGCTTCAAATGGTAATTGATTAATTCCAGAATGTAAGCTGTAGTTTTTTTGGAGTTGTCAAAAGTCTCAACCTTCGCCTTATTTACACGAGTCTTTATCGATCATCCAAGCCACGATCATATCTTCGACATCTCGATTTGCCCTGAACTAGCTTCAAGTCCGGCCACATTATTTTCAGCTCGTTAATTATAGAATTCACAAATTCTCGTCCATTGTCTGATTGTAGTATCGCTGGAGCGCCAAAAGTACAGAAGACGTCAATTAAATTATAGCTAACCTCTACTGCAGCTTTTCTTTTCAGAGGCATTAATACACTATATTTTGTGAGATGGTCTTAATAATTAAAAATAAACTTATACTTTCCGTCTTTGCTGGACTGCATATCAATTAGGTCAATTTGACCACGTGCATAAGCATCTTTCGTTAAAATTGGTTTCACTACTAAACTTTTGTTTGGATGAGCTTTCTTTTTAACACAAGTTTCAGACCCATTTAAAAACAATAAAATTACTTGGCAAGTAATATTAGCATATTTGTCCTTTAAACTATTGTGCGTTTTATGTACACCACCATGGTCCGTAAGAATATGTGCAGATTTTAACAGTTCACAAATTTCCTCATTGTGCACATAATATTTAACGCTTTCATTACCATAATTATTATTTAACGGAACCTCTAAGTCAAACCTCCAGCTTGATATATTAGGAAGTAGTGAGAAAAACACAGGGATATAGTTTAATATTATAACTTAATTCTTGAATATTTGTGCATCACTTAATATATATAATTTATTTTAATATCTAGAAAATATTAAATTTTATTTTAAATTTGTATTACTGTTTTAATTTTTTTTATCAGTGTGCATCGTTATCTCAAGGTTATTTTTATTTTTAGTTATACAGATCTGTTTGTTTTGAATTTTTCGTTTTCATAGGAGTGACCAAAGGAAAGAAAAAGAAATACAGATCAGCGTTTATACTCTCTCATATATTGTTCAAATATTTTTCACATTTAAAATTGCATATACTAACCAATAATTTGCAAGTATCCTGTAATCATTTTTATGTAAAAAAAATTGCCGTTTGATACAATCTTTTAGATTTGTTCTTCTTTGTTTTCTGACTCTTTTCCAACCTTTTCTAACTATTTGGCCAAGTTCTATCTGTCATAGCATTGTTTTAGTATCACACTGTTCTTTTGATAGTTCCGTAAGCAAGGTATACAAGGATGGGTTGTTTTTCCATACTACTAAACGGATTTTATTATGCCAGCCCTCTAAAGCATAGTTAGTTCGAGCTCTTCTGTGTTAGACTAAATTATATTACGACCATAATTTTGTTGAATGTTGTGGTGGCACAGCTCGTCTGTGACCACACGCCAGATACATACAATGTTTTTTAAAATAATAGTATATAGGCTTCAACTCTTGGAAATGATGTGAATATATTTAAATATTTCAACTAGCTTTCCTTGCATTGAAGATAATCTTACTAGAAAATTAATTAGCAATCCAATTTTCCTCACATAATTTTAACCAATCTGTGCCCTTCCACCATTTTAAAGACAAAGGTATTCAACAGTACAATCACGCGAGGGTAGATAGTTAGGATTTAAAGATCCAGGTATGTATATGCCTCCAATCATTAGGACTTAAATAGGTAAGGATCTCTTTAACTCTATTTCAAACGAACATTGGCCAATTCAATCAACGACAAACCTAGGCAAGAACTATAGGCGAATCACCAATATTAGCGTCTAATATATCTAATCTCAGTATACTTGCACGTGAGTCAGAATTTTTTCCTTTAATAGGAGCATCGCGTGATTTAGACAGTACATTTAATAAATTTACCCTTAATTTGTTCATTAACCTTTCCGCCCCATGATATTTTCAAACCCACGTCTCTTTTCATAATAATCGCGTACACAAAGACACTGATGATGCTATATCAAGTTAGGACCTTTCTCCAAGCAATCATTTAATAATGGAAAGTGAAGCTCTTTAGCCGAGGTGTCGAATACTGGCCGAATCGTGGTACTACTATTTTCCTTAAGCAATAATCCTCCCTCTTCTTCAAAAAACTCGTTTTAGGGTAAACTTTCCTATCTTCAAGCTATACAAGCCTCCTTGCTGGAAAATGATGCGCGCCGGTTCTCCCGCTTTATGCGCTGAGCATCTACAGTGTCAGTAAAATTTTTGCACTGCTGCCCGATGATAATATTGAGGAGCAGCGTGGTAGAAAGCACAGCTGAATAGCTTTGTTGAAAATACCTGTAGCTATATTTGCTGCTATTTCGGCGATTTTATAGCCAGAATTTACGTGTTTTGGATTTGGGCGCTACACAATCGAATTGAACGCTTCGTTCGAATTTTGAGTGTGTCCGCCTAAGCACCGCCTCAATAAATCGTCGTTTGAGAGATCTTCGTAAATTGGACGAATGTGCTTCTCAACATTTTGATTAATAAATCTTGCCGGATTATTCACTGCTTGAGCCTCGCGCCATTAGAACCAACTCTCCGCGTCTTCTGGACAATTTTTATGCTGAGGATTTTCATTGGTGGAACAATAATGGTGTAATGTTACCATAATAGCTCTCTTCATACCTTCTACTGAGCTCATATTTCGACAAATTGGCAGACCGCAGTAAATCGTCAATTTTTTAATGATACTCTCTGTTAGCCCCTTCCTTCCTCCAAGTTTCTCGCTTTTTCTTTTATTCCGTAAACAAATAATATTTCAAAGGACGGTTGGACCTTTTTAGGTATATCAAAAGGTTTACCTTATTTTGTATTTGCAAAAGGTAAAAATTATTCACTTTATTAAAATCCTTACGAAGATAATAGCTTTTAAGTGACCAACTTATCGCAAGAATGGGTTAGCATCATGGACGTAAGAAGTAAATAGACGTAGCACTAAGCTGCGGGGTCTAAACCGTCGTAGGTAAGGGGGACATAGTTTATTGCGCATGAATTGGTGGAGACTTGGTAATTGGTCAATCTTTTGTCACATGTATAGGAGACGATAACGTATATATTTGTTTGTTGTCATCGTTGGTGACTCTAAACTTATCAACAGAAATTAATATTTAATGTTTCTATTAATTATATAATAATGAATTAAATATGATTAACGGTGTTGGAAGATCTCTGATATTTCGAGGTTATGTGAGACCCTTGATTATCGCCCAACAGAATAAGGCAGTGACTGGTTTAAATGACGTGAAATAGGTAAACAAACATTTTACAACTAATTTCTAAATAATCACAGACACTTTTTACAAAATATGTCAACTACAATAGGTAAGCATCTTCTAAATTACAATAATCGAAAATATTGTTCAGATTCATGCAGTAATGCGGTTATAAAATGAAAAATTGGAAGGTGATGTATAAAGCAAACGATATCATAATAGCTGTGCCATTGTGCCCGCTCTGCATGCTTCTGCCCTCTACTGGCCACTGGCTATAAGCACTTCTTGCAGCTTGTCAATGTTACTTTCCAACCTTTCCAATTTTTCATTTAAAAAATCTTTTTGATTATTGTAATTTAGAATCATTTAGAATGTGCTTGCCCGTTGTGCGTTGGCAGGTTTTGTAAAAAGTGTGTCTGTGTTTCAGAGAAATATTAGTTGGAAAATGATGTTTGTTTACCTATTTCACGTCATCCTTTAGTTAAAATTTATTTATTTAAAGTTTATATTTTTTATATTAAAAAAAAATAATGATACAGGGACAAATAATAGATACAGTGATTTAATCAATAGTAAATTACAAATTATTAAGTAATAAATATTATATAATAGGTATTTAATTGTTAAAGTAAAGAATAAACTATAAGACTATAAGAAAATCTATTCTTCATACATATTTTATTAAGAGTAGCATATATTATTTTTAAATATTCACCAAATGATAAATCTAACAAATTTGTTGCATATTTTTATTAGGAAATGCATTTCTCGGAATGTAATTTTTTTGCAGGTTATGTTTTATAGTTAGATTTCCCTTTTTAAATTATGCGCGGCGCAAGCGCCCAAATCAACCAATCCACGAGCCTCCACCTAATCATTTCCCTTTACCGATGATGTGTAACACCCCCCTCGTCTAAAGTAGGACTTTGTGCTTTGTCCATTTATTTCTTAGGTCCATGGTTAGCATTTTTCCGGAGGTTAGAAATTATATAAACATTTTAATTCTCATAATTAATTTAATAAAAATAATATTATTTTACTTCCTAATATAATAGTATGTTTACAATTTCAGTAATGTATGACACGAAATTTTAAATGCCAGGGGTCAAATTCTTGAAGCTATGTGAGAATTCTCGTCTGCGGTAAATATCATGTAGTATAAATCGCTTGCGACATTTAAAACTTATTCTTGATACGTCACGTGTGATTCAAGAATACCATTCATTATGTCGAATGCGTATATAAGACGTAGTTCAGACGAATAATGTCATATTAGCCCGGGCATGTTAGCCAAAGTTATTGATATTTGAAAAATTATAAATTAAAATATAACCTTTTGTGGTTTCTTGGTTCTAAATTTGCATTAATATATGTTAATAATGGGATTTCTAAAATTCATAAAATGAAATTTTTATAAGGAAGCAAAATTTTTATAAAATAAGCACAAAAAGGAGTTTTTACTTCGCAGCGATTTTAATATATTATTAAACATTGACAGTCAACGTTGCTTTAATATTGAAAGAAAATATCACCTGTCAATGTTGTGTTAACATTACCAGACAATGTTCCACAGGGTGGACGTAGTCAATGTTAACAATATTTATATGCAATTTCGTCACAATATTGAACCCAAATGTTGTGCTATTTAAGGATCTAAAACTTTTAAAATCAATTTATGAAAATATAAAATGAATGTGGATTATTTATATTTTTAGATTCAGGCACGCCTTGACAGTTTTCTGTGACAAATTCACGAACAAGGAAGTAAATGAAGCATTCGACCATTGTTTCATTGATGACAAGGGTAGGATTGATATTGAGAGTCTTATCAACATGTTGATTGGTAAAGAAGATGAAGATGATTAATGCTAAAGTTTTACATACAAAAATCGATTGCTTGCTGGTAAATTTTTTTCATATTTTCTTTAAAATAATAATGATTGTTCATGCGCACATAATAAGTGTATTTAAAAACATCATACCGACGGCTGTGATTTTCATAAACAATAATGACACAAAAAATAAGGATAAAATAATTTTTTTGACGTAAAAAATTTGTTATTTGAATATTGTGCTGTCGAAGAAAAACTTATTTCCAATATGACATATTCCCCAGCGGACATTGTCATTTCTTTGTATAGATACATAAGTTCTCACATAATTTATAAAACTGTATCTGTCATAAAATAAATTAATTGTAAAGATATCGTAAGACCAATAATTTCAGTTTTGTTACTTTATTATAATGTGATCTTATTTGTATTTCCTTTAAACAATTAAAGGATTAAAAGAACTTACCGTAAGTGATGATTAATCGCAAATGCGACTGAACATTACTAAATGTAAGCTCGTTCAATCATTTAATTGAATTTCGACTCCTCGTCCTTCTAGATCAACAGCATGATGTAAGTACTATACTATAGGTGTAACGTTGCACAGATCAGTTTTATCATATTTATGCACTGACATTTTTTAAAAAGTGTATTCTCTTTTTTAGGTCGCATTTAGAAAATTTGTCATGGGGTGAAGATTCCTAATGTGTCACCTTTTACACTTAAATTTAAATAATTATTTAAATTTAAGTGTGAAAGTTGCTATAAAAGGCGGGTAACCGTGCACTGAGCCATATGAAGTCATTCGCGCGACATATTCCGCACACCGTCATAAACAAATTGACGCCATTTGGCCAAATATGGACCTAACTAAGTTTTTATTTTTACCTAATGAACTTGAATTTATATAGATTCGATACATTCTTGAAAAAAGTTGCTAACTAGAGCAGAACATGTAAATTTTTCAAATTGTTTATTTAAAGTAATTAATTTTACATTAAAAAATAAATTTTTTTGATCAGGTTTCTAAAATTTTAAAGTTTATATTTTTCTATATCAAATTTTTATTAAAATTCAATAATAGGAATTGCATATATAAATTAAAAAAAAATGCTACTCAAAAAGTAATTTGTTTATAACTTTTTATAATAATTGAATTTTTAAAAAATATTTATAACTGGTGTATATCTAATAGAGTAGCATAGAAATATAACATTGAATTCAAATTTAATTACATGTGTGAAAACCAGGGGGCCACTTTAGGAACCTTCACCCCTTAACGAATTAAAAGGTATGGCTAAGAAACCGTGGAAGCTAGCAATCACGTTTTCTTTTTGCAAAACTTGTATGAAAGTAGTGGATATAATTCGGACATACAAGGAGATTTGTCCGTCACGTCAGTTCAGCTGGCTTTAAAATTGTAGCATCTATTTGCGATAAGGAGAAATGCAAAGAATCCGCGATTAAAACTTTAATAGCCGACACAGAAGCTTCACAACTTGGAGACGGAATAATTCACGTCGACGATACTAATATTGTAGATAACAATAAAGTCGTCCATATATTCGATCTGACATATTTTCTAAAATGTATAAGAAATAATTTATTAATTATTAATTAAAACTTTTCGGATATAACCACGTAATAATAGACAAAATTAAAAAATAAGAGTAAAATATTGCGCTGAAGTATTTAGTAACACATTTGAGTCTATTTTAGTGCAAGCTAGTTACAATCGTGCGAAAATAAAATGTGGCTTTTAAATGAGTCCTAGAGGAGAAGATATTGGTTACATTTGTTTTTTTATCAGGTTTTTGACAGTGTAAGTGGCAGAAGTGGCAAACTGAAGGAAACTTAATCCATTTACAAATGACTTATTCCTATCCAAAAGCCGATTGTCCTCATTAGAAACTTTGGAATACAGCAATTCGCGTTTTTCAAAGCATAAAATTTATCAAAGTTTGTAAAAATGATTATGAAAGACCCCCGTTATTAACCAATTGGATACATACTTTGAAAGGTTTTAAAATTTCACGAACAATGATGGCTGAGTATGGTTTTGAAAACTTCCGTGTACGCTTTTTTAATCAAGATCCTTTAGAGAATTTTTATTGTCAGATCAAACAGTATTGTTTTCGAAACACTAAACCAAATTGCGTCGCGTTTGCAAATTATTATAAAAGTTTGCTTTTCAACTCCCCCGTTGATAATGCTTTGCAAATATCTTATACTGACAACTGCGAAATGGACAATTCCTCAGGTTTCTTTTTCGACGTTAAGAGGTAATACTACCCTAGAGTCAGAAAAAAAGACCTATATCTTTGATGATTTGTTTTGAGAAAATGGAAACTAGAATAGGATTTCCTTTTGGAGGGTTTATTAAATACATATTGAAGAGTAGAAAAAAAAAATTTTATCAAAAATTTTATAACAAAATGGCGGCGGTAAATTTCATAGTAAAAATCGACTATTTTTTTACGCCTGGAAAGGTTTCTTGAACACCCGTGTGGAAAAATATTGTGGCAGTCTAGAGTCCAATGATTTCCTGATTAGCAATCATCAAGTCCGTCTAATTCTAGACGGTCCATCAAGTCCCGAATCAGTGACTTAACAGATGGGCTTATTAGAAAAAATCTAAGTCAAATGTGTCCGACTAGTACGGTGTTATTAAGACCGTCTAGATTTGGTCTAGGATGTTATATGCGCATGCGTCGATGTATGCCCAGCTGTTAAGTAACATGGCGCCTAATGGCGTCGCGTCGTTTGGCGTCGTTAGATCAGTCAGCGAATGGTGCATTTTCTTTGTGAATTTTAGTATTCGTTGTGGTTTCTGTTTTATGTGAATAATAATGTGCTATGTTGTTGCTGTTTTCTGTTTAATTTAATTTTAAATGTGCACTGAAAAAAATAGATTTTGATGTGTTTCTATGTGTTTTGACTAGTCGGCTGAAGCTAGCAGGCGTACTCAGCATCAATGTTTAGGCGTCATCTACAAATATGCCTCTCCTTCTAATTTAGTAATACTTAATGATTTAAAAAACCATCGAATATTGTTATTTGAGAATCAATATCCACTAAATAGCAAATTTAGTAAGTTTTTATTATTAATAGTTGTCATAACATATAATGAGAAATTTTGAATAGACGTAGATTAGAATTTACTAGCACTGCTGATCAGACCAGAAACGCTGGTCTATTCTAGACGATAGCGTGGAAGTTTCGTTTCAATTCTGAACAGCCGCTCGACAAGACCGTCTGCCCTGGGTCTAGAAAGACGTTAGACAGTCTATTAAGCGCTTGGTCAGCGCCCTAAAATTTTTCCACACGGGCAGTTTAAGTCCTAAAACACAAAACAAAGAAATTTTATAATCTTTATAATATAAACTTGAAAAGTACATAGGATTTTTTTAATTGGATGTAAACTTTAATTTTTATAAACAATTTACTTTTTATTTTTTGTCGAAAAATTGATTATTTTACTAAAAAAGAGCACCATTTCTACAAAAATTGATATAAAAAAACTCCTATGTACTTTTCAAGTTTATATTATATAGATTATAAAATTTCTTTGTTTTCTGTTTCAGGACTTAAACTTTTCAAGAAACCTTTCCGGCCGTTTTGGTAAAGAAAAAAATAGTCGATTTTTTCTATGCAATTTACCGCCGCCATTTTGTTATAAAATTTTTAATAAAAATTTGTTTTCTACTTTTCAATATGTATTTAATAAACCCTCCAAAAAGAAATCCTATTCTAGTTTCCATTTTCTCAAAACAAATCATCAAAGATATAGGTCTCTTTTTCTGACTCTAGGGTAGTGTTACCCCTTAAATCATATAGGACATCAGATAATAAAAATGCATCTTATTCATCATGGGAATTACCTACTTTACCAGCGAATTTTAATGCATGCGAACCAATAGATGGTCTAACAGCAACATTTTTTCAAAAAGTAACTGAAAAATTACTAAACCTGATTGACATAAATTAACATTTCTGCTTGTTAATTACGACGATAAATGTTTACTTTTTAATTTGGTATTTTTCAACTCAGCAGTATTACTATGTATTGTATCTTACAGGGCTCATTAGCTCTAAAAACTTATGTTTTCAAATAAATAAATAAAAAACGACATTTTGTTTTGTCACATACTAGTATGCCGATTTACATTAAAAAATATACATTCATGTTTTATCGCGCAAGGGTAACACTGTCTGAATTATTTTCGTCAATAGAAAGCTACGTTTTCTATGCTCGTGTTATGAAAAACTATAATTGTGAAGTGTGTAAAAGTTTTAACTAAAACTTTAGGACAAAATTAAAGAGTTTTTTATTATAAAAAATTATAGATTTTATAAAAATACGTATAGAAATTAGGAAATCTTTGTAAATTAAAAATTATTTTTTCAAAAAAATTTAAATTTAAGGAAATATTAAAATAATTAATGTAAATGATAAAACTCAAGTTCGATATTGTAATCATAATCCGTGATCAAAATTGTTGACTCTCGATATATGATCTAATATTCCATATCCATGAGGACAAGATGAGTAAAGTTGTAGACAGTCAACCCCTTGTTTTCCCGCTTTCATAGCCTCGAAATAATCGTTATCAGGAAACGCTCCATGAATCGGTCTAAAAATATCAAAATTTTAGTTTTCATCTCTATTTAATGTATTGGATATATGACTGTTTTAAAAATGTAGGAAGTTGGGGGTTATGCAACAACGTCATTGGGGGTTGTGCAACACACAAGGGTTTTTTAACTTTGCTGATTCGCAGTGATTCCCAAGTGACTCAATTTGACTCATGGTGACTCATCATAAATCTTGAATGACTCCTGCAAAACTAATTCATGACTGACTATTAGTCACTTAGGAGTCACCCATGAGTCAAAACGAGTCACTTGGGAATCACTGCGAATCAGCAGAGTAAACAACACCTCGGCAACACATCAGTTTTAATAATTTTTTAACCTTATTCTAATTTTCCATAAACTTTGGTATTAATTATGAATGATTCGAAAGATTCATGTAATTATGCATGTAATTTAAATATTGTTAATATGATAGTCTATGGCACATATGAAGCCCATTTAAAGTCGTGCCACCACGAAAATAAAATAATCCCTGCTGGAATGATATATTTTTATTTATTATCACGTGTAGATTACAGAAAAAATACAGCGTAAGGGATTGGAGTTGATCTTTACATTTTTTTCATTGAAAAACTAGAAATTTTTTACGATTTAGTAAAAAAGTGTTTACCTCTCCTGGCGCTTACAACTGCAGTTTTGCATTTTTTAAGTATTTTCATGTGTAGATTTTAGGCAAAGTATAGCAAAAATAATTAGAGTTGATCTTTATAGTGTTCTGAGCGAATAAATTGAATTGCAATAGAGAAAATGGCGTTTTCTGAATAAAATTGATGTTAACTTACGCCAATAGTACTTCTAGAAGTTCGCCAACTAAGCCCTCTTCCTTTAATGGAATTTCAGTTGCTTCACATATGCTTCTCTTCAAACAGTCTCGTCCACTCAAACCTCTTCTGCAAAACAAATTCTTCGCTATATTTTAAAATCCAATTAATATTATAATTAGACGATTAAATTAATTCCTACTTTATAAATCGATTGCAAGGAATTATTTTTTCTATATCGATTTATATTAAATGAAAAAATTCTATTGATGGAAAAAATAGAATTATAACCCTCCTACGATTTTATTATTTTTTAATTTTGCAGGAAAAAAATCTATAATTTTGTTAAAATTAATTTTGACTATTTCTTATTTATTTTGATATTAAATAGGGGAGTATAGTCGAGGTTGGACCACTGTCTAGGTAGGATATTCGCGTTTTTTTGGCAAGTTCACTAGCGCCACCTACGCGCATGCTTGTCGAAGCTTGTCTTAGTAAAACCTAACTTTTTGTTCAATTGCATTTTCGGAGAATCTAAAATTGTGTTTTCTGTGACGTCGGTACAAAAAAGCTCAAAAAAAGTTTTGTACATCATGTGAAAAATCATTAATAAAAAATAAAAATAAAATTGAATCGTCAAGTCAATCATGCAGAAATTTTGTGGGACTCATGGTTGAAAGAAAATCAAAGTGAAAAATCGAATCCTGAAACATATTTCTTTTTGTTTACAACAATTCGGTAATGTTACTTTCTGTCAAGGTCGGCCACTTTGAGTTTAAAATTTATTTGCAAAAACTGCAATTCCGTATAACTCATAATATAATTGATCATCTTATTAATATTTTTATTTAATTTTATTAATATTTCAGTGCAAATTTTTTTTTCATTTATATTTTTTTTTTATTATTTTATTATTTTATTAAGTTACAAACTGTTAACAATAAATTATCAATTTTCCGTAACTCCAAACATGTTATTTTTTTAACGATTAATGCCCTTTGAATTTTAAACATGGCCGACCTTAACTGTAAGGACCAACCTGGACTACAATTTTTTTAAAAAATCTTTATAACTTTTTCATTTTAAAACCAATCAATTTACTTTGTACAGAAAAGATGTTCCTATTATACAGGACTTTCCAACCATATACTTCAATTGTCCAAATTCATCTTAAAAAAAAGTTATAAACAAAAGTCAAAAAGTGGGCCGACCTCGACTATGTTCCCCTACAACTATTTAGCTTCAAGTTACACTAAAAGTTTTATTTATGTGACTCTCGAATTTAATTTTTTTAAATAAATAAATGAAACATACACCTCGAGTATACTTGGGGTTAACCGTATGGAGGTTATAAAAGCAAGAAAAATATTAAATTTTTAAATTAACAAAATTTCTGTACGCTGATTGAAATTTATTTTTTGCCTACAGTTAATGATTAAACCAAAAAAATTAACTTCAAATTAAATTGTATATGCGTTCTTTGAATCTAGATAAACCTATTTTAAAATTTAAAAAGTGCGCAAACTTCAAATTATTAGAATAGAATTGAAATATTTCATTTTTGCTTTATAATTAAGAAACGCAAGTACAACCAACTATAACTCTTCAAAACTGTTTATTTAAAAATTGTTTTTCCTTTTTCAACATTATATATAAGGGTCATTCTCTGTAAAACGGACCACTCCTCTGCTCAAAATAAATTTAAAAATAAAAGAACATTCTTTTTGAAAAATTTTAGCTTAGGATATATAGTTTACCAGTATGGATTTTATGAATTAAAAATTTTTATAAGACAATATAGCGTTATAAATAAATGTTAACATACAAAATGAATAAATTGTTTTAAAATTTTAAAATGTGATCACATTCGCCTAAAACTTGTTACTTGGGGGTTTTTAGGGTCGCTGATTACGAATCCGAAGTCACTTTAAAAAAATGTCAGAAAAAGTGGTGCGTTAGGTATATAAAAAATCTTAGTCTTAACAAAAATATTTTAGGTTATGTTTGAAATTGCTTTACTTTGAGTAGAAATTGGTTGCGACTTTTGATAAGTGTCGAGTTTCTAATCGAAATGCCGTGCGAATAATAATATCAGTTGCTAAAACATTGGGATTAGATCCTAAAAGTATAATAATAAACCGAAGCCGAAGTTCAATTTCATATTATCGGCGACAATTACGAGAAAAATTGTCTGCAATAGTAAAGGTAGTTTTTTCTTTTTTTCACTTTTAATCTATGATTTTGCATTGGGACGGCAAGTTGTTTCAAGAAGTGCTTCAAACTGAAAAAATTGATCGATTATCAGTAGTTGTAACTGACGGAGATAGAGAAAAAATTCTTGTAAATGCTTCTCTAGAAAATGGAACCGCTGGTGCACAAGCGAATTCCTGTGTTGCAGTAATTTACACTTTTAAAATAATTTATAGTCTATAGTCTACAAATTTTAGTAAGGCAAAGTCATTTACCAATATTTGTTATACTTAAATTTATTTCAACCAATACAAAATTCTAACATAATAAATGAAACAATAATAAAAAGTGAAAAGTTTAATTCTGTTTGACTTAAATATATAACAATATTAACAGCATAAATAAAACAGATTGTAACTAGTTCATTTCAAAGACAACATTAAAACAATTTAATTTTTAAACATTTTCTTATGGAAGTTTGTGAAAGGCGACTTAAGAACTCTATCAAAGTCATCTACTGTGATACAACAGCTTCTAATCTCTGTTGAAAAACATTTATTTATAATAATAAATTAAATCATTCTTAATAAATTCCAATGATTTTTTTACATTTTCATAGAAAATTATGTGCTATCTTTAATATTTTCTAATATATGAAAAAGTGAAAGTTTTTAGGATCTTATAAACTTTATATGCTTATTTTACAATAAATATTAAAAACATTTCAAAAATTCTTTTTGTTTAGTGATTTTTAATTTTTAATAAATTCTAATTAATGAAAAAACTAGATTACAAATACATAGATATTAATGTAAAATTGTCATCCTGCATGTTTCAAGTTTTTTACAGCAAAACTAAGTAACTAGCAGACGTTGCCACGTCTCCGCGTGGGCTCGGCAGTGCAAAGCAAAACTCAAAAATTAATTTCTCACGAATATAGAAAAACACTTCTCTGAAATTTTTAGAGATTTTTAAGAACATTTCAAACTTTTATTTTAATATTTTTTGGAGAAAAAATTTGACGGATTTCGGGTAAAAAATATTAGAAATTTATTGTTTAAATAAATATATAATTTAAATTGAATAGTTTTCCTTCAATTTTTATATTAGGTATTTTCTTGTAACTATCATAGTGTTACGACAAAACTGACACCAAGAAAGAAAAGAATGTCAGTCGTCTCTGGCAGCAGATAAGCATCTAACCCTAGCACACCAATGCCATCGACAATGACACATCCTAATTTCTCTAAACCTGATCGACATCTGTGTTAAGCAGGTTTCGGTTCAACTCATTGTAAAATTATCAACGCTTTTAATTTCCATTGTAAGAAACTGAATGAAACAAAAGTTTAATTTTGAATAAAACATCTTTTGCTAAGAGGGAATATGCATTATTAATTATTTAAAAAGAACATTCAGACTAACCGACTTGACTAATCAAATATTATCTTAATTTTTACTTTACTCCTGCAGTGAAACTAGCAGTCGTGCGAAGTGCAAATGCATAGGCGTCGCAACACAGAAAAGCGCAAGGGCACAACGAAACACAATACATATTTTAACTGACAAATACATAAAAAAGAAAAACAAAAGCTTCTATACTACTAGTAATTCCTTTGTAGTCGTACATAACTATTAAAAAATTATAAACAACTAATATTGTTATAAACAATGCCCAGCAGTCGACATATATGAATTGTATATGTTTAAAACCTTTTACTATTAATTTAAAATTGATTGTCTGAAAACTGTCACATTTTTGAGGTTACTTTTCAAAAAAGTAAAATTTTATTGAAAGTATAAACAAATAAAACATTTCTACTACTTTAATAACTTAAAAAAATTATATTTTAGTTTATTAGTGTCTTAAAATGTACTTTTATAACGTTTTTCTATATTTATTATCGTTTTTAATTGCGGGCATCATTGACTGCATGAGTATCAGCCACTGTAACTGTTACGCTAAACTGTTTTTCGGTTTAAATATAAATGGAATTAGTTTTGTAGAATAACACGTGTTTCTGAATTACAAAAAAAAATTTACACATTTTTCATATTTACATGTTAAGGCAGAGGTTTATTTTCTTAAGCTAACCTTAATAGGGAGTGACACCTTTGACCCGAAAAAAATTAATTTTTCTTTTGCTTAAACAATACCTTATGATGGTATAGTATAGAAATTATATCATGAGAAGTGATTTTGAAGTTATTTTATGTGAAAAAATCGAAATCTGTAAAAGGTGTCCAAGAGCGCTTCGAGTTCTTTTTGGCGCCAACATATTTTTTTTATCATAGCAGCTCAAGAATACTGAAGATAGCTTTAAATTGGTCGAAAGGATGGTAATGAAGAAAATATTAATGTAGAAAGTCACTTATATGGTGCAGGCATCGTAGATTAACAGTGGTTTCATTTTTCATGTTTTTACATTACAAAAGTTTAAATGCTTTTTTCTCGAAATGGAATTTTTCAAAACGGTGAGCAATCTAGCTGGAACAGTTTTGATCGGATTGACTTTGGCCAAAGTTTTTTTTGTTCTTCATTTACTTATGCTTTCGAGTACGCAGCGGATTTTTTTTGTTAGTTTTTTTGCAAATAGATGTTTTGAAAAAGTTTCGCCCTAAAAATCACAGATTTAGAAAAACTTTAAATTTATGTTTTAAATTAAACGGTCTAACCAAAATCTTGCACACCGATTTGCCCTGCAGAGAAACGGGAACAAGGATCGGCGCCCTCTATAGGCAACAAATTAAAACTTTTTTAAAGTATAAATATATTTTCGTAAACTTAAATAGGTAGCAAATAAAGTCCTCGAAACCAAATTTTATTTACTTCATTCCTGTGTCTTAAAAAAATGCATAAAAAACAGGTTCAAAAGACACCTAAAAGGTGTCACTTCCCTTTAACGAAGACGATAATGTAAAAATTGAGTTCACCTACATTTCCAAATCCTTTTTTTCTGTCTTATAAAAATTTGTAATTTTTAGCTTTTGCATTTGGAAAAGTTCACTATTAGTTTCTCTTTGAGCTTCTTAATTTCCTGGGAGTTTAAAAAACTTAATTTTTTTGTTTCTCAAATGTAGATATAAATTTTCTTAGTCGAGTTCCAGAAAATAAAAATCTGCGTCGAAAGAATCGGTAAAATCATTCACACAGGTGAAATTTGAAGAAGATTAATAACTGGAGAGTCCAGGAAAGAAATTGTCAATCAATTAGAAAATATCCCACCCAGCGTTTTAAAATTTAAACTTCTAGGTAACGTTCTAGATGAAGTTCTTGCATCAGGAAATCGAAACAATGCACCGAGTGATGTTGTATTAAGAAAAATATCAAGTGAAAATATCCATAGCAAAAACTTAGATAAAGATTTTTATCTTTTTTTAAGCAAGTTAAAGACGCAGTATGCAAATGATCCTAATTACCAAGGAAAAATTTTCAGTGGATTTATTCAGGAAATTTCAGTGAAACCGTTTTATGTAATAATGTACACTGAGAATGTGTTGCATTACGTAATAGAACTCAGTAAAAAACAATTCCTTTGATTTTTATTTGACGGTACAGGAACTATTATCATGGATGCACCTGATGGTCAAGGGCGACCGTATTATGAAGCAGAAACTTTAAAATCTGGTCAATTTAAACCGGCTTTACCTATCTTGGAGTTTATCGACTATTGTTATAAGAATTCGGAAAATGTTTTATTGTCACTCATGTATTTTCCGACATATTGAAATGGATTTCAGTAAAGTTAAAATTCAAGCGACGTTAAAGGCTTTTAACGAGATGACGGTAATTCAATTCTTACAATTTATTTGGGATAAATTCTGGGATAAAAATTTAAGTGCACTGGAAAAATTTACTCTTTTACATATCTGCGCTTCACATGTCATTGCAACTGTGAAAAGAAAGGCTTTTTATTTTTCTAAAGACGAAAAATACGAAGATATTATTGTTACGTTATAACGGGTATAATTCATTCGATTGAACTAGAAACAGCTATTGAAATTTTTAAAGACGCCAAACGATTATTTCAATCAGAAGAGTACAATCAAAATGTTTCAGATGCAGAAGGCTTTTTCAAGAAAGTAAAACATCTTTTTGAGGAAATAGAAGCTGAAAGCAGTCCACATAAAAAACAACAAAAATACATGAATTAGAAGATTCACCGATGATATCCCGCACTCAACGAAATATGTCTCCTTTTTTTCAATACTTTCTTCAAGTTTTAAAAGAAGTTGATTCTACAGAATTATTGAAAATAAGTATAAATAACAATGATAAAAAAATCCATTTTTCTGTTCTGAGTTTTGTAAATATTTACCAAACGAAATCCTAACCTATTTTCCACTTGTATTGTGGTTGGTTATACAAATCTTCGGAATTAGACGTAATACTAATAATGGAATTGAAAATTGGTTCAGTTTTGTAAAAAATATTGAATTTGGTCATTGGACACTATTTATTGTTGACATAAGTAAAAAAAATCATTGTACACATCAACAGTTTGCATGGAGAGCTAATGATTGAATGGGTACAAAAAATTGTACAAAACTGGTTAGACTAGAGCATTCATGCACCAACAAATATTCCGAAGCAGGGAGGGGTCAAACGTAGAACTCAAAATTGTGGCGCACTCATTTGTGTATGGTACTATGTTCTATACAGCGGGCAAAATATTGATTTTTCGGAAAATTATATGAACAAAGTTCATCAATGGATTAATGCGATTCTTACGACAACACAAACATTCGACAATCGTCGTCTACATTTTACAAATAAAAAAACCGAAACAAAAGTCCTATTCTTCTTTACCAGTAAATTTAGACAACTTTATAGTACGTCAAACCCCACCAAAAGGTTTCATAACAACCAAAGAGTTTTGCATATCGCTTAATGTTTTCAGACGCTTAGCGTAGTTTAAAGAAAATTCTGTTCAGCGAAATTGCAAATCAGGGAAGTCAAAAGTTTAGAATAAAAAAAGAAAATATTATTTTATCTAATTTTTAATAGCTTAAGAAAATGTTTAATTATAAAAAAATGAAAGTACAAATGCTAAAAAAAGTTACAGATAAATTTAAATAAAATACCTTCTTCTAAGTTCTAAAAAATGTCTATCTTACAAAAATAAAAAATTAATGAGGCATTCTTTGTCAAATTTTACCCCCTATCTGTCTATTTTTAATTTAAACGAAAAAAATCAAAATTAGATTTAAATAAAAGCTTGGAACCTCTTATCTTATTCGCATGGTGGCCTTTTTTAAAAATTTAAGATGGTGGACTTTTACGTCGTTTTAAAGCAGTCGTGGAGCATAAAAAATTCTACTTTTTGCTGAAAATATGAATTTCATAGTAAAAATAGTTTATTTTTAGCACAAAACATATCTTTTTATGTGTACTTTATTTACCCTTATTGACATTTGCCAAATTTCAAACTAGCAAGTTCAATATGGACGAAATAATATGTAATTTTTTTTAATCTTTGCGAAACTTACTATTAAGTCTATGTCCAAGTTGCGAAATGTAAACAAACCAAGCACTAAAATCGCAATTTTGCGACAGCCGATTCTTCCCCAAAAATTAACATTTTGACACTTTTTTACGAAAATGGAAAATTAGAGTGTCAAAGTTTCCAATGAAATTATTTTTGACTATGAGCAATAAAAAGCAATTAGTAGAATAACTAATTAAAATGTCCTGTAAAATAGCATTTTTGACGCGTCGCGAAAAATAAACTGTTTGAGTATATTAACCGCACTGACGATGAAGAAGTCCCATGTCAGCGATTTGACCTTCAACATGTAGAAAGGGAAATTTTTCCCTGTCCTCCTTGTAATTACAAGAGAAAGGGTAAAAACTTCTTCCGTGCGGTTGATATAGTAAAACACTTTAATTTTTTGCGACGTGAACTCTGTTGCTCTCTGCGCATGCGCAGACCGTACAAAGAACGCATTCGCTGTTTTCAGCACTCACCCAGGGTTAACCGCGAGTTGAATATTATCCAATCATCAAAAACATTCTGTATTTCACCATTTTCATAAAGAACATGTGAATTTATATTTATGTACGAAAATGAAAAGTCGTGGAAAAAATGCTTTACTATTCGATATTTTGAAGCATTTTTTACGACTTCTCATTTTCGTACATAAATATAAATTCGAAAATGAGAAGTCTTGGAAAAATGCTTCACTATTCGCTATTTTGAAGCATTTTTCCACGACTTCTCATTTTCGTACATAAATATAAATTCACATGTTCTTTATGAAAATGGTGAACTAAAGTATCGAATTTGGTAACTACGCCTTGCATAGCTGAAGAAATAACTAAGTTTTAATCTAAAACAAAATGTGCACTTTCGCATGGTGCTGTCAATGCGTTCTTAGTACGGTCTGCGCATGCGCAGAGAGCAAGAGTTCACGTCGCGAAAAATTAAAGTGTTTGACTGTATCAAGCGCAGGTCATTTTTATTAGTTATTTTAATAATTGCTTTTTATTGCTTATAGTAAAAAATGATTTAATTAGACACTTTGACACTTATTTTCAATTTTTGTAGAGAAAGTGTAAAAATGTTAATTTTTGTAGGAGAAATGGCTGTTACAAAAGTGCGATTTTTGTGTTTGGTTTGTTTACATTTCACAACTTTGACATACCCTTCAGGGGTTATTTAGGTCTCTGATTACGAATCTGAAGTCTGTTTGAATAGTTAACAAAACCTATAATAATAATGCCAAGATGTTTTGTTCAAATACGTTCCATTCTTAAAATCATGTAATTGTTTATTGTTAAATATATTTAAAGTTTAAACAAATTAATTTTATATCAACAAATGTAGGGGAGTATAGTCGAGGTTGGACCACTGTCTAGGTAGGCCATTCGCGTTTTTTTGTCAAGTTTACTAGCGCCACCTACGCGCATGCTTGTCGAAGCTTGTCTTAGTAAAATATAACTTTTTGTTCAATTGCATTTTCGGAGAATCGAAAATTGTGTTTTCTGTGACGTCGGTACAAAAAAAGCTCAAAATAAGTTTTGTGCATCATGTGAAAAATTATTAATAAAAAATAAAAAAAAATTGAATCGTCAAGGCAAGCATGCAGAAATTTTGTGGGACTCATGGTTGAAAGATAATCAAAGTGAAAAATCGAATCCTGAAACGTATTTCTTTTTGTTTACAACAATTCGGTAATGTTACTTTCTGTGAAGGTCGGCCACTTTGTGTTCAAAATGCGCAAAGATGAGGACGAGCTACTTCATTTGCAAAAACTGCAATTCTGTATAACTTATAATATGATCGATCATGTTATTAATATTCTTATTTAATTTTATTAATATTTCAGTGCAAAATTTTTTTTCATTTATATTTATTTTTTTATATTGTTCATTTTTATTATTTTATTATTTCATTAAGTTACAAACTGTTAACAATAAACCATCAATTTTCCGTAACTGCAAACATGTTATTTTATTTTTTAACGATTAATGCCCTTTGAATTTTAAACATGGCCGACCTTGACTGTAAGGACCAACCTGGACTACAATTTTTTTAAAAAAATTTTTATAACTTTTTTATTTTAAAACCAATCAATTTACTTTGTACAGAAAAGATGTTCCTATTGAACAGGACTTTCCAACCATATACTTCAATTGTCCAAATTCATCTTAAAAAAAAGTTATAAACAAAAGTCAAAAAGTGGGCCGACCTCGACTATGTTCCCCTACAACTATTTAGCTTCAAGTTACACTAAAAGTTTTATTTATGTGCTCTCGAATTTAATTTTTTTAAATAAATAAATGAAACATACACCTCAAGTATACTTGGGGTTAACCGTATGGAGGTTATAAAAGCAAGAAAAATATTAAATTTTTAAATTAACAAAATTTCTGTACGCTGATTGAAATTTATTTTTTGCCTACAGTTAATGATTAAACCAAAAAAATTAACTTCAAATTAAATTGTATATGCGTTCTTTGAATCTAGATAAACCTATTTTAAAATTTAAAAAGTGCGCAAACTTCAAATTATTAGAATAGAATTAAAATATTTCATTTTTGCTTTATAATTAAGAAACGCAAGTACAACCAACTATAACTCTTCAAAACTGTTTATTTAAAAATTGTTTTTCCTTTTTCAACATTATATATAAGGGTCATTCTCTGTAAAACGGTCCACTCCTCTGCTCAAAATAAATTTAAAAATAAAAGAACATTCTTTTTGAAAAATTTTAGCTTAGGATATATAGTTTACCAGTATGGATTTTATGAATTAAAAATTTTTATAAGACAATATAGCGTTATAAATAAATGTTAACATACAAAATGAATAAATTGTTTTAAAATTTTAAAATGTGATCACATTCGCCTAAAACTTGTTACTTGGGGGTTTTTAGGGTCGCTGATTACGAATCCGAAGTCACTTTAAAAAAATGTCGGAAAAAGTGGTGCGTTAGGTATATAAAAAATCTTAGTCTTAACAAAAATATTTTAGGTTATGTTTGAAATTGCTTTACTTTGAGTAGAAATTGGTTGCGACTTTTGATAAGTGACGAGTTTCTAATCGAAATGCTGTGCGAATAATAATATCAGTTGCTAAAACATTGGGATTAGATCCTAAAAGTATAATAATAAACCGAAGCCGAAGTTCAATTTCATATTATCAGCGACAATTACGAGAAAAATTGTCTGCAATAGTAAAGGTAGTTTTTTCTTTTTTTCACTTTTAATCTATGATTTTGCATTGGGACGGCAAGTTGTTTCAAGAAGTGCTTCAAACTGAAAAAATTGATCGATTATCAGTAGTTGTAACTGACGGAGATAGAGAAAAAATTCTTGTAAATGCTTCTCTAGAAAATGGAACCGCTGGTGCACAAGCGAATTCCTGTGTTGCAGTAATTTACACTTTTAAAATAATTTATAGTCTATAGTCTACAAATTTTAGTAAGGCGAAGTCATTTACCAATATTTGTTATACTTAAATTTATTTCAACCAATACAAAATTCTAACATAATAAATGAAACAATAATAAAAAGTGAAAAGTTTAATTCTGTTTGACTTAAATATATAACAATATTAACAGCATAAATAAAACAGATTGTAACTAGTTCGTTTCAAAAACAACATTAAAACAATTTAATTTTTAAACATTTTCTTATGGAAGTTTGTGAAAGGCGACTTAAGAACTCTATCAAAGTCATCTACTGTGATACAACAGCTTCTAATCTCTGTTGAAAAACATTTATTTATAATAATAAATTAAATCATTCTTAATAAATTCCAATGATTTTTTTACATTTTCATAGAAAATTATGTGCTATCTTTAATATTTTCTAATATATGAAAAAGTGAAAGTTTTTAGGATCTTATAAACTTTATATGCTTATTTTACAATAAATATTAAAAACATTTCAAAAATTCTTTTTGTTTAGTGATTTTTAATTTTTAATAAATTCTAATTAATGAAAAAACTAGATTACAAATACATAGATATTAATGTAAAATTGTCATCCTGCATGTTTCAAGTTTTTTACAGCAAAACTAAGTAACTAGCAGACGTTGCCACGTCTCCGCGTGGGCTCGGCAGTGCAAAGCAAAACTCAAAAATTAATTTCTCACGAATATAGAAAAACACTTCTCTGAAATTTTTAGAGATTTTTAAGAACATTTCAAACTTTTATTTTAATATTTTTTGGAGAAAAAATTTGACGGATTTCGGGTAAAAAATATTAGAAATTTATTGTTTAAATAAATATATAATTTAAATTGAATAGTTCTCCTTCAATTTTTATATTAGGTATTTTCTTGTAACTATCATAGTGTTACGACAAAACTGACACCAAGAAAGAAAAGAATGTCAGTCGTCTCTGGCAGCAGATAAGCATCTAACCCTAGCACACCAATGCCATCGACAATGACACATCCTAATTTCTCTAAACCTGATCGACATCTGTGTTAAGCAGGTTTCGGTTCAACTCATTGTAAAATTATCAACGCTTTTAATTTCCATTGTAAGAAACTGAATGAAACAAAAGTTTAATTTTGAATAAAACATCTTTTGCTAAGAGGGAATATGCATTATTAATTATTTAAAAAGAACATTCAGACTAACCGACTTGACTAATCAAATATTATCTTAATTTTTACTTTACTCCTGCAGTGAAACTAGCAGTCGTGCGAAGTGCAAATGCATAGGCGTCGCAACACAGAAAAGCGCAAGGGCACAACGAAACACAATACATATTTTAACTGACAAATACATAAAAAAGAAAAACAAAAGCTTCTATACTACTAGTAATTCCTTTGTAGTCGTACATAACTATTAAAAAATTATAAACAACTAATATTGTTATAAACAATGCCCAGCAGTCGACATATATGAATTGTATATGTTTAAAACCTTTTACTATTAATTTAAAATTGATTGTCTGAAAACTGTCACATTTTTGAGGTTACTTTTCAAAAAAGTAAAATTTTATTGAAAGTATAAACAAATAAAACATTTCTACTACTTTAATAACTTAAAAAAATTATATTTTAGTTTATTAGTGTCTTAAAATGTACTTTTATAACGTTTTTCTATATTTATTATCGTTTTTAATTGCGGGCATCATTGACTGCAAGAGTATCAGCCACTGTAACTGTTACGCTAAACTGTTTTTCGGTTTAAATATAAATGGAATTAGTTTTGTAGAATAACACGTGTTTCTGAATTACAAAAAAAAATTTACACATTTTTCATATTTACATGTTAAGGCAGAGGTTTATTTTCTTAAGCTAACCTTAATAGGGAGTGACACCTTTGACCCGAAAAAAATTAATTTTTCTTTTGCTTAAACAATACCTTATGATGGTATAGTATAGAAATTATATCATGAGAAGTGATTTTGAAGTTATTTTATGTGAAAAAATCGAAATCTGTAAAAGGTGTCCAAGAGCGCTTCGAGTTCTTTTTGGCGCCAACATATTTTTTTTATCATAGCAGCTCAAGAATACTGAAGATAGCTTTAAATTGGTCGAAAGGATGGTAATGAAGAAAATATTAATGTAGAAAGTCACTTATATGGTGCAGGCATCGTAGATTAACAGTGGTTTCATTTTTCATGTTTTTACATTACAAAAGTTTAAATGCTTTTTTCTCGAAATGGAATTTTTCAAAACGGTGAGCAATCTAGCTGGAACAGTTTTGATCGGATTGACTTTGGCCAAAGTTTTTTTTGTTCTTCATTTACTTATGCTTTCGAGTACGCAGCGGATTTTTTTTGTTAGTTTTTTTGCAAATAGATGTTTTGAAAAAGTTTCGCCCTAAAAATCACAGATTTAGAAAAACTTTAAATTTATGTTTTAAATTAAACGGTCTAACCAAAATCTTGCACACCGATTTGCCCTGCAGAGAAACGGGAACAAGGATCGGCGCCCTCTATAGGCAACAAATTAAAACTTTTTTAAAGTATAAATATATTTTCGTAAACTTAAATAGGTAGCAAATAAAGTCCTCGAAACCAAATTTTATTTACTTCATTCCTGTGTCTTAAAAAAATGCATAAAAAACAGGTTCAAAAGACACCTAAAAGGTGTCACTTCCCTTTAACGAAGACGATAATGTAAAAATTGAGTTCACCTACATTTCCAAATCCTTTTTTTCTGTCTTATAAAAATTTGTAATTTTTAGCTTTTGCATTTGGAAAAGTTCACTATTAGTTTCTCTTTGAGCTTCTTAATTTCCTGGGAGTTTAAAAAACTTAATTTTTTTGTTTCTCAAATGTAGATATAAATTTTCTTAGTCGAGTTCCAGAAAATAAAAATCTGCGTCGAAAGAATCGGTAAAATCATTCACACAGGTGAAATTTGAAGAAGATTAATAACTGGAGAGTCCAGGAAAGAAATTGTCAATCAATTAGAAAATATCCCACCCAGCGTTTTAAAATTTAAACTTCTAGGTAACGTTCTAGATGAAGTTCTTGCATCAGGAAATCGAAACAATGCACCGAGTGATGTTGTATTAAGAAAAATATCAAGTGAAAATATCCATAGCAAAAACTTAGATAAAGATTTTTATCTTTTTTTAAGCAAGTTAAAGACGCAGTATGCAAATGATCCTAATTACCAAGGAAAAATTTTCAGTGGATTTATTCAGGAAATTTCAGTGAAACCGTTTTATGTAATAATGTACACTGAGAATGTGTTGCATTACGTAATAGAACTCAGTAAAAAACAATTCCTTTGATTTTTATTTGACGGTACAGGAACTATTATCATGGATGCACCTGATGGTCAAGGGCGACCGTATTATGAAGCAGAAACTTTAAAATCTGGTCAATTTAAACCGGCTTTACCTATCTTGGAGTTTATCGACTATTGTTATAAGAATTAGGAAAATGTTTTATTGTCACTCATGTATTTTCCGACATATTGAAATGGATTTCAGTAAAGTTAAAATTCAAGCGACGTTAAAGGCTTTTAACGAGATGACGGTAATTCAATTCTTACAATTTATTTGGGATAAATTCTGGGATAAAAATTTAAGTGCACTGGAAAAATTTACTCTTTTACATATCTGCGCTTCACATGTCATTGCAACTGTGAAAAGAAAGGCTTTTTATTTTTCTAAAGACGAAAAATACGAAGATATTATTGTTACGTTATAACGGGTATAATTCATTCGATTGAACTAGAAACAGCTATTGAAATTTTTAAAGACGCCAAACGATTATTTCAATCAGAAGAGTACAATCAAAATGTTTCAGATGCAGAAGGCTTTTTCAAGAAAGTAAAACATCTTTTTGAGGAAATAGAAGCTGAAAGCAGTCCACATAAAAAACAACAAAAATACATGAATTAGAAGATTCACCGATGATATCCCGCACTCAACGAAATATGTCTCCTTTTTTTCAATACTTTCTTCAAGTTTTAAAAGAAGTTGATTCTACAGAATTATTGAAAATAAGTATAAATAACAATGATAAAAAAATCCATTTTTCTGTTCTGAGTTTTGTAAATATTTACCAAACGAAATCCTAACCTATTTTCCACTTGTATTGTGGTTGGTTATACAAATCTTCGGAATTAGACGTAATACTAATAATGGAATTGAAAATTGGTTCAGTTTTGTAAAAAATATTGAATTTGGTCATTGGACACTATTTATTGTTGACATAAGTAAAAAAAATCATTGTACACATCAACAGTTTGCATGGAGAGCTAATGATTGAATGGGTACAAAAAATTGTACAAAACTGGTTAGACTAGAGCATTCATGCACCAACAAATATTCCGAAGCAGGGAGGGGTCAAACGTAGAACTCAAAATTGTGGCGCACTCATTTGTGTATGGTACTATGTTCTATACAGCGGGCAAAATATTGATTTTTCGGAAAATTATATGAACAAAGTTCATCAATGGATTAATGCGATTCTTACGACAACACAAACATTCGACAATCGTCGTCTACATTTTACAAATAAAAAAACCGAAACAAAAGTCCTATTCTTCTTTACCAGTAAATTTAGACAACTTTATAGTACGTCAAACCCCACCAAAAGGTTTCATAACAACCAAAGAGTTTTGCATATCGCTTAATGTTTTCAGACGCTTAGCGTAGTTTAAAGAAAATTCTGTTCAGCGAAATTGCAAATCAGGGAAGTCAAAAGTTTAGAATAAAAAAAGAAAATATTATTTTATCTAATTTTTAATAGCTTAAGAAAATGTTTAATTATAAAAAAATGAAAGTACAAATGCTAAAAAAAGTTACAGATAAATTTAAATAAAATACCTTCTTCTAAGTTCTAAAAAATGTCTATCTTACAAAAATAAAAAATTAATGAGGCATTCTTTGTCAAATTTTACCCCCTATCTGTCTATTTTTAATTTAAACGAAAAAAATCAAAATTAGATTTAAATAAAAGCTTGGAACCTCTTATCTTATTCGCATGGTGGCCTTTTTTAAAAATTTAAGATGGTGGACTTTTACGTCGTTTTAAAGCAGTCGTGGAGCATAAAAAATTCTACTTTTTGCTGAAAATATGAATTTCATAGTAAAAATAGTTTATTTTTAGCACAAAACATATCTTTTTATGTGTACTTTATTTACCCTTATTGACATTTGCCAAATTTCAAACTAGCAAGTTCAATATGGACGAAATAATATGTAATTTTTTTTAATCTTTGCGAAACTTACTATTAAGTCTATGTCCAAGTTGCGAAATGTAAACAAACCAAGCACTAAAATCGCAATTTTGCGACAGCCGATTCTTCCCCAAAAATTAACATTTTGACACTTTTTTACGAAAATGGAAAATTAGAGTGTCAAAGTTTCCAATGAAATTATTTTTGACTATGAGCAATAAAAAGCAATTAGTAGAATAACTAATTAAAATGTCCTGTAAAATAGCATTTTTGACGCGTCGCGAAAAATAAACTGTTTGAGTATATTAACCGCACTGACGATGAAGAAGTCCCATGTCAGCGATTTGACCTTCAACATGTAGAAAGGGAAATTTTTCCCTGTCCTCCTTGTAATTACAAGAGAAAGGGTAAAAACTTCTTCCGTGCGGTTGATATAGTAAAACACTTTAATTTTTTGCGACGTGAACTCTGTTGCTCTCTGCGCATGCGCAGACCGTACAAAGAACGCATTCGCTGTTTTCAGCACTCACCCAGGGTTAACCGCGAGTTGAATATTATCCAATCATCAAAAACATTCTGTATTTCACCATTTTCATAAAGAACATGTGAATTTATATTTATGTACGAAAATGAAAAGTCGTGGAAAAATGCTTTACTATTCGATATTTTGAAGCATTTTTTACGACTTCTCATTTTCGTACATAAATATAAATTCGAAAATGAGAAGTCTTGGAAAAATGCTTCACTATTCGCTATTTTGAAGCATTTTTCCACGACTTCTCATTTTCGTACATAAATATAAATTCACATGTTCTTTATGAAAATGGTGAACTAAAGTATCGAATTTGGTAACTACGCCTTGCATAGCTGAAGAAATAACTAAGTTTTAATCTAAAACAAAATGTGCACTTTCGCATGGTGCTGTCAATGCGTTCTTAGTACGGTCTGCGCATGCGCAGAGAGCAAGAGTTCACGTCGCGAAAAATTAAAGTGTTTGACTGTATCAAGCGCAGGTCATTTTTATTAGTTATTTTAATAATTGCTTTTTATTGCTTATAGTAAAAAATGATTTAATTAGACACTTTGACACTTATTTTCAATTTTTGTAGAGAAAGTGTAAAAATGTTAATTTTTGTAGGAGAAATGGCTGTTACAAAAGTGCGATTTTTGTGTTTGGTTTGTTTACATTTCACAACTTTGACATACCCTTCAGGGGTTATTTAGGTCTCTGATTACGAATCTGAAGTCTGTTTGAATAGTTAACAAAACCTATAATAATAATGCCAAGATGTTTTGTTCAAATACGTTCCATTCTTAAAATCATGTAATTGTTTATTGTTAAATATATTTAAAGTTTAAACAAATTAATTTTATATCAACAAATGTAGGGGAGTATAGTCGAGGTTGGACCACTGTCTAGGTAGGCCATTCGCGTTTTTTTGTCAAGTTTACTAGCGCCACCTACGCGCATGCTTGTCGAAGCTTGTCTTAGTAAAATATAACTTTTTGTTCAATTGCATTTTCGGAGAATCGAAAATTGTGTTTTCTGTGACGTCGGTACAAAAAAAGCTCAAAATAAGTTTTGTGCATCATGTGAAAAATTATTAATAAAAAATAAAAAAAAATTGAATCGTCAAGGCAAGCATGCAGAAATTTTGTGGGACTCATGGTTGAAAGATAATCAAAGTGAAAAATCGAATCCTGAAACGTATTTCTTTTTGTTTACAACAATTCGGTAATGTTACTTTCTGTGAAGGTCGGCCACTTTGTGTTCAAAATGCGCAAAGATGAGGACGAGCTACTTCATTTGCAAAAACTGCAATTCTGTATAACTTATAATATGATCGATCATGTTATTAATATTCTTATTTAATTTTATTAATATTTCAGTGCAAAATTTTTTTTCATTTATATTTATTTTTTTATATTGTTCATTTTTATTATTTTATTATTTCATTAAGTTACAAACTGTTAACAATAAACCATCAATTTTCCGTAACTGCAAACATGTTATTTTATTTTTTAACGATTAATGCCCTTTGAATTTTAAACATGGCCGACCTTGACTGTAAGGACCAACCTGGACTACAAATTTTTTTTAAAAAATCTTTATAACTTTTTCATTTTAAAACCAATCAATTTACTTTGTACAGAAAAGATGTTCCTATTAAATAGGACTTTCCAACCATATACTTCAATTGTCCAAATTCATTTTTAAAAAAAAGTTTTAAACAAAAGTCAAAAAGTGGGCCGACCTCGACTATGTTCCCCTATATTTTTCATATTCCTCAGAATATTTCCTATCAATTAAAAAAAATCAACTGAATTTCATCAATTTGAGACAAAGATATAAGGTTTTAAAGTATTGCGGCGTACAAATCGCCCGTGTGTGTATCGAACGTAAGTCTTTGAAGTGTGTACTTTAAGGGTTAAGAAACAAGTTTTAAGCAAAATATTATGATTTTTTTAAAATGATTCCACGATATTGGATCCGCCATTTTTAATTTGGCAAAATTGACTTCAGATTCGCAATCAGCGACCTCAAAAATCCGTGAGTAACAACTTTCAAGGAAAAAAGTACGATTTTTGAAGATTGGATCCGCCATTTTGTATTTTGCAAAACTAACTTCAGATTCGTAATCAGCGACCTCAAAAATCCTTTAGCCCCTTGACTGCAGATGGCAAATATTTTTGCCATTTCGGACTTTGCTCTGACTGTTGGAAAACTGACAATCTTTGCCATGATATAAATTAAAGTAAAACAGTCAAAAATGGCTAAAATTTAAAAACGAAATGGTTTCTAAAATGTTAAAGCTATAGTGAATGTGACGCAAGTTTCCGTTTTTACATAAAATAAATAATGAAAAAATTAAAAATTGTGAAAAACAACACTTTTAGCAATTTTCAAAATCTTTGCCATGGGCAATACAATGCATTTTTATTTTAAAAATGTCTAAAATCGCTTGAAATTTGTTATTCGGGGGTTTTTGCGGTCGCTGATTTTAAATTTGATGTCGGTTTTTCAAAATTCAAAATGTCGGATCCAATATGGCGGACGACTTTTTCAAAAATCGTCCAATATAACTTAAAAATAGTTATTATTTTTATAAGATGACATGATATTGAAAAGTAGTGATATGTGAAATATACAAATGTATGGGTGCTTTTTAAGTTTCTCTCTTTATGTTTTTTATGAACATCTTATAACCTTTGTCATCAGCTAGTATATTTACAATTAACATACATTCCCAGAATGCACACCCTAAACTGATGTCAGATTGGGTTCGAGAAGGTTGACAATATTTAGCATCATACTTTTTTTCTATTTTTTAAATTCTTGTAGTTTTTTTTGTTATTTACACTGAGAGACCTTTTGGACCGCAGCGAAACAACGTATGTAACAGTAGCTTTACTATGGTTTTGGTGTGCTGCGGTACAATTTTGGGAGCGTGACAGTTTAAAATGTGGGTAAGCAGCTCAAAGAAGTAGTGGGGATGCCGCTTTTGGTTTGCTGCTGAACAATTTTTGGACTGTCACGCGCCCAAAATTGTACCGCAGCAACCCAAAAGTATAGTCCTATAGCATATCAACAGAATGGTCAGCAGCAGCCTATCGAAAGTCTGCTGCTGACCTAAAGGTCTCGCAGTGTACATAAATTTCTTTTATGATTATTATTTAATTTGCGTAATTAATAGAAACAAGCTTATACACATAAGTATTATAACAATTTATAAAAGTTAAAAATCGCAAACAATGTCAATGAATAAAGGACAACTCTAAAATTAGGATTTATGGTAAATTTCAAAACAATCATTGTTAACGTCCTCGAATCCAATTTGACATAATTGGGTGCATTCTGGAGACTTATGTTTTTTAATAAATATACTAGCTGATGATAAAGGTTATAAGATGTTCATGAAAAAGTTAAACTGGGAAACTTAAAAATCACCTATACATTTAAATATATTTCAAATATCATTAGTTTTCAATATTATGTTATATTATAAAAATAATAACTATTTTTAAGTTACGATAAACGATCAACAAATTTTGTAGTGATAGTCATTAACTTTTAAAAAAATCGTCCACCATATTGGATCGATTCTTTTGTATTTTTAAAAACTGACAACATATTCGTAATTAGCGACACAATAAACCTCCTAGAAACAATTTGCAAGTGTATCCGATTGATTTGAAAAAACCGTCCTCCATACAGGATCGGCCATTTTGTATTTTTATAAAATGACTACATATTTGTAATCAGCAACCCTAAAAACTCCTGAGTAATAAGTTTTACGTGCATTTTATTGATTTAAATAATGAAGTGAAAACTTCTGCCATATTGGATCAGTCATTTTGAATTTTTTAAAAATAATTGCAGATTCAGAAAAAACGTTTAAAGATATACAATCAAAATTTCTTTGATTATCTCACACTTTTTATGAAAATTCCCCATAGTGTAACGCACCCTGCTCCAGCACCGGCCTGCCAGACGTGCGTTTCTGTTATTTACATGTCTTGAGTAATCTATAGTCTTTTCAGCCTCTATGAAATTAGATAGTTGATTTGGTCGCAGGCTCCTTATACATTGAGAAAACTTTCAAACGAACCAGTTTCTTCCTCTCATCTGAAGTTTCTTTTTATCCGAAAGTATACGTATGTATAAATAAAATTTGTTATATCTTAGTTTTACCTTTCGAATTCACTTTCGAAAAACTCGTAAACGATTTGACGGTCTAACGATATTCCATTCTCTCGACGACGCCGACGATGTAAAGTTCTTGAAAAGAAGTCGGTGAAAAATGATGCGTTTGGTGGTGCTGCATATTGAAATTGAAAATTTTGACCAAAGACTAAAGTTCTGCCTGGCAACGCAATTGGCACCGCAACTCCTGCTAGAAGCTGTAAAAATCACAAAGAAATGGGTAACAACATATAAATTCTTTTAATTTGTTACTGTTATTGCTGCGTTAAAAGTAAAGGCATATGTCTCTTTAGTTTTAGGCGAGCGGCTTTCCTTTTTTAATTGAGCTGCTGAACTATAATCGAGCAGCAACTCAACCAATGACATTCGTCACCAAGATTTAAAAGAGCAGCTCGCCCAATTTTGAATAAGCTGTGAGATTAAACATTAAGTAGTAAATGACACAACAGTCATTAACGGAACTATTCACCCAACATATTTTTCAGTGTACTATTATTATAAAACTCCATCCAAATACGACAATATTTAAGCACAATATTAAGGCAAAATTGCGTGGAAGGAAAGGAAATACAGTTATAATGTTTGAGGAACTTATTAAGTATATATTCAAATAAAAATTTACAAATTTGTATTAACAAATATTTCAAAATGGTGGCACTAGGGCAATTTTTGTAATATCTATATTTTTCAGGAGCTCCGTGGCACGCAGTATAAATAATGTAAATATTAGTCTAGGACGAAATAAAAATTCTTTTCTAAATGTACATGTGAATAGCTAGAGAAATACGTAGGGGATTTTAAAATTATTAATTTTTGTGTAACAAGCAAGCATTTGAATAAAAAAACTGATTTTTAACCAAAAATGACAATTAATTGTTTATATAACAATTGTTTAAATCAACTTATAAAAAACACTTACGTATTTCTCTTTGAAATTTAATTATAAAGATGTACTAAAATCTATTTCTTACATATAAATTTCTTAAATAAGCTCTTGAATTTCATGTATCGACAGCACAGCTGTCCTTATACGGAAACCTGCTTTTTCTGCAAAATATTTTTCGAAATCAATTAGTAATTTCAAAATTATCTAAGAACTCAAAAATGCGGTTGAGGGTAGGCTGCTCTGACCACTGCGCTACATGCACACCAAGATTCTCTAAGTTCCTTGACTCATATCCTATCATGCTACCGTTTTTTCTAAGTTCTTTGCTAATTTTAAAATTATTAATTGATTTAAAAAAATATTTTTCAGAAAAAGCAGGTTTCTGTATTAAGACAGCTATGCTTTCGATACATGAAATTCAAGAGCTTATTCTGAGAAATTGATTCGGAAAGATTGTTAACTTCTTCCACCTTTAGTATTAGAAATTGTTTGAGTTATGCTGCGTGCCAATTTTAAAAACTGTATTTTGAGAAATACGCTTTTATGGGGTAACACTACTGTAACAGTCTATAAAAAGCATTTCTTTAATAATTTGTTTTAATGCAAGAAAAGAATATACAGTAATTATAAAAGAAACTTATTCATGATCAACATAAACTTTTAAAACTGTAAACACTTTATTATATTAGTAAAAAGTTAGATAGTTGCTGTTTCCATTTTATTAGCAAGGGGAACTTACTTTAGTTAGTATTAGCAACTAATAAATATTGTAACAGACAATTTTTGGTTTTTTTCTTTAAAATTATTTAATTAAACACAATGTTGGATACAAATGATGCCTCGGACGTCGGAGGTGCTGGTTTCGCTTCGTCGGATATAGGTAGGGGACCTCAGAATGATGAAAACCAAAAGATTCTACGAATCTACATTCCGACTCTGGCGGCATTTGATTGTCTATTTTGTATTAAAAAGTAGATTAACACCTCATTTATAAAAGTCAAGACCTTTAGAAATCACATTACCGTAACTATGATGCGATCGGTGTGGAGTGGGCATGCCTTATCTGTTTGAGAGATTTTTAATCGAATTATGCGTTGAGGGTGCATAGACCAAAATGTAAGGGTCTCTTGTAGGCGGTTAAGGGCATCCGGGAAAAAATAATGGTTTCGTGATAGACGTCTCATTTAAAAAGAAAAGAATATTTTGAGTCGGAATTTTTTGGTAAATAAAGAGAAATGCTCTGGGACCAGCGGTCCTCTCGGAATTTAGAGAAATTTTAATAAATAATTATTAAAAAAAATTGTTTAAATATACGGAAAAAGGGGTTTTGAACGGTTCAGTACAGACGTCTCATTTTGAAAGGATAAAATATTTCGGGTTCATATTTGGAGGGGTGATAGAGGAAGACTCTCCGAGAAGCGGCCCTCTCCGTTTTTGCAATAATTTTGCGCGGAAATTATTTTATTAACGATTGAAAGTGGAGTAATTTGAGATTAATACATTTCCTTTGTTCAAGTCGCGACAACTTCCGAGAATTCGCGCCACCTCCTTGACCACTGACACATAGACCCACTTGTCTGTGTGCTCACCGCCATATTGTCCATTAGAAAATGCCTTGTGAGAGCAGGTGTGCCTAACTTTCTTGCGGGGTATATCGAGGAGGCTTACCGTGGTTGTTGTTCTCTAGTAACAGCAAGAGAACATGCAGTGTCAATAAAATTTAACAGATTCTAATGGTAGACAGGGAATCTATAGGCAGCTCCCAACTTGTGTATGCCTTTATGGCTTCCAAGAGGGTTATTAACATCAAAATCGTCAAAGTAAAGAAATAGTGGAATAACGGTCTTTTCGGGAAAACAAGATTTAACTTTGTCTCGCAATAACTTTCCTTGTACAAAATTTTATATTACATCAGTCTCTTTTTCCAGGCTATCGACGTATTTTAAATCATTCTTTAATACATTTGGTAAACTAAAGAAGGCATGAAGTACCGCTCTTAAAAATACATATCTATAGCTTTTATCAAATATTGATCTTTAATCAGGCGATTTTGAGTTAATTTATTATCCATTGTATCATTTATTATCCATTATCCTTTGCATGAATGAAACAATTCGTTTCATTTAAAAACTTTAAAACGTTTATGCTCACTTAAAAATGATTCTAAAGTATTTTTAACGGCGTCTAAAGTAGGGGAGAGTCTCCAGTTGTGAGACACCTCCAGTTGTGAGACAGTTAATTTTTTTAACATGCAATATAAAAAAACCGATTGGTTTATATAAAAACATTTCTTTTTATATGAGCCAACTTTTTCGTGTACACCGAAGCGGATATATAAACTGTTTTTGTTAAATACCAACACTGTGTGTGATAATCGACTAAAAAGCGTTTTTTCAATAAATGCAAAGTACTTTTTTTCCAAGTTAATTAATTGGAAAAGGTAAATGTAATGCATTTTCTTTTAGTGTTTTTCTTATATTTTGTGATGCAATATTGCATTGTTCCAATCTACGGTTGAAAATAATTTAATTTTCCTTTTTCAAAATAGCGCCAATTTCTGGGTGTGAGACACAGCATATCACCAGTTGTGAGACGGTGTCAACACCCATCTGGGCAGCATAAAAATACGACTTTGCAGGCATACTATTTAAATGTTGTTTTGATTTTTTTTCTAGTATTCTTGGGCATGTCAAGTGGATAAAAGTCAATTGATTCAGAAGAAATAAATTTTAATGCTCTTTTTGAAGCTATTTAATTGTGATTATTTGATAGTCATATTTTGGCGAATAAATATTATTATTTAGTATATAATAATATATATTATTAATATATTTCATTATTTCTACTAAACATAACGTTTTATGTCAAACTTATTAAATTTTAGCAATTTTTAATGAGTGTCTCACAACTGGAGACATTTTTTTTTTGAAAAAAGCGATGTGCTCGGAAAATGTATCGTAAAATTTTTTGAGTTCATCGAAACACTATACTTTCTTTTAATAAAAGTTGCGTATTTCTGTTACCTTTCGAACGGTGTATTTTATTTACAATTTCGTTTACCCATTTACAATTTACGGGTCAAAAATGAAACCCGTCTCACAACTGGAGACTCTCCCCTACTATTAACAATTTCGCAAGTTTTACCGCATGCGGCACAATCCTTATTATTGTTTTCGTGTGTGACTGTCTTTACCGATAAACGTAAGGTAGGAGATCACTTTTCCTAAAAAATTTTCCCAATACATTTTCTCTAAAACTGTTTTTCTTAATGACTCGTTTTTCAAAAAAAAAATTAAAAAATAGTTTTCCAAACCAAATTTTTCCCAAAAATAATTTTCCCAAATTATAACTATTATTATAATTTTCCCAAATTATAACTATTATTATAATTTTCTAAATGCGAATTCTTCGTATTTTTGTATTTCATGCGATACTCGTCATTTTTTATATTTCATCCAGTGACAAAAGTATTACTCGCTGTCCATAGAATCCGTATTAATATAAATATAATTATGATTGATTAATGTTAAAAACCTGATTTAGTTTTCGCTTAAAGTTTGTCGAATCTTAAAAAAGATTCAGATCAAGATTTGGATACATGTGATTAAAATCTATTTCCAGTAAGGTATAACCAAGAGGCTGAATATGGACTGCAAATTTTTCAAAGTAATCAAAAATTGTTTCTAAGTTTTCTTTGTCTTACATTACTCTTCTGCGTTTTCCTTCCTTACTTATTACTCACGGTGTTCAATATGTTAAACAATAATAAATAGAAATAAATACAATATAATATAATTTATTAACAGACAAATAAATATAAGTCCTTTTGGATTAACAGAAATCAGCACTGCAAATATCTACCCTTTAAATATGAAGAGATAAGAACTGAACAATGGCATCTTCATAAATCGCTCAATCAAAGAGTTTGTCAGCTTCTCTTAATAATTTTCTGCAGTCATTGCCTTCAAATACCTCTCCATGATAATTCTTTGAGACTAACTTTATTTTTAAAGGCGACAAAAGAGCTGTTTCTTGAACAACAAGGTGCACTAGACTATCTCAAAATAAGTGATTTACAAATCCTTGTAATATATGAAGTTCCGTAATTATACATTTATCAAGTTCTTAGCTAACTTTTTATTTTTGACGAAAGAAATAAATTTGTAATAATCGTTTCTCAACTTACCATATGTTTTAAGAGGTAAAACTTCTACTTTCTTTGACATATGATTTTCGTTAACAGATTTTCTTAAATCTTAAAGACTAACATAACAATAAGAGGAAGGCTACATTGACATATCCGTTTGCTGCCCATTACCGATCAATAATAGTTTTAAATTAAAGTCAAATTTAAAAGCAATATTAAAATATTTAACAACATAATTAGTTTTTTAACACTTGTTTCTGCATTTGGTGCTGTCAAATTGTTTTTAGAATCAATTCTTTGGTTTTTTAGGTATATTAATTTTCAAATCAGTCTCAGTTGGTATGAGAGGAATTACTAACAAGCAGATTTAAAAAACCTTATCACCATCTGCCACTACTTTAACGACATAGTCACCAACAAAATTCCGTTTTTCTAACACAGTTTAAAGTCGTATTTCAGCATCGCGTGATAGTGGTACACGCAGGGGAGAGCGACGTTGGACACTTTTTGACTAAGAGCCTGTATGGCTTTTGATTCTTCTAAATGTTGAGTAAATGTATAGTATATTAGCTCTCTAAATACGCGATTTTGTTGTTCCAGATTTGCTGTGGTTGAGTAGATTCGTAAAATAAATTGTCTAATTTGGGTTGTTGTTATAGATGTTTTTGAGTTTTTTTTGCGTTTTGTGTGAATTGATGTTTTAGGTAAGGTGCCTAGTTGTGGGAAAAGGTTACCCGCTTTAGAATCGCTTTGCTGTTCGTTGTGAGCGCTTTCTGTTTCTGCGATGGTGTTGGGGTCATCGGTGGGAGTCGTTACTCGCAGGTTCGTTTCCCCGGGTTGTTAGGTACCGTCTAGTGGTGTTCGCAACATTTAATTTCTGGGTTGGAAAGCGTTAGTCTGATTTCTAGTAGTTACTCTGTTTTTCAAGTTATTCTGTTTCCTAGTACTTTTTTGTCCTTTTTAAGCTGTAGATCAATTTTTAATTTTATATTAATTAATTTAACTAAACTCAATCAATTATTAAGTTTATAATAATTAATCAGACGCTTTTAATTATGTAATTCAATTTAATTAGACTTAATAAAATACTTTTTTATAATAATTAATTTAATCGAATTTAGTTTTTTAGAATTATATTTTGAAAATTTGTATTTTTTAATTTTAATTTAAGAGAAACCTAAAGAATTTAATTAAGTAAATGACTAAGCAAGCAAAAAACTGAGCTAGGCTGTGATTGTAAACACAGCTGTGTTTATTTTCTGTTCTGTGCAGTTTAGTGTGTTTAGTTTACTTCTTTTAGCATGAATTTTGTTGAGCATTTTTTGTATATGAATTTTTTAGAGTTTGGATTGACTCAACAAAATCCGACAAACTAATCTATAAATCTTGGAGAACAATGTAAAAATGTTCCTGCTTGTGGCTCGACTCATGAAAGTCCGAAAAATCTTTTGATTAATCCTGACGATCGGTGTGAAAATTTTAATTATTGAGCTCTTCACATCAAAGTTCTTCAGCATTTGATTCAGGTATGTAAAATATTTATGATATTCCGTGTCTTGTTTATTTTTACCTACCTTTCATTATAAAATCTTATGTTTTCAGAAATGCTCGTATCAGTTGAAGAAAATCAGATAATTCAAGATCTGATGGAAAATGAAACTGATGATAATAATGCTCTTAATACCAAAACCCTCGAAACGGTAAAAAATCGAAAAAAATTCATCCGCCTCTGCCTCTTTGTCAAAAATGTAGGTTGAAATGTTCTGCGTATCTCTCAGAAGAAATTCGAAAAATAATAAACACAGAATTTTTGAATATGAAATCGTGGTCAGAAAGGAAATCTTTTATTTCAAATCATGTAGTTCGTAAGGAGATTATGAGACGAACAAGCGATGTGTCTAAGAGCAACAATACTTTTGCCTATAATTTTACCAACGAAAATGGTATTTTAATTTAAGTTTGCAAAAAAATTTTCCTCACGACATTGGGATTTAGGGAGAACAACACAAGTACTTTTATGAAAATATTACACCACAGGAATTCTACAACATTAAAACCGGCAGAAGACTTTAGAGGAAAAAAAAGAAATAATGAAAATATCGAAGATCTAAAGAAAATAATTCAAGAGCACATAGAATTATTTCAACCATTTGTTTCGTACTACAGGCGACAACATGCTCCTAACCGTCGTTACCTTCCAAACACTTTATCTATTACAGAAATGTTTAAAGACTTTATTGAAAAAAATCCTGTATACGCATCAAATTGTAGCTATGAAATTTATCGAAATGTTATGAAAGACATGAATATTTCATTTACCAAGCTCGGAAACGAGGAGTGTGAGAAATGTGAAATTGTCGCTAATCATAATTTTCTTCACACGAAAACTAGTTTATCAGCGGATTGTTTAACTTGCAACGAATATTTAGATCATAAAAAATGACAGGCAGTGCTCGTACTTTATACGATAGTCATCTAAAGAAGGCCTCTTGTGAAGTAGATTGTGCATATTATTTGGCTGATTTACAGAAGGTCATCATATTGCTTTGGATGCCTTCATTCAAATCAGCAATGTTCACACGGCGCACAATTCCTTTTAATGAAAGTTTCATTCCACTGCAATCAACGAAAGGACCAAAGAGACCTTTTGCAGTCTTATGGAGTAAACCCGTAGCTGGCCGCAAGAAAGAGGAAATAATTAGTACCATTCACCACTTCTTGCTGCATTGCCGCGATAAAAAAAATATTGAAATCTGGTTGAACAACTGCGCAGCTCAGAACAAAAATTTGTGCTTCCTGAATTTTTTAATATATATGATAAATTCAAACGAAATAGTGACGGAAACGAATGATATTTATTATTTTGAAACCGGACACATTTTCATGTTGGTATACAGTTTCCAGTATCAGGTTGAAGAAGCAATGAAAAAGAAAAAGAACATTTTCGACTACATGGATTTTGAAAATGCTGTAAAAAAAGACAATGCTAGGGTCGTCATAAAATCAATGATTCACTCAGATTTTCCTGATTGGAAAGATTACACATCATCATCAAAAAAATCAAAAAAAGGCAGACCAAATCTTTAAAGCATTAGGCAGATCAAATCAATAAGAGGAATAACTTCATTACTTTATAAAGTAACTTATGATCTAAACAAAGAGTTTAAAATTCTTTATTTCTTACAATCAAAAATTGTAAAAGCAGGGATTTCGAAACCTGCACAACGAGAAGTTCTCGAGGAATTCAGAAAAAGAAGAAAAACGACATAATTAATAAGTTATTACCTCTTATGCCTTCGAATCGACAAATGTATTGGCAGAACCTCACTGAGTCTGACGTTTGTAATTTAACTGATGAATACGAAGATTAAAAAATCAACTAAACTCTTAAATTACCGTAAAAGAGACTAATTTCGCTCAATTTTTCAATTCTTTTTTAAATGACTTCGGGAAACGATGAAAATAAACATTGGCACTGAAAATATATAATCTCTAACCCTTTCTCTTTCTTATTACTGCATAAAAAAATTAAAATATATTGCAGAAAATTATTTATAAGCCATTTTGTTGTGAGCGACTTTACCTTTAAATGAGGGTAAATTCGCTCACTATTATTATTCTTGGAAAATATATTATAATCTGTAAAAATAAAACTAAATATTCTTTAGAATTAATAAAGAAAAAAATTAAGAACAATGTCCAAAGTTTTTGGAATAAATATTTAATATTGTTTTATCAATAAGTAATTAAATTCAATCATTCAATTAAACGTACTCATAACCATAAAAAATAAGGTTAAGTTTGACAGTTTAGTGCTTAAACCGTTTTAAATCATTTCATTTTCAATTATAAAAGTACTATTATTAAAAAAATCGAATTATAAATTAAAATAATTAACATACTTAAAATATCCAGGCCCAAACATCTTTTTTGTAGACTTATTTCCTGAGCGAATTTACACTACAAATTTGAATTTTTTTATTAAATTGATTTTTTGCAGAATCTATTTATTGCTTTCAGTTTTGTGCTTTATGAAAATTATGTTGGAGATACAGGAAATGTAATGTTCAGAAGGATTCAACTTAATACTCCTTGATCAATATGAAAATTACTTACTTGTGGTTTAAATATAATTTTTATTGAAAGTTATCAATGAATCTGCTTCAAATAAATTTAAAAATAAAGTTTACTATTTATATTAACCAAAACAATTGTAAATCTTAAATATTTCTGTCTGAAAAGTATGTTAATCGAATTTTAAAAAATAGATATCTGTTGAGCGAATTTAATAAAATTAATTTTTCATGAGCGAAATTAGCCTCTCTTGCGGTATCATTTTAATATTTTCATTCTTTTTTGTAATTAATACTTGGCGATTAATTTTACTGAAATATTTTAAAATAATTGAATTGTTTTAAAGGATTTATTAAAATTGTAGAAAATAATTGGATTCTATAGAAAAAGTTAATTAAAAATTTTAAAAAATTTAATTTTTTTATGAAATTTTATTAAAATTTTATTGAAAAGTATTGCGAATTTTTCCAAAAATTTTATTATTTATAAAAATAATTGAATTCTTTCAAAGAATGTTATTATTTATGAAAATAATTAAATTTTATTATTTATAAATACAACTGAATTGTTTCGATGGATTTTTTGAAATTTTGGCAAGTAATTGAATTTTTACGAAATATATTATTAAAAATTATAAAAAATTGAATTCTTTCATAAAATTTTAGAAAATAATTTAATTTTTGAAATATTTTATAACGAATTAAGAAAAAACATTAAATTCTTTTGTGAAATTTTTTTTAAATAATTAAATTTTTGCAAAGATTGCTTTAAAAAATCAATTTTATTTTATTAAAAATTTCATTAAAAATTTTGAAATTAATAAACAAGAATAATTAATCAGTAAATTAGTTAATAATTGAATTTTTTTTAAAGTTTGAATCTGAAATTTTAAAAAATTTCATATTTGAAAGTAAAAAGTTTTGTAATTTGCATAATAACAGTAAATGGAATACCACATTCCGCGCGCTTGCGAGCGTATCATTTGTTAGTTAATTAATAAAGAACATAAAGATAAGTGCTTACTTTTAAATTACACACATCTCAAAATAGAATCAATAGTATCTAAACATTTTAATCTTTGAATGGGATTTTTAAAAAATTGTTAAGGTTTTAAAAATTAATCATTTAATTATATTAAAAAGGTGAACAGGGAATTGAATAAAATTTAATTTATTTTAATCAAAATTATGTTATTCATTACCTTCTGCAGGTATTTCTTTTTTTCCTGTTAGAAATTAAAAAACAAATTTTATTTACACAAAATAAAAAAAATTGTACACTTTAATCCATTTTTTCAAAACTAAACTTTTTTAAGTGGTTATAGTTAGTGTACCTCTGCATCAGGAAAGTCGACCGTGCTTGAGCTGTTCTCCTGACTAAATAGCATATCTGCGTAGATATGCTTTTTAGTAAAGGTTCGCCGCGATTTTTTACTTAAAGTGGTTAGTTCAAAATCAATGATAATAGAAAATTACTTGAAAAATTCAGCAAAAGTAATTAACATATTAATGCACATTATTGTTGAATCTGAGATTTTTTTATCGTACGGTTCTCGAAATATTGTCGTCCAAAGTTGAGTATTTTTCTCAATGTTTGCATTGAGCTAATGGACGCCGCGAACGAAAAACTGACTATTTGATATATATAACTTTATAACTTTTGATGCACAATAAGGATTCATCTCAAAATTAAAACAAAACTAATTTAATATTCAAAGATCAGAATATTTAAAACACTGTACAATTTATCGTTTAGTTACAGAGTATTTTTATTCCAAAAATTATAGTTAAATAAAAATTTTTTGTCATTTCGTTTGACATAGAGAATGTGGCAACGTCGCAACTGCCGCGGAGGAAATAGAGTAGCCCGAAAATTCAAACCAGTTCAAGTATTTAGAAAATTTGCTTTATTCATCTTTGTCCAAAAAAATTAATGAATAAATTTTCGTAATATTTATTTACTTATTTACTTTTTTGAAACAATTCATCAACTTTTCTTTTAATTGGAAGTAAACTACGTATAAATTAAATACTAAATTGATATTACCTAGAAAAATTAAATTTTAATTTCAAATTAAATTATTATTATTATTATTACTGTTATTATTAAATAAATATTATTTTTAATTATTTAAGGGCATCCGGGAAAAATCGCCCTCCAAAAGTGTTTTCCCGCGTGTCGTCTCACTCCTAAATATAATTAGAGATATTTAGTTCCGAGTTATCATGATAATTAGGGGAATTCGTGATGAAAAAGAATATTCTCGAAAATTGCAAGTAATTTTTGAAATAAATATTGAAAACAAAATTACAAAAGTTGTATTTTTGGTAATTTTGGCGAAAGTGAGAAACAATATGACGGCGAGCACACAGACAAGTGGATCTATGTGTCAGTGGTCAAGGAGGTGGCGCCAATTCTCGGAAGTGGTCGCGAGTTGAACTAAGGAAATGTATTAATCTCAAATTACTCCACTTTCAATCGTTAATAAAATAATTTCCTCGCAAAATTATTACAAAAACGGAGATGGCCGCTTCTCGGAGAGTCTTCCTCTATATTTACCAAAAAATCCCGACTCAAAATATTATTTTTTTTTAAATGAGACGTCTATCACGAAACCATTATTTTTTCCCGGATGCCCTTATAACTAATTTTGAAATTTTGTATTTAAATATTAAATAAGTATTAATAATATATATAAATGCAGAAAGAAATATTTATTTAAACAGTATAAATTTTAAAAACTGAGTGCACTATAGTTTACAATAAAAAATATATTATTTTTGGGATAGTCACTTTTTTATTTAACGTTTCGATAAAAAAGTACAAAACTTTATATTACAACATAAATTTTCATTGTTTTTACCATATTGTTAACATATAATTTTAAATGTAAATTAATGTTTATTATTTTATACTTTATTTTAAAGTTCTACATAAAACTATTGATAAAAGATATTAATAATACTTTTTGACTTTTTGTTTGTAAAGCATAAACACTGCACAGCAAGTTTTTAAACATAAAATATCTCTTAATAATAATATTTAATTGCTTTGGTACTATGCCTCTTAAGATAATAAATTAACTCTCGAAATAACAAAATAGAAGAAACTTTAATTTTGAAACCGATATTTTCATTTCAATCAAATAAAATTTTTTAAATATAAAACATCGCTTAAAAATATCATTTTTTTAATCTTTTTGGCTATATGCACTCTTGATACAATCTATTAACTTTATCAATGTAGTTTTCTTGTTCCCTACAAGTGGTTTCTTATTATTCTGTCGATCAGTAAGTAACAAAGTAATTCCTTCTTCTCCGCTGTCTCTGTATTTTTCTAATAAATTTTCGAATGTTAGTCCTGAGGAAGCGAGTTTTTTTATAAGATAATCTGTAACTTTTCCTTTTAGTGGATGGAATGATTTCGTTCTCAAGGCTACTTGCTTATCTAAAATCGACTTATTTATTGAAGAAACATAATCTGTCGAATGTAGGAATAAGTCGTTTTCCTTTGCAAGAGACACGACTAATTGTTCTAAAACAATTACATCATACAATGCCTCATGAAAATTCTCAGGCGAAACTTCACTCGTCAAAAAATCTTGCGCTAATTTGGACAAGGTAAACATTCCTTTCCCTTTGCGATCAGGAATTTTTTTTCGAAATAAACTTAAGGTATCACAAAAACCATAAATAATTTTTTGAAATTCCTGAGCCAATGAATATTTATGGATTTCTCGAATTAAAAAGGAAACATCAAAACAAGCATTGTGAGCTGCCAGTACACACCCTTTTGAATTTCTTGACAGAAATTCGTAAAAAGAAAGCAGCGCATCGATCATAGTAATTGTAACGCATTTGTTTCCTTTTAAATATAAAACATTATCAACATTTTGAAACCCATTAATCTTTGATGCCTCTTCATCAACTGGTTGAGTAGGTTGAATAAATATAGAGAATGTTTTTTCACCTACTTTTGCAGCAATTTGTAGAATATCGGACGTCTTCTTCCGTCCAGATGTTTCCAAATCGAAGAATATAATTGAACAATTTTCAATTGCTAAAGCAGAATTTTCGCTAAGAGGACTGAGACAAATGAGTTGAGAATTATTTTCGAATGCAATGTTTCCCTCATAAGTAATGCCTTCTTGACTTTCCAATTTCTTTGTTAGATTTTCTCTATTTTCAGTGAGTTGCAATCTTCGTTTTTTAAATTCGTAAGTTTCAGATTTCAGACATTTTTTTGCTCTAGTAACATCTACTTCTTTGCAGTATTTCTCGAGGTGTTCGGCTTCAGGAAGTCCAAGTCTGGTTCTAACATCAGTTAAATAAGAGTTCCCTTCATTCTTCACTGCAATAGCTGATGCAACGCGAAAATCGGCGGAATTTGTCGTACTGTAACTTTTATTCTTTGGAAGCTGATGGGATATAATGCTATTCAAAGATTCGTTTGCTTGACTAGAGTATTTTGAAGCATTATCAGCATAAACATTAAATATGGTTTGCAGTTCAGCATGTAAACTTTCGTCTGTGATAATGAATTTTTGTGTCGTCAGTCCGGGATTTGTTTTATTTTTACTTCTGCACCATGTGTCGCAGTTTCCATGAAGATTGAACAAATGATTCGGTATACATCGAACAGCAGCTGCCAATTTTACTGCATTTTGCTTACACTGAGATAAAGCATAAGCAAAGCATTTTTTGATGTGAGAAATTAATCCTTTCTTATTCAATTGTTTAAATTTCTGTTTGATTTTATAAATTTTCTTCGATAAGTTTTTCTTCACATGATTCATGTCAGCCAGTTTATAAATATTTTCAGTCACATTGTTTTTTAAATTTGCATTCCTTACAGCTGCCATCGTTGTACTGTCTTCATCTCCGATTACAACCTTGACATTTAAATTTTGTTCTTTTAGAATATTGCTTCGATTTATTAGTTCTTCTCCAACGTCCGCTTCCATGGCTTTCGCACTGCCATGGTAATTTTTTCTGCAGTCGTGATCGTTTACGGAATGGCCCAGATCACACATACGACATTTTCTATTTCGAGTTCGATAATCCAAGATTTTGCCCGTAAAAAATCCAATAATCGCACCATATCCGTTCAGACTGTCGTAGCTTCTTCCATTTCCTCTCTTGCTCCAACCCATGTCGAAAGAGACAATAATATTAATTATATTTCCCAAACACTTGTTAAATCTTCTTATATCGTTATTATTGTTATCGACATTTTCTACAACCTCTTGAAGGACAAACATTTCATCGACAAATTCGTTTCGGATATCTTCTGGCCTATAATTATTTAAAAATAAATTGAAATATTACTATCTAATATTAATTGTCAGGGAAATAAAATTAAGATATTTAATAATGAAATATTTCTTTATTTCTTAATAAAAATTTTATAGATCATACAATACATAGACCAATGAATCATAATGTATGTACAACTGTAGAATGGTTGTGCAGAATGTGTATAACATATTTGTCGAGCAGAATTTTAAATTATAAAATGATTATAAAATTAATTAAAAAAATTTTTAAATACAAAATAAAATTATAAAACCTATCACTCTAAAATAGAAATAAAAAATATAATTTTTTCAAAAAGAAAATTGTCAGAAAACTTTACGAATTATTATAAATAAATCACTTTTTAAATTAATTAAGTAAATACTGAAATTTATCGAGTCGTACTGCAATTACTTTTTTAAAATGAGCCTTTAGAAAACCTTTAAAATAAACCAAAAGTGAAATCTTACAATGCGTCACGTAGTTCTTCCATTTTTTCTACAACTAATTTTCTTTCTTCGCTGGCAGATTTCTTACAAGAATCTCGCGCTACTCCCTCGATTGCTGGACCGACTTCTTGCTCGTATTGCTTATACATTTTTGTTGATATTCTCGGAACATTCAAACAAGCCAAAATTTTGTTCAATTGCGTGTGTCCTATACCAGCATGAAAAGCACCTAATATGATTTGTATTTTTATATATTTAAATATGTCTGGCATGTATAGAAAATAATCAGTCAAACTATTCCATTTATTGAAGCATAAATTAGATATTTACATTTTAAATTAGTTAAATTACATGAATGGTAGATATTATATTATTTATCATTTGTGTATTTTCAATATTAATAAATTGTTATTTATTATTAATTTTAATAATTGTACTTACCTAATACAGCATTCGTATTTACATCATTATGAATTTTAGCTTTCACAAAGCATTTTGATTGATCCGTAACATTGTGTTGATCTCCAGTTGCAACTTCTGATAGTACGGAACAAAAGTCACACATAACGCGTAAAGTAGAGTGCAATCCAGATCTCTTTTCTTCTACAACATTTTCTAATGATAAAATTTTTTCGCAACTACGACATTTCAAATTTTTTCCCAGTAATTTCAAATCAACCAGACGAGTTCCTTCGCAAGGGTGTTTCTTTTCTTTCGAGGTTATGTTTCGCCATTCGTTTTGTTTTTCTTTCAGAAATTTGATTCTTTTCAATTTTTGCTGTAGAACTTTCTCTTTTATAAATTTTCCTTTAAATCGCAATTGATTTTCCATTTTGTCTTACTAATATTTACACGTAGTTACATTAAAATATCGATTATAATCACAAATCATTACGAAAATAAAATCAAGTTTACAAATTAGCATCAGCTGTACGTGTATGCAGTGACTGCAGTGTTGCCACGTCTCTAACTACAACACACTACGTTCTTCAAAACATTACTATTTTTTATTTAATTTTCTATTATTTACAAATTTTTACATCGTAACTTAAAGAATAATATTTAAAAATGTGATTTTTTATTTTATATCATGATATTTATTTCTTTTTTGGACTTTAAGAAAAAAAAAATTTACTTTTGACTAGCCTCCTGGAACTAAACACGTTAATTAATTAGCAGATCTACAGTTTTGCATGTAGCCAATGAAAAATTGAAATTTTTTTTGCATAATAAAATTCAGCGTACTCGAATTACTCAAGAAGCATCATTATTACCTTTTGAAAAAACATTATGTTAAAGAAGATATAAATAAAAACGTATTTTGTTAAATATCTCGAAACAACCAAAAATGTAGATATGGTGTTTTTAAATCAGGACGGCAAAAGAGAACCAAGTGCGAAATTTGCAAAGAAATAGGACATTAGTTTAAAGAGTGCCCAAAGAAAAGAAACAATAAAAGTGGACATAGTAAAACTTATACAAAAGTGGTCGAAAACTCCTCTTTGTTATGTGCTGCAAGTGTAAGTTATAGTAATGTGACTGCATGTTATTCGGACATGAAATATAGTGATCAAGAAATGTGGCTAGCAGATTCAGGTGCACATGACATTTCGGAAGGATTTTTTACAGTCCTGAAACCAGATGATGATGATCATTTTGTGAAAATTGACGATGACGTTTTACCTACGGTCGGTCGGTATAGGTACTTTAACAATAGTAGAAAAAATAAAAGGGGCTATTCCTAAAATTAAAATAAAAAATGTTCTTTACGTGCCAGGTTTATAAAGAAATCTTTTCTATCAGAACTGTGAATGATAAAAAATATTCTTTTCATTTAAATGAACAAGGATGCAAGATTAGAGACAAAAGTGGTAAATTAGTGTCGTGTAGTGTACGTCAAGGTAAACTTTTTAGAATGTAGTTTAAAACTAAAATGCCAACAGAGTGTAATATCTCGAATAAGGAAGTAAAAACAGAGATAAACAAACTGAAACTCTGGCATGAACATTTTGGCCATGTTAACATTAGTCCAAGTAACCCTTTGAGGGGCGGTGGGACGTATACGTCCCACCTACAAAAACCTCAATATCTTTGACGAAAATTAATATTTTTAAGTCAAATTTAGTGCGGTCTCTTTAAGAAGAATAGGGCTTTTAAAATATGTAGCCTAGATCATGTTAAAAAATTCCTATTGTTTAAAAAAATTAATAAATTATTGTTTAAATTCAAGAATTTTTAAAACATTTTAAAATCGACTAAAAATTGTTACTCGAGGGTTTTTTGGGTCGCTGATTACGAATATGACATCAGTTTATAAAAATTCAAAATAGCGGATCCAATATGACAGACGATATTTTAAAAATTGGTTAGTTTTACATAAAATTTATCACTCGGGGGTTTTAGGGATCGCTGATGACGATTCTACTGATGTTCGTTTTTAAAAATTCGAAATTGCGGATCCAATATGACAGATGACAAATGCAAAAAATTTATTAGCTTGTCACGAAACTTGTTACTCGGAGGTTGTTGTAGTCCCTGATTACCAATCTTTAGTCTATTTTTAAATTTAGATTGTGGATAAATTATTAGCGGAGAAATTTTTAAAATTAATAAACTGGAATATGTTTATTATAGAACTCCTGCTAATTTTACAACAAAAATTTCTAATTAGTCAGAAACTCAGTTTTTACAATTATCCAATTGATCTTAGATTTCTAAAAAGCATTAACTCTTGAAAGTAAGTATCAAGCAAATCTGAATAAAGTTTAAAAAGTCTTATCAACCATATTGGAATAATCAACAAGTTACAATTCATCCATTCGTAATATATCAATCAGAGCTTGATGAAAACGATCAACCAAAATTGCTGTTAAATATATTAAATGTATAATATGTATATATTATTAAATGTATAAATTAACATTTCTTTCCATATTCAATAATAACTCCAATAGTGGCTGCACTTTGCACCTGCATTGTAATGTTTAAGAATTTTTTTCTCAAAAATGAAAAATAACGCCAAGCTGAAAATTTCAGGAAAGTTTTATTATATTATTAATAATTTTTTTCAGACCTGAGAAACAGGGAAAAAAGGTTGAAACATTAATAACAAATTTTATTCATGATTTTGATCACAAAAAATTAAGAATAAAAAAGTACTTAAATTTCATATTTTAGATAAAAACTTTTGTCTTTACATGAATTGAAGATGGTATATGATAAAATTAAATTATTTGTATGAAGGCAAATCAATAAGTCTCTATAAAGTTTTGATTTTATTCAAAATTTATAAAATTGATTACAATTGAAGAATTAAAAAAAATCAAACATCTTATTACACTTTATTACTAGCCTCTTGGGCTTCTTCTGAAAACCATGTAATTAGCAATTTGAAGTACCCGATGATATCGCTTCCATGCATGAAAATTTTGTAGTAATTTATACCAAGAATATAATTCTAAACACAAATTATCAGTGTCTAAAGTCGGAATTCTTCAGAATTAATCATTTAGAAACTATAACCTTACTATTTACAATTAAAAGCCTATTTCTTTGTTTATTGATCAGTCTTACTTGTGCCAATATTCTTTTCAAATATAAATACGAACAATTCAAAAGGAATGGTTGGTGTTCTGGTTTCATTTCAATGGATTGCCACCATCACAAGACTTTTAGATCTTTTTGATTATTAGATTAAACTGCAAATCAGATATTTGTTAGTTTAAACAGTATTAAACTAAAAAAAATAAAATCGGAAAAGCTGTCACTTAATGGGAAAAAAAGAATGAATGAATACCAATTTTATGACAATGATGTGTTGTTCGTTTTAACGGTCCCAATACAGTTGCTGCTTAAATATCAAGCAATATGGCAAAATGTATCCCCTTCCTGATATCACTTTTGCTGACCACGTTTAAATACGAGTGTAAAAACAAATTAATTAATAAAGGAGGCATAAATTTTTTACTGAATTGAAGCAGATAATTAATACATATCTTTCAGAAATAGATAACAATCAGATATTTTAAGTGTCTTTTGTTTTAAATGATTGATAGAGAAGTGTATTGTGTACTAACTGAGTACTACCATTCTCAAATTTTTGCACAGTAATCATACAGAAATATTGCTCAGTAAGATTGTCTTAATAGTGTTTAGAGTCCATTTTGAACGTTGACTTTGCACACAGAGTTTTATTATATTTGACAGTTTTTAACATTTTTCTATAGTGTGTTATTATAATTTGAATGTTATTTTAAATAAATTTATTTATTACAGAAAGTGATTATTATTCTTTTATAGGTATGTTAACTTTAACTTGACTATTTAATTTTATTCTTTTATTTATAAAATTTTAATTTGTATAATTTATTTGTCCGAATGCTTTTGTTCATCTTCCTTCTTCTAACGTAAAATTATTAGGCCAATTTTCATTCTCTCGATTTATCTTTTTGAAACCAATGACAAAAAAGTACAAATTTGATCAACAAAAGCTTTTCCCTACCTTGAAAATACCTCCGTTAGGATATACAAGAGGTGGTGAATACAGAGATTGCCTCTTTCTTCTCTCATCAGCTCCTTTACCATTGATTCGCCAAGCCCACCTTAGACTTAGTAAAATCACGATAATAATTTTGACATTCATTTTCATCAGACGAGTTGATTCGCAATTCACTTGTCAAACAGGTGAGTGGACACTCCTGTCAAATCTCGTCTGAAAATGAAATTTGAGTTGTACAAACACACTCTTCTTCTATTTAATGAAGATACTCTCTAATTTTGAATTAGCGAAATTTCACTGATTACCAGCGGTAAGTATACCAAGTCGGAAATCATGTTACTTTTGTATCTCAAATTTTTTTTTAAATACTTTTTTTTTCAGTGCCCGTTAAAATAAGCTTCTATGATTTTTTCAAATTTTTTCATAAAGCAATTTAAAAGATACAGATTTTTGAAAAATTACGTTTTAATTTTTTTGTTAATTATTTGTTAATTATTATTGTTAATAATTTTGTTTGTTTGAAGTGCTTATAACTCAGCTAAAAATTGATCAAATTGTACGTTCTTGTAGCAAAAATTTTTGTTTTCACATGTAGTTTTAAATAAAAATATGAAAATTTTTTAAAAATTATTTGCGATAACATTTAAAAAAATTTTAAATAAAATTTTTATGTTTAACAATATATGCATTGATCAATTTTTTCAAAATTTTTTGTTATAAACTAACACTAAATTAACCATTTTTAAGCCAAGTCTGATTGTAGTCAATTTATGTAAAAAAATTTGGAATAGAGATCATGAAGGCAATGGATCTATAATTTGATGTAACCCATTTGTCCTTTTTTATACGTATCATAAATGCATGTTTTCGAGTCTATTCCGTAGGCACTAGTTCCGATTCTAATAAATAATAATACAAAATAATAGTAAATTTTTCAAAAAATTTTAAATGTTTTAAAAAGAAAAAATTATTTTTAAGTGTAAAAAGAAGTGTATTTAAATTAGCACCTTTGATTCTCGGAGAGGCTGACAAGATTATTAATCTGAATTGGACTTCATTATATCCAAAATCGTCTGTTTGAGGTTAAATTCCTTAAGAATGTTAATTAAAATATTTATCTAAATATCCTTTAGACACCTAGTTTTTTTTTGGTCATTAATGTTTAAAAAAAGATCATCTTCCTTGAACAAGATGATCACAACAAGCCTGAATATGCTGGTAATTACTTAGTGACTTGTTAGATAAACTTTCTTACATTAGTTAATACGAATTGATCTGGATATCCGTTAAACAATAAGTAAATTTTTGGAGTTGAATTCAAGTAAACTAACCAGAAATATTCAATTTCCCAAAAATAATTGATTTAATTTGACGTAAATGATAAAAACTCAACTTTAACTTTTTAAAAAAATTCTGGAAGTAACTCCGCAGAATTTTCCGCAGTCATTCCGCAAATTTTCAGCTGTCTATCAGCAAAAATCCAGGAAACCTTTTCACGTGGGTACATAAATTTTATTTATTCATAGAACACATTATTTAAGTATTAATAGGTGTAATAATTAACTAAAGTTTTCAATTTTATTATTTTTCCTTAAATGAGAACCCAGATCTGGCTCAAATTGTCCATTCGGAAAATTTTTACACTAGACATTAATTAAATGTTAATGTAATAAACTAAATTAAAAAATTAAAGTTAACGATCACTCCGAGTCAAGGTTTAGGATAGGAAAAAAAGAACAATTCTTTTTAACGTTTCAAAAGCACAGCTGTCCTCTTCAGAAACTACAATTTTATTAAACATATATAAGTGAAAATAAATATAAAGATTCGCATAGTAAATGTTATAAAAATAAAAAAATATAATTTTTTAAAAATTTTACCGTAAGAATATAGAAAAAACTTATTTCAAAAATTCATGTCCATATTAAAAAAAAGAAACATCCTCGTCGAAGCGAGTACGATTAGATACTAATTCGCAGTACAAGTAAAGAATGGACAAATGTAAATCGATGAAGATGGGGTGAATGACACATCTTTAAACAGGAGGCAAGACAAGATAATCTTCAAGGTAAATCGGAAGAGATAAAGATTCATAAGCATTTCTTTTATTTAGGAATTGAATATTTTTTAAAAATAGGCAAAAGATAGAAAATTCCAGCCCTAAGTACAGTTTATGAAAAAAATAACAACAATTAATTGTTTAAACAATTTCATTAATTGTTCTCCTTTTTTGTACATCAAAAACACTCAAGAATTATTTTTATAGGGTTTTTGATTAAGGGGGGAACCTCCTTTATTGCGTCAAAAAAATCGACTTTCTGGAAATAATTTTAATTGATTCTACAACTATTCAAGAATATACCTATACAATTTTAAGTCGATTTCTGTATTATTGAAGAAGTTACAAAATTTCTAATTATTTTTTTTCCATGCGTCGTCTGGTGAAATGTTTACCAGAGTCCAGAATTTTTTCTGTTTTAGCATTCAATCTGCCTTCTTCTTTCATTCAGAGTACCACTGTCAGTATAATTTGTAATTTCTATGTGACAACCCTTCTTTCATTTGTTTGACATTCGAGTCACTTTATTTAAAAAAACTTCAAACGCATTTTTCTCAAAACACAATTTTTTAATTTTGTGAATACGATTGAGAACGCCTTTTTGAACCAATCAAGCTTTATGATACATCATTTCAAAGATAATTAAGTAATCTTCAATATGACATTTAGTGTTTCTTGAAAAAAAATTTTTTTTCGTATTTTTTGGAATTTTAAAGTCAATTTTTATGCACGAAAAATCACTTTTAACTTAAAAGTGAGTAAAAAAATCAATTCTCGAAATTTTTTTTAAAAAATCGAAATGTCATATAGAAGGTATTATCCTAAAGTTTAAAAAAAAGTTTGGTTTCTTTGTTTTAGAAAAAAATTCAGAGCGCTAGAATGTTCACAGATAAAATGAGGTGCCATGGACGCAGTGTATATTTTCATACTAAAAATGTTTTGTTTTTTTTCCAAAAATTTTTTTAGACTCTTAAGACATGTATTAAAGTACCTTATAAATTACAAAACGTTTGAAGTTATTTTACCCGTGAAAAAAATCCCAAAAATGAAGCATTTTTCGATCGTCTAAAGGAGGTCCCCCCCTTAATTTAATTGATGCAGCTAAAAACATATTGTTTGCGATTTTTTGATTTTTTAATACTTATTGTTATTAAAAAAAATATTTAAAATCAAAAATTCAAAAATCGGACTCGAAAGATCGGTAAAGAATTTAATTATGAAGATATGAAAAAAATAATAATCATTTTGGTAAAACATTGTGACCTGTAGAGTGATTTGAAACGAAAAGGTACACTTTTTTGCAAATGTGCGGCACCAGATCGCTTGCGCTGCGCCAGACATGCCGCGCAGAACAATTTTTTTTGTTCTCGTAAAGTTTATGTTGGACCATTAAGAAACTTACAGGAGTTGTTCTTAAGGGCATCCGGGAAATAATACTGCTTTCGTGATAGACGTCTCATTTAAAAAGAAAAGAATATTTTGAGTCGGAATTTTTTGGTAAATATAGAGAAATGCTCTGGGACCAGCGGTTCTCTCGGAATTCAGATAAATTTGAATAAATAATTATTAAAAAAAATTGTTTAAATATACGGAAAAAAGGGGTTTTGAACGGTTCAGTATAGACGTCTCATTTTCAGAGGATAAGATATTTCGGTTCATATTTAGAGGGGTGATAGAGAAAGAGTCTCCGAGGAGCGGCCCTCTCCGTTTTTGCAATAATTTTGGGAGGGAATTATTTTATTAACGATTGAAAGTGGAGTAATTTGAGATTAATACATTTGCTTAGTTCGAGTCGCGACCACTTTCGAGAATTGGCGCCACCTCCTTGACCACTGACACATAGATCCACTTGTCTGTGTGCTCGCCGCCATATTGTCTCTCACTTTCGCCAAAAATCTAACTTTTGTAATTTCGTTTTTCAATATTTATTTCAAAAATTACTTGCAAATTTCAAGAATATTCTTTATCATTATGAATTCCCCTAATTTTCATGATAAATCCGAACTAAATATCTCTAATTATTTGGGAGTGAGACGACACGCGGGAAAACACTTTTTGGGCTCGATTGTTCCAGGATGCCCTTAATTCCATAACTTAGTCATAATTTTTTTTTTGAAAATGTAGTGTCAGTTTTTTTAAAAACTGAATTCAGTATATTTTACTAAAAAGAAAGGTGGTGTAGTATGTTATACTAAACATTCAGTTGTCACCACTATTAGCGAAGTATATTTCTTTACTAAACGTGTTCCGTCAAATTAACTGCAACTTTTCTCTTCGTGTATAATTTTTTATTTCTAAATTTTACCAATAAATCCTTTTAATGGGGTGTTGTCTTTCAATTTTTTGTTAAGAAAATTAATGAGAGGGGAAAATCCTTAAGGAAATACAATTTGCGTAAATGACTCCAACGGTGATTCAATGCAATTCGGGTAAGTGAGAATGCAGTCACCTCCAGACTTTCCTAATCGTTCAGCTTCATGATATATTTTCTTGACGCTCCATTGATTCGAATAACCAGTCCTCGGTAAGTCTTCGGAAGGCCTGCATAATTTAAACTGAATAGATTATCCATGTTCATAATTAATAATCTTTAAAAAAAATTTATTTTCTAGGTAAATTATTATCAAAAATTCGTATGGTTAATTTTTACATATAAGAGAAAAAGCGGCTAAAACGAGGCACATAATTTTATTTTAATTTGTTTTTAAACGTTTTTACGTATATTTTAATTTTTATCATTTATTAATTGCATATTGGCCTAGCTTATTTTTTAATTTGACTTATGTATGTATAACGTTATTTATGGAATTCGTTATTTGATTTTATTACTTTTTTTTATCCATTTCTGCGTTTGTAAATTTGTATTGTCCATTTGTTCAATTGTATTCATTTCTTTGATCTTATTAGTAAGTTTGTGACATAAATGGCACCCGAACAGGGACCTGAATAAGTGCCAAATATTTTGTGTGATTAAAAATTGTTAATTTTGTTTTGTGTATTTATTTTATGAAACAAATTCTGGGGAGCGAAACGCGTTCTCGTAAGGGAATTTTATTGGAAGGTTTAAAATTTGATCGTCGTAAAAATACGTGCAAAATGACGTGCCCTCAGGGTGAACCTTTCAATAACGCTGAAAATTCAGGAAATAATGCCATTGTTATTGATGAATTGCGGGTAGAAATAGATCGATTGTACACGCCTGGTTCGAATCGCAGTCGAATAATTTGTTTAATTTTGCGTATTTTAAATTAAAATTCTTGTCGAAGATCTTCTTGATTCCGATTCGTGTTAAATTACGGGCGAAATGGTTGGCGCGTCGCTTCGATAATTCAACTGATAACTTGCAAACATATTTCCTGAATCAAATTAAAAGAAGCACAATTTTTTACTTCAAAATACGAGTCCTACGAATTGCATTTTATGATAATTCAACAGTTCCTTTACCCAATACCAGTTGGCCCCTTCCGCGGTTCTCTTAATTCGTGAATAACACAAAATACCCTACTTCATTGAATCAGTTAGCAATTTCGAAAAGCGCGATTTGTTTGACAATCTTAAAAACATTTTAAAAATAATTTTCTTTTTCAAATAAAATATTTCTTCCGCACAAAAATCGATTTTCTTTTCCAAAAACAATATTTTTTGTCATCTCGAAAGAAACTCTAAACTATGATTTTAAAAAATTGTGTAAAACTAACGGAAAACAATAAATTAATACTCAAGATAGGGCTCTGTAAGAAAGTCATATTTTTTCTCACTGTATACCTAATTATGATGAAATTAGTAAATATAATTTACTTTATCCTACACGCAAAAAAAATTCATTAATTAAAGTTTACTTTGAAAAAGTACCATAAAATAGGAAAAAATACAACTTACGTAAGAAGCAAATGAATAATGTCCCCAACAATGTCCTGACTACTTCTTGCTAAGGGGGTCTCGGCAAGCTCACAAATTGTTCTTAAAAGGCATTCTCTTCCTTTATGCCAACCTGTGCTGTAACAAATAATAAAAAAAAAATTTATTCTCTTTTTCTCTTCTAAGACTATTAAGAAAAGCGTGTACAATTTCGATAACAGAACCACTGTCAATCAGACGTTACTAGCTTATTGCGTGAGAGGGTTCCCACTCGCATTTTATAAAAAGCCAACTCAAAAGAATAATAATAAATTTTGACATTTTAAATAACGGCATGTTTTAAAATGACAAGTTGCAAGAAGGTTCTTAGGATTTAACTGATGCTGCGTTGCAGCTGTAAGAAATAGTAAAAGTAGATAACTGAACGCAAAAAATTACCACGCCTCTACTGGAAAGAATTTCAATTACACGAGCGTTGCGAAAATACGTGAACAAGGACAAACAAAGCTCTTTTTGAACTAAACTGTTATGCACAGTATTTTCGTAACTACGTACCGTAAATGATCATTTTACGTTTGATTGCGAAGGGAAAAATAAGTTAAGTTATCGATTTCTATGGAAATATATTATTTTTCATACAATTTTAGACGACACGTTGTTTTACGCTTGGCGGAAAATTTTTATTTTATAACTTTAAAGTGGTTTGGTCGGGGCGTTCTGTTTTACTGACCAATAAGTTCTGGCTGCCACCAAGAGAAGGCGCTAAGGTTGAATTCAAACTCACTTGGTGGAAAATTAAAATTTTATTTTATTTTACCGACCTTCTGATTTGCAGCTGTCATTAAAGGATGGCGCCACTAGTAAACTCGAACCTGTGTGGTAGGAAATTAATATTTTTATTTCCTAATTTAATGTCGTTTGGTGTGGGGTATTTTCAAATTTCTCACTTAAATTACAAGCAAATTATAATATTTATAGTATTTTTAATTGTTAATAAATAAATTTTTTTATTAATTTTGACTTATTCTAATGATTAAAATAAATATTAATACTGTGTTATGAAAATGAAAATGTGTGAATAGAGATGACAACCACGGCGACTTATTTGAAGCGCAAAACATAGAAACTTTACGGTTACGATGCAATTGGGACTTTAAATGTTAATAATGTTAACACAGGATGGTGCTAAATGGAACTTTAACCCACCTGCAGCTCCTCATTTTGGAGGTAAATGGGAAGCGGGGGTTAAGTCTGTTAAACATCACCTTCGTAGGATTGTGTTCGACAAAACCCTTACCTATGAGGAAATGCTAACCGTCATTGCACAGATCGAATCTGTCCTCAATTCTAGACCACTTTGTCCCATTAAAGACGACCTTGACGTCATATCAGCCTTAACCCCTTGTCATTTCTTGATAGGCCAACCACTCACACTCATTCCTTAGCCAAACATTGAAAATGTGAACATCAATCGACTCTCCCGCTGGAAACAAATCTGCTAAATGACGCAGCAATTTTGGAGTAAATGGTCACGGGAATGTCTGCAACGATATCAGTCAATGTATAAGTGGAATCAGAGTACGGATAATATTAAAGTTGGAACCCTGGTTCTCGTTGTCTTTGAACGATACCCTCCATCCAAGTGGCCTTTGGGAAGAGTCACGGATGTTCATGCCGGTAAAGATGGCCTTGTCAGAGTAGCTACGGTAAAAACCGGCACCACTATCGTTACTAGACCTATTGTTAAACTATGCCCCCTTCCTATTCCAATTGACACACTTTAAATTATACACATATCTGAATCTTCAGGTTGTTCCGTTAGTTGCTTAACGAAAGGCGGGCGGCAAATGTTTAAAAAGATCAGTCAAAAACCATTAATTTTTTCGGTATAATTCAAGTTTTATTTTCTGGTAAATAAAAAACAATTATCGCAGTTGTCTTTGTTCATGCAATTAAATTGATTTTGAATCTCGCTTCATTCTTGAAGGTTTTATTTCTTCTTTGTCCTACGCCACTGGCTTGCCCCTCCTTGCTTCTACTATTTAACATAATTTCCCTGAACACAAAACCCCACCTCTCGCCCCTTCCATCACTTTTCTTAATTCTCCCACCTCGACGCGAACACGCTTCGAACGAGGCGCTCTCTTCTTGCGGATCTCTCAGAGGAACCACATCGTTTTTTTGGGGCTCGCCTTTTGACCATCAATTTCACCGTTCTTCAGTGAAAACACGTGGCCTGAAGTTTCACTAGTGAGGACCACACTACCAGTCAACGAAACAAAGTGTGCTAATCGGCTTTTGTGAGTTATAAAATTATGACATGTGACATATCAAATAAATCGGAATATAGCATGTAAAACAAACGAAAATGTTAAGTTTTAAAAATACTGACATTTCAACAATTTTTTTTTAAATCAGACAAATAAGCCAAATTCTTATTTAAATTGCATTAATAATTGCCATTCCAACAATTATTTTTTAAAAAATTGGAAAAATAAGCTAATTTTTGGTAAAATCAAATATAGTTGAATACACTGATATTAGCTTGTAAATTTAATTTTTATAGTTTAACAATCAACGAGTTAATTAAGAAAGTGCTTCTGTTCACAATTGTTTGCTCTTTCTTGTCGCGTTGACATATTACTGACAGCAGAAAGGGGCCGTTCAAAAAATACGTAACGCTATTTTTCGGAAATTTGGACCCCCCTCCCCCATGTAACGCAATGTTGTATACATTAGCGCCATTTTTTTTGCTGACCGTAACAAATAGCTTGACCCCCCCTTCCCCCTAAAGCGTTACGTATTTTTTGAACGGCCCCAAATGACGGGATCGGACTTTACGAACTTTTCACTTTTAGGCAATTTTCTTCGTTGTTTGTAATTCGTGTTTGTTCACATTCAAGTGTGTGTCTATCTTATCTTGGCAGGTCTTGGCAACTAATATTTACATACGTTTTAAGTGTGCGTATAACGAACATTTTTGTATATCAGACTTCGAAATACTCCGCAAAACTTTAAACTTATAAATCTTTATTGGAAAACTTTGCGATCTCAATTGATTATTTTATGTAATTTTAATGTCTCCAATTGTCCGAAACTTTTTAACATTAATTATAAACAAATACTTCTCTAAAAATACTTACTTTTTTAAAATGAATCCATTTTAAGGTTTTAAAATTAGTCAATTGGCCATTTGAATACTGTGCACTAACAAAGAAGGAAGGCATTATATTAAAAGGAAACTCTAACCCTTCTAATGATCTTAAACAACTCCAGTAGTACTACTACAACTATTTAAACAATAAAAATTATAAAATTAAATTTTGACTTTTAGCCAACTTTTTAGATTTCTGGCCCACTGTGGGTCGCTGAAACCGAATATGACCATGAAATTTTTTTACACTTGCCCATTTTCCCGCTACCACCCTCTTTACTTTCCTTTCATGAAAACAACTTGGTAATGTTCTTAACATTATTTTTTCTAGAGAAATTCTGAAGTGTAAAAATAGTACATAAAGTTTAATTTAATATTTGTTTTTTTCAAAACAATGTTTTTTATTGGCTTAAAATATATTATTACATTCCTAGATTGATAATCAAAATCATCATTGCATAAAAACCACTTCGAAGTGTTCTTTAATTTAATTTTTCTGGATTAATTCTGATGTGTAAAAATAAAAAATTTTAACTTCAAACGCGTCTTACTCGAAACCACGTTTTGCAAATCGCCTAGCAGTAGAACTAGAAAATGCCTAAAGCCAAAATTTTCTATGGGCAGCGGTTGATGAATGTGTTTTAATTGTGAAAACAATCCTTCTCCGAAAAAAATAATAGAGTCACCTTCATCTCCGAAGAAATTAAAAGAGTAACCTCAATCTCCAACATCGAGTTCCTCGTCAACAATATCAAGTTCCTCATCAACATCATCAAGTTCTTCGTCTTCATCAATGTCAAGCCGGACGACATCGATAAATTCAACGCTAAATAAATAAATGTCGAACCCGTCGCCATTAACAAACTCAGCTCCAAATTCTCGTTTTTATCAGTTTACTCTTTTTATATCGTTTCTTTCTGTTTAGTTTGATTATTTTAATTATTTTTTATTTCTAATGTTAATTTTATGATAAAATAAGAAAACAGTTTCTTTTCTTTAAAAAAAATAACGAAAGCAATCCTTCACCAAATGATCAATATTTAAAGGAAGAAAATAAATATTATGATATTGATGATGACGATGATACTAAATATGATAATTATTCTGTGATCGTAATATATAATGAGTTGCAAACATCAATCTTGAGGAACTTAGTTGAAAACTTCTAAAAAAATTTTTAAATAATTTTGAAAATATTATTTTATTTTAGATGATGGAGATTTTTGAAGTATATTATGGGTATAAAAATTATCGAATTAGATTTGTAAATGAAAAATGTTTTTTTTAAATTTACGCATATAAATTTATATCAAAAATTCCATTTAATTTTAGTGTGCATGACTTTAGCGCATATTAAGTACTTCTGCGTGCGCAATGTATAGTGTGGGTAAATTTGCGTGCGCGTTCGTAAATGTAGTGGGGTTATAGAAAAAGTAGAGGTTTCAGTAATATAAGTCAATTTTTAGGGTTCCGTACACCTACGGTGTATCGGCGGAACCCTATTGGTGAGACTCTGTTGTCCGTAGCCAAATCATGTCCCCCCCCTAGCGGCTAAACTATTTGACCTGAAGAGCTCAAATTTGGTCCAGATATGTATTTTCACTCGTAGATTACAGAAAAAATATAGCGAATGTGATTGGACGTGATAAGCATAGCGTTGTCAAGGAAATAACAAGATTTTTGGCCAAAAATGCATAAAAAGTGACCATCCCCCCTTAAGTTCTAAACTATTTGACATGGAGAACTAAAATTTTGCATGCTGGTGTATTTTTACTCGAATATTACAGGAAAAATATAGAGAACTTGATATGTAATGATGGCCATAGCGTTTTCAAGGAAAAACTAAAAAATTTAAAAAAAAATTTTTTTCCCTAACTTTTACATTATTTGGTCTAATGAGCTGAAAATTGGTATCCTAGTGTATTATTACAGTCTGACGACAAAAAATTTATTTAAGAAACTTTTTGAAAAAAAAATCAAAAAAAAATTTGTTTTAATTTTTTTTTCAAAAAAAAAATTTTTTTAATTTTTTTTAGTTAAAACACGTGGCATTAAATATTTTAAGAAAGAGAGTAAAATTTTAAAAGAATAAATGAGAGATTGTTTTCTGACTTTAATTTCTTAACTAAAAATAAAAAAAATTGGACAAGTGCGAGTTGTACTCGCACTGCAATGGCGGGTTCCGCACACAAATATTAAAACAATACTTGCAACATTGATCGGTAATTGGTAGAATATAAAAAAAACAATTATAAAAATATATTAAAATCATTTGATAAAAAAAATAACTAAAAAAAATTAAAGTATTGTATATCTAATATTGTAAACAATAATAAGCAGAGGAACTATAATAAATTTTGAAAATTTTGTACCTCTGCTTATTATTGTTTACAATATTAGATATATACAATACTTTAATTTTTTTTAGTTATTTTTTTTATCAAATGATTTTAATATATTTTTATAGTTGTTTATTTTAATTCTACCAATTACCGATCAATGTTGCAAGTATTGTTTTAATATTTGTGTATGGAACCCGCCATTGCAGTGCGAGTACAACTCGCACTTGTCCAATTTTTAAATTTAGAGGTTGGACATTTTCGTCTGGTTTGTACCATCTTCTCACGAATACTATCTTTGTTAAAAAAATTAATAATATGGATAATAGTAGGCTACCAAGACGGTGTTTTATAAGGTTGATGAGAATTGCTAGGTCAAGGAATTATGACTAAATTAAATTGGGCAAATTTAACACTTTTTTGGCTAGTACGAGAAAACGGAGTTATGGAAGACTTTAGAATTAGATAATCTGATACAAGTCTCTATCCATTTAGTGAATAGAGAAAAATATAAGAGCCTTATTTCGTGACTACATATATACCTATATGCATGCTGGTTCCCAACCTTACCTTGGAAAGCGCTTTAATCCTTATTTCAAAAGATGTTTTGCTCTTAGATTATCAACATTGCAAAAAATATTAATGTAATGTATCCTTAAAATATTTTGTACGTTAAATTTGATATTGCGTTCAAAACACATAAGGGACGTTAATTAAAATTCCCTATTCGTGTCCTCCATTTTAAAGATTACGTTACGCCAAAATTTAATTTTTTATATTCGTTGGCTAGGAGATATAATATTTTATGTAAAAGTTGTGTCACATGATTAGAAACCTGTATATGTTGAGAAGAGAAGATGAAAATATTAAAAGTATTTACATACATTTACATTTACCTTTCCAGTAACTGTTCAAGAGAGGAATATATATCTTGTAGATCTAAATTGCGGCTCTGTCTAGCTGATACAGTCAAGTGTTCGAATTGAGAGGCATTCCATGGCAGAGCATAATTGAATTGGTATCCAGATGAGAATACTAGACCTCCTCTTTTGCTCATTTCGATAGGAGTTGAGCCTCCAAATGTTAGCTGGACATAATAGAAACCAGTTGTTTATTTCAAGAACATTTTGCTTCTCAACACTTTGTAATAGTGTGAACATATGTAGAGAAAAAAAATTGTTTGACTTTAAAAAATTAAATTAAAAAATAAAATTTAATTTTTTTATTAAATGGGCAGTTTTTATTTTTTTTGAAAAAATTTTATCATAAAGGTGACGTTTTTTCCTAAAAAAATGTATAGGTCAAAACGTGGGACAAGAACTTTTAACTGGTCAAATTAAGCATTTACTTCTGCAGTGCACCGTCCCACAGTGGAATTTTTTTTACAATTTACTATTAAAAAATGTTTATAGCTTACAATTTTTAACCGATTTGAGTGTTCTTTGTCTTAAATTAAACAGGAATAAATTCTTAACACATCCTTCGAGGCCGATTTTGGGGATTTTAATTATTTATAATTTTTTTAAAATCAAAGTTAACAAATTAATACTTTTTTAAAAAAGGACGTTTATTTTTTATTCCGTTGCTGCACGTGATCTAATTCAATTTAAATTCATCCAATATGACCACCAGATAATTATTAAAGCATAAAATAATTTATTTCAATTGTTATAAACAATTTACAGCCCAACAACGCGCAGGGGCGGTGGATTGCAGGGCAGGGACGCAATTCAACCTTTTCCGATTCTACAATGACCGATTGTGCATTTCCTATTCTACAAATATCCAATTCTACATTAACCGATTCAACATTAACTGATTGCACAAAATTCTAAAATTTGCACATAATAAAATTTTTTACTATTTATTAACATTTCGTCATCAGGAAAATTAACCTAGTTCTAAATGACAACTTCAGTTGTGCGTAAATAAACATCTTTATTAATAATTTTAAATAAAACTTGTGTTGTCATTTTATTATAACATTCGAAATAGTAAGATAATCACAGCGTCATAATTTTGAAAACTAGTCAAGCAAAATAAAGAAAATAGAACCATATTAATTTAATGAAAACTGAAATTATATATTTAGTAAATAAAAAGTAAAGTAATCACAGTGCCATAATTTTAAAAACTAGTCAAGAAAAAAGAAGAAAATAAAACCATATTTATTTAGTGAAAACTGAAACATAAATAAGAATTTTCTCATTGAACCGTTTAATTAAAGATAACCTTTTGCAGAACATGAAAATTTTTTTTATAAATCACAAACTTCAACATAAATTTGAACATAAATATTTCAATCACTTTTTAATAAAACAAGTAATATTATTATAAAATGTAACTCCAACATTAATTAATTTAAATATTTTAATGGTTTTCCACAATTTCTTTTTTTCAGTTGGCATTGTTTGTTTTCACATCCAGATTTAGATGCACGTGAATCGACATCAACACTCTTGCGTGGTCTGCCACGCTTTCTTTATTCTTGGCAAGATGATTCCAAAAGTTTCTCTGAAATTCAATTTGGTTTATTTTATTTGGTTTTTTTTTCAATTTGGTTTAATTTGGTTTAAATCAATTTGACCATTATATTTTCTTTATTTTTATATTACTAATATTTAATACTTTTTTCTTTTTAATTATTAATTTATTTATGTATACCTGACTTATGCATAACCTTCTTTTTGCTCTCCTCCTTACGTGGTCTTCCGCGTTTTTTCTTTGGAGGTTGACTTTCGACTACTGCAGCTCCTTCGTTAACATCAACTCCAACCTCAATTTGTGGATCAGAATTTTTTGTCGAAATCACTTGTTCTTCATCATCATTGAAATCTAAATCATCCATGTTTTCGGCCCTTAGATTGCTCAAATTCTCTCGATATTCACGTGTTACTGCAGTCTTTAGAAATTGCTCCAATGTTATCCTATTATTTTTTTATTTATTTTCCTTTTTTAATTCTAATTTAATAGTCTAAACTTGTTTATGTATTGATTTAATTAGTGATACCATTGAAGGAAATGTACAATTTTTAAATCAATTGGTATAAAAATTCGATAAATTTTATAGTTAATGTGTTTGTCATATATTTATTTTGCTCTGAAACACTTTCTTACTTTCCATCAATCAACTGATTTTGACAATGAAGAATATTAATATCATTCGCAATAATAATTTTAGGAACACTTCTACGAATCGCAAAACTTTTTAGCAATCGAAAATACTGCATGTCTTCTGATTGAATATATGTAGCCATTTTTCCATAAATTTAAATCGTATTTAACACAAATAAATTCTATATCTTCATGGATTCAATATCAATATTAAACTACTTACTGAGAAAATGATACTTATTTGGATGAATTTCTCCCAATTCATCCGAAGCATTTTTGTGAAAACTTTCTACTCCATTGTTAGTACGTGCATTATTAAAAACGCAAAGTACATTTGATAGAGGAAGCCATTGATTATGCATGTATTGAATAAAAGATGCAATATTCTTAAATTGTTTTATTTGCTCTTCATTAACTTTTTGTATTAGTTGTAGTCCTTCCCAGAAATAATTCGCAGGGGCTAGTGCTAGGTTCATGCACATCCACAAAACATCTTTAGGTGCTTTCAAACGACATAAACCAAGTTTTTTCCATCTCCTCAGAAGTGCCTATAAATTGTCTTTTAAATTCTTACACTTTTAAAAATTAATAGTATTTATAAAAAAACAAAATATAGAATTTCAAATTGTATTTATTAAAAAAAAATTTTATACGCTAAGAAAAAATTATTTATACCTGACAGTAATGAAACCAACAACATAAAATTTTCAAAATCCCTGGAATTACTGTAGCTATTGATTTTCGAATTGCAGGTTCAAAGTCTGACATCACTTCTGTCAAATTTAATTTCAATTTAGGCGCTAACAGAATTATCTTTCGCCATATTGCAAGATACAATTGTAATGTCTTTCGCGTCATTAATGCCCATAATGCACAGAATTTCTAAAATTTTTAATATTAATAAGCCCCAACATTTATAAAAGACTTAATTATATTATATATTAAGACGGTTTCAAATACTTACTGTACCCCGAATTATAATGTGCACTGTAAACAATTGATAAATAGACATTTCCTTTGGAGTAACCTGATATACAGTGGCTTTTTTGTTAAAATTTTCTTTAAATATTTTTAATAATGATTAAGTAGACCGACAGATTGGCTCAGTCGGATAGATGCCTCGCATTGGCAGTCGTTTAAGGACCAAGGGTATAAGTATCCTTGGTTCGCGCCCACTTGGCTTGGTATTTTTCCGGCACGTGAGACAATCTGAGCAGGAGGTTTGACGTCGAGGTATAATGATGTGCACCGTCGATTATTGTCCGGTACATACCATTAGAACTCGACTGTCGATAAACCGGTTGTACTCAGAGAGGTTTTCTACAGTTTCCCTCTTCTCTGGCCAGAAAACCCATTGACGGGTGGTCAATGCGAGTACTCCTAATAAAGTCGGCTGTAGACGCAAATTAGGTTAATATATAGAAAATTTCTAAGTAGTATGGTTATGCTTAATCCAAAAAGTATTTCTCGGGGACTCTTGTCAAAGTGCGTAAGGCCAATAGGGCAGGAGTATAAACAATAAAAAAAAATAATGATTAAGTATCAAATTAAAATTATCGATCATCACGTAAAAAATTCTACAAAGTTTTCAGAAAATATTTTCGTAAAATCTTTTTTATGTATAGATTGTTTAAAAAATACAAAATGTAATTAATTGCCAGTACTACTTCAAAAATTATTTCATATTTTTTTCAACTATTGAAGAATTAAAAATTTTTTAAATTGAAAAAAAGAATTTAAATCCTTATGCAATTCTACGTTTCCTAAAATTATGATTTTTTAATAATCTCACAGAAAACGTAGCATCAAGTTCTACTTTATGTACAGCGTCTGAATTTAATACTGATATCATCAAGTCAGAAGCAAACAATGCTGCTGCAGAACCATCTTTTGCTTTCACTAGTCCCCGAAATAGGTGTTTTGTGGGTTCAAACCGATACTCTAATACATCCTTAAAATCTCCAAGATACTTTGGAATAAAAGACAATCCCTCCTCTCGTCGTCGTCAATCAATTGAGCAACGAATAGAATTGTAATTTACTAAAGATCCAATTTTTAATGGTTGCCTTGGATACAATATGATAAGTTTTCAAAATAAAAAATATTTTTTTAAACAATAATTATACTTTACTGATTCCAGTAATAAAATATGGTTGATATTTAACTGTAAATGTGCAAAATTTTAATATAGTTATTATTAACATTAAATGTGAGGTTAAAATATTACGTTCTTACTGTGATACAATTTTATTAAACAAATGCTTCGGTTTCAATTCAGATTCTTCACTTGCTTTCAAAATTGAACTTTTCAACAGCGAAACAGATTGAACTTTATAGTCGGGAGGATGATTATGAATTTGAGTAATTTCAACTGTTCTCAATTTTTTATCTTCTCTTGCCGTCCCGTGACAACGTGTAGTGTGATATCGAATACATCGAAAAATTTCAAAATCAGAATCTTCTTTCTCATCAGATTGTTTTTTATGATAATAGTATCCTTTATGATGATATTTAAAGGAACCTTTTCGTTCTCCCTCTTCTTTTTCCATTTTATATATTTGTCAATGATATAACCTTTCAGTAACTAAGTGATAATTTCATAAATTATATTGATTTAAATCACAATTTTATAAAATTTAGTTATTTATTTTAACTAGTAAGCGGTGTATTCATATATTATATATACATACTTCATATATATATGAAGTGAATTGTGATCATGAACGTTATTTTGTTAATTTATTGTTGCCATGGCAAGCAATATTATATTTTCTAAACAGTTGATAGAGAAAATCAGTAAACTATTTTTTGGTTATTGTTAAACGATTGAATAACAAAGTTAATATTATTTACCGAACATGGAAAAAATTCCTGGTAAGCAGAAAAACACATTTAACTATTTTTCGAAAGGATACTACTATCATAAAATGAAACCGAATGAAACTGAAGAGGAGTCAGAAAAATTTGAAAATACATATAGATGCGCTTCGAGGTCCACTACTTTGTGTCCAGCATATGTTAAAGAAAATAAGCAGAGTCTGGAATTAACATTTTACGGTTCACATGTAGACTCACCATTTATTCACGGTGCAACAATTTCCCGATTGAAGGAGAGAATGATGAATCTCTCTGAAACTACAACATTGAAGCTGGAAAATATTTTTAAAACCGTTTTAGAAGGGTAAAAATAAATTACACATTAGAATATTTTTCTAATTTACTATACTTCTTACTTAATTCAATTAAAATAATTTTCATTGTCACACAAAATTAAGTTCTTTCTCTACTTTTCCCATAGACAACCCGATGAAATAAAAAAATTGATAAAATTAGAATCTGTCAGAACAATGATGACAAGAAAACGAAATGCGAATAAATGTAGTGATATACCTGAATCATTAGCCTCTTTTGCTTCTAATATAGAAAGTTATCTAACGGATAATTTTTACCGAGGACTGGTAGAATCAGAAGATAATGCTGCGGTCATTTTCATAACTGATTCTATGATGCAATTTTTAATCAACTCCGATGCAGGCGTGAATGCTTACATTGATGACTCGATTTTTGCAAGTTTTTATTAAAATTTACAAAATATATTTTCCAAAAAAGAACATTTTTTTAATCAATAAATTGGTTTTATATTTTGAAATGATACAATATTAATCTCGCGATGAAATTCGAATGACTATTTATTGACCGCTTCTTTGTGTTTAATTATTTCAGCTTGTTTGTAAAGATTATCGGTTCTTATTATCAATACGTATTGGTAAATAAACTTGTTTAAAGGAGTCTGAAATTATTCCTTTTACATGTTATTATAATTAAAAATCACTTTTCTTAGGAAGTACTAACAAAATGGAAATCAGTTGATCTTCCCGAAAAAGGCTTGGACATCCTGTGGATGTGTATTGGTTTGCCCTTAGCACCACCTTCGAATTTCAGAGAAGGACTTCAAATAATTCAAATAGAGGCAGATAAAATATCACCAGAAATTCCAAATATCAATTTCTTAATGGTTTATATGAGATCTACTTGGATTCCCTTAGCCGATTGCGTAAATTCATTTTCTTGTCCAGAAAGAACTGATCCGCAAATTGAAACATTCTGCAGTTTAATGCTAGCAAATATGACCCAACAACAAAATAAAGAGAAGAACAATATACTGTTTAACTTAAGTACATTCTTATTTCACATAATACATTTTAGTGGCTATTAAAAATTGCTATTTTAAATGGAAATTTCTATTTACAACTTTACTTAGTTTTATTCAGAATTTGATTACTTTAAGAATTCCGAATTTCTTTTAGAAAAATTGTCCAAGCTCATTAAAAAAGAAGACGAGAAGTACAATAAATTACAAGCAGGTGGAAAAGTAAAACAGACTAGAAATTTAAAGTTTACTTTAGATAATGATCACATTCAAGATAGCCAAAAACAATTTGTGGCCAAACGGTAGAGTTAAATATAATATTATTATTACTATTATGAATATTGTATGCTATACATTAATACTGTCTTGTAAAAATTAATCTATATATTTTATTTATGTAGATCAACGCTCACAGATTTTTTTATTAACAGTGATTAATTATAATCTACGAATGTCATACGAAACTGTATTATATCAAATTCGTAAGTCACGAAAATTTTTTTAGATAATATATCAAAACATTTAGCGATAGTTTTAATTTTTAATCAAACAAATTTATAATACTTAGCTGCAGTTGAAGAGGGATATAATTTGTTGAGCGAAGTCGATTCATATAATATAATGAGTAACAATACAATCTTCTCAGGTATTGTAATATTTAAATAATTTATTAGTATTTCGTTAAACTGTAATTGGAAAATTTTAATAAACCTTTCTCATGCTTAAATAAATGTCATGAAAATAACTATAAAAAACTTAAAACTTACCTAGATTTTAAATTTATCTGTAAAATCACTTTTTACTGAAATCAAAGGCAAACTTCTAGTTTTTATATATCACTTTTTATGCAACTAATTTTGCGTCCGCTTTTCTATTTAATTATTTACATTCCTACAAAATTATTGTAAAACATTGTAAATAAATATATTTTTTTTATCGGATTTATAAAACAGAAGATGTGTTTATCAGCCTGTTGCCAAAGTCTACAGAAGATGAGCAAACATTTTCCGCAGAAAATTCCGTAGAAGAAAGTATTAATTCTCCAGCGATTACGCCTTCAAGAGATGAAAGAATCGATGCAGAAAAAGAGATAATTCAAAACTTGGGTATATATTTTTAAATAAAAAATTCCAATTTAAAATATGTTTTGTCATTTATAATAGTGCAATTGATTTAAACCAAATTAAAAAAACCAAATAAACCAAATTGAAATAAACCAAATTAAACCAAATTGAAAAAAAACCAAATAAAAAAACCAAAATAAAATAAACCAAATTGAATTTCAGAGAAACATTTGGAATCATCTTGCCAAGAACAAAGAAAGCGTGGCAGACCACGCAAGAGTGTTGATGTCGATTCATGTGCATCTAAGTCTGGATGTGAAAACAAAAAAGGCCAACCATTATTGAAGAAAAGAAATTGTGGAAAACCATTAAAATATTTAAATTAATTAATGTTGGAGTTACATTTTATAATAATATTACTTGTTTTATTAAAAAGTGATTGAAATATTTATGTTCAAATTTATGTTGAAGTTTGTGATTTATAAAAAAAATAAAACAAATTTCATGTTCTGCAAAAGGTTATCTTTAATTAAACGGTTCAATGAGAAAATTCTTATTTTTGTTTTAGTTTTCACTAAATAAATATGGTTTTATTTTCTTCTTTTTTCTTGACTAGTTTTCAAAATTATGGCACTGTGATTACTTTACTTTTTATTTACTAAATATATAATTTCAGTTTTCATTAAATTAATATGGTTTTATTTTCTTTATTTTGCTTGACTAGTTTTCAGAATTATGACGCTGTGATTATCTTACTATTTCAAATGTCATAATAAAATGACAACACAAGGTTTATTTAAAATTATTAATAAAGATGTTTATTTACGCACAACTGAAGTTGTCATTTAGAACTAGGTTAATTTTCCTGATGACGAAATGTTAATAAATAGTAAAATTTTTTATTATGTGCAAATTTTTAGAACTTTTAAGCAATCGGTTAATGTAGAATTAAATATTTGAAGAATAGGAAATGCACAATCGGTCATTGTAGAATCGGAAAAGGTTGAATTGCGTCCCTGCCGGATTGCAGAAGTAAATGTTTATTTTTACCAGTTAAAAGTTCTTGTCCCACGTTTTGACCTATAGGGTAAGTCCGGGGGAGATGGCCATAGTTTTTTTAAAGTAGTGTAAAATTGATAAAAAAGCTTTTTTTGTCTAAACTTTTATTGATAATTAAACATTGAACACTTAACTTGAAAATAAAGAAACATAAAATAAAATATTTTCATTGCAACAATCTTAAAATTTACATTTTCGAAAAAGTGCATTTGGCCATTTCTCTGGAATGTCCGGGTGAGATGGCCACATGTGTTCGGGAGAGATGGTCACTACCTATAATTTTTGGCTTTTATCTTAAATTTAATTTTTAATCGTTCACATCACTTTCCTCTTTTTCTGGTCGCATTTTGAAAATTTTTCATGGGGTTCAGAGCAGTTTTCATGTAGCCACAAGTGTCAAATTCTGCATTGAATTCAATCTTCAATTAATGTTGTTCGGTTGTAACTTTTAGCACAACCTACAAATAAATCTTCATCTCTGGTGTCAATTAGATCAATTATTTTGTTCTCAGACATTTTTAATTTGCTTTTCTTTAATATTTCTCAAGTATCTAACATTAACATAAAAAATTTTTGAATAAAAGTCATTAATGGCCATCTTACCCAAAAATTCATGATAAAAATAAACATCACAATATTAAATAAATAAAATAATTTTTCCTTTCATTTTTCGTTTATATCGTAGCATGGGTTATACACTACTCAATAAAACTTAAATTTAAAAATTATGTTAACAAATAACAATATAGCAACAAGAAATCTGAAATTTTCAAATTATTTTGGACCCATGCAAAAAAAATAAACAAGGATTACACTTACAGCTTCATTATTTTTCATCAAATTATTGTTTAGATTTATTATTAATCACAGAAGGTTAAGGAATAACCCATAAAAAGTGATATTTCTTTACAAATTCTGTAAAATATTCTAACTGGTTATCTCTCCCATATGGCCATCTCCCCCGGACCTACCCTACATTTTTTTAGGAAAAAACATCACCTTTATGATAAAAATTTTTTTAAAAAAATAATAACTGTCCATTTGATGAAAAAATGAAATTTTATTTGTTAATTTAATTTTTCAAGGTCAAACAATTTTTTTTCTCTACATTTGTTCACACTATTAGAAAGTGTTGAAAAACAGCAGAAAAACCCAAAATAGAAAACGTATTTTCGTTTTGTTTTAAAGAAACTACAAATTTTTCAAATATTCCATGTTAGACCAAAAATTTAAACTTTGACCCCCTCCAGTTTTCATATTTGTTTAAATAAATTAATAATATTTGGTGTTTTTAATTGTATCTAATAGGACTATTTACCTAATTAATAAAAAATTAAGTTTTTTGAACCGTATGTCCCTTTTAAGTTTCCCTGTCACAAATATATAATATACTATCCTAAATTTAATTTTGTAAACTGTTGTAAACTGTTTGATAAAGACACAAAAATAATCAAAACTTAGTTTATAAGAAACTGAATTGAATCCTGAATTAATTCGTTTTCAATTTTATAGAAGTTGACAACCGGTAGCTGTCAGAAGTTATTTTTAACATCATATTCGTTTTCGGAGTACTAAAAACTATTAGAATACATAATGGAAAGTCAAATTTTTAAGAAATGGAAAAATTATAATACAAAGTTTACAGAAGTGCACCAAACCCATGTTAAATCCTATCTAAACCTTAAACCTTCGGCTGCATGGGTTAATATTTATCAAATGGGCTGTTCTTGTACGCAGCTTTATATGTCATATTTTAATTCGAATTCCGGCCAGCGACCTAAAAAATTCCAACTTTTCCAAAAGAAGAACCACCCTAATCTACATAAGTTTTAAATCTTTTTTGCAATTTTTAAAAAATATGACAGATTTAAAAATTGAGATTTCAATTTAAAAATTAAAAAAAAAAATTTTTATTGCTGAAATATTTGTTTAATTTATTAAAATTTCCAATTACAAACCATTTAACGTAGAATATAATAAGCGTCCGAATGGTATGTTTGTTAATTTTGTGACATTTGTTGTAATAAAAAAGTCGTAGCTATAAATTCAGACGGTAGTGTAGGTAACATGAACTCACTGTCAGTGACAAAAAAATATCATAATTTTTTGTATTCATATTTGGAATAAATTATTATTGATATCCTTGAGATATTTTATTGTTTGTATTTAATTTACAATATCATTTTCATTTCTAGAATTGATTTAATTATATCTAAAGAAAAACTTAAAGATGCTGTGAGGGTTATATCGCAATCTCCTTAATAATGTAATAAAATAAATTACTACCTGTAAAAGTGTATTTTTTGGAAACAGAAGGACAGGTTCATTTCTAATTGCCTTTGTCGTTAGAATTATTAAAAACAGAATCTTACAATTTATACTGCACATCACGTCAAAATAGCATTAACTGAAACTAATTTTTCTGTCCCAGTATTTCTTCTTTATTGGTACAACTGTTTGTGTCAAATATTAACTCATTGGTCATTGACCCACGCCAAGAGTTCCTTTAACTAAAAAATTCATTATCATGAAGAGAAGAAATTTTTAAACGGAAATGTACAATGCATACTAATTAATTATGTCAATTTTTGGAATATATATTTTTATTTATTTATATTTATGTGTCCAGAAAACATGGGATTTTTAATATACTAAATTTTTTACTTTTGGGTCATTTTATGTAAAACGGACACCTCCGTCTGACCAAAATGGGTTAAAATATAAAAAACCATTCTTTTTAAATAATTACAGATTGGAATATGTAGTTTTGATTGCCGTATGGCCTTTTTAATTAAAAATTTTGTAAGATAATATAGCATTATAAATAAATAAATGGTAACAAACAAAATAAATAGTTTGTTTCAAAATTTTCAAATTTGATCAGATTCGCATAAAAATTGTTATTAGGGGGTTTTTGGGGTCGCTGATTACAAATCTGAGATAACTTTAAAAAAATTCAAAATGGAGGATCCAATATGGCGGATAAAATTAAAATTTGATGCAATTCCCTTTAAAATTGTTACTCAAGGTTTTTGGGGTCGCTGCGATTACGAATCTAAAGTCACTTTTTAGAAATTAAACATGAGGTATCCAATATGGTATCCAAATTTTTCAATTGATTAGATTCGTTTAAAACTTATTTTTGGGGGGTTTATAAGGTCGCTGATAACGAATCTAAATTCACTATTAACAAATTCTAGTTTCATACTAACCTTCAATGTATACTACAGGCAGAAATTATGCGACCGCTAACTTGTCGAGCCATTAACCCTCGGAGAACACACCTCTTTTTTAGACCATTTTTCAAAGCTCAGCCAATTTTAAACTGCTCGTCTAATCAAACTAAAGAATTTTTTAAATATAGTTTAAACTCTGTAGAATAAGTCTGTATACTTGAAAATCCTTATTAAAAATATTAAGAAAAGATAAAAAGCTTTTTGTAAAAAAGCTTGGAGTCAAAAAGACCACCATGTGTTCTCCGAAGGTTAAAAAACACACCCGTACAAAAGCAGTGATAACTTTGTCAAAAATGAAGCTAGATGCTGTTTTTAAATTGCATTGGAAAGCTTATTAAATTTCCAATGACAAGACACTATTTTCATTTGTATTGCATAAATAGGAAGCAAGATATCATGTTACAAACCCAAAAATAATTCTATTTTTTTTGAATTTCTGACTTTGACTTCTGGCTAAATTTAGAAAAGTTAGTGAAAAAATTGTTACTTTTACAGACTATTCCGTTAATATTTTTTGCTGTTCTTGGTCTCTATTTAAAGCTTAGGTTACAAGGAATAGTCTGTAAAGGTAACTATTTTTTCATCAACTTTTCTAAATTTCGACAGGAATCAAAGTAAGGGTAAGAAATTCCGAAAAAAATATAATTATTTTTTTGTCTTCAAAACATGATATCTCACTTCCTATTTATGCAATACAACTTAAAATAGTGGCATCTCATTGGAAATTGAATAAGCTTTCCAATGCAATTTATATTTTAGCTAGGGAATTTTCTAAGCATTAAAAGGAATTTTCCCAATTTTTTGGAGAATTTTTATATAGAAGTTTAAGGAAATTTTCAACACATTATACAAAATATTTTCAAAATTTTTGGGAAATAAAATAAATAATTATTTATATTTTACGTCAAACCAAGTTTAGTAGTCTAAGGTTAGTGAAAAGAAATGACGTAGAAAAATAAAAAAAATAAAATATCTAATGATTTGATAAAAAAAATTTTTTGCGCGTCATGGTCGAATTTTGTCTGGCCCACCACGAATATAAGTCCTCATCCACGTCCTTAAAAAGATGCGAATATTAATATTCAATAACGTTCTAAAAAAGATTCTAATACTACTCCTCAGTTACGTCCTGAAAATGATCCTAATACTTATCCTTTTTCACGTCCTCAAATACATAAGAATATTATAATAGGGAAAGTGTACCTGTTGTGGGCACCGTTTTGTTTTTACCTTATAACATTTGTCTATGTGCATATTATGCAAATATATATGTGCACGGATTTAAAGCTAGAGGTCTTAGGTGACTGTCAGTGAAGAAATTAAATTAATTCCTTTAAATAAAATAGTTTTATTATAAAAGTGAAATGAAATAATTTTTTGAAAAATTAAATTTTCGTACAAGGTTGTGGGCACCATTGAAAGAGCAGCTAAAAATGAAAAAATATTTAAGGAAACCAAAACAAATAAAGAAGAAATGAAAATTTCTTTAATTTAAGAGACTTCGCCAGCATGAAGAACAAAAATAATGACACGTTTTCACACTATACTCATAGCTAACAGAAGCATAATGATTGCATGTATAGTAACTGCCACGTATATCAATGCACTTCTAATGCACTAAAAGACTATATTCATTGCATTTAATGGAGTTTGTTGCTTTCGATTTTCTTGGCAGAATGATTAGGTAGATAAGTAAAAGTAGTCCACATCATCGTCAGATGGTAGAGACCTTAACAAAAGGTGTCCACAACCGGAAATGACAGTCATTTTTTAAAAAGACCAACACATCATGCGATGCAGGATTTTGGTTAAACACGATGGTAAATCGAGAAATGTAATGATAACACTGCAGAAAAATAAAAAACTTCTTTCTAAATGAATCTACGCTCTTATGTCGTTCTTTGAAGCAATAAAAATCACTTTTTCTTTTATTTAATGCAAATTTTCTTTATTATGCTCACAGCTATTACACAAATGCATATATTTGTTTCGTTATCAATACGGAAACTGCGGAATAACAAAAAACACGACTTACAATACTCAGACCAGTAACGTCTGCTTGCCGTCGAAGTTTACGTAGGGGTGCCTAGAAGTTGAGCGGGCCCACAACCCGGAGAAGATATTGTTTTTTTAAAAGAGCTTAAATTTCCGATCATAAACATGTTCCTAACTAAGAAGAATGCAAAGCGAAAGAGATTAAACATAGTATTAAACGTAAAGCCGAAGAGCATCCGGAGCAACCGCCTGCACAATTACTTAGAATTGAATAAGCAGAAAAGTCAGAAGGTGTCCGAAGCCAAATTCCGGAGAGAGAAAATTGGAAAAAAATTGTGAGGAGAACTCGGCGTAAATACTTGCCTCCTAACCCAAAATGACTGAAATATTTAGGCGATATTCCCGATCGCTTTCAAAGAACACTTTCCGGAGAAAATTTTTTGATTCTCGATTCGAGAGAAAATGGAAGAGTCCTTGTCTTCTCTACACGTTAAAACCTGAAGCTTTTCAGTAGAAGTGACTGTTGGTTTCTGGACGGAACCTTTAAGGTGATTAAATAAATCATTAAAATAATATTTTGCATAGTTTTTAACTATTTATGAATTGTTTGTAATTTTTATGAATTTATCTAAATTAAGGTGTGTCCAACTATTTTCACCCAAATATTCAAAATACTGGGAACAGCTAACAGGAATATACGTGGTAGTCGAGATATTGTCAGTATTCCCCTTGTATACGCATTTCTCTCGTCAAAGGAAACCGTACAGTATGCTGCAGTTTTTCGTGCAGTGAAATCAACAGCAGAGGACTTTAGGATAATTAATTGCCAACTGCATAAAATTATGTGCGATTTCGAGATGGCTATTTTAAATGCTTGTTTGGAGGTTTTTCTTGACATCCAGATTTCTTGTTGTTTTTCCCACCTCTCGCAATCGATGTATCGAAAAATTCAAGAAAAGGGATTGCAACAGGAAGACAATAATCCCAATTATCGAGATGTAAAAATCCACTCGCATATGATTTTAGCGCTTGTCTATGTTCCTGTGGAAGAAGTCAGTCGGGCATACAGTCTTCTCAAAAATGAGGTACCTAAAAATCTTATCTTAGTAATGGAATATTTTGGGGAAACCTACGTCAACGGAAGACCGGCAAGGGGCAGGAGGAGAGCAGTTGCACCCCGATATTCACCGGAGATTTGGAATCAGCATATTGCTGCACTTAACGATTCTCATAAAACAAACAACTTGAGTGAGGGTGGCACAACCGCTTTCGGCTTGTTGTTAGAAAGCACCACCCGATCTCTGACACCGAGATCATAATATCAGAGCTTAGTTTGGGGCGTAAAGTGAAGGCAGCACCGTAGAAACACTGTCTGGAATTGCAAAATGGAATAAAGTCGATTGTTGCCGAATATGCCGACTACAGAAATGATGGTTGCGATCTTCAGTTTTTACGCGCTATTGTACATAACATTGTTATTTAAAATTATATTTTTTTGCTCATTTTCCATTCATTTTGTTTTTTTATTATTTATTTGTAGAATTTTCATACATCTTATAAATTTTAACTTTTATAATTAAATATGTTTATTTATTACATTTTTTTCTTCGGGATCTTGTCAAGTCGGTAAAAAGTCATTCGGTACAATAGTTTTCAGGAAAAAGAGCTTGCGGTAAAATGGTCATTAGGTAAATTTTTCATTCAGTAAATATGGATCTGTATTCCTTATCTCCAACACAAATTTTGCATTAGCGATAGGACTAATTTTGGAGATAAGGAACACAGATTAAAATTTTAATTCGCCATATTATGAATTTTAATTTTGTAGAAATTTAATTTTTTTTAATTTGTCAGAAATTTTGAATTTTATAGAACTAACTTCAAATTCGTATTTCACAAGTCCAAAAAAAAAACCGTTTTATTTATAAAGTTTTACTAAAAAGGTAATCTTTTTCAATCTTACTATTTGTTTTACAGTTTTACGTTTTTATTTAGTTCTTTTTTATCTTTTTTTAATTGTTGTTTTTATTTCTATTTTTCACTTAATTAAAATTCTTATTATTTTCTATTGATTTAATTTTATCTCATTTTATATTTATTCGAATTTAAATTTGTTGTTATCGATAATTTTAGACAACTTGTGTCATTTATATTTTTTTTCTCAAGAGTATATGCACTTAAAAAATTTAATTTTGTAAGGTTGGATAAAGAATATAAAAATGTTTAATATTTATTTTTTTTTCTACAATAAATTATAGTGTTTTGAAAATAAAATTTTGCTGTCAATATGCTAGGTATTTTTCTCTAAATTAGTTAATTAAAAAAACCAAAGATTAAATATAAAATTAAGTCACACTAAATTTGTAAACGTAAGAAATAAACTTTTATTACAAATACTGTATATAATCTTTATATCTTAATAAAAGAAAATAGTACAAGCTTTTATACATTTTTAAAAATTTTGTTTTTCTTTTAATGACTTTTTCTCGGTTGATTTCTTTTTTTGGTTGATCATGTTTTGGCTGTAAATTTTTGGAGACTTTGGAGAATATTCATCAGAATAAAGAAATAAATTTCCAGACTGCATGGTAAGTAGGATTGTTACAGAACAATTTGAGGTGGGCCATATATCTAAAAATTCATTACAATACATGAACCTTAAAATCATTTGAATTAAATCTTAAATTTATAAATTTTCTAAAATAATATTAAAATTAAGTAATTTTGAAGTATCTTTAAAATTTTAGTTGTATATTTATTTATAGATGACGATTGGGGTACAAAAGTTCCAAAACGGAAGTTCCAATCGAAGAATTCCAAGAAAAAAGTTCCAAAATGAAAAGATCCAAAATTTATTTTTCCAAAGTACAAAAGTTCCAAAGTCCAAAATGTCCAAAATATAAATTTACCAAAGTGTGAAATTTCAAAAAAAAATTTCCAAAATAAAAAGTGTTGAATTGTTAAATAAGTGAAAAGTATTGGAGTTGTTTGAAAAAATAAGGCATCTCCAATATTTCACATTATTTTTTCTATCTGAATGCTTGTAATACAGAAATCCTTCGATATGTAAATAATTTTTTTCCGACTTGTATTAATTCTACCATAATTAAAATTTACAATTTAATATAATTTGACTGTTCACTATATTATAGTTTAAATAAAATTTTAAATTAAAATAAAATTTTTAATTTTACTAATTTACAATTTAATTAATATAATTTCACTGTTCACTATTTTATAGTTTAAATAAGATTTTTAATTTTACTAATTTACAATTTAATATAATTTCACTGTTTACTATTTTTAAATTAGAAAAAAAATTTTAATTTCACAACATAATTTTGGAATGAGCACACGTTGAATGAAATTTTTGATTTGAAATTTAAAAAATAAAAAAAACAATGTTTGGAAAAAACGACTATTGGAAAAATAATACTTTGGTAAAAATGGCCTTTGGAAAAATAATACTTTGGAAAAAATATCATTTGGGAAAATTATAATTTGGATCCTTCGGAATTGGAACTTCTGTTTTAGAACTTTTGACTCCATACCATAGATGACTTTAACTCTTCATAAAATTCATTTATTTTCAAAATTTACAATATTAAAATTCTTTCAATATTAAACAAATATTTTATATAAAAATAAAATTTCTGTTATAAAAAAATCTTTTAAATGATTTTTATTGAAAATCTTAGGCTCTTAAATAAAATTTTTTTCTTTTCTTGTTAGAAATTGTTTTTTTTTACAAATAATGGCTTTTAAATCAAAAAATTATTTTCTATGACAAACAATTTTCTTTTGTTTAAAATGTTTATTTTAGTGAATTTCCGTTTAACTTAAAAAATAACTTTAGAAAAATATATATTTTGAACAACTGAACATGATAAACTTTTTTAAACAATTGAAAATTAGGTATGAAGTTCCATTTAAAGCTGAGTCCAGAATGAGAGAGGGTGTGCACCGATGTTCATATCTATAGATATACTAAAGCATGCTGTAGTATACCTATAGCTATGAACATCGGTGCACAGTCTCTCTCATTCTGGACTCAGCTTAAATGATAACAAAAAAATTTTCTGAAAAATAAAAGAGTGTTTCTCTCATACGCTCAACCTCAAAATAAGTTTACAATTTTTGTATTAAAATTTATAAAAATATATTTGATTTTAAAAGTTTCATTTGAACATGTTGCGACATCCAAACTCTAATCTTTGCAGTGAGTAATTAAATACAACATTAATTTTAAGTAACCTAATCTTTTATTTTTACACTATTTTAAAAAATATTCATAAGTCCTTTTTCTTTTATTTTTCGTACATAAATGGCACTAGTTTACAGAGATTTTTATTCATGAGATTTGACTTTCATTTTCCATGTGAAATAACCCGTTGAAACCGAAAATGAAGTTCAAAATTTTTAAAAGTATATCAGTTTTTATGATATCGTTGTTAATTGTGGGGTTAATGCAAGTGGAATGGAGTACTACAGATGTTTCAATGGAGCTACATACTTCGGAGAAGACGGTTCGCCGATGGCGGAATAAATTCCTTAATGGAGAAGATTTCTCAGACCATCGAGTACATAATTCACGTCCCATCAAAATACCCGATCAAGACGAATTAGTTCGACAGTATTATACAGAAGAACCCTTCAATACTGTCAACCAATTTTTAGTTGACACCGGTGTAAATGTTCATCGCAACACAGTAAAAAGGAGATTAAAGAGAATGGGAATATTTTCTGCTCGTGTTAATAAAAAGAAATATCTATCTAAGACAGCTCAAGAAGAAAGAGTTGGGTACGCCCTCCAATTCTATGCTGAGCCACAAGAATTTGGGGAAAATACGGTGTTCATGGATAAAAAAAGTTCTGTACTACAGAGGATGGTCGACGAAAAGTTTGGCGACAAAAAGGGCAATATCTGTCACCAAAACATGTTATTGCAGTAAATCACAGTCGAAGAATATCAACATCATTTTGGGGATTCATCACTTCCAAAGGCTTAGGCCAAATTCGTCAAATCCCTGGAAGGATGAATGGCAAAATGTATATCGACCTATTGGAGAACGAATTTTTGCCCTATCTTCGTAAAAACCTGGTTTGATGATCATCCAGAATTAATAATACTTCCTCATCCGCCGTACTCCCCAGATTTGAATCCCATTGAAAATATATAGAGTACAATGCAAGGTAAATTCAGAACTGGGGAAGCGACAAGTCTTCAAGAGCTTGTAGACAAGGTACATGCAGTTTGGGATGAACTTTCTAGCACCTAACATTGCAGCCAATAATATCTACTCAATACCGAGAAGACTTAGAGAAGTAATACTTGCAAATGGTTTTTGGAGTAAATACTGATTAGAAGTTTTTTTATAAATTGAAATATTAATTTAACGAATTTAAACATTTATGCTTTATTTTAAACGTTTTAAAGTTAAGGCTGGACAAAAGTCGCTTCAGTTAATTAAAGATTTTAAAAAAGTCGTTTATTTTATTCAGTGTTGTTCCAAAAATTTCATATTTTATTTTTCTAATTTTCCCCTTTCAATGATTTCAAAATTAAATTATTCAAAATTTTAATAACTTTTGTTAAATAAATATATTTAAATTCTTATTTATTTTTCCACAAGAATTAAAAATTTTTAATTCCAATTTCATTCTGAAATTTAATTATTTTGATAAGAATTAAAATTGCAATTCTTCAAAAATTTAATTATTTTCAATAATTTTTAACTAAACTTATTTTCTAAATCAATTATTATTTTTTTTATAATTTTCCCAAAGTTTTTCTAGAATTCAATAATTTAAATGTAAAACTTTAATTTTTTACAATAATTGTAAATTCATCACTTTTTTCTAGTTATTAAGGTGAATTATTGAAAATACGTAACCAAAATTATTAAAAATTATGATGAAACAATTTATAAAATTAGTTTTCTAAAAATATTTAGAAATAATTTATAAATGACAGATTTTTATTATAACCGATAACAGATTTTTAAGTATATACACTTTAAAAATTTCCAAATAATTGAAATATAGCAATTTTTTTGGATAAGAATATAATTTTTTAATAGAACTTTCTGGATAATTATTAAAAATATTTGTTACGGAACGAACATTTAATAATTTATAAGTTAGATTATATAAAAAAAATAACTTAATTTCCAAACTTTCGAGCAGTAAAAAGAATGGAATTGTGGAACTTGTTTTATTCAAAGAGTTAAAACTCACCTTAATTTATTGATTTAGTAAAAGAGGAAAGAAAAGTAAAACAAAGGGATTTTAGGAAGATTTATAATTTATTATGAATAGATGTAGTTATTTACTGTGTAATTTTTAGTTACTTACAATACCAATAATCTGCATAATACGTATTTTCGATTTTAACCAAACTAGCAAAATGATTTTATTATTTAGTGAATAAATAATTATAGAAAACAGACATTAATACTCTGAAGTGAAAATTTTAAAAACAATAAGTTTGACGAGTTGTACAATTATTACGCGGATTAAAAATTATAATGTTGTAGAGGTTTAGTTAAGTAATTCGTTCTTTTATTCAATAAAAATTTAGTTTTTTTAAATGTTTGAACCTTCACCTTCACTGACAACTAACCGAGGAATTTAATCGTTTATTCGGAATCGCGGTTTCAACTAATTTTGTTTGCGAGACTCGGAACTTTGAACCTCAAGGCGCGATATCAGTTAGAGCTAAAGCAAAAAAAAAATTGAAAGTAATTAGAACAAGTCTAAGAGAGAACTGATCATTGAGATTTTTGACAACACCCTCGCAACCAGGGAATATTCTCCCACTTTCGAGAAAATTTGCAATTAGGTTTGGTAGGGGTAAGGATTGAGTAGGGGTGATGCCCAAGGAAAAGAGGAGAATTTGCAATTCTGGAAAAACCCAAAATGTGTGATGTCACTGCCAATGGCCAGTGAGTTTGTTTTGATAGGATCTAGCCAAATCTTAATGTCGATTGCCCTAATAATGTTTTACAACTTGCGTTGTTTGAGACCCTTTTTAGAAGATTTTGGGACTTCACTCTTTTTATTGCAGTGAGCCTTATTCCATAAGTGCTTACAGAATGTTTATTTAACGAGAAAAAGAAGGTCTTGGCAATTGTCGACGATTTGTAGATTCCTTATGGTTATTTATTTATTTTTGCTTGCTCTCTCTTAATTCCGAGGGATAATAATAAAATAATATATAGAAATTTCAAGGAAATGTTATTGCATTTTATTCCTTCAAGCAAAAGAGTACCCAGGTTAAGAGGATAGTTGTTTCTATTAAAATATCAATGATAGTGTAATAAATATTAATAAATAATACGAATTCATAATCGTTAAGATAGATATTAGTTTTGGTGAAGGCCCAAAGTAATGAATACAATTACAAAATTTTATGTTTAGAAGAATAGTGTGAAACGTTAAAAGGTTTAGTCAATAACTAACAATAAAAAACAGCAGCAGAAAGTACAGAACATATACAGGCACACAACTAAACATTCAAATTAATTATCAAATTATGTTTCATTCTGCATCCCCCTTCCTGAGACTTATCAAAAGAAAAACGTGTGAGTCTTGACATTTCGGGACGTCACATATTCAAGATCAAAGATTTAATATAAAGAATTTATTGGAACATTTCATTATTTTGATTTTTTATTATGCAATATTATGTATATATTATGTAATAAAAAAAATATTAGTTGTATCGAATCCTGTAGCCCTCATAGAAGTTTTTACTCATGGAAGTCTGTAAAAAAATGTAGTTGGTTGAAAGAAAATTTTTGTAATTGTATCCAAATTTTATAATATTTAAATTAAATTAAAAAATTTTTCATTTTTCTCTTTGTTTAAATTTAAAATTAAAAAAAATATAATTGAGGAATATTTAGAACGCATGTATTAACTTATTTGTAAACATTTTCTTTTAAAATAATACAAAGTTGTTAGCATTTTAAAAATAAAAAATCTTAAAAAATACGAAAAAATCTTTATAACGAAGCGAAGAGTTTATGAAATGAAGACAGAAAATTAATTAATTGGCAGTATTGTTTTCCATATAATTTACTTTTTTTTAGCGCTTCATTAGAATCATCCAGATTTTCTTCTGACCAATATTTAATAATTTCTAAAATAGAATAATAATCAAGGCCAGAATACTTTTCTAAATTTGCAACTGCCTTCCTTATTTTATTTGCTAATCTCTTAGCTGTTGTAAAGTGACAATGCACTAGAGATCCAAAAATTTCTAAGTGTTGTAGATTTGAATCTAAAAGATCTTCAAATTCTTCATTTTGAAGAATCATCGACAATTTTTTAACGCTTACTTTTAAAAGCGACAAGATGGTGTACTCATTTTCTTTAGTAATTCTTCTATCGCCATACATTTATAAATTCTTCATGAGGTGTTCAAACATTGGACTTCTTTCAATCAAATTTTTTATTGTTTCCCACAATTCATGTTGAACAATGATATCTTTATTTTCAAAATAAATATAAGCAAGATAAGATAAATCTTGAATGCTGGGCTCATCTGATTCAATACATATTAGGTATTCGATGACGTTAAGAAAATTTTCTAAATTTATCGAAGAATCATTTCGCATTCTCATCATTTGTTTACACGCAATTGTAATGACTTTATTATACGTAATTTCTCAGTATCCGCTTTTGAACATTCCGGCTTCTACTTCAGTTTGAATTTCTTGTTTACTTTTATTACAAGTACCCAGTAAAAAAAATTCGATACACGGACCGCGGAGTTCGTATACGAGCTCGGTAGCTCGTATGAGAAATATGAGAAAACTCTCATACGAGCCTTTTCCGTAATGAGAAGTGTATGGATGCTTGTATACGAGGTGACTTTTAAAGCATTTTTCTTAATATAACACTATTTTAAAGTAAATGTAGATAATAGAAATGAATTTTCAAAGTAAAACAAAGCTAAATTTATAAAGGAAATAAAGTATTAAGAAAAAGAAGGATAATTTTGGTCAAAAAATTTATTCACTCTGAAAAAGGTTAGAATTTGATAATTCCTTGTTACTCTAACTTACCGACATTAGATATTTCTCGGATGCGGTAAGCACGATTTTGTATTAAATTTAATTATTTTATATAAGAACATTTATATAATAAATAAATAATAATATATTATTAATTAGTAATGAAAAAACTTATTTATTCTACCTCCAATACAAAATCGTGCTTACCGCATCCGAGAAATATCTTATGTCGGTAAGTTAGAGTAACAATGAATTATCAAATTGTAACCTTTTACAGTGTGAATAAATTTTTTGAACAAAATTATCCTTTTTTTTCTTAAAACTTCATTTCCTTTATACATTTAGCTTTGTTTTACTTTGAAAATTCATTTCTATTATCTACATTTACTTTAAAATAGTGTTATATTAAGAAAAATGCTTTAAAAGTCACCTCGTATACAAGCATCTATACACTTCTCATTACGGAAAAGGCTGGTATGAGAGTTTTCTCATATTTCTCATACGAGCTACCGAGCTCGTATACGAACTCCGCGGTCCGTGTATCGAATTTTTGTTACTGGGTATCATTGTCTGTAGAAGTGTAAAACCATTTACACATGTACCGATATCAGAAAAACTTGTACGCAGTAATGTACGCAGTAATGTATGTATCAACAAAAGATACTAAATGAAGTACTCTCCGAAGATGATCACTATTGACGTCCTCAGGACAATTCAGATGATAGTATTTTAGCTTTTTTTATGGTTTTTTTATTTTAATTTACTATATTTCACGAGTATTGTGTGAAAATTAGAAGCAGATCAGAGCAAAACTAACAGATGATCCAGCTTCGACTTACAGTGAACACCGCAAAATGGTTTTTTGAAGGCGCCTTCGGAAATCGCGTGCCAATCAGTTCCTTCTCATCATATAGCTTTCAAATTTTGACTAAATTATCTTTAAATGATGTACTATAAATGTAAAATTTGTCCAATACACTGGTTTTAACCAGAGCGCCAAAAAAAATCACGAAAACATGCCATTTTTTCACAGAATTAACTATACCCTCCCCTTAAAAAAACATAAAACTAGATAGACCTAAATTAATTAATTAATTTCATGTATTTTTTTAAAAGTGCCTAATTCAATTTAATTAATTTTTAATTTTCAGAATTTTTCATTTCATTTCATTTCATTTCATTTATTGCATAAATCCAACAGTCATTAGACCAATTACAGGATTATAGTATATAATATAATAAGAAAAACATATCGCATCAAACAATAATTAATAATAATTAACAATGAATAGTAATTGAATAGCTTATATTATAAGAATTACACAGTTTTTGATATTGAATTTATAGTATATTATGTAATTTGGAACCGGGGAATATTATTAATTAAACATCTAATTGACATAACAAAGGGATCCAATACTAAATCACTTGTGATTATATCATTAAAAGTAGTAGTCATTCTTCCAATAGGTGTATTGTGAGAAGCTCTCTGTGAATACAGTAAATAATTTAATCGAGTACAATAATTTGGAGCAGAAAAAGATAATTGGGACAGAAGATAAGGAGAGTCAATAAGATTTTTTATTATTTTTAAAAGAAAAATTAATGATTGTAAAATCCTTCTGTCCTGAATGCCAAGAGTTTTGAATGTATTACATAATTCAGAATAATCTGAACCTGGTAAAGGGTAAAAACCATTGACTTTCCAATTAATGAATTTAAAAAATTTTTTATGGCATTTTTCCAGACTTGCAATAAGGTATTTAGCATCAGTGTGCCAAACGAAGGAGCAGTAATCAAATTTTGATAAAACAAATGAATTAAATAATACATTCAGAGCATTAGTATTTGAAAAAAACGACATGTTCGTAAAATAAAGCCAAGAGATCGATTTGCCTCACGGACAATATAATCAAAATGATTATGAAAACGTACGGATGTGTGGAGATATACTCCCAAATCCTTATAAGTAACAATTTTTTCCAATTTAACCTGATTAATAGTATAAGAAAAATTAATGGTTGAAACCCTTCTAGTAAAAGTCATTACTTTACATTTTGAAACATTAAGATTAAGAAAATTTTTATTACACCAATTTATTAATAAGTTAATGTTCGCTTGTAACTTCTCACAATCTTTAGTATCATTGATTGGGGTAAAAATTTTCAGATCATCAGCAAACAATAAAAAGTCAACATCGAAATAATCGCTTATATCATTCATATAAATCAAAAATAATAATGGACCAAGATTAGACCCTTGAGGTACACCAGAGGTTGGAACAAAGCATTCAGACTTATAACCATTACAATGAACATATTGTTGTCTGTCTTGTAAGTACGAGCAAATAAGAATTAGAATTTTCTCAGGTAACTCAAGGTCATACAGTTTCTTTAATAAGACAGCGTGACTAATACTATCAAAAGCCTTTGATATATCTGTAAAAATAACATCAACCTGGTTATAATTTTTTAAGTAAAGTTCAATTTTTTGTAAAAAAGTAATTAAATTGGAAGATGTAGAACGACGAGGGACAAAGCCATGTTGTTCCTCCATTAATTTTGGATTGAAATATAACCATAAGATACTACTGAGGCACTTCACAAAAACCTTTGATAGATTAGATAAGATCGCAATTGGTCTGTAGTTACAAATCTGAGACTTATCTCCTTCTTTAAAGACAGGGCATATGCGTGTGTTTTTCCACAATGACGGAAATTCACCCACAATAATTGCTAAGTTAAATATAACACTCAATGGTTTAATCAACTCCGATGCGCAGCTTTTAAGAAGTTGATTCGGGATATTATCCAAACCTACCGACTGCTTATTAGGTAATAGCAATAAATTTGTCAAAATTTGTTTATTTTGTATAATTACAGGGTTGCACATAGTCTCTATAAGTGCGTTTCGATTATTTAAATTATTTGGTGTACTAGGATTAAAGACCTTATTAAATCTGTCTCGAAAAGCATTAACTATATCTAGGGGAGAAGTTAATTTTACATCATTATAAAACATTATACCTGGAATTCTCGAAGTTTTATTAATAATATGAAAATCAGACCAAAAAAATTTAGGATCAATAACAACATTGTTTTCAACCTTTCTTAGATAGTCTTTCTGAGCAAGATGTATTTTACATTTTATCGATGATCTAAGGTTTTTATAAACTTCAAAATAATATTCAGAATTATTTTTTTTAACAAGCTGTCTGTATTTATTTTTTAATTTCAAGTTATCAACTATATCTTTAGTGAACCAAGTCGGATATTTATCATTATTTTTAGATTTAGTTGAAACTATTTTAATTTCACTGTCAATAACTTCATACAATTTAGTATAAAACAAATTCATTGCAGTACCAATATCACAAAATGCCTCCAATAACGTCCAATCTACCGTAGATAACAATGCCTTCATTGAACTAAAATCATGATTGATAAATGAGTATCTTTTAGAGTCAGGATTAATTTGAGAAAAATTTATATTACTAGGTGGTATAACAGACTCAAAACAAAGTAAAAGTGATAGTGATCTCATTTAACAATGATAAATTAACATTATGAGAACGATGTGTTGAATTTAAACTTGGTTCGAAGGTGGTGCCTTGGATGTCACTATTATTGGTTCTCCAAGTTTTTCTATGATCTTCAAATGTTTTTCTCCTCGAGATTGTCGTTCCTTCAAGGTTGTAATTACTTTCTGATAAAGTGTACGTTGATGTGGGGTTCGGTCGACTGTGAGAGACATCTGCAATGGTTGATTCAGTATAGGATTCTTCTTGCGTGTGTGGTAATCTTTTAAAACAATCTGGCGAGTGCTTTCTGAATTGAAAGCGAGTCGTATTGGGCGTGGATGTCCAGAATTTTGCAATTTTTTACCAATTCTAAAGATTTTTAAATTTTTTACATCAAATGTAGAAGAGAAACTTAAAAGAAAATTATTAACAGTTTGCAATTCGTTTTCATTTTTAAGAGCAGCATTAGAATCCATATTATGTTCAGGGCAACCAAATAGAATTAAATTTTGCTTAAGTCTGGATCTATCATTAATTTCCTTTATACACTCGAAATTATTTAAACAATTTTGATTAGAAGTAGAAGCTGACTGGATGTTTGTAACTACTGCATTCAGATCTTCAAATTGTGCGTCTAAGTATTGATATTTAACTTCAATACCATCAATTTTATCATTTTGATTATCAATCTTTGTAAACAAATTATCAATTTTAGAGTTTATAACGTCTGTTGATTTATTAAATTCAGAAATTAGAAATTCCTTCTGTTCTTGTATAGCCATTGTCGTCTCCTGTTGGTTTTTAGATAAGAACTTATCAAACATTGCTTCAAGGTCAGTTTTTGTTATTGAAGAGTCATTCTGAGTGCCTCTTAACGATGGAGAGAGACAACGAGGTTTAAAATTACAGCATTTACGTGTACCTGTTGATTTCGCAATAGACACACTTCCACAACTAGGATGATAATGAACTCCACAATTGCAAGTAATATACTCTCCGGCAATAGGATTAGAACACTGGTTGCACTGGATTTTATTCGTGTCACTCATTTTCACAGAAGAGATAAATATATTTTCACCTTATATAGTAACCCGTCCATTAGACGGGTGGTCCAGGCAAATACGAGTACTCTTAATTTTCAAGTCGTTCTGTAGGCACAAAAGTTTAGAATAAGTTTATAGTATGTAAGAAAATTTTCTCGGGGACACTTGTAAACGCTACTATTAAGGCAAAAAGACGAGTGTATAAATAAAATAAATTTCCTAAATATTTAATTTATAAATTTCGTCTGCAAATTAATAAAATTGCCTCCTGATTCGATTTACCCGTCACTAATTTGAATTAGTGAAAAATTTAATAATATTTTGTAATATTTTACTAATTATTAGTAAAGTTAACTATTAATTAGTTACATCGTACTAATTGAACAGTAAAAACTGAGTTACTAATTCAAATTAGTAGAAACTCTTACTAATTCAGATTTAGAGAGCGATATTTTGCTTTAGATTTTATATTTAACATATATATATTATATTTTCGTCGATAAATATGAGAATACGTACAGTGGAATTTTTAAAATTGAAATATCAATATACATATTGTTTGAAAACTCAAATTATTCTGTAACAATCCTAGTTACCATGCAGTCTGGAAATTTATTTTTTCATTCTGATGAATATTCTCCAAAGTCTCCAAAAATTTACAGCCAGAAGATGATCAACCAAAAAAAGAGATCAAACGTGAAAAAATCATTAAAAGAAAAATAAATTTTTTAAAAATATACAAATGTATGAAAAAGAATTAAATATTATTAAAAAAGTTATTAAATTTTTATTTAAATGTTGAGTTTTTGAAGAATTTTAATATTGTAAATTTTGAAAATAAATGAATTTTATGAAGAGTTAAAGTCATCTATAAATAAATATACAACTAAAATTTTAAAGATACTTTAAAATTACTTCATTTTAATATTATTTTAGAAAAATTAATAAATTTAAGATTTAATTCAAATGATTTTAAGGTTTATGTATTCTAATGAATTTTTAGATATATGACCCACCTCAAATTGTTCTGTAACAATCCTACTTACCATGCAGTCTGGAAATTTATTTCTTCATTCTGATGAATATTCTCCAAAGTCTCCAAAAATTTACAGCCAAAAGATGATCACCAAAAACAAAGAAATCAACCGAGAAAAAGTCATTAAAAGAAAAAGAAAATTTTTAAAAATGAATAAAAGCTTGTACTATTTTCTTTTATTAAGATATTAAGATTATATACAGTATTTGTAATAAAAGTTTAATAATAAATAATAATAAGCCGTATAATAAGTTCAAGGTAAATTAACATTTGATGTGGTTCCAACAGCAGCTTCTTTGAGTTCTCTATTCTTTCTTTCGTATTTCAGTGACGAATAATTAACTACTGGTCCATTTAATAATATGGCTCTAAGATAATGTAGCCATAAATGCATTTTTGGTTTTAGTTTATTTATTAATATGCCATAATATAATGGTTTAAAATTTGAAAACGGTGATAGGCAAGCCCTAATAAACTTTCTTTAATAATATAATATATAATATAATATTCACATTTCACGCACGCGTTTTGGTTTACTTTTATCCTCAACTTTTTTAACTATCCAATCCACTTCTATTCACACTCAACACACTACACTCACAACCCTTCTTTTAATCTTTAAAATTTAAAAAGTCTTAACACTTTCTAAACTCGTGTACCTATACCAAAACTGTACAGAAAACAAAACTTTTAAAAACACTTGGTAGCTATAGTTAAAGCCTAATAGGGTTTGTAAAAAATAAATTATTTATTTACTACAAAGGAATTATTAAAAAAATTATTTTTCATTTATCTTATAGAGACGAAAAGAATTTTGTGAAAAAAAAATTTTTTTATTTTATTTATTTAAAGGAATAATTTTTTTTCAATTATTGGATTTGGAAGGATATGTTCGAAAATTTAATTTACTATATGACATAATTTCAATGTGAGTCGAAGATTCCTATCAAGTCAAAGAGTCCCATAGGACAAAGAAGATTGTATTTCAGGCACGATCCATTGCGTCCAGCTAATTCAGCGTCAAATACATCTTGAGGCAAATTTTCCCTTCGAGATGATGATGGTCTATTAAAAAAATACATATTAATTTTAATAATTTTCATTTTCAAATGAATATTGTAAATACTAATGTAGTACTTTTACTGTATTGATTTTTTCATTAAAAAATTATATTTTTAAAAATTTTGTTTTTGCTATTTACCAATTTTTTTATATTAATACTGCCGTCCATAATGGAGTGGATACAACTTTTTTCATTATTGTGTAAAAAGCGTTAAACGTAGAATATAAAAAGAATAAAAATTATCTCTATTTTTTCCTAAAAGCTGATAAAATTATAAAAGAATGATACCTAATAGATAAGAGATGTTGACGTCAAGAGGCCAAAAAGAGAAAAATTTGGTAATTTTTTTTCTCTTTAACTCTACAACTCAGAAAATAGTTAACGAAATGACTTCAAAGGCTCCTTATTTTACGCAAAATTTAACCCTTTAACGTCCAAATTTTTTTTTCCATTCAAAATTTATGACACTTGGTACCTAGGGGTTTTCGGGGTCGCTAATTACGAATCTGATGTCAGATTTCAAAAATTCAAAATGGCGGATCCAATATGGCAGACCGTAATTTTAAAATTTGGTGAATTTTTATGAAACTTGGTATCTAGGGGTTTTCGGGGTCGCTGATTACGAATTTCAAGTCAGATTTTAGAAATTTAAAATGGCAGATCCAATATGGCGGACTGAAAAATTTAAAATTTGATGGATTTTCATGAAACTTGGTATCTAGGAGTTTTCGGGGTCGCTGATTACGAATTTTAAGTCAGATTTTAAAAATTCAAAATGGCGGATCCAATATGGCGAACCTAAAATTTAATATTCGTTGGATTTTTATGAAACTTGGTATGTAGGGGTTTTCGTGGTAGCTGATTATGAATCCGATGTAGCTTGGAACTAGTAGCTTACCACGTCCACGTCGTTAGTTCTGGGTCACGCAAAGTGTAAGTTGGTTTCGTATTTAAAAATTATTAAAGACCTAACACAGTTTCTAAAATTTATCCATTATCTTTAAATGCGACATTTTGAATATTAAAAATATAACATCAAATTCGTAATCAGTGACATCGAAAACCCCTAGATTCAAAGCTCTATAAAAATTCATAAATTTTAAATTTTCGTCTGCCATATTGGATTCGCCATTTTGAATTTTTAAAATAAGACATCAGATTCATAATCAGCGACCACGAAAACCCCTAGATACCAAGTTTCATAAAAATCCATCAAATTTTAAATTTTCGATCCGCCATATTGGATTCACCATTTTGAATTTTCAAAATCCGACATCAGAGATTCGTAATCAGCGACCTCGAAAACCCCTAGATACCAAGTTTCATGAAAATCCATTGAATTTTAAATTTTTATTCGCCATATTGGATCCGCCATTTTGAATTTTCAAAATCTGACATCAGATTCGTAATCAGCGACCCCGAAAACCCCTAGATTTTATTTTGTAATTAAATATATTAACCCTTTGCGGCATGCATAACATTATGACATTAATTTAAAAATCACAAATGCTTATAAGGGTTTTCAGGGTCGCTGATTACGAATCTGAAGTCCGTTTTCCAAAATTCAGGATGGCGGATCCAATATGGCGGACAAATTTTTTTTAGATTAATCGAAATCGCTTGAAAATAGTTACTCGGAGGTTTTCGGGGTCGCTGATCACGAATCTGAAGTCCTTTTTTTAAAATTCAAGATGGCGGATCCAATATGGCGGACAAATTTTTTTTAGAATTGATCGAAATCGATTAAAAATAGTTACTCGGGGATTTTCGGGGTCGCTGATCACGAATCTGAAGTCCGTTTTCCAAAATTCAAGATGGCGAATCCAATATATCGGACGAATTTTTATAGAATTGATCTAAATTGCTTGAAAATCGTTACTTGGGGGTTTTCGGGGTCGCTGATTACGAATCTAAAGTATTTTTTCCAAAACTCAAGGTGGAGGATCCAATATGGCGGACGAATTTTTTATAATTGATCGAAATCGCTTGGAAATCGTTACTCGGGGGTTTTTAGGGTCGCTGATTACGAATCTGAAATTACTTTCAATAAATAAACGTTAATTTATTTAATAATTGTACCGTAGGCATTTGCGTTACTCGATGTACACCGCGTGGAGGTTGCACGATCGTGTTTTGTACATCGTTTAGTCCTAAAAAGGGCAGTTTGGTAAATACTGTTCAAAACTTTATAATAATAATCAAAATGAGCTGTTTATTTCCTAATAAAATTAACTAATTAATTAAAATCACCGGGTTTTAATTGCTATTATAAATTTTTGATGTGTCTTGCTTTGAACAATAATTGAATTTTATTTTCAGCAGTGGTAAGCAGCAAAGCATTCAGCAAAATTTATTTGCTTCAGTCCAGTTAGTATTTTAGTGTCTTTGAACTCTCAACAGTGTTTTGTTTATTGTTTGTTATAATCAACGTAAATATGCGTTCAGTCAAATATTGCTGATTTATATCTTGTCTTTTTTGCGATTGTCATTTGTTTCGTCAAACTATGAATAGTATTTTGTTTATTGTTTGTTACCATCAACGTAGGTATGCGGTCAGTAAAATAATGTTGAATTAGAACTTGTCTTTTTGCGCTTGTCATTTGTTTCGTCAAACTCTGGATAGTACTTTGTTTATTGTTTGTAACCATCAACGTAGGTATGTGTTCAGTAAAATAATGTTGAATTAGAACTTGTCTTTTTTGCGATTGTTATTTGTTTCGTCAAACTATGAATAGTATTTTGTTTATTGTTTGTTATTTTCAACGTAGGTATGCATGACACATCCAAACTTTATAATAGCAATTAAAATCCGCTGATTTTAATTAATTAGTTCATTTTATTAGGAAATAAACAGCTCAATTTGATTATTATAAAGTTTTGAACAGTATTTACCAAACTGCCCTTTTCAGGGCTAAACGATGTACAAAACCCGATCGTGCAACCTCCCATCGGGTAACGGGTAACGCAAATGCCGACGGCACAATTATTCAATAAATTAACGTTTATTTATTGAAAGTAATTTTAGATTCGTAATCAGCGACCCTGAAAACCCCCGAGTAACTATTTTTTAACGATTTCAATCAATTATAAAAAAAATCGTCCGCCATATTGGATCTGCCATTTTGAATTTTAGGAAACGGACTTCAGATTTGTAATCAGCGACCCCAAAAACTTCCAAGTGAAGACTTTCAATCAATTTCGATTGAATTTAAAAAAAATTTTTTTGTTCTTTAATTTATTTATTTATAGTTGTTTATAATTTTACGTAACCTCAATTACTATCAATTTTTCGACATTCAACAGTATTTTGATTATTAATAAACAAAGATTTTTTGATTTTACTTGAAAAAGACTACATATATAAACAGATATTTTCAGAATATAAAAGGTGGTAATCTGGGTTACCACTATGCCGCAAAGGGTTAACCCTATTTGAAGATAGGTTTTTTATTTCTTTATGGTACAGCATATGTACCGCTGGACGTTAAAGGGTTAATAATATTTTTAACCGTATTTAAGTGTTTTTGTATCTGTGACGCTCCACGGTGAAAGGGACCTTAAGTCAAGAGCACTTAAGGTCCCTTTTACCGTGGGGCGTCTTATCTACTTTTATTTCCGAAATATGATTGAAAAAGTAATCACATGTTTTTCATACAGTCGAATGTAATCGTCCTGATACTCGTGGACGGTATTCCATATAAAAAATATTGATATTGCATGCTTTTCTTAATTTTTTAATTTCCTTGAAGCTAATTAACATTTTTTAACGTTTTTGGACTCATTTTAATCTTTATTTAATGGAAAATTAAATTTATTTATCGGTATTTTGGTAAATATTTTTCTTTACAATGTGCAAATCACTTAATTTTTTGAAATGTTATAATTTGACTTTCCCGGCTCGCACCTTGTAAAAATAAATAACTACCAACATTCCTATAAATAAATTTGATTCTACATTAAATAGCGATTAAAATAAGTCCAAGAACGTGAAGAAATGTTAACTAGCTTCGGAGAAATTAAAAAATTTAGAAAAGCATGCAAAATAAACATTTTTTATATATCTGGGTAAATCCACAGAACCGGTCGATTTCATGTTACTGACAAATTTTTTTATTTTTAAAGTATTGTATTAATAATTTTCATATTTTTACTACTTTATAAAAGCTCTGAGAATCTACTGAATTAAGAAAATTAAATTAATTTTAACATACTTCCCTTATATTAATAATAAAACAGATTAAATTAATTTAAAACATGAAATTTGCAGTGTTACTAAAGGTACTTTTTTCTATTCTTATAGGTATAACTTTTTTGGCATACAACGAAACAATTCTAAACGATGGTGAATTATACTTTACTTTTTGTAGAATGTATTGAAGGCTAAAAAAAAGATGTGCTCTTAATTACAAAGAAATTGTAGTACAGGTAAATAGTGTTACTCATTATTTTTGAATAATACAATTTATGGAAACTTTGCATAATAACTTTTGTGGCGTTTGATCAATCAAAAACTTATTCGACTTCATCAGACAAATAAATCTTCGTATTGTAAAATAATTTTGCCTTTTTCTAGGAGCACATCTACAAATTATAATGAAATGAATTGAAAAAGTTGCGTGATTATTAGAAAGCGTTATTATAATTCTTTTATTAAAATGCCAAATTCTATTTCTAATTTATAATGGCAAAAAATTGAGAATCACAATCAATTTTTCATTATTATTAATTCATTTAGTTCATTATGAATGTATCAGTCAATGAAAAGAATTGACTGTCTTTTCATTTGTTATTTTTTTAAACTTGCGTCAAAATTAAGATAATTCAACTAATAAAATTAAAAACAATTAATGCCAAAATAATATTTATTAATTAATTATTATATTAATCATAAATATGTTAATATTAATTATCTTACACAAATAATTATAATTAATCCTATTTTATTCTTTATTTTTTACACATATTACAAAAATATATATAGAAAACAAAAGAAGAAAGAAATACACATTTTTAATTTTATTTTCTGAAAAAACTCATTTTCGTTTGAACAGTAATTAATCTAAAAGTGGATTCTTTAAATTTTTTGTGTAAATTTAACATGCAACGCTTTTTAATATCTCATTGTTTACAGTGAAATCAACAGTATTAACTGGTTCAGCTGCAAAATGAAATACGGAATCTCTTTTATCTCGAAAGGTAATTTGAAAACCTACGCACTGTAAATTGTTCACATTTACAATTTCAAAAGCATCTGGAATTTGCGTAATTTTATGCATATGTGACAGGGACAGTTAAAGGGACAGGGACGCCTACGGTCCGAAAAAAAATTTCGAGAAAAACGACTTCGAAGTTTACAAAGTTGATTTTTTGCACTGTTTTTTTGTCAAAGTACCTAACTTTAAAGTGGAATTGTGAGAAAACTAATGCAGCTAGAAAGCTGCGGTTTAATGCATTGGAAAGAGCGGCCCACAATTTTTTTTTGCATTTTCGCGTTCATATTCCGATATGGAAATATTTTACGCATGTGGAGTTCGTTTTCTTTGCGCGAGTATATGTTTCTGAAGAAAATACAGTTTGACTTTTGTATAGTCTGTGAAAGATTTTAATTTGCTCTCCATAGATATTATTACGAATAATAGCGTATTGTATAACAGGTGGTATAACTACCTTTGAAACATTACCAATTACATATAAATCATTACCTATTGTTGTTAATTTAATTTTTTTAGAAAGTGCGTGTAACGTCTTACAAAATGTATGTGCTTTTGAACCTTCCTGAAGTCTTTCATTACTTAATGTATATGTATTTATAAAGAATGACATGCCATAATATATTTGTAATTTTGCTGATTTACTTCCTTGCACGAGTGCTTTAAGTTTTTCGTTTTTATCCTCTAAGGGAAAAAAACTATATACCCATATTGGTCCTTTCGTCCGAACGTCGTCTGCAAAGTGTAGTAAAGAATGTATGTTACAAGACATATATTCAAGACGATATAATTGTCGAAATTTGGACAGAAATTCATTAAGAAGACGAGAACAGGCTTCGAGGTCTAGTAGCAGGCAAAAACGTATGAAATAGTAGCATTTTGTTGTCGAAAAATTGAAAGAAAAAAATACTAGAAATAGGAATTCACAAAATTTTTATTAAATTTTGATATAAACATAAAATAATGAAAATATAATAACTTTTTTGTCGATATTTTACATTAGAAAGTAAATAATGAAAATATAATAACTTTTTTGTCGATATTTAACATTATAAAGTAAAACGCACTTGTTCATAACATTTTGCACATAATAAAATGTAATTGTTAATAATATTAAAGGAGACCTTTCATAAAAATTTGTTTTTTAATAACAGGCTCAGAATTTTGAGACGTAAAATTAATATTTTCTTTCTCCTTATTATTTTCTAAAAAAAACTTTCAATTCTTACATTTCGATTTATTTTTGGTTTTTTCTCTGGTACAATAGTATTCTTAATAACACCCTTTCGTTTCAACGTCGCTATAGGTTTTTTATCTCCAAAACAAAGCCCAACAATTATTAAATTTTCTTTCCTGAACCTTTCTTTATACGGAAGTTCATTAATGACTAAATATACAGGACAAAGGAGAATTTAGATGATTTGAATACTGGTACACCGTCGGTGTACCAGGTAAAAGATATGTTATTTTGATTTTCTAAAATTCCACCTTCTTGACTTAACTCTTTGTACAATAAGCCATCGTAAATCTGGTGCATTGATCGTTTTCATTTTGTAAATCTTTAAATCAATTTTTACAATAATAATGTTTACATAAAGGGGATTGATAGTCTTCAAAATATTTTTTTAAAAAATAAAGAGATTCCACGCAAAAATTTGGCTGTGGGCAATGCATCGCAATTAACGTTAAAATTGATGCTAAAAGAACACCTGATATATTAAATTTTAATGTCAACGCTAAAATGGACAACAGACTTTCTGACAAGGAAATTGGTGCACCTTAATACAAAGGAGGGTCATTTTCTTCAAACTCATTCTCTAAATCAATTATTTTTAATGTATTTTGACAAAGTTCTTTTAAATATTGTCAGAAATACAAAATTTAATTTTTTTGTGAATTTAAAGTTTATAATGAAAAACAAGTTGTACACTTTTGTTATAACTTTGGTGCTCATTTCATGAACACTAGGCTTCCTCATAGAGATAAAAATAATATAAATATATGAATAATTTTTTATAAATATGGTAAAAATTAAAAATCATTAAGTTTTTTTACCAATTAATTTAATTTTATTATTACATAAATTTTTATTACATTCCTTTATAAAATTATTTTTATTATAAATTTTAAAAAATTATTTTCGATTTCTATAATACTTTTTTCTTCTTTATTTGATTAAAAAAATTTAGTTTCAGTACATAGGCTTCCATAAAATCTGTTTCACTTCTTTTGAAATTGACATTTGTCTAAAATATTATTACAATAATTTTCTTCATCACCAATATCTTTATATCCCATAGGAGCTTATTAAATTGCCTCATAAAATTATTTGAGAAATAAAAATAGCAAACTTCTCTGAAAAAGATTAACATTAAGATCAATTTCAATACTCAAAAATCATTAAACGTAAGTAAATATATTTAATTATTTTTTATTCAAGTTTAAATAATTTTTAAATTTATTATATAAAATCTTACACAATCTCCTAGATATAGGTGAATATGCTATTTTATAAAAAAAAACCTGTTTTATTTATTCTACATATAATTCAGTGCTGATGATCAAATCAAAATGTTTCACTTCATTTCTAACAATCATGGGACAGTGGATCCCATTAGGAAGGTGAAGAAATAAAAATAACATTTTCTTATTTGATAGGGATTAAAGCTTTTATAGATCATAATTTTAAAACTATCTTAATAAAAAATAAAAAATGCCTATCTGTCAGTAGTGAGGTGGGGCAAAATACAACAGACAAAGCAATGAATATTTAAAAAAATAATGAAAAATTTTATTTTAATTCCTACAAATTAAAACCTTATGAATCGAAAATTTAAATTAGAAATAATACAACAAAAAATGTCGTTGTGTTATTTCTGGGTCGTGACAGATCGTGTGGCAGACTTCGAAGATACTGCACTCTTAGTTTGACTAGCAATTACTGAAAGAGTAAATTACCGATTACTCATTCATTTTACTTCGAAATTGATTAAAAACTATATACCGAGAGTTTTCAACCAATGAAATAAAAAATTTCCGCTAGACAAACTAGGGTCGCGACAGATCTTGTGGCAGACTTCGAAGATACTGCACTCTTAGTTTGACTAGCAATTACTGAAAGAGTAAATTACCGATTACTCATTCATTTTACTTCGTATTGATTCAAAACTATAAACTGAGAGTTTTCAACCAATGAAATAAAAAATTTCCGCTAGACAAACTAGGGTCGCGACAGATCTTGTGGCAGACTTCGAAGATACTGCACTCTTAGTTTGACTAGCAATTACTGAAAGAGTAAATTACCGATTACTCATTCATTTTACTTCGTATTGATTAAAAACTATATACCGAGAGTTTTCAACCAATGAAATAAAAAATTTCCGCTTGACAAACTCGGGTCGCGACAGATCTTGTGGCAGACTTCGAAGATACTGCACTCTTAGTTTGATTATCAATCGTTAAACCAGTAAATTATCGATTTGTATTAAAACTTTTGATTCATTAAGGTTTTATTAAGTTTGAATTAGATTATTTTCGATTTGTTAATTATTCCAGCTCTGTTATATGTTCTTTTCTACTTCATGATCACTAGACAGGCATTTTTCACTTATAAAAATTTTAATACATATGAAATAAGAAAATTTTTATTTTAATTTTGATGTCTTCAGCACCGTACTGCTATCTCCTGACCCAGGACTGCTCTGCCAAAAGTGCGTTTTCATGATTATTATGTTTCAAGAAAACTAGATTTAAAAATGTTTCATCCGACATGAAATGAAAAGATTGATTTATTCGTTAGCTATAAAAAAATAGTAGGAATTCTTAAAAGTTTCCTGTATATTTTGAGCCTTTGTGCGAACAGAGTATAAAAAAGTAATTTATACTTTTTTATATTCAAGATATTTGAGGAAAAGGACTTAATCTTTGATTTTTAATAATTTTGAAAAAATGTCTTCTCATTGATATTGCGTTATTAGAATAATTGATGAAACAAGGGTTTTGATTTTGTACTATTGACGTTAAAAAAGCTGCTGCATATATTCCACATGAATGATCATCAGGTTGCTTGTTTAATAAAGTTGCAAATCTAATGTTTTCAATTCTTAAATTTGGATAACGTGCTTGAATAAACATTTTTCCTATTTCCATTAAATCGTTATACTTGTGTATATCGAAGTATAGACTATCATAAATAATAAAATGTGAACCATTATAATGCAAACAATACCAATGATTGCTTGATAAACCATCAATAATTTGAACGTCATTTTCAAAAATAGGATCAACAATTTCTGGTGTTTGTAAATATAATGTTGAAACTGGTTCAAAATTTGTATTTTCACGTACAATTTCTAAAAATTTATCAAGTGAAAAATCTTCCAGCCATGAACATTTATTCAGAACATTTTGTTTAATCTGATTTAACAAATTGTTATTCATAAATACTCTGTTTAAATTTTTTTTCACTATTATGATTGATACTTTCATTATCATTATCACAAATCATTTCAAGTTCATCATTTGAAAAACTTTCTGTATCACAAATAATTTGTAACTCACTTTCAACTGAAATATTAGAATTTATGTTTTCAATTTCATCTTCTAAATTTTCTAAATTTATTAAATTATCTGAATTATCATTATTACAAAACGTGTCAATTTCATCATATAAAGAACAATCTTTCTCAACATCATTATTACAAATCAAATCAAGTTCTTCATATAAAGAAGTATTTTTTTCACATATCATTTGTAATTTGTTTTTATCTAAAATAGTCTCGGTTTTATCTTTTGAATTTATTACATTGAAATTTGTATCTGAAACTCCAATGAAAATAGGCTTATGGTCTGAAAATATACTTTCATAATCTCCAGCATTAAAATTCATTATATCAATTGATATAAAGATTACATCAATTTGCGTATTAAAATTGGTAGTTGTAATGCCCAAAGGAATTGCTCTTTTGAATTCATTTTTAATTAAAAATTTTTCTAAAAAACTTTTTTCGTGAAAACAATCAAAATTAAAGTCACCAATAAAAATTGTTTCTTTTTTAATTTCACATTTCAAAAAAATTTTATTTAAATTATTTTAAAACATGTTATTAGGTGTACTCGGAGATTTATATCCACTGATAACATTAAAGCCATTGACCTTTATGCAAAACATATCAACATGCTGTTGATAACCATTTTCAGATCTACTACTTTCAGTAATATGATCTATTACGCCAAATTGTAAATCTTTTTTAATAAAGCATATCAAACCTCGGGGTAGCCTATTGTCACTACAATCAGATCGCACAGCTATTACAAAACCTGGAATGTTGACATAATCTGTTTTAGCTAACCGCGTTTCTGAAAATATTAAAATATCTGCCTGCATAAACCACGTATCACACAATATGTTTCAAATTTTTCGTAATTGACAGAACATTATTGTAAATAATTTTTATTTTATTACCTGGAATTTCTTGAACGTATGATAATTGTAATTTTTTTTCAGAATTTAATCTTTCCAATTCTTGTTTTAATAAGTTATCAATTTTAAATCTATCTATACAATTTAAATCACCAAAAATATATAAATCTTTTAAAGAACGAACGCGACTGAGAGCTACATAAAGTATTTGCCTTGATACTTTATAACTTTTTCTAAAATCTACACATACTTTATCATACGTTTGTCCCTGACTCTTGTGAATCGTAATTGCTTCAGCAGGAACAATGGGAAACTATTCGCGAATTACTTGGTATCCTTCTGTAAAAATAATTGGAATTTTAGTTTTGAGAATGGGTACCCAATCTGTATTAAGACTATTAGATTCAATGATTTTTTTATATGAATAACGAATTTTTTGGCCTACTCTACTATCATTAAAATCCATCCAAGCTATTGTCAAAGAATTATCGTTTTCAGTTATGTGCTTTAAAATACTACAAGCTCCATTAACTAAACCGTCTTCTACGTCAACGTTGGAAGTAATCATATACTTAATTCCAATTTTGAGTAATAAGGAGTATGGTAAACCACCGCATTCAGATTTGTTTTTATTTCTTAGATAAGTTAATAATTTGTGTTTATTCGAATTTTTTGTACCTATAATATGATCTACAGCTTTACAAGTAAATAAATTTCCTTTTGAATCTTTAATTTTTTTATTATTGTAAAAATCTACTAATTTATTTTCAGTATACAGTCTTATTGCATCATCGGGTACCTCATTCTCATTTTTTACTACTCTTGATGAAAGAAGCTTTTTATCATTTTCAGTTAATTTTCCTAAAGCCAAATTACTAAGTGCCTGAGTAAACAATTTGTCATCTTTTTGGCGCATAATTTCTGTCAATTCGAAAAATTTAAATTCATCCCAAAGAATATTATATGAAAATATACTTAAGGATGAACTGTTTGGAGGCATGTATGTTGGTTTATCCATAACAGGGGGAAGTTGATGCAGATCACCAACAACAAGTACTGACATTCCCCCAAAACTTTGATCCACTCCGGTAATTTGTCTTGCACGTGTATCAATACGGGAGAGAAGTGTACTACCAACCATTGATATTTCATCTATTATTAATAATTTTACATCAATCATTTTTTCTCGAATAGTATTTGCTATACTAGATGATAAGTCAGGCATTTGGTTGTTAAATCTTGAAATAGGTAAGGCAAAGGCCGTATGTAATGTTATGCCATTAATTAGAAAAGCTGCTTTTCCTGACAATGCACATAACATTACCTTAGGGGTGTCTTTATTTATTCCTGGAATTTGATTAAAATAATGTGATACTAATTGATAAATACAATTTATCACTTTACTTTTTCCAACTCCAGCAGAACCACTCAAGAATATTTTAAAAGGAATTTTATTAGTTTTTATGCAATTTAACACATGCATGGTAATAAGTCGTTGTTTGAAATTTAATTCATCTAATGATTTTAGGATTATTTGTTTATCTACTACAGTTGGACAAGTGATTCTTGTTTTTTTATTGTGTGAATAAACATTTACATTAGATTGGCCTAAAATATCTACTTCATAACTTTGACGAATTTCTGTGTTGCAGTTATTAATTTCATTGTCTGACTCATTATTATTAATTTCAACTTCTTGAACTGTCTTTTCAATGACTTCATCATCTAGTCTGTTAAATTTTAATTTGTTTTGATTTATTATTTAAAAATTTTCATGGAATTTTTCCTCCACATTACAATTTTCAACTTCACTGCATTCTTCCCTCCAAGGAAAATATAGTAAAATTTGTTCTCGGTAATAATTGTGCTTGTCTTGAATTAATTTATAATTTCGATATCTAATTAATTTTAATTTGTTATTATTATTTTGTTTAGCAGTACAAGTCTCTTCTGTATCGATATCATTAGCGTCATCATCTTTATCACAATCATTATCATCATCATCATCACTTTCATCATTTTTATTCTCTTTTTTTTTGTTTTTCATTTAGAACTTGCCGCGAATTCAGCTAAACAAATTGATTCTAAACATTGATCTCTTTTAGAATATTTTTCAAAAACATTTTGATAAAAGACATCAGTAGAATCGTCTTCTAGTTTTTCTAAATCTGATTTAGATTTTAACATTCTTACGCGTTGTTCAAAAGGTACTGTGTTTATGTAAACTTCTGCAACACTACATCTAGTCAATGCCATTGATAAACAATGATAAACGGCTTCTTGGGCAGATAAAACATTACCATTAATAAATACATTGCCGATTTTTCTAAATTTATCTCTTAGAGACAAATTACCGTTTTCAATATCTAATGCCGCCTCTTTTAATAATTTATTCAGACCTGCATCAACTTTTGTAATATAATTTGTCATATAAGAAGCACAAGAGTAAGGATCTAACACAAACTGAATATCCATATTAGATTCTATTAAATTCAATATGGTCTCATTATATGAATTGATCGCAACATCTTGGCTTCTTCTTTTTAAAAAAACTCGAGATGATTTTGAAGAACTTCTAATAGCCATTATGTAATCTTCTTCAGAAATTTTTAAAATATTTAAAATTTCATCAAATGGTTCATATCTTACTTCATCAAAAAATGTCTTTATTAATTCTTTAATTTTTTTCAAATTTGTTGACAATTTTTTTATATTTTCTTTTTCTACATCTGATAAAGGATCTAGAATCATTGTATTCTTCATTACAAACATCGGATAATGAAATCTACATTAGTGCTTATTTTTTCGTCCTTTATAGCAAGTAGGTTTATGTTTATGTCTTTGAAAAGTCATATATGGATTTTTAGGATCATATTTACAAGTTATACAATTATCAATAAATTTTATACAAGATGTTCGCGATTCTAAATCGTTATCGTCAAAAGTTGGTGCATATTTACATTTATAAAGACCATGAGAGTGAACTGATCCTCTCGCCTGAAATTCTCTGCGTTCGAAGAAGTCTGTTACATGAAATTTTTCAAAAGGACCATTTATATTTTCTAAAATTTTCGTTATTTCCAAAAATCGATTTTCAATATATCTAACGCAAGTGACAGGATCTTCACGAATTAATTTTGTTTTTGTTTGCAAATCAAGGTTAATAGCCTGAATTTTATTTAAATTTTTACCGTGCTTAATTTTAAAAAGAATTTGTAATAATTCGGGCCATTTAATTTCACTGTCAGACAAAGTTATAAAAAAAGTTGGAAACCCTTTCTGTCTAATAAAGGACATTAAGTGTTTTTGTTTCATCTGCCAAAATGCAGGTGAGGATCTGACTAATTTTAAAAATCTATATCCTTCATCATGTTGAATTAGACAATCAATTAATGACGAATTTTTGGCTCAGGAAACTTTCCCTGACCAGGAGCTATAATTTTTACAGCATTACTTACTTCTTTATTTCTATCAATAACCAAGACTTCATCATTAATTTCAAATTTATCCGATTTTACATCATCTTTGTCAGATGTAGCAGAAAATTCGGTATCATTATCAGGAATCAATTTTAATTTGTTAATGTTAAATTCATTATTTTTTTGACCGCTTTCATTTCTAGGACTAACAATAAATTCAACTGAAGTTTTGTCTAATATGTTTTTATCGTATCTTTGAAAAAAGTGTTTATTGATAATTATTCCATTTCTTGTATATAACGGTGTATCTTTTAATTTATCAATAGCACGGAAAAACCTTTAAGCAGTCTGCTCACCCGAAACTTATGCGTCAGCGCCACCACTAAACTTGTTCATCTGCACTCCCAAACTGGGTTGCCAACGTACCCAGTTGTAATTTTCTAAACTTTTTGGGAAGTTTGTCTATCGAAAACGGTAATGCTACGCACCCAGTGGCGGGCGATCAGACTTTCCATGCAGTGAGAAGCGAAATTTTGTGACAGTGGGAAGGCAGACTTCTCAAAGGTTTTTCCGTGAGCTTCACAAATCATATGTGGTCTTACAGTTTCATTCATATAATCTGATTTGTGTTCAACGTGCCGTTTTAATTTTATTTGAATTGTTGACAATGAATTAAAATTTCTAGGAAGTATTTTTACCATTTCATTAATATCAACCGAAATATTAACTATACTTCCTTTCAAAGATAGCTGAGAATTAAGAGCATATGGTTGGAGTGCCATAATTTGCATAAAAGGAATATATGGGGAAACCATTCTTTCTTCAAGAGGAGATAGATTTTTTACAACTAATGGTACATCTGGAAATTTTATACTTCCAGTTGCAGCCGTTTCTGGAATTTTTCCTCTTGAAATGGACAAATGACAAGTTTTGCATATAAATTCAGAAGATACGTTTACAATTTTCTTTACAAATTCATCTACATTAATGTTTTTAAAACAACTTAATTTTAATTTAATTTTTTCTAAATTAAAATTGTCAACAGATTTTCGAAAAAATAAATTGTCACAACAGATACACGTTAAATCTGGACCTTGTATTCTATTTTTAATAAAATTTAATATTAATTTTTATTGTTTTGAACCGTTTTCAACATCTCTAACTAATTTGTTTGAATATGTTGTCCTATAATTAATAATTTCATTTAATCGTTTCACTTGTTTCGTCAATTTATTCTGACAACGAATTTTTTCTATTTTTTTTCTGTTTTATATTTTTTATATTTTGAAATTCGAGTTTTATTTTCTGAATGAATAAACTCTTTTGATTGGCGGTAAATTTTGATTCTTTTATTATTTTGATATTTTTCATTTAAATTATAGTCATCATTTTCACGTAGACGTTTATTACGCTCTGTGTTTTAAAATTTTCTGTTTTTATATAATTTATATTACTTCTCAAAATTTTATTTCGATTTATATTTTTTATTGATTCATTAATTTTGTAATTTACATTTGCACGTTTCATTGAAATTCTTAAATTTTTCTTTAAATTTTCTTGCAACCTATAATTTTTATTCTTTAACAATAGAGAATTACGCAAAGTATTCTTGTCATTCTCAGTTAAGGAATAATTCTTGTTTTGCCTTAATATTTTCATTTTATTTTTATTAATTAAATTATATTTAGTACAACATAATTTATTTTTTTTTCTATAATTTTTAATATATTTTCGAAAATATGCTTTTCTAGATTTTATAATTTTTTGTTTGTCACGTATTCGTTTTATATTTTCATTATTTTGTTTTTTTTTATTAGAATCTTTTGAAATTGCAAGATTCATTTTATAAACAAATATATATTATTGTTACCAATTGTAATATGGTTACTTATCTTTTTATAAACAACAGTTAAAGATGAAAATTAGAGATGAAGAAATTTTTTTATATATAAAGGGGTAGATTAGATAAATTGAATTTTATTTTCCTCGTCCTTTACATTTGACAGTTTATAAATAACCTTTTTATATTTTTGTTTCTTATGTTTGAAGTTGTCAGAAAGTTGTAACACATATTTTCAAATCTTTTCTACATCAAAAATTTTTATTTAAAAAATAAATTGATAGTAAAAGTTAATTAAAAGTTAGTTGAAAATTAATTAATTAAAGGGAATTAATTAAGGGGAAAGAGAAAATGATACCTAAAAATAAGCATATTTTAATTTAATGTTTTAAATTATTTTTTAATTGATTATATTATTTTTAAAAAATTTTATCTTCGGTACCCTAAAGTTTTATGTGAATTAAACTCGTACTTATTCGACTTTTATTTATTATTATAAATTAAAAGAAAAAAAAAATAAAAGACAAAAAGAAATAATAAATTTTTTTTTAATTATGAAAAAATCATAATATAAAATTATGACTGTATTTCAGTATTAATTTTTTTAATTTAAATAAAACTTTTATATTTTTTCATCTATTTTTGTTGAAGTTCTTTGAAATTAAAATTTATAATTTGTTTTCAAACAGATGAATTTGACAGTTTATAATATGTGCTAGATATATAAATAATATATGAATAGAAAAAATCAGTTTCTGAAAAAATAAAAGAAAATAATAAGAAATATTTTGTAGAATTAATGATCGTTAGCTATTTTTGAATATAAAAAATCATTATCAGATAAAAAAGTAGGTAAATAGAAAATTATTAAAATTTTTATTGTGATTTGTTTATGAAATTGAGGTTACATTTTTCTAAATTATTTCTTATATTTCAAAATATTTTTTTAATTAAATTCATTTCATTTAATTAATATTTTAATTTTTAATTTAATTTTAACCATCATAACAAATTATTTTTTTTTGTTTCAAGATAATTTTTTTAAATAACATTTATCTAATTTAATTCACATTTCAATTTTTAATTTAATTTTAATCATAATATTCATTAAATTTTAGTGTTTGGATTCATACAAAATTTATTTTGGAATAAAGAAAAAGTTGAAGAAAAAGTGTCTATTGAAGAAAAAGGAAAAGAAGAAAAAAATACTATTGAAGAGAAAGATAATAAAGAACCAGAAGGGGAAAAAATATGAAAGAAAAGGAGAAAATTAAAGACAAAAATTCAAACAGAAATATGAAAAAAAGAATGAAGCAAAAAGAAAATAGAATGTGAGGATTATTATTATTTTTTATGAATTATTAGAATTGATTAATTTTATAATTAATTAATAATTTTTAATTTTAGGGAAATCCAGAGACTCAAGAAAAAACATGAAAATTTACAAAGAAGTAGACAAAATTATAACTACGCACGTCAAACATATCCGGGACAACCATTAAACATAAGACAACCATATTCATACTATCCTCATCAAATGCCATATTCTCAGAATACACCATACATGCCCGTCATGCCCTACTCACCATACCCACCGAACGCATTTTATCCGCCTTACACAACATACCCGTTCTAATCACCACAGAGGTTAGAGTCCAAGTTTTATAAAACAATGATGATAAGAAGTTTATATTTTAATTAAATTGTTAATATTAATATTATTCAATAAATTGTTATGTTAATTTTCAAATTAAAATTTATTTTTATGATTATTTGACAATTTTGATTTTAGTTTAAAAAAAATTATATTGTTTAATAATTTTTATTTTTATTTCTTTTTTTATTTCAAATCATTTTCTTCAGAAATTTAATTAGAAGAATAAATTTATTATAAATAATTAAGAAGAAATTTATTTTTGCTTAAATTGTTAATAATATTATTAAATGATTATTAAAAAATTTTAATTTTAAAAAAATCATATTAGGGTAATTGTACCAATTGTCGAGGGTTTTAGGCAACATGTGACTTTGACATTTTTTTTCTCGGAAGTAAATGCACTTTAAAATTTGATTTTTGTATATTTGGACGAAGGATCTAATAATGTTTAATATTCATATTTATTTTTTTAATATAAACTAAATTGTTAAGCAAAAAATATATTTAAAAGTCAATCGAGCAAAAGCACCATTTGTCGATGGTCTTGTGCTAATTTCTCGAGGGTCTGTTCCAATTGTCGAGGGTATGACATTTTTAAACATATAACCCAATATAACCTAACAATTAACCTGTACAGATATTAGAAAATCGAGTAGATATTTATTTTTTCGATAAAAATATTATAGAACATTACCAGAAAACAAATATATTTATTTAACTATAATTGAATAATTTATAATATCGATATAAAACATTTTTATAGTAGATGATACAGGACAGAAAATTATTTAACTGTTTTTTAAACTTTTATAAATAAGTTAATTAAATTTAATCAATTTTGTTAATCAGACATTAATTGAAAAAATAAATTAATTTAAGTCACATTAAATTTGTAAACGAATAAAATAAACTTTTATTACGAACTGTAAATATAATGGTTAATTATAATTAAACTATAGTACAAAATTTTTTAGTTTTAAATAATGCATTTTTTTTATTAATTTTTTTCCGTCTTCCTCGTTTTTTTGGTTGATTATTTTCTGTTGGTTGTAAATTTTTGGAGCATTTTTTTTCTTTTTCTGTGTACCTATAAATGTTTGGCATTTATGTTTGACGTTTAGTAAATAAACACTTAACCATCGATAAATGGTGCATCAGCGAAAAAAGTGACTACACCAATTTTCGAGTCATTACCTCGAAAAATGGAACTGTCAAAAAAAAGGAACCAAATACCGATGATTTGCTTTTAAAAAATATTAAATATTTTTTTTAACAAAAAAACATGCATACAAAATTAATTTAGTTCGTGTACAAAATTATAATAATAATTTTGTACACAAAAAGTCATTATAAATACGTTTAATTTGCATTTCTAAAAATCTGTTTTAATCAACCTGAAGTATTAAGAAAATGGAGATTCGTGTAAATTTCACAGCAGTGAATTATGATATTAATTAAATAATTATTTTAGTAGAATCGCTACGAAATTTGTATATATAAATATACAGTTGAAAATACAAAGATTATTTAGAAATTTTTTTTGTTCTTAAATATTATATATTATACTATTTATCTAAAAAAGAAAATTATTATCCTCGACAATTGGAGCACCCTCGGCAATTGGTGCAGTTAAATAATAATAATAATAAATAATAATAATAAAATAAATAAAAAAAATAATAATATAAAAAAATAATAATAATAATTAATAATAATATAATAATTATTATTAATTATTATTATTAATTAATAATTAATAATAATTTTTATTTTTATTTTTTCGTATTTTAAAATTGCCTTGAGACATTCTTCATCAGATTGCGTCAATGTTGAATCTAACAATAGGAAAAATATATAATTCATAAATTTTATTTTAATTTAAGAAACTAAATTAATAATTTTTTGCTTTCTTTAAACAATAAATTTTCTTGATTAATTTTTTTAAAAATAGTTTAATCAAATAAAAAATATTTTTAGTTAGTTAAATTGAACTAAAAATATTATCAGGGTTGCCACGCTTTTGCTCTTTTTAAATTCCCTGACTTTTCTAAATTTAAAAACGTAATTTTTCAAGCTTTTAAAACTACATTTATATTTTACCAAATTAAATATCTCTCTGATTTTCAGACTTTTCCCTGATTTACAGACAAAACTTTGACTTTTTCTCTGATTTTAAAGAATATTCTAATTCACTCACAAAATTATTAGATACACAAAAAAGGTGAAGGAAGTTAACAATGTCACTTATGTTACGTCCGTAACTTCTTAATATGCTTAAATTATCTATAATATTCAGGTGTGTATTTCTTTTAAACATATTGAATTATACATATATATTATACTAACGTATTTGAAATACGTATTCATACAATCTCTTCATATTATTGCATTATATTCAATATATTTAATAAGAAGGTAATTGTCATTATAAATTTGATATGTATTTAAACAAACTTATAAATTATAACAAATCCAAGAAAGATGGGTAATACTTTTCATGTAAAAAGAATAACGATAATCCATCAAACAGATTAATATAATCCCATAATCATTGGAGTGTATAAAACAAGCAGGCAGGTGTCTAATTTCTGGAAACTGAACTGAGAGGTACAACGGTCGCCCCTCAGCCCCCCTTAAACTATCGCTCTGGATTGCAACCTAGCAGCCACAAAAGAGAGAGACAACAGTCGCCCAGCAGTCACAACTGAGAGAGAAAAATAATCACTCCTCACGCCTCTTAGACAGTCATCACGGCATTGCAGCTAGTCGCTCCAACCCCCCTTAAAATCCAACCAACATCGACACGTGTATGATTCCAAAGAATTGATGAAGACAGTTTTATATAAAAGGGGATATGATTTCTACTCAAATCAGAGAGTAGTTTTTTAGAAATCAACTTGAACACATCGCTTAGTAGAAGAGAGTAATTTTTTGGGAATCAACTAGTTTACATCGTGCAGTCAACGTTAACACATCACATAGTTTACAAGTGAATTTAAAGTACATCTTTGAAAGTGAACAGTATATCTTCAAGTATTCTTTTCAAAGTGCATTGTTCGAAAGTGAACAATATATCCCCAAGTGTTAAAATTGAAGTGAACTGTAAATCAACCTTTTATTATACACCAATTTGCAAAATATAAATTTTAAACAATTTCCAAAATTATTAAATTGGAAATAATCTCAACAATTAAAGATCTAATATTGAAACAACACATTCCAAATTTCGGACCATCGAAATTTGCTCAAGAGGCGACAACCGTCTGGAAGAAAGCAGATATTTTCAAAATACAATACACTATCTCATTAGTGTAAACAAGAGGATTAATACCCAACCATTAAGGACAACAAACGGAAGGCCCCTTTTCGTCTAGCGCTCAACACCATTGAGATTAGACAGGAGATTATCATCACACCACCAGTAATCGTTATTCTTTAAGTAAGATTCGTAATTTTTGTACTCATTGTAATTTTGTCAACTCTTTTCTTTCTTGTTGGTTTTTAAATAAATTATTCTCTCACATTTAGTAGGCTCATTGACTTATCCTCATCCCAAATTAGATTCATTTATGAAACTAATTTAAAACGAGGAACGCTAGGTATATTTAAAAAGGTTTCTCGTTTTGACGTAACAGAAGCCCTTTTAAATTTTGGTGCATCGGCCCGGGAAAATTATAAAGTCGATCAGCCATATAATTTTGTCAAATTTTTAATAACATTCGAAAATTTTAATGGATATAATTTTTAAATTAATGAAATAATTCAATAAAAATAAATAAATCAATGAGTATACCAATTGTTTAAAAAAGGGAAAATTTTTTTTTTTTAACAAATAATAATAACAAATAATATCAACATACAATAATTGAAAATAATCAGTATCATAAAAAAAATTTAAAAAAAAAAATTTTTTATTAATTTAACACATCTTATGCTAATTGATAACATTATACAAGATTTAAGTCGCAAGATGCATTCATAAATATACATCTTATATTGGTATTGATGAATAGAGGTTCGAGTCCTCTTAACTTATAAATTTTTCTTTAATGTGCATGGTGCATTTATTAATTCAATTCTGTATTAATAAATAGAGGTTCGAGTCCTCTCAACTTATAATTTTTAAAGTTGCAAGGTGCATTCATCAAATTAAATCCTTTGTTATATTACTGAATAGGGGTTCAAGTCCTCTAGACTTATGGAATTTTTTGTCTTGTTTATGAATCATTTTTGACATTTAATTTGTGCTAATACAAAATTTGTTTTGTTCATTTAATTGTGATTTGTTATTATTATTACATGTTTAAAAATACTTTATTATACTGAAGCAAGATAAAAAAAATTAACCACAAAAGAAAAGTGTATTTTATATTCAAGAGACAAGATTGACAATTTTACAATTAACACTATGCTAGTTTTTAATGTCTTCTTCGAATAAAAATACTACCGATTCCTCACATTTAACTCGTTTACAAATAAAGAATAATCCAGAATTAGCATTGAATTCGGGAATTCCTAATTATAAAATAAAACCATCAACAAGTACACCCAGATATTCTAAAGAAAACCCTAATCCCTTAGAATTACAAGAACAGTTTGACTCAGGGTATATTAAGTCCCAACTTTTTGATACTGACGATAATTTATTCGACAGTGACAGTAACGATAGTGAAAATACCATAACTGAAAAAACATTAGTGGATCAGAATTCAAATAAAAGTTTAAATAAGTCTTTAACTGGCGAAATTGAAACAGACGATAACTCTGAAAATAATTCTTTTGATAACACTAGAAATAGTAACAATTTTGAGGAAAACATGGCTCTTCCAAATAATCAGCAAGTGTCTTTACGCGATGCTTTAGAAACAATACCAATGTTTGACGGAAAAAACATATCACTATCTATATTTATTGAAAGTTGCTTAGAAGCAAAATCTATGCTTCCTGATAATGCACAAGTACAAACAAATTTAGTAAAATTGATTAGGAGTCGAATTTCGGGTGAAGCAAGAAGAATTATAATAGGAAATAATTTTAATACAGTAGAACAGTTAACAGAAAGATTAAAACAAATTTACGCGCCAGCAAAGTCTGTATATCAGTTACAAGGAGAACTAGGAGCAATATATATGTGGGAACACGAAAATGTAATTTCTTATGGGTCAAGAATCGCAGAAGCAGCAGAAAGAATATTAGACGCGCATAGGATTAGCAATGAAAATAGAGTAGATGAACCATTTAAAGCAAGTTTAGATAAAACAACTGTTGATTGTTTTTCGCGAGGACTTAGACCAGAAATTGAAATAAGAATTGGAACAGCAGATACATTTCAAGATATAGTTAACAAAGCAGTAGAAATAGAAAGAAAATTGTTATCACACCGCGAACTAAGAAAAAATGAGCATAATACTGAATATAATTCTCATCCTAAAAATAATAAAGACTTTGCTAAAACAACAAAAATTAATATCGCTCAAGATAACATAATAACTTGTTTAGTTTGTGGAAAAAAGGGTCATTTTGCAGTAAACTGTTTTCAACTTAATAAATTGATAGGACCAAGAAGAGAAAACTCCTTTTATCCAGGATCACGACAAAATTTTTCAAACCAGAATCAAAATCGATTCAACAATCCAAATCCAACGTTTAATAGATTTCAAAGTCAAAACTTTTACAAAAATCCTCAACAAAATCACTTTCAAAATCAATTTAGAAACACATCACAAAATCAGTTTAGAAACATACCACAAAATCAATTCCGAACTCCATACCAAAATCAAAGACAAAATCAACAACAAAACATTTTCCAAAATCAACAAAGAAATTTCTCTCAAGAACCAAGAACTAACAATACTACAAACTTTGCGAATAGAAGTATAACGTGTAATTATTGCAAAAAATTAGGACACATTTCCACCAATTGTAGGAAAAAGATGTGGGATGATAACAATAGACAACAACAAACAAATTCTCAAACACAAAATCAGGGAAACTCCAAAATTCCTCTTCAGTAGGGTGCTCTGAGGAAGAATTAAGAAGAAATTACTATGCATCCAGAAACATTAATTTAGCAAAAACTAATGCAATCCCATACATTCGAATTGATACTAAAGAGTTAAAAGTTCCAATAACAATGATGATTGACACAGGAGCAGGACCAAATTTATTAAAAATTCGCGCATTAAATCCTGATATAAAAATTGATGAAAATAAGTGTCTTAAATTAACAGGAATTAACGATCACGCAGTTTATACTTTAGGACAAGTAGAAATTAATATTTTCGGGATTCCAACAATTTTTAATTTATTACCCAATGAAGTTCCAATCGAACATGACGGTATTTTAGGAACAGAATTTTTTGTCCAGAATAAAGTAAAAATTAATTATGAAGAAGGACATCTAGAAATCAATGAACAAAAATTTAATTTTGATTCAAAAAATTATTTTACAATACCACCAAGGTCCATCTGTAACATTCATGTAAAGATTTTAAATAAAAATAAAAAAGAGGGTTTTATTCCAAGATTAGAAGTAAAAGATGGTGTTTACTTAGGTGATGCAGTAGTTTCAAACATAGAAGGCATAGCTTATTTAAAGGCAATTAACACACTGAATGAATCAATTGACATTCCAATTTTTGAAATAAATTTAGAAGATTTTGATGAAATAAAACAAGAAACTCCAAAAAACAAATCTGATATTAAAAATGAAGACTCATCAATTAAACAAATAATTGATGTATTTTCAAAAAATATTAAATCAGGAAATGTTTTCAACATTACAGGCAACGATAGAGTCGTAGAAATTAAAAAATTACTTCGTCTTGAACACTTAAACAAAGAAGAATTAGAACACATCATGAACTTAGTAAAAAATTATTCAGACAGATTTCATATACCTGGAGAATATTTAGAAGGAACAGATCTCATAAAACATAGAATCATAACGACAGATGATACACCAATTATAACCAAACAATATAGATTTCCGCCTGTTCACAAAGAAGAAATGACACGCCAAGTAAACGAACTATTAAAACAAAAAATTATTAAAGATTCGGACTCACCGTACAATACACCAATATGGATTGTACCAAAGAAAAATGACTCACAAGGGAATAAAAAATGGAGATTAGTTTTAGATTTCAGAAAACTTAATGAACGCACGGTAGGTCAATTTTACCCACTACCTAATATTACAGACCTACTGGACCAACTCGGAAATGCTCAATATTTTTCAGTTTTCGATTTGGCGTCAGGGTTTCACCAAATCAAAATGGATCCTAGAGATTCTTATAAGACAGCTTTTTCAACTCCATTTGGACACTATGAATTCGACAGAATGCCTTTCGGACTAAAAAATTCGCCAAGTACATTTCAGAAACTTATTGATCAAGTATTATTAGGTCTACAAGGATCAGAACTATTTGTTTATTTAGACGACATTGTGATTTATGCAGATACCTTGGAGGAACATGAAGAAAAATTCTCTAAACTTATGGAACGATTACGTTTTGCTAATTTAAAATTACAGCCAGACAAATGTGAATTTTTGAGATTAGAGGTAGGATACTTAGGACACATAATAGATAAAAACGGGGTAAGACCCGACCCGAAAAAAGTAGAAGCGGTAAAGAAATTTCCAAAACCAAAAAATGTAAAAAATATAAAACAATTTTTAGGATTGGCAGGTTACTATCGAAAATTTATAGACGGATTTTCAAAAATCGCTAATCCTTTAAATCAACTTTTAAGAAAAGATATTCCTTTCCTTTGGACTGATAAACAACAGACAGCTTTTGATATGTTAAAAAATAAACTATGTGAGGAACCACTACTGAGAAGACCCGACTTTTCACAACCTTTTATACTGACAACAGACGCTTCAGGTTTCGCAATAGGAGGGATTTTATCGCAAGGAGTGATTGGAAAAGACCAACCAGTCGCCTACACGTCAAGAACTTTAAATGAATGTGAAAGAAAATACGACACGTACGAAAAGGAAGCCTTGGCCATCATATATAGTGTGCAACATTTTCGACCATACCTTTATGGTAGAAAATTTACATTGGTAACGGATCACAAACCATTAGTTTGGTTTCAAAATTCTAAAGATCCCTGCTCAAGAGTAACAAGATGGAAGCTGAAACTTGCAGAATACGATTTTAACGTGGTCTACAAAGCAGGCAAAACAAATGTCAATGCTGATGCCTTATCCAGAAATCCAGTTGAAGATATTATTGAAGAAAAAGTACAAGGAATAAAAGAAGAAAAAATGAAAACTCAGGAAATACAAGAAAATATAATGAAATGTGTGCAAGAAAAAATTGAAAAATATATACATTGTGTAGCAAATGAAAATAAATACTACTTGAATTCGGAGATAATAAGAAATCTCCATGATATGGAAAAATTATTTAAGGACAATGAATCCTACGAAGACTCGGAAATATTAAGAATTCTTCGATCTATTAAAAAATTATTTGAGGACAATGAATCCTACATGAATTTGGAGATAAAGAAAAGTCTCCAATCTATTGAAAGAATATTTAAGGACAATGAATCCTATTTGAATTTGGAGATAAGAAAAAGTCTCCCACATATTGAAAAAATAATTAATGAATGCTACATGAATTTGGAGACAAGAAAAAGTCTCCCATCTATTGAAAAAATATTAAAGGAAAATGAATCCTACATGAATTCGGAGATAAAGAAAAATCTCCCATCTATTGAAAGAAATTATTGTACAAGTAAAGAAACTTGTAATGTCATAACAAGAAATCAAAGGAAAATACAAGAAAATGATTATCAAGAAAAGAATATACAAGAAAAGAAAAATGAAGAAATCGAAGAAATTGAAAATGAAGAAATAAAAGCACACAAACCAAAGAAACGAGGTAGACCGAAGAAACATAGCACACGTTTGAATACCTCCTTTTCCAAGAAGAGAAGGGGAAGACCGAAAAAGGTACGCAATACAAATAATAAAAGAAAAGAAAAATTTTATAATGAAGTTATTCCTGACGAAATTGAGTCAGATCCTGAGTATATTAATAAAAAATCAAAATTGAAGAATCACGAAGAAATCGACCAAGGCTACGAAAATTCGAATTCTGAAGAATCATCTGATGAAGAAAATAACTTAGTGGAAAATGAAAATTGTGAAAATTTAAATAATAATCAAGAAAAATATATTATTGACTGTAGAGACCAATTACCAATGCGAAGAGACAATCTAACCTATTTTCTTTCAGTTGAGGGAGATCCTCGAGATAATGGCTCCAGATCATTAGCCAAACGCGAAAAATTGCCAAATTTTGGTAAACTTCAATTAGGTTTAGCAGAAAAAATAAAGAGAGGTATATATTACCATATCGCTCTCCCTATAGAAAGTGAAATGAAAGAAAATTTATCTGATACAATAAAAAGAATTAAATCTACAATTATTTCAATGAAAAACTTATGTGAAGAATTAAAATTGAAAAGTATCAGTATTGCAAAAACAGCCCAAATAAACAATGTAACTTGGGACGAAATCCTATCAATGATAAAATTAATTTTTGAAAATTCATTTGTAAAAGTTGTTGTATGTAATGGATATACAAAATATCCTACTAAAGAAGAATATATGCAGTTAATCGAAGAAGCTCATTCAAGCTCAGTTGGAGGACATAAAGGTGTAACAAAAACATATGGAAGAATACGTCAAAATTATTATTGGGAAAACATGAAAAATAATATTCAAAAATATATTCAAAGTTGTCTCCAATGCCAATTAAAGAAATTAGTTAGAGTTAAAACAAAAGACCCAATGATTATAACAGACACACCAGGTACAGCATTTGAAAAAATTGCAATGGACATTGTTGGCCCATTACCAAAAACTAAAAACGGAAGTGAATATATACTAACAATACAAGATAATCTTACTAAATATTCTTTAGCAATCGCACTTCCAAATCATCAAGCTAGTACAATAGCTGATGCATTTATTAAAAAATTTATTTGTATTTTTGGATCACCTAAAGGAGTGTTAACAGATCAGGGAACAGATTTTTTAAGCAATTTAATGAGAAGATTAGCAAAAAGATTTAGAATACGACAATTTAAAACAACTGCTTTTCATCCCCAGTCAAACGGATCAATCGAAAGATCTCACCATGTTTTAGGAGAATATTTAAAACAATTTATTAATAAAAATGAAGAATGGGATGATTGGTTAGAATTAGCCATGTTTTCATATAATACAAGCATTCATGAAGGTACAAAGTGTACTCCGTACGAGTTAATTTTTGGAAAATTGGCCCGATTACCATCAAGCGATCCGCCACTTGAACACGAAAAATTAGAAACATATGATCAATATTTAACAAATTTAATAACAAGACTTCATGAAATGAGAAATATCGCTAGAGAAAATTTAATTTTAGCAAAAGAAAAGTCAAAATTTTATTATGACAAAAATTGTAATCCACAAAATCTTAAACTCGGAGATGAAGTATTTTTATTACACGGAGGAAAAATTCATAAATTTGCTAATCAATACACAGGTCCACACAAAATACTAGAAATCCTAGATAAAGGAAACGTTAAAATACAAGTTAAAAATAAACAAAAAATTGTACACATAAACAGACTTAAACTTTCCCGTATTAGGCAAGAGGAATAAGAAAAAATACTAAAATAAGTATAATCTGTTTCCAGATAATGGAAACTGGAATAAGGAAAATGCAACTATTCTTATTACTAATCGGAATAAGCTTAACCTATGCATTCATAGGATTTGATTGTGGCTCAACAGAACCTAACATAACAACTCTATCATTAAAACAGGTAGGAGATTGTGAAATTCAAAAAAAACCACTAAAAACAGAGCAAAGCTACGTCCAACTAATACAACTAAGCGGTACTACAAAAACTAAAGTTATACAATGTAAAATTAAAATCAGTCGTCATATTGAATATTGTGGAATGTTTTCACACACGTCAGCTGTTAGTAATGGACAAGGAATGTACATTCATGAAGTATCTTATGATGTATGCAACACAATTCATATAACGGGAATTTTTATGCCTTCTATGAATACAAAATTTGTAGATTTGAAAATAAACTCCACTAATTACCGTAGTATAACCCTAGCAGGATCAATAGACCAAGACGGAGATTGCGATGGAGAATCTTATAGTGACGTCTATGGCTCATGGAAAGATGTAATAGTACAAGCAACGTATGAGATAACTCTACAAGAATATTTCGCAACAGTCAACTTAGAAACAGACAGAATCCATTTGCAGTCGGGAACAGTTTGTAGTTTATCTGACTCAAAATGTATAGACAGAGAAAATGGAAATACATTTTGGAGTACTATACCAGAAGATGTATGTAACCTCAAAAAATACGAAGTAATTTATGAAGGAGTAGCTAATAAAACATACGAAACAAACAACAATGAAGAAGGTAAAGAAATACTATACTCTTTAGTAAGTCAAGATATAACATTTGCATTAGCTGAAAAATCAAGAGAAATGATTTGTGGGTACATTTATATAAGAACTGAACATCCTAAATTAATTATACTAGAAACAAGACCAGGTGGATCACCTTTAAGTAACAAAAAACCGTTAGTTCAAAACATGGATATGTTTGCTTATGTAAACACGAAATTTATTTATATTGAACGCCATCTAAGAAAAGAAATGTATGAATTATATTACGACGTATTAACAAAAAAATGTCTATTAGAACAAGAAGTATTAAGAAATGCCTTAGTCTTAGCAACTCAAGCTCCCGATTTATTTGCATACCATCTAATGAAAAAAGAAGGGTACATGTCAGTTTTAGCAGGTGAAGTTATTCACATGATTAAATGTATACCAGTAGAAATTAGTTTAAGAGAAACAAAAGAATGTTACATGCAATTACCGGTTGCAAAAGACAACAAAACATATTTTTTAACTCCTATAACTCATATTTTGACTAAAGTAGGGACACCAGTAGAATGTAACACATTTCTACCATCAATGTTTATGATAGGAAATTCTTGGTTCCAAATGTTGCCTAAATTAGTAACAGTAGTACAACCAGCAATTATGAAACCAGATAAAAAAGAAACATGGAAATATAATGTTCCCCCATATCTAGCCACTAGTGGACTATATTCACAAAAGACTTAGAAAAATTAAGAAACCACATTATGTTACCGGCAGAAAAGCCCATAATTTTGAATACACTTGCAAGAGGTATAATGGGGCAAACTATGCACAACACAGGTTTAAAATTCTCAAATATATTAGACGAAGAAACAATTAATAAAATTGCAGAGTCTGCATGGGGAAAAATCTGGGTTACATTTACTAGTTTCGGAACTGTAAGCGCAGGATTTATAGGCATAATAATAGTAATGAAAACAATAAAATTTATCGCTGACACCTTTATACATGGATATGCATTATATAGTGTGTTTGGATGGTCCCTACACCTTTTAGGTTCCATATGGGACTCAGTAACTAATGTATTATTACATTTAGGAACGGCCCCTAAGACTCCACCAACGCCAAATCAAAACAACCAAGAAGGAAACGAAGCCTCAGCCCCTATAGAAGAAATTAACCTGCTGCAGAAAAAAGAAGGTAATAAAAACGACGAAGAAGTAATCCAATTGTACCCACAACTACATAACAATTCAACAACCTTCCGATTATAAAATGGCAACTACATTTCTAAATATACTAAATACCTTATTAAAAGAAAACACGGCAGACAGCCTTCTAATTAATTCAAATTATCAAGCACCAGCGGACGCCATTAATCAACCTCAATATGTTACAGAAATAAGATATAAAAATTTCATAATTTGTAGTACAAGTGACAATCTAGAGTTATCAAAAGAAAATGCAGCGTATCGTTTAGTAGATAAATTAACCAATGGAGAAAATGCATTTTTGAAAAAAGCAACAGTGTCATTTAGAATAAGACTTATTCAAAAACTAAATGATTACTGTTATAAAAAAGAAATGGGTATTCCGAAATTCTCATTATTTAAAACAAACGTCTCAGAAACTACAATAAATTGGTTAGCAATTTGCACTGCAGGAAAAATAAAAAAAACAGCTATATCAAGTGACATTTTAACAGCAAAAGCAATATCAGCATTAATAACTTTAGCAACTTTACATAATATAGAAAATTACAGTAATTCTCTTGAACACGTAATAACTAAATCTTTTGAAAAAATGACAGTCGTGAATGAAAAGAAAAATTCTTTTGAAAGTACAAATCTTCCTTCCACTTCCTCATCCTACAAAAATGAAAAGAAAAGTTTTAAAAAATGTACTTTTTGCGGACATCGCAAACAGAACATTTATCATAATATATAAAAATAATTATACTTGATTCTGTTTCAGAAATGGTGATTAAAAATAAAATGATCTTATTAATCTTTGCCTTTTTGATAGGAATAAACAAAGGCACATTTCAAATCATACCACAAGATGTTTCATTTACACAATCACCAGGACTATATTATGAACCTCTAAAAAATATAGAATTTCCTATTGGTGAAGTAAAATTTATTTATTATATTAACCACAAACAATTATTCAGTAAATTAGAAAACTTTAAAAAGATTTTTGAAAACACAAAGCAAAGTTGCATATTATTCTGCATTGTAGTAAGAAATCAACTCGAACTTAAAATAAAAGAATTTGAAGCAATAATTTATGAAACAAAGAAAATTATAACTGAAACTACAGAACCAGCACAAAAAACTGGCATTTTTAACTTTATAGAAAAGAAGGAAACAATTAATAATATCACAATGAAAACTACAGACAAAAATACATTTTTACAACAAATTTTCACTTTAGATCCTCCTAATCCAAACGACATATATGAACAGTTATATTCAATCGAAAAATACATTAAAACATTACAAAATATACAAGAAATTCTTGTAGCTTCAATGAATAATGAATGGCATCAATCCATTCCAATTGAAAAACATTTTTTAAATTATACCGTAAAAACTAAAACTCTTTTAAAATTTTTAAAAGTCGAAACTTTAACCTCAAATAAAAATTTATTTATTGTATACTCATTTCCAAAACAAATATCAGAAGGTTTCAAATTATTTAAAATTTACTCATATCCAATGTTTTATAACGAATCTTTTATTTCTATAAAAATAGACTCTCAAATAATAGGCCTTTCCGAAGATAATAAAAAGTATTTCTTAACCTCAAATCTTAAAGAAAAATTTACACCATTTATTAATCACGCTGAATTAAACCCAACTTGTGAATCCAGTATATTAATTAATTCAATGTATTACAACTGCAAATTTATTAATTCAAATGAATTTCCATTCTTAACCCCATTACTGAAACATAACTCTTGGATATATACTACTAAAAAATTGAGACAAATTGACATACAGTGTTTTAAAAAATCTTTTACTAAATTATTGAAAAATAATGGAATTATAATATTACCATCAGACTGTTCAATAAAAATAAATAATCAAATTTTACCCGTAGAAATAGAAGAAATGTCTAACTTACCTTTAAAAACAGCAATACAGGATAAAAAACTAATTCAAAGTTCTAACCAAAGATTTTTAAGTATATTTGATTTAAATAATCTAATTTTTCAAAATTCTACTAAAATTAACAATGCAGAAAAATATGAAAATCAAAACTATTTATATTTAATTGTTATAACAATAACAGGAATTAATTTACTTGCTATTATGATATTGTATTTAAAGACAAAGAAAAGATTTGAAATTATAAAAACAAATAAATTACTGAATAATTATGTAGAAAATGAAATCTGCACAGAATTAATGGAAAAAGAAGGAGAAGGAGAAAAGTAGAATAATAAAACAAAACAAATATTATAATTTTCTTTTTATTTATTTTATATACACAAACAATTATAAAATGTCTCCATCAAGGTCCAAAATACTGAAACATAAAATTAGTTTCGTTTTGTTAGTTAAATGCATAAAATAAAATAATGTAGCAAATAATAGACTTACGCGATCCACTAGGTGACCCCTCATAATCCATTTTACGTCACCGGCAGAAAAAGGAGACCCCAAAGGATCTCCTGATTCTAACAAATGCCTTTTAAGACAGGAAATTCCCTCAGTCATCGAACAATGGAAGTTAAGTTTCCACTCAAAAGGTATCTCCAAACGCAAATGAAAAATTCTTGTAGACGTTCTCTTCTCTTTAAAAGTTAGTGGTTTTAATTGTTCATTGACCCATTGATCATATACGCAAACCTATAGGAAAATTAATATTAATTATAATAAAATAAACAGAGAAACAAAGAAAAAAACAAGACTAAAAATACGTACTCGAACCAATGAATTATCCACAAATTTTACTAATCGATTGTATAAAACGAAGGGTGCTCCGGTCTCAAAATGTTGATCCAGTAAATATTTATTATCCTCAATAATTGAATCCTTTTTAGAACCAAATTCAACAGGCAAATTTATAATCATATCTCCGTATTGAACTTTAGGAACTTCCATAATAACTCTCTTATTACCATGCCAAGATATAAGCTCTCTATCAATCTAGAAATAAATTTTTTTTATTAAAGTATTAAATCATAAAAATTGTATAAATTATATTGTATAAAAATTGTATACGTTAAGAAATGAAAATAAGTTACTTACAATTTTAATGATATTGGACTCAAAAATAAAGTATTTCTCCTCCAAATAAAATACGCTACCAGGTCCGTGAACAATAAACTGTTTTAATATGATAAATTTTATCAAATCAACACAAGGTAGTGAAGTCCACCAATCCTCCCCTATATATTTTTGCCCCTCAAAAGTAATAGAAAACTGAGAAAAACGTCCTATTCTCGGTTTCCAAATATCGAATTTTCTTAATGGAAGACTCATTCTTTCAAGCACAGATAAAGAATTACAAAAATTCTTTGAATTAAATAAAGAAAAGTGTAAACCTTCCATTTTTAATGTAGTAGTATTAACAGGTCTGTTAATGTGTAGAGTAGGTACACTCTCAGTTTTAATAGTTTCTTCTAAAAATCTTAAATGAACAAAAAGATCTTTTTCAGTATCAAAATTGTTTTTAACAGGCACATTTTCAATATCCTCCTTTTTTTCACCATTTTTTTCAGAAACTTCAGAATTTTCTTTTTTGTCATTATTTTCTTCTAAAAATGTAACAGGCACATTTTCAAAATCATTTTCTTTATCTTCACGCAAATGTGCAACAAATACATTTTCAATATCTTCCTTTTCTTCAACATCTTCTTTTAAATCACCATTTTCTTGAACAAACACGATTTCAACATTTTTTTCTTTGTCAACATCATCTTCTAAAATTATAATAGGCACATTATATTCAGAATGTTGAACAAGCACGTTTTCCACATCAATAATTCCTTCTAACTTTAATTTTTTGTTTGGCACATCAATATCGTCATCTAACTTTCTCTTAACACTTGTAGAAGGCGTCACATTTCTAAGATTACCATCATTATCTAATTCCATATCATATACATCAAAAACACTACAATTAGTATCAATATCTTCGTCAGTAAGTTCATTTAAAACCTCTAAATAATTCAAATCCTTCAATTCTTCATCTAAAAAGGAGTTTAAATCGAAACCCGAATTAGAAAAGGACATTTTTCCCTACAAGGTTTAACGTATCACGAACATAAAAGAGAATGATCAATTACAGAAAACAGACAATACGAAACTGAATTTTAACACAAAAAGAACCATGATGTCCTACCCAACATCCCTACCATTTTCCGTTTTCAAACTTAGGAAACCAATTGAAAACTCAGATAGTTATATGGGTTGTACCTTAAAGTGATAACGAAGATAAAACAAACAAGGGATGCTAAATCTGAAGCAGGTAAACCTGCAAGTTATGAAAGTTGCAATAAAAAAATAATTTTTGGATTCTGACTAAACTAATAGAGCTACAGAAAATCTGATTGCAGTTTTGGATTCAGCATTAAAAACTACATTCAAAAACATAAAGAAAAATCAAAATCGAGCAATTATTAACGAAGTTATGGCCTTTTTTGTAAATTTTACCATTTTAACTTTTAAAATTTCGTTTTCACATAAAAAAATTTTTTTTTTGCAATGTAAAAAAAAAAAAAAAAAAAAGGTCATCAAATTTTTTTTTTGCGCTTTCATTATTTTCGAAAAATATTTTCCGAAATCGCTCTTCCACATACCGCATGTGTCAAAATTTGTTTCATGCACATCTACAACGTAAAGGAAATTGTCATAAAATGCGTCGTATTAAAGATATTAAATTCTTCTTTAAGAAATGTTAAAATATTTTAAAAAAAACCAAATCTTAAATTATATACGTATATTGTAGAGAAAAGCACATACGTTAATAACAAAATATTTATTAAAGAATATAAAGAATGGATAGAATGAAAATATAAAAAATAAGATAAGTTTGAATGAAAATAATTTTTCCCAAATATTATGTAAAGAATATAAAGAATGGATAGAATGAAAATATAAAAATAAGATAAGTTTGAATGAAAATAATTTTTTCCATATATTTAAAGAATGGATAGAATGCATGTATAAACGGTCATAACATTTCCTCTATAATATACGTTTTTGAATAAGTTTGAGCATGTTTCGTTTCTCTCCCATGCTCAATCTGAGAGGGGAGGTGTTACGTCCGTAACTTCTTAATATGCTTAAATTATCTATAATATTCAGGTGTGTATTTCTTTTAAACATATTGAATTATACATATATATTATACTAACGTATTTGAAATACGTATTCATACAATCTCTTCATATTATTGCATTATATTCAATATATTTAATAAGAAGGTAATTGTCATTATAAATTTGATATGTATTTAAACAAACTTATAAATTATAACAAATCCAAGAAAGATGGGTAATACTTTTCATGTAAAAAGAATAACGATAATCCATCAAACAGATTAATATAATCCCATAATCATTGGAGTGTATAAAACAAGCAGGCAGGTGTCTAATTTCTGGAAACTGAACTGAGAGGTACAACGGTCGCCCCTCAGCCCCCCTTAAACTATCGCTCTGGATTGCAACCTAGCAGCCACAAAAGAGAGAGACAACAGTCGCCCAGCAGTCACAACTGAGAGAGAAAAATAATCACTCCTCACGCCTCTTAGACAGTCATCACGGCATTGCAGCTAGTCGCTCCAACCCCCCTTAAAATCCAACCAACATCGACACGTGTATGATTCCAAAGAATTGATGAAGACAGTTTTATATAAAAGGGATATGATTTCTACTCAAATCAGAGAGTAGTTTTTTAGAAATCAACTTGAACACATCGCTTAGTAGAAGAGAGTAATTTTTTGGGAATCAACTAGTTTACATCGTGCAGTCAACGTTAACACATCACATAGTTTACAAGTGAATTTAAAGTACATCTTTGAAAGTGAACAGTATATCTTCAAGTATTCTTTTCAAAGTGCATTGTTCGAAAGTGAACAATATATCCCCAAGTGTTAAAATTGAAGTGAACTGTAAATCAACCTTTTATTATACACCAATTTGCAAAATATAAATTTTAAACAATTTCCAAAATTATTAAATTGGAAATAATCTCAACAATTAAAGATCTAATATTGAAACAACACATTCCAAATTTCGGACCATCGAAATTTGCTCAAGAGGCGACAACCGTCTGGAAGAAAGCAGATATTTTCAAAATACAATACACTATCTCATTAGTGTAAACAAGAGGATTAATACCCAACCATTAAGGACAACAAACGGAAGGCCCCTTTTCGTCTAGCGCTCAACACCATTGAGATTAGACAGGAGATTATCATCACACCACCAGTAATCGTTATTCTTTAAGTAAGATTCGTAATTTTTGTACTCATTGTAATTTTGTCAACTCTTTTCTTTCTTGTTGGTTTTTAAATAAATTATTCTCTCACATTTAGTAGGCTCATTGACTTATCCTCATCCCAAATTAGATTCATTTATGAAACTAATTTAAAACGAGGAACGCTAGGTATATTTAAAAAGGTTTCTCGTTTTGACGTAACACTTAATAAAAAATTCAAATGATAATTTTTTTACTTAATTAAAAAATATTTTTATTAAAACTATTTTATAACAATACTTACTATTGTCTTTCGATTCCATTTTTATGTAATAACCATAAAAATTTTTATTATAAATTTTGATTAGATAATTTTTTTAATAATGTATTTTTTAATATTAATTTTGATTCAATAATTTTTTTAATATTTTATTTTTTAATATTTATTAAGGTTAAATTCAACTATTGTTTTGACAATTGTCAGATTTATTCATAACATGAATTGAAAACTGCTTACTAATTATTCATTTGTTTAATTCTTTTTTGGTTAGTTCATATACATTTAACTTCAATCGAAACAACTTTTTAGAGGTTTGTTTTTATTATAGCCTATTAATACAAGTAAACAAAAATTAATTAACCTTTATAACTGGAAAACAAATTATAAAATACAAAATTAAAATAAAATAATATTAGAAAACTATATTAAAAAATAAAAAGAACTTTTTAATGTTTCGTAAAGTGACAAATAAAGAGAGTAAGTAATATTTTCAATTTAAAAAAAGTTGAAATGTTAACAAATTTTCAAATTAAAAAATAGTTATTGATATTGCTTGAATTTTTATGATGGTTCATAAATTAAAATACAAAAATGTTTAATTAAAAATTTCATGTTATTTAATCAGAATATTTTTATTTTTCATCAATCAATTCTAAAATTTTATTCTATTTTCAGCATTATAAATAATCATTTCCTCTTCAAAAAATTTAATTAAAGTAAAATGGGCTCTATTGTTATTTATGGTAAGCGAATAAGTTATAAATATATGAATATTAAATAAAATAAATTATAAATTGTAATATATATAAGAAATGTAATTTTTAGATGAAATTAGTGAAGAAGATTTCTTGGAAGCTTACGAATTAAAATTAGATTTAAACCAAATTCAGAGAGGAAAACATATTATAGAATGGGAGAATAATAGATCAACAATAATACAAGCAAAGACTTATAAGAAAAATTCAAAATTATTAAAAGTTAAACAGCTGAAGAAGAAAAGAAGAGTTTAAGTTTGATAATAATGTCAAAAGATCCTAAAGATACATATATAATTATGACCTGAATAATTATCACCTTAATTATTCTCTTTTCCATCAAATAAATAACTTCAAAAATTTAGAAATGATTTAGAAAATTATATTTTCTATTATTTTTAGTTTTTAAAATAATAATTTAGTATTTTTGATTTAATTATGTTAAAATATAAATGAACAAAAGTGATTTTTAAAATTTTATAAGTTATCTATAAGTCTCTCTCTTACCTTGACGTTAAAAAAAAATTTTGTATAAAATAACACTTTTTTACATTTATTGATTTTTAAAATATCAATAATTACATAATTTCTAATAAAATTAGGTTCAAAAATGTGCTAATCGAAGCATTTCTTAAATTTATAAAAGTTATTTATAAAACTTCAAAATTTATTTCCACATTTATAAAAATAAATTTAAAAATTAAGATTTTCCTTACATTTTTCGTTTTTTAAAATATCAATAATTTCGTTATTTTTAATCGAATATGGTTCATAAAAAGGTCAATTAAAGCGTTTTTTTAATGCTCTACAAGTTGGTGACGATAATTTTAAATTTACTTCTATATTTTTAACAAAATTTTTAAAAAAGTCGTATTTTCCAAAATTTTTGATTTTTAAAAGTTTAATATCTCCGGTTAATATTGACGAAAAATGTTCAATTAGGGCTCAAAAGATGCGTCTAAAAAAACTCTACAAAATTATGGAAAAACATTTATAGGTGTCCTAACATTTTTTTAAAGTTATGGGCAAAAAACGTTTTTTTGAAAAATTAAAAATGCAAAAAAAATTTAGTTAAACTTTATTAATCTATCTCAAAGTACTCTCATTTTATGTCCGCAGGTGAGATCTACAATTTAAAAAAAAATTCAACCCAAAAGCTCTTTTTAATCTCGAGATATTTATGAAAATGTGATGTTTACACACACACACACAAACACACACATACGGAATGACATTTTTTAAAAATGTCATTTTTGAACTCCTGAGGTCAAATAACATAAAGATATGTCAAAAAATCGAATTCGAAAAATTTCGGTATTACAGTACTTCCTCTATATGAGGAAGCAAAATTAAAAACGAGTAAATTCTTTTTAAGGGGGCATATACAGTCATGAAGACAAAAAAGGCGATTTTTCTTTATTTATTTTCTTTGGAATGGTTTAATATTTTTATTAAAAAAATTTTGCATATTGATTGTATTGTTATTAAAAATAACAATTTATTTTTTTATTACATAATATAATATTAATCAATTTCTTCGTTATAAATTATTATTTTAAAAATTTGTATTTTTTTCTGTAAACACGATTACAGAAGCCAGGATCATCTGATATCAAAAAACAAAAAAGATTTTGTTATTAGAATACTTTCTCTAGGGGGTGGACGAAGGATATTTTTTCAATTACTGTAACACATTTTACAACAAAAAAATAGTCGATTTTTTAAAACAAAAATCACTAGTTAAAATTTAAACTTCTCTAAAAAATCAAAACTTTTTGAATAAATATATTGAACCATTTAAGAAAAAAAATCAAGAAAAAGCGTCTTTTTTGGCCTCATGACTTAATATGGCCCCTTCAATTTTTAAATCTTTTTAGACACTAAAATTCAGAATTATTTTATGAATTCCAAGAATTTAATTTTTTCTTGAACTTTGAATAAAATTTGCTGACTTTTTCCTGATTTCCTTAATAAATTCTACTTTCCTAGGCTTTTTCTTAATTTCCCTGATCTGTGGCGACCCTAGTACATACTGTATTACTGTTCTCCAAATACAGTAATGGTATTCTTCGCATATATATAATGTGAATACATAATGATTATGTATTCACTTACATATGGTTAGTAATAATAATAATTAATAATAATTTTAAATATCCGAATTTTATTTAGCCTTCATCAATATCCGTGAAAACTGAAGGCCATACGCAGTTGACAAAAACTGAAAATATTTATTTCAAAAACTCTATCATTCACGATGTTTTGAGTCTGACCCATAATCCAGAAGAAATGGTGAGACGTCTTTTGATTGAATTGATTAGAAAAGACCAATTACAATCAATGACTGCTATGGGAAAAAGAGGAAGAGAGCGACCACCTAGAGATACATTGAATGCGGTGTTCAGTAAAAAAATATTTTTTAATTAAATCTACTCTCTAAATCTGAATATGTGAAATTTCACTTATTATAAGTGTATATGCACTTATTGAACAAGAGAACGACTTATAATTTACAAATATGTGAATTTTTACATATTCAGATTTAGAGAGTACTCATAATACAGTTAAAGTTGAAGTAAGATTTAATTGTAAACCCTGTTCTTTATTATTAATACCATTGTTTGTTCCGATCCTTATCCATATATCTAGCTTTTGTGCATAACCGAATTGAAGGTCCACCATTTGAATTCGAACACTACATCAAAGTTGTTAACAATCAATTTGCGCGATTGAGACAAACAGTTGAGGAAAACAGCGGAAGGGGAAATATAAAAATTTTTTTTATTGGGTCTCATCCCCTAAAAATCTTTCAATTTGTGTAAAAATAAGAACACAATATTTGGAAATAAAAAATTTCAATATTAACCCGTGGTTCAGACCCTTTAAACCATAAAAACGCTAAAAATTTAGTGTTATTTCATTTTTATCATAAATATAAATGTCAAAATATAATGAATAGGGTGTCATTGTAAAGATAATTAAATTACCTTTCGATCCATATGTCACAGTATAAGATTCAATAAAAATTAAGATTGTTACAATCAATTAAAAATCAAATTTCATGGAAATTTTGATGATTTTTAGACACTTAAGTAACTTGTACTTTTTTCACATTAAACAGTGAAAAATATTTAGATTTTAATTTTTTTATTGAGAGTCTGTAACATTACAAAAATCCATAATTTGATCGTCGATTAAATTTGTCTCAAAATCCGTTACCCGATTTTGAGTCGAATTCGATCGACTTTTATAAAATTCTCCGCCATTTTGAAATTTGAAAAACTGACATTGGACTCTAAATCAGCGACTTCAGTATTTCTTGATCACTGATTTTAGTAACTTTAGTGGTTATATCTAAATTAATTGTTTTAATTTTTGCTGCAAATGTTGAAGGAATGATAAAAATGAAAAAAATAGTTTCGTTCACTAAATCTAGTGTACAATTGTCATTTTAAATCAAATCGAGGTCCACAAGGGCTAAAATTTTTTGTAATGTTACAGACTCTTAATAAAAAAATTAAAATCTAAATATTTTTTACTGTTTAATGTGAAAAAAGTACAAGTTACTTAAGTGTCTAAAAATCATCAAAATTTCCATGAAATTTGATCTTTAATAGACTGTAACACTCTTAATTTTCATTAAATCTTATACTGTGACATATGGATCGAAAGGTAATTTAATTATCTCTAAAATGACACCCTATTCATTATATTTTGATATTTATATTTATGTTAAAAATGAAAAAACACTAAATTTTTAGCGTTTTTATGGTTCAAAGGGTCTGAACCACGGGTTAATATTAAAATTTGTTATTTCCACATATTGTGTTCTTATTTTTACACAATTTGAAAGGATTTTAGGGGATGAGACCCAATAAAAAAAACTTTTAATTTTTTTGAGACACCCTAGTAAGCACCCTTGGTTCGCGCCCATTTGGCTTGGTATTTTACCGGCACGTGAGATAATCTAAGCGGGAGGTTCGACGTCGAAGTATAATGATGTGCACCGTCGATTATTGTCCGGTACACACCATTAGAACTCGACTGTCGATAAACCGGTTGTACTCAGGAGAAGTTTTCTACAGTATTTCTCTCCACTGGCGAGAAAACCCATTAGACGGGTGGTCCAGGCAAATGCTAGTACTTCTAATTTTCAAGTCGTTCTGTAGGCGCAAAAATTTAGAATAATATATAAGAAAATGTAGTATGTAAGAAAATTTCCTCGAGGACACTTGTAAACGCTTGTATTGAGGGAAAAAGACGAGTGTATAAATAAATAATCTTTATAATTCGCAAAAACATTGGAAACATTGTTAAAAATAAGTTAATAATTTCTTATATTATTTAAATTTATTAAGATTAGAAAAATAAAAAATATTTTAACGTTGAATAACTGTTTTTTTACAAAATTATAATTTTTTAAATTTGAAGGAATTTAACAATTTTCAAAATAAATAACTTTTTAAGCTTTTTAAATTAAAAAATATCAATAGTTTTTTAAACCTTTATTTGGAATAAAATATAATAAAATAATCAATATTTTGATTTGCTAAATATTTTCATTTTTATTAAAACATAAGCAAATTAAAGTTGTCGTAGTTTGTGATTGTTGTCTTTGCTTAAAGTTTTATATGATTTTTTAACTAGACTAGTTTTGAGCTAGACTTGAACCAATCATGAATTCGAGTCTTGAGCTAGTTTTAAGTTTTTAAGTTTTTAAGCCATAAGCTTTAAGTAAGCCTTAAGCGAGGCTCAAATCTTTCCGCGAGTTTTTATTTTCAGGTACGGCATATGCTGTAAGTCTTAAATAAGTCTTAAGTTTTAGGCTCCAGCCAAGCCTTGAGCTTTACATGATTTTTAAATCTTACACAAATTTTTAGCTTCAGGTACGCTTTGAGATTTAACCCTTAAACCGCACCCTGGGTGTGCGATACCCATATTCTAACTTTTTACTCTAATATCTCGTTTAAAGTCGTAAAAATTGAACATATGTCGCTATTGGACGTCACATTTTGTACTTAACTTTATGTTCCGTGAGGGAGATTAGTCTTCCAAGTGTCTTTGTGTATTTGATAACTTTATGTAGTTAACAGCGAAAAATTTCTGGGTGGCTGATACCCAGTTTTCGGTTTAAGGTGATTTCAGTAGTTTTAAAAAACACTTTTTTTATTATTAAGATTAAATAAATCATTATGAAACTTATTTTTCTTTAAAATAGATGTACTGAGGTACATAAGATAATTTTTGTGAAACATAATATCCTTTTCCAGCTTGGAGAACACACTTTAAAGTCCCCGAGTGTCGCACACCCAGTGTGCGGTTTAAGGGTGGATTCGGAAGTGTGCGGTTTAAGGGTTAAGCGAGTCTTGAGCAAAATTTTAGTTAAAGGTACGCTTTGAGCCTTCATCAACTTTAAGTCTAAGCCTTGAAGTAGCCTTCAGGTAGCCTTTAGGTAGACTTGGGGTAGCTTTGAGGTAGCCAACATTTTTTACGCGGGTAAGTGGAAAAAAATGTGGAATTTTTTTCAAGAAAAAAATATTTAAAATTACTTTTCTTCCACAAATAATAAAATTTTTACTTTATTTTCATCATTAGTACGTGCAGAATGAAATATTTAATTTGGTGCAACCTACTCTCAGTTAACGTTGTTATCTACTTGTACTTAAAAATACAAAAGGTTATTTTAAGTTTTGCAACTTTGTAAAAATTGGAGGGACACTTCTAGAATTTTTACTTTTATGTTCTCGAAAGAATATCTTCATATTAGAGAGCAAGCAGGATTATAAAATAGGTAATTTTCATGTAGAAACTCACGTGAAAAGAACATGAAATACATCTCCTAAGACTCCATTGTGTCGTAGTGACTGCTCAGATGTTTCACAGATTGATCTCAATAGACATCCTCTTCCGGAAAATCCAGAACTAAAAATAAAAAATTTATACACTAAATTTTAGCTAATTTTTTAAGGTACTTATATATTTTTGTTAATAAAAATATAAAATAAGAATACCGCTTCAAATACTTTTCGAACATCATTTATATTTAATTATGTGTTTATGGTTTTAGGGGAAGAAAATAATAAATAAAAAACTTAAAAGTTTAAAAAACAATATCTTGCAAAATCAAAATTTGGAAAAACTTTTTTCACAACTTATGTACATCCCCTAAGAAACCAAAATGTCAAATTATGAAGAAAATCTGAGATTCGAAGTTAACCCTGTGCATAGAACACCCCAATGATGTTTTCACATTGCAATAAGAAGTTTTAAAAATTAGTAAACTTGTGATTTATTTTGCTTCTGGTGTCAACTCTTATATTCCGATGTGATTAAGAATTTCAAGTGTTACATATATTATAAACTATTTTTGTTGTGAATATCATGTGTATACAGTGAATAGGAGTCACTGTATTGAATTTTGAATTTCACGAAATAACAAGGAATTTTCAATATAATAATCTTATATTTTATTAACTAATAATTGTTTAATAATAATTTCCTACTTTATTGCTTGGAAAACAAGTTTATTTACACAGTGTAAGTTAAAATATTATTTTCGAAGTAAATAAGTTTTTGTGTTTTAATAGAGGTGGTTTAATGTAAACAGAGGGCCTTCAAAATAAGACTATTGTAACAGGTTAGATAAAACATAAATTTTATTATTTATTCATAATAATTTGTGTTTGTAACATGTGTATTAGCTAAAACAAAAGATCATTTAAATTGAAATTCATAACATAGATGAAATGAAAATTTACTTTACCTTGTAAATTTATTTTCTATGAGTTCATAAATGGTTTTCCTGTCGATGCTCCTTCTTTTCCTCTGAGAATAGGACTTACTTACAGAACCAAAATCAGTTAGGTTGTTTGGAAGACCGTAAGTGGCTTCGAAAAAGTAAGACAACGAAATTGAATTTTGTGGAGCTTCTAATGGTACAGCTAATGCAAAAAATATCTGTTGATATTTGATAATTTTATTGTTAATTCAAAAGAATCGTGATAAAAATTTCCATGCACACATTTATTTTTTAACACTGAAGGAGTACAAAATTGATTACTAATTAAAATTAATTAAAATTTCTACTGTTAAAATTATTAAAATATTATTAAAATTAGAATAATATTTCATGAATTTGCAGTAAAATTTTAATTTTTAGTTTGGTTTTAGCTATTGTATTATTTCTGACTTAGTGTGCTTACATTTACTTTGTAGAATATTAATAAAAAATACAAACACCCATTGTACTCGTGGAGGGAAACGTCAAAGATCTAATTGGTCGATGAAGAATATTGGCCATTTCTGAATTTTGATTTTTGCCCAATATTTTTAGAATATTTATAATTGCAATAATTGTAATAACTCTGAAACAGAAATTAGATCCTACAGAATATTTTATACCTTAAAAATCAAAGGTGTTCCCTACTTTTTCGATTTTGTTGAAACTTCGAAATTTTGCTGTGGAATACATGCCAGAATTCCCCACCTGCCCTTTTTAAAAAAATTGCATTTTTCAAAAATTTGTTTATTTACAATTGTTTTTTAATTTATTTGTTTAAAAAATTTTTTTTACGAAATTTTTTAAAATAAATTTTGTGCTTCTTACTGGCATGTATTCCACCACAAAATTTCGAAGTTTTAAGAAAATCGAAGAAGTAGTAAACAACATTAATTTTTTAAGCATGGACTGACCTAGTTCTAAAATTCATTTAATGAATTTATAGAAAACAGTATAGACAAAATAAAAATACTCTTACGTAATCCGTTGTTGGACCATGTTTTATTTTTAAAGACCATGTCATCACAGGACACGAAATTTTTGAACTGGTCTTTATTCAGTGACAAAGTACAACCAGTATTCGTTTCTTACTAGTACAGTTATAAAGAGGTTTTGCCAACGTTAAGTGAAGCGCACATAATGACATTTCAATAATAGCAATAGTAATAAGAATAATAATATTTAACTAGCCTCTATATTTTCATTTTTTTATTCTTTTAATTTGTTTCGATAATCGAATATATAGAAAGAAAGGTAAAAGGAAAGAATTCAATATCACTCACTATTATGAAAAATTGGTTGATCTCGCTTTTCTCTACGTATATAACATTCTGGAGTTTGTGTTCAGGATCGGAAATCACTGAGAAATATGATATCCGTCATCTTCTTAGGAATAAAAGGCATTTGCTTTTTCCGAACCCCCAAGGCAGTGAAACGAAAGTTCAAGTACGTCTTTCATCTTCTATTTAATATTATTTTATATAATTTTCCAAAAATCAGACCCTTAATTAATTAAATTACCTTTTGGTCCATAGGTCATAGTTACACAAGTGTCTAAAAAATCATTAACCTATATATTAAAAATTACTATTCATTGTAAAATGTACTTGGCATGAATAGTAAATATTACTATTTCTGGTAGTAAAAATTATTAATAGTAATCATTACAGTAGTTATTTTTAAATATTGCTACAGATGTAATAGAAATTGCTTTAGGAATTTTAATTTTTATATCGTCATTGGAAATTTTAATAAATTTTATATTAGTTTTTACATTCGATATGTTTTAAATATTACACATACAAATTCTAATAGTTAAAATTGCAGAAAATAAAGATTGTTTCTGCAATAAACAACTTTTAATATTGCAGAATAAACTTTTTACTCGAAAAAGTAGTAATCCGTACCACTGCTTGTATAGAAATATTATAATATTTATTGACGTAATTATTTTTTTGATTTGTAAACATTAGAGACAAACACAATCATAATAATGAATCTAATAATTCAATGGTTAAATTAATAATACTGTCGTTTATTATTATAAAAAAATTATTTATGTGAGAAAAAATAATTGTAATTAAAATCATTTTTAATAGTAAATAATAATAATTATTATTATCAGGATAAAAACAAACAAAGCATCACCAATCTCTGTTTAAAAGTCTTAAAATAAAGTGAAAATACTATTAAGAATAAGGGTGGATTCCACGTCAGTTCAACACACTTATTTTCATGACTTGTTGGGATTTGGCTCTAATTTTGTAAATTTTTTACTTTTATAGTGATAAACAACTCCACCAAATATTTTTTCAAAATTTTGAAAATTACCAAAAATATGGCATTTTCAAAATTTTTTTTTTTTAAAGTGCTATAACTTTAATTCTGATTAACCGATTTTGGATTTTAAAAAAAGGATTTCTTTGGTTTTAAGTATATTTTAAGTTAAAATTAATATAAACAAAAAAAATTCAAAAATTTGTTTTTTTTTTAATTTTGAAAAATTAAAAATCCGTTTTTGAAAAAAACATTATCTTCGATTTTTTTCAAAATTTTACTAAATGTTAGGGCAAATGTGCTTTACATGTCCTGTAAGTTTTATCTTGGGATCTCAAAAGGATGCAGAGTAAAAAAATAAAGCGTAACCATATATTACGAACATATGGGGCAAAATTCCTCAACTGCCCAGGTAAAACAATGAATTTTCTCTAAGCTTTGCTAAAATGTTACTATTATCAGTAGAAGTGTAAATATTATTTTTTTTGAATTTGATAAAATATTTTTTGAGTTATGGAGTTTCAAAGTTTTGATTTTTTTGAAAATATCTTCTTTTCGATTTATTATAATATTGATAAGTAAAATTAATCAAATTTTATGTATGAATGGTGATTTTTAAAGGGATTTCACGGGCTATAAGCTGGTGACCTTTTTTCTATGAGCCATATATATATATATATATTTTATATATATATATATATATATATATATATATATATATATATATATATATATATTATATGTGCCATGTAAAGCACATTTGCCCTAACATTTAGTAAAATTTTGAAAAAAATCGAAGATGATGTTTTTTCAAAAACGAATTTTTAATTTTTCAAAATTTCAAAAAAAAAATTTTTGAATTTTTTTTGTTTATATTAATTTTAACTTTAAATATACTTAAAACCAAAGAAATCCTTTTTTTAAAATCCAAAATCGGTTAATTAGAACCAAAGTTATAGCACTTTAAAGAAAAGAAAAAAATTTTGAAAATGCCATATTTTTGGTAATTTTCAAAATTTTTAAAAAATATTTGATGGAGTTGTTTATCACTATAAAAGTAATGAATTCACAAAATTACAGCCAAATCCCAACAAGTCATGAAAATAAGTGTGTTGAACTGACGTGGAATCCACCTAAGAAAAAACAAAAAAGTGCAACATGAGTGTAAGGAAGATTACTAAAAAAAGAAGCACAGCAAAACGTAATTAAAGTAATAACATTATCATCTGATGAAGATAATGAAACAAGTAAAAAAGAACAAGAAGAAGAACCAGAACAAACACTATTTAACAGAGTAAATAGAATATTTAGAAAAAAAATGACAGACGAAAATAAAAAACAAAAGAAAATGATAACAAATGCAATTTTTATTGTCACAATTGCATTTGATTAGGGATCAGACAAAAATTACACTACATTTAAAAACAAAACAAGAAATGAGAGAATAAATCTAATGCAATATTGCAAAAATCAAATAAAAGAAAAAACCAATGATCGAGATACAATAAGATAACATGCTTTCATCAGAATTGTACATATGTGACTTGGTCTATGAAAAGGGACCTTACGTGCAAAAACAAGTTTTTTGAGAAAACAAGAGGGTATTTTGATGCAGTTAAAGTTTAAACTTAGAAGAACCCTTGTAACTTTTATAAATTTTTATATTTTTTAATCAAGTTCGGCTTATTTTTTTATCGTGGATCACAATATCAGAATAAAAAACATGCACGTAATAAAAAATTTTAAAAATAATTTTTCCTATAAATTAATAACAAAATCCACTAACATAGAAAAAATAATCTAAATTTTCCAAATAGCAACAATAAGTATAAATAAGTGATACATGTTTGTAAGGGCTTTCGAGACGAAATTAAATTGGAATTTTGACAGTTAACAGCTGTCAAAGCAACTGTCAACTTTTCTAAAAAATAAATTATCGTTTTCGTTATTTAAATTTGTCTGATAACAAAAAAATTAGTTTTTTCGTATATGTACTCTTGTTTCTCTTGACTTTAACCAATCTTTTTAAAAAATTCTAAACAAAATAATTATGACTTTTTGGTTTTCACCATTTTAAAGAGCGTTTCAAACTATCCAAATTAATAAAACAGTGAAAAATGATACTAAGGATCAAATAAAATTCTTAAAAACAAAATGCAAAAGATACAAAAATGACAACATTGACACACAAATTGAAGAATTGACAATAAGATTTATAAAGTATATAACACTATTCAACAAGAACAATAACAAAATTTAACAATGCGATACCAAAATTAGAAAATTTAAATCTCAACCGCTCTGGAATATTTTTGTTTAATTTTTTTGACAAAATAAAAAAAAACTACTTGTTTTTAACCATTTTCCTCTTAGAGATCTTTTGAGTTTTTACTACGCGTTGACGTTCCAATGTAGTTTAAAGACGGATTCAGACGTTTAAATGCATTGAGCGAAAGATATTTATAGCGATTATTTGTGACAAACGGTGACAAAAGGCATGAAGTTCAGTCAAAAGCAATGAGCAAAATAGATGCTTGAGTTAAATGCTGCAAACAAAAATGTTCCAGAGCGAATTATATCAAAATCAACATATTTATCAAAAAACTACTATGACATGATTGTTTGTTTTGGAACACTTTAAGACATTAAAAAGTCGGCAAGCTGTTGTTTTGCACATGTTTTATTGAGCTAAAAAGGCAACATTTCCCCATTATTAGAATAGGATTCTAATGAAAAGTTATTTTTTGGCCTACCCTAATAAATATCCTCTTAATATCTCAGTAACATTCAGATGATACGCTATGTTACTTGGGTAGTAAGTAATTAAAATTATGATGAAAATATTATGAAAAATTCTGTGAAAGGTACTTTTTGGATTGGGTTTGCCGATGGAGGGTGAGGTATCCATGACTCTCGGTTACGTGTTGAAGTGCAACTACAACCTACCATACAATTCATCCATTTACGAAAAGGAAGAATTTCGATACGAAAGATCGGCAGATGTAGTATTTTCAGAACCAAGAAACGTGAATGCAACTCAAGGTATCTACAACGTATGCAAAAACATACAAATATACATAAATATTAGAGGTGTGCAAAAAGCTTGAATAGCATGGTCGAGCTCGAGCCAGGCTCGAGTTTTAGTTACTCAAAAATATTTGAGTGCTCAAAAAATTCAAGTGCTCAAAATTATTTTAGGTTTAATACTGCACGTGTTGGATGGAATTTGGTTCAAGTTCGGATTGATTCTGCTCAGCTCTGCTAGAAAAACGAAAAGCTTGAAATACTCGATAGAGCTTTTTGCACAACTCTAATACATATATATATACACAAATTTGAAACTGTGAACGTAAAGGTTGCTTTGTTTTCATATAAATTATTTTATTTAAATTCAAGTGAATGCTCTCGGCGTTGGATTTTAAATAAAAGATGCTAAATTTTTAGCGCTACAACTAAGGGACATTTCACTTTCCAATCATTAGTTTTAAGTCCTTGACATTAACATAGTCAAGTCGGATGATAGAGTCAAAGAAGTCTGTTGTAAATTAATTTTTCTGTAACTTTAAGTAAGCATCAGGCTAAGGAAATATGACGGAATTTGCCTGGCGAAGATTAAGAATGAAGAAAATAAGAAAGTTGTTCCAAGAGGGAGGAAAGAGAAATAATTCTGTTGAGAATTGATAAAAGAATTAGTAAGGCTTCTTTCGGAAAATGTTAAATAGTGTCGAAATCTATTTTATCAAGGCCTAGAGATGTCTTTACTTTGCATTACTTAATGGCTATTAACTATGGCTTCTATTTTTTGTATTTGAAAAACTTTTCGTAGTTTGACTGAAGTTTGTAATTTTTAATTCCTATTTTTCTCTCTTTCATAGCATCGTCATATTTATTATTTCATCACGATGCTGGAATAATAGTTTTTTTGGGTGGCCTCTGCTATTATTATTGTTGTGTGTTTTTTTGTGTTGGGGACAAACTAAGTTAATTGTAAAATCTACAAGATGTACAAAATGGACTTTTTAATTGAGTTGAAAAGGAGATTCCAGTATCTGACAGCAGTTTATTTACCAAGGACTCTATAAATTGATATAAGTAGGTAACATTTCGCCTATTGAGAAGTTGATTGAGACTGTGAGATTCTAAAGTTTATCCTCTGCAGTGAAAATATTACGAATTCTGGTAAAAGTCAAGGTTTTGCGAATGGCGATCACAAAACCACCACCCTTGTGCACTAATCGATCCTGTCTGATCACATTCAGTTGTTTTAATGTATTTAAATTGTCTCTTTTATGGTGCTTTAAAAAGGACTCGCTAAGTAAGAGAATGTCAAATTGGTGTAAGAGTTAATTGACATCGGGCGTTTTGTTAAAGACGTCACGACAATTCCATTGCAATTAATTAAGTCTTTGTAAATTGACTATTGTTTCTGGTATTAAACAGCGTTTGAAGGTTCTCTGATTGTTTTAAGGATGTTCTTGTTGCGTTTTATAGTTTCGGGAGAGAAGTTAGGAGCGAGAATATTTACTTGCTCATTAATCATGAAGATAAACAGCGAATACCGCAATGGGCTCAGTACTAAATTTGATCCAATCTGTCAAGTTATTTAAGAGTTTTTCGTTAAGTATTTTATTATACGGTTGTCAAATATGAGGTCTGATGTTTTTTGAGTGCATGGAAGGGTTTCAATTGTTTTTTTTAAGAAACTACTGAACTTTCCTGTCTGTGCAACTGGCTCTATCATGAGAAACTCTCTCTCCGCAATATTTGCATCTTGGTTTTGAGCGACAGTTTTTTTGCAAAGGCTTGAGCCTTTGTAATCAGTTTCTCTCTGGGGACTTGGTTTTCTCATCAAAGGTGTTCCTATTTAAACGCCCAGCTTAGAGGTTTTTTATTTTATCAACATTTTATCAACAACTTCTGCATTTTAGTAAACTTATTGTATTTTGTCAAATTTCTTCTAAATTTAGTTCTCTTTTTTTGACACCGCAAAAAAGCCTTTGCTGAGCCTAAATTACAAAGTCGCACAACACACAAGTATACGTTCGCACGGTTTGTTACACATGAAATAAAGTTTTTTTCTCTATTAATGTTGCACAAATATTGTCAAATTAAGCGTCGGGTGATAAAGTGGATGATGATGAGACTTCAGATTCTGAGAAATTAGATCCAACATTTCAGTGTAATGAAATTGTCAATTGGCGTAAAAAAGACGCGTAGTAGAGTAATCTATTGAAGATGACCACAAGGTAATTGCAGCAATAAAAAAATCTATCGGAACTAGTAAAAATAATAAACAAAATGACAACAGCAACAATTGTGATTCATTGTTCTTCGAAAATTAAATAAGTGAAACGTTCTCAGTTTCGTGGCGCATAGCTTCAGCTGCAAAAAAACAATTAAAAACTCCGGCTACGCATCTCAGCCTGTCAAAAAAATTTAAAACGATTGCAAATGACACCACTGAAAATGTACGGAATTTCTGTTTGTCGGATTACGCCAGCAGATTTATGACAGGAGTAAAGGATTGTGTGAGTGTTCTAAAAGATAATCAAAAAATAAAAATTTGAAAAAGTCTATTTTCTTTAATCCATTATGTCGCCAAGGCGATCCTTCCGTGCCATTTTTCTTCTTTTCCTCTACTTTTGGTCCTTGTAAAAGTCTTTTTGGCCTCCTCAAGGTCCGACCTAAAGACTCCGCATCCACCACTGCCTGCAACATGGTTGACGTCAACTTTGTCACCGCACTTTTCTTTTCTAACAGAGAGCTTTAAGACACGCTTGTTGGGTCCTAGGACCGTCAATTCTCTACCAGCTGATGGTACTTCTAAAATCTGCACTAGTACTTCCTGGACTTCGTCAATGTCGGCAAGGTAGTCCAGATCACGGATCTCCAGTGTTACCTTTCAATCCAACACCTGCACCTTACCAAGATCATCTACAATCCTTGTAACCTCATCGATGAACTTCTCCTTACCTTGTGATCCTTCTATTTTTGTAAGAAGGTCACCTTAGTTTGTGAATTTAGACTCTTTTTTGAGCTTTCCCAAGATATCACCATAACTTATTCCTTTTGCCACCTTGACAATCATTGTTGATTGTCGCGGTAGCTTTAGTACGTTTCTGCCTTGGTTTGCATTCGTCTGACAATGTCCTCTTTCTTTTTTTTGTCCAATCTCCTTTTCAGGACTGCTTAATCTTCTTTTCTGTAAGGCAATAACAACGTTTCTCAATGCTGTTGCATTGAATCTATCCCTTCTGCGTCTTCGGCCCTGGCAGGCTTTCTCTGACCAGACCAAACCCTGATAGAAACCTTTCTTTTCGCTTCATCGTGCTTTTCTCGTACGTTCTGAATGATCGATTTTAGACCTTTCAGTCCATCCATTATGGTCATGTTGACGTTTTTCTACACCTCGCAAGTCTTTAGCATCTTAAAGATCTTTTCTGCAATCATATCAATGCACTCTGCTTCTTCCTCTCGCAGCTTAAGGTGGGGTATAGTTAATTCGGTGGAAAAAATTCATGTTTTTAAGAATTTTTTGTCGATACAGAGAGTGTTAGTTTATTAGGTCAATTTTCATATAATAATGCAACATTTGAAGAATATTTTCCTAAATTTTTATTGAAAAATATTGAAAATTTAACAAATAATAGTAAATTTACGAAGACGCCTCGGAAAAAGTTGTTCTGCGGTGTACATAAAAACTCGCAACAGAATCATCTAAAACAAAAAAATCAAAATGCATTTGTTGCATGAGATATCTCTCGAGGTATTCACAAGAGGATTTTTTTTCAATTTTTCGTAGCACTTGTAAGCTAAAAAGACAATTTTCACTCAAAAAATCGCCTAATTTGTTATTGTTAAATAAGCAATTATTTGTTTTAAAAGTTCCCGATAATACCTGAAGAATTATGTGAAGAAATACTGTACCAAATTTCAGGACAATTGGTCCAGTAGATTTTTAGTTAGGACGTACACGGACTTCAAAAATAAAAAGTTTTAGAAAAACGGTTTAAACTTTTAATGACCAGATGTACAAAAAGTTTATTGGAAGTCGACATTATTTTTAAACATTCAAACACAATTTAAAAAATTTGTCTATAGTTATTTTTTAAAGCTTAGAGATCAACCTTTAAATAGTGTATCGGAAAATATTGCAAATTTAAAAATAAACAAATTACAGATTGTTATTTAATAAAAACATAAATGTTCAAGGTAATTTTTCATTTCACATTATTTTCGGATAATTTGCCACTTTAATATACATCTGTCAGGTAAAAATATTGAGTCAAAAATGTTCGAGTTTTGATATAGTGTGATAGATTCAAATAGAAATAAAAATGGCCGATTCAAAATGGCGACTGAAGTTACGTTATTAATAACTTGTCGCCCGGAGGTTTTTGGGGTCTTTGATTATGAATTTAAATTTAGTTTTCAAAAATTCAAAATGTCGGATAAAAAAATGTAAAAATCATCGGATTGACTTGAAACTAGATACTGAGGGGATTTTTGGGTCTCTCGATAACGAATTTTGCGTCATATTTTCAAAATTCAAAATGACGGAAAAAATAGAAAAAAATTGTCAGATTAATTTAAAATTCTTTTTTCTGGGGTTTTCAGTGAAACGTGGTTTTTTATTTCGTTGTGAACTACAGATTTTCATAAATGTTTTGACTTTTTCAAAAATATAAAGGCATTAATTCAAGGTGACGCGTTTTGATTAACGGTAGGCTTAAGAATTTTTTTTAATACTTTTGACACATGCCCTTTCCAATTTTTCTTAGAAAATGTTTCTACACCACCTACAGAATTGATTTTCACTTGAATTAAATAATTTAATTCATTCAATAATTTATATAATTGTGTAAAAGTTATTTGCAAAACATATACAGTTCCTGTTTGAGCTTGTTTCGGCCTGCTCGCGTCAGTTTTAAGTGTTTTAAAAAAAATGTTTATTTTTTAATTCTTTTAAAATAATTAAAAATGAGTTCATGTAAGGATAATTCTTATTCCCATGTATTCACAATTTACGTTTGCCTTAAAAACAGCTCGATAAAATGTTAAAAATTTATGCACCTGTACTCTTTGCGAATTAGCAAGACAAAATGGTTTGCTGTTCCGAAAGAAGAACGCCATGAAAGAAATACAAGTCAAAAAAGTGTGTTCTAAGTGTCTGCCCGAACTAGGAAAAGGTAAGAAACATATCGGCGTTAACTCAACGAAAGTGAAAAATGTAATTAATCGTGTTAAATGCGAATTGACAAAGTCAGAAGAAGAGCATTTGGCTTGTAAATTAATTGAGAAAAACTCGATAAATAACAAAGAAATAAAATTGTCTCGCTGACACGGTAAAGCAATGCAAATACAATTACGTTCGAAGACCAGAAGTAGCTCAAATAAAAAAGTTTAAATCACAACTGATGATATGTTAAAAATTAAATTAAATTTAGGCCTATCTGCTAATGATTGTAAAAATGTAGCATCATCATTACGTGTGACCCTGAATGATTGAAACTTTTTTGAATGCAATTTATTGGCTGAGTTGCGAGAAAGAGCTTACACATTACAAGATTATATTACCGTTTAGAGTGACGAATTTTCACATCATAAAAACAATAAATGTTCGATCAGTACTAAAACTTTTGTGATTTGAAACACCGTTGCTGATTTAATAAATTTTGTAAAATCACGTCGAGGTTTTGAAGATGTGATTTTGAAGATTGGATTGTATGGCGGTGGCGGGTTTTTCAAAATTTGCTTATCAATATTAGAAAATTCCGAACAATCGCTACGAGAAATTAATCAAAATTGACAAAGCTACAAGGATGAAATCGCGTGAAATAAATTCAAGGACTCTGGTGTCAAAAAAACTTTTATTTTGGCCATAGCAGAAGGCATTCAAGAAAACTTTAAAAACGTTTCTCTTCTGTGAAATCAACTCAATTTGAATTTACTAACTCAATTCACTATCCCAACCGACCTAAAAGTAGCAAACATATTATCGGGATGAATGAGTTGTGCAAACACGTTTCCCTGCTTGTATTGTGAGACATCTTGAAATCATTTAGGACAAAAAGGTAATGCCCGTACCATAGCTAACATCTCGCAGAATTTTCAAAATTTTAAACGAAATTCTTCTACCAAAAAGTTTGTCAAGAATTATAAAAATTGTGTTAATTATCCTGTTTTTCGAGATGCTGTTAATGAAAGTACGAAAATTATAAACATCATACCTCCTTCTGAGTTACACTTGCTACTTGGAATAGTAAATTTAATATTTGACACAATGATGAAAGAGTTTGCAACCGATGCTTCAGAATGGGCCAAATCCTGTGGGGTATCAAGACAAGTTACTTATGGGGGAACTCCAGCTTTTGTTGGCAATGGCTGTTTAAAGTTACTAAAAAACATTCACATTTTGCGAGCAAAATGTACATTGGGATGTTTGAAGTACGTGAATTGTTTATTGAAATTAAAATTGGTCGTGGATTCTTGTTTCTCTGAAGACTTGAAGCCAAATTTTGGAAGTTCTATACAAAGTTTTCGTAGTGCTTACTGAACTGCCGGATTGAGAATAATTCCTAAAACTCACATTCTCTTTGAACACGCTATGGAATTCTGCACCAATAAGCAAAAAGGATTGAGATATTACTCAGAACAAACTGTAGAATCTCTTCACGCAGATTTCAATAAAACATAGATTGAATATAAAGTTAAATGCGAAGCTAAAAAGTATCCTATGTTTCTATTCAACGCTGTATGTGAATATAATAGTTTACATGTTTAATGTAAATGTAAATCATCAAAGAGTTAAATTAATGATTATTCAACAACTGTAATACAAAAAACTGAGTCTTTGAATAAATTAATTCACTTTCGAGTTATTGAACACGATTTTTGTTTTTTTTTTGGGGGGTATTTTACTAGTTTTTTGTTACCATTTTTTGGCAAATTAACGTCAAATATATGTTTAACTGGAAATTTTTAATCGATTACATATACTGACATTCTATTTTAAGCGAAATTTAACGGTTAGAGCCATAACCTTATATTTTGACAAATTTTTTTTACAGTTTTTATTGAATTAAAAAAATACAGTTTAAGAAAATAGGCCCAATACGCGATTTTGATTCAAGTTAAAATCAATTCTGTAGGTGGTGTAGAGACGTTTTCTGAAAAAATTGGGAAGGGCATGTGTCAAAAGTATTTAAAATATTTCAAGCTTACCGTGGATTCATAAATCAATTTAGAGGAAACATCGCTACGGATTTAAAATTGTCAAACATTTTGGTTGACATAATGGGACACAGTTGTAAGTATCCATGCAACAAAAAACTAATATGCATATTTGTGGAGAATATCGAACCATTAAGAATGTAGAGGAAAATTACAAAAAATGGTGTGATGCAGAAGCATTTTTGGAACAAATTTTGAAATTTTTGTTTTTTTTATTGCATTTAAATTGTTGGTATAACAATTATTAGTCATATAAATATAACAAAGTCGATCGTCCCAGAGTCATGCAGTTTTGAAAAAAATTACTTTGAATTTTAATGGCCAGCAAAACCTAAAATTTTAAAAAAAAGTTTCCTCTTTCTTCTTTTACACAACACTAGATATACACCAAATTTCAGAAAAATCGACAGACTCATTACCAACATTGATGTTTTTAAGTAATGTTTAATAATTATTAAATAATTAATTAATTAATTAGAATTAATTAATTACCTAATTATAATTAATCCAATTTAGAAATAAATTAAAGCAAAAATTGCAAGCTGAATTCCTGTCGGAAAATTTCCAAAATTCGTATCCGTATTTTGCAAAAAAAAATAACTGTAAATATTATGAGCAGCATTCCATTCTAATTTCCGTGTAGAATGTTTTTAATTATTCTGTATCTGTTTTTGCAAATTAAATTCGCATGAATTACTATTAAATTTCGAACCAATACTGTTTCAAAATACCTCAAGAATTCATATCGGCATTTAAGACGATTTCTGTATTAATTCTAAACAAATTTCATAAGAATCATTTTTACCTGGACAAATAGAGTTAGTCAAGGTCCCTGCAGTCGCAAATAATAATTAAGTACATTTAACATATATTTCCTTAAAGAAAATTCCCCACAAATAGAATCTTTTATTTAATGAAAGCTTTGAATAAAAAAATTTTGTTTCAATAAGAACTTAGTGAATATTTTAATTTCAGATTACTTTTATTTTTTATAATTTAGGTAAATTATCAAGATGGAATTTTTACCGAATATTGGAGAGAGCATTTCAAACTTTTGGATCAGGAAAGGCATGTCTGTTGCGTATGGTTTGTGAAGCTGCTGAAACACCTTTCAAAGAAGGACACGGGCTTTTAGGAGAACTTGTACACGTTCTCTTTACGCCATCGACAACTTTCGAGGAATACGAAGTTTATTCGGATCGCGAATATCACGCAGCGGAACTCATAGGATATGCAACGAATGGAATGTGTAAATCACTCTATTCAGAGTGCACCGTCAGTCCTTTGGATTATTTTTCAAGCAAAAGATAAACTTCTCAAATTGAAACTAATTCAAGCCACAACTTTTTTCTTTCCCTCTCTTTCTCGTTCTCTCTCTTGCTCTTACGTCGAAAACTCGAAATTTAATTAAACAACGATAAAAGAGCACTTTCTCCATGCAAATTGGTTATTGACAAGCTGCAGAGAAAGTTTTAATTGGATTCACTGCTTCGCTGATTTCTTCATTATATTAAGCACACAATGATTATGCATAGTCCTCCCCCTTCTCACCCCATGTAGAAATTTCTGTTAAAGTCCCTGATAATAATAGGTTTTTTATTTGATGCGTAACAGTATTTCAACAATAAAATATACTGTGATCCTTTCTAGGTCCCAACATGGTCCAAATGGTCAGACTAATGTGGTAAGCAAAGGCAATCCAAAAGCTCTCAATAAAGTGTCAATGATTATATACATATAACCCCCTATTAAATAAAAGCATTTTGCCGCCGCCTAGTTGGGATTTTCTTAAGGGGTTGAGGGGACAACCCTAGTTGTAGCGCGTAAAAATTGATCATTTTTATGAATTTCTTTACGAAAAACGACCAAAATTTTTAAATAAAACAAATTATTCTGTAAAATTAAACAACTCAAACTAAAAATTCTCATAAAAAATATTTAAAAATACAGTTGTGATGCTAGATCTTGTCAAGGTCTTCATAAGAAATATGTTTTGCGGTAACCACGATTACAAGGAGCTGATTTATCAGAAACACAAAATTCAAACGAATTTAGTTAAAGTATAAGACAATTTAGTCTTTAATTAAAGGATTTTAAATAGTAAATTAAGCAACAAGGTACGTAAAGGCAGCCTTTTATTTACTGTGATTTTTGCGACACCAGTGGAGGTCGAGGGCACAAAAGTGTCGATTTCAGATAGCAGACGACAGAGAGTAAAAGTCATTCACTTGTTCGACTTGTATGAAAATGGCGGCCTTTTTCTTCCATGGGCAAAAATAACGCATAGGACCAGCTGTTTTTTTGCCAATGGGAAAAAAGGTCGCTATTTTCATTCAAGTGAACAAATGAATGGCTTTTAGTTCCTGTCGGCTGCTATCTAAAAGCGTCTATTTTGTACCTGAAGTATGAAAAATGTATTTTTGACAAAAAAATTTTGGCTTTAGAAATCGTGGTCATCGATTTGCAAAATGCTGTTTGAAGAAAAACCAAATAGTTATTCTCATACCTCAGGCACAAAATACCCAGTGGGCAAAAAACCATCATTGTTTTAAAAACATTCCAAAAACGTTTTTAGAACGTTTCATGTCTGCCAAATAATGTTCTAAAAACTTTCCATTGCTTTAAAAACGTTTTAGAAACATATAATGTTTTTGGGACCTTATTTAGCAGACATGAAACGTTCTAAAACGTTTTTGGAACGTTTTGATAACAATAATAGTTTTTTGCCTACTGGGTAGGCGCTTTTAGATAGCAGCCGACAGGAACTAAAAGCCATTCATTTGTTCACCTTCATTGAATAATAAATATTCAGTGACAAAAGTAAGTAATAAAAGTTTGTTATATAGAAATCAAAACAAATCTTAATTTACTAGAATATTTAAAAACATTAAAAAAAGTTTATAGAAAATTAAACTAAAACAAAACAATAATAAAAATAGTAAATATAAAAAATAACAATAATTAAAATAATACACGTATATAAATAAAATAGGATAAATAAAATTAATAATAAATATTTATTAATAAATTTAAAATAAAAATCAAGAAGTGGAAAAATAAATAAATATAAAATTAAAATAAAACAAAACAATGATAAAAATAGTAGGTACTAATTTCTTGTAATAAAAATTTGTTTGAAGGAAAACTCAATTTATTGCAGATCTGACAAGTATTATAATTCGCCAATTGAGCTGAATGATATTATTCGCGAAGGAGAAAAGTAGTAAGAATTTTTTTTTTGATTTAAAGAAAAATACAAATTTTTGGATTACATGAAACTTCTTGCAGTAAAAGCCGGATTTTTTAAAAATAGGGGAGAGTGGGCTAAATTGAACGAGGTTTTTTATAAAGTCCAAGCACTAATTAAATTTTACAAATTTTGATCAGGTTTTTGTATCAAAATAAAACTGAAGTACTCCTTTAGTTAATACACACGTTACAAATACAAATTATTATGATTAAATAATGAAATTAATTTTTTTCTAACTAGTTACACTTTTCTTATTTTGAAGGATGTGTGTCTACATTGAACCACCTCTAAAAAAACATTACAATTTACTTCGAAAATAATATTTCCACTTACACATTGTAAAAAATCTTATTTTACATTAAAAAAAATAGAAAATTGTTGTTAATATAGGAGATTAATATGTTTCGATGTCAGGTTAGGTAGCAAAAGTGACAGTTTAAGTTTTTTACGTTGACAATTGTAATGAAAGCATGTCTTCCAGTATTTTTCTTACTAGTTAGTAGAGCAGACAACTTTACCACTCTTAAAATTGAAAATATGCTGTAAATTCGGGTGGTTCAATGATGCCGCACTCACTGTATACACATGACATTCACAACAAAAATTTTTTATAATAAATTTATGTAATATTTAAAATTCTTTATCACATCGGAATATTGAAGTTGACACCCTAAGCGAAATAAATCACAAGTTTACTCATTTTTAAAACTTTCTATTTCAATAAAAAAACGTCATTATAATTCCACTAAATTTTTTGTATTGTACGTGAAAAACAGTTTTTTTAGTTTTTACAGCAAACATGGTACAATGTTTCAGAAAGATTACAGAGCAACATTAGTAGAAGTTTACATGTTAAGCAATCTTAACATGTAAACTGATTTTACTAGAAATTACCGGTCACAAATATAATTAATAAATTTAAACAAACTCAATAAGAGAGAAATAAATACATAAAAACTCTTTGTAGTGTCAATATAGTTATGGTTAATGCATAAAATAATTAAATAAAAAGAAAATAATCAGTTTTAAAACGATCTTCAGTTTGTCAGTGTTCGTAGACACAAAAAAACTCCCCTCTGTTGCCGCAGTAAATTTATTTTTTATTACCTAAATAATTATTATTATTAATAATTTTTAAAACATTGTTCTAATTAAAAACAGAGAAACAACATACACTAATAAAAAATTTCAAAAATACATATGGAATAGCTAATATATCGTGTGTATATATATGTAAGATAAGATGGTATGTGAGCAAATTATCACTTAGACCTAGAGATTACTTCCTTTGTAGCAATCTTATGCTAATAAATTTGTTAGTACCTCTGTTAAGTAGCATTTAAAATTAGTTTCTTGTGCGCAGCTTTAGTAACATTTCAACAGGGAAAAACTAGATTATAATTTCTCAACGTTTAAAAGTTAAAAATGTGTTCTACTAATAAAATTTACGTCGCAATACAAGTAGTGATTTTGTTATTTTTTCCTCATTTCGAGCATGGATCATCACACAATTTGAGAACAAAACGTTTCTTTGTTTATCCACCTCCTGGTTCTTTTACCCCAACTAAAGTACAGGTAAAAGTACATTGTGCACCGGTGCAAAAAGAAGCTGTTTCAACGAGTTTGGTAGTTGCTATTCGAGCGTCGCGATGAGCAGCAATCAAACTCGTCTGAAAAGCTATTTTCCGCATGAGGTATACACGGTGGTTGTATTATTTTGTATCCATGATGTCTGTATTCCTTAATAAAAATTAACAATTACTATTGGTATAAGCATTTTGTAAATAAATTTAACTGCGGGTAAGAATTCCTGAAGTGGGCCCCTAAATTTTTTTGATATGTGGATTTTTCTCATTCTTATATGTTTCAATAGCCTGTGATGGTATAATAAAAACCTGTAAATAGTTTTCTGGAATTCGAATATTTGCAAAAGTTATTAAAGGTCAAAGTTATTTGTAGCGTTTTAGTAAATAGCCAATTACTCGCGATCGGATGAACCGATTTTAATAAAAGTTAGAGGAGAGCTTAATAAGGAATTGTAATTTAAATAAATGATTAAAATTTTAATTTAAAAAATATAATTTGTTTAAATAAATTACACTACCGTACTCCGAAATAAAAAAGATACAAAAAAACTTAAATACGATTAGAAAGCTAATTGAATTTTTAATCCACCTTCGATTTATCATTAAAAGTGTGAAGCTGTGTTGAGACCGAATGACGAGAATTCGTCCCTGCTTTCTCTCTCATTCGCAGCCGCGTGAAGCAAGAATCGAGTCGTCACAGTTGAATTTCAATGCACCCATCGGTCGCAACACGGCTTCACACTTTTAATAATAAATTGAAGGCGGATTAACCTTTTTTAATTTTCGAAGGCTTATTTTAAAGCTGAAATTCTAACGAAGATTTCTGTGTTTTAAAAAAATTATCTAAATTTTTCTGGATTTTTAAAAAGTTGAAGTTAAGAGACCAAAATTAAAATATTTAATAATTTTTTATATCTCTTTATCACTCTACAACTCAAAAAATTGTTAACGAAATAACATCAAAGGCGGCTTATTTAACGCAAAATTTAATTAGCTTTTTAACGTAGGTATTTAAGTTAGTTAAGATACTCGTGGACAGTATTGTAACTTTTTAATTTTTGAGATTAAAAAAATGCCTTCTTTATTTAAAAAATTTTTTTTTAATAATTTAAATTTTTTTGAAACTGCAATCTCATAAATTTTAAACTATTTTTAAATTCACAAAGCAAAATGAATTTCTTAACGGTGTTGGAAGGTCTGTAAAACTAGGTAACGTAATCCTCCGATTATCGCCTTACAAAAACGGCACTTTGTGGTTTAAATGACTTAAAGTAGGTAAACAAACATTTTCTAACCAATTTTTCTCTAATCGCTTTTTTTTCTAAACGCTTTTTACAAAATAAGCCGTAGGCATATTTTGTAATAAGTATCTGTGTTTAAAAAAAATTAGTTTTTTAACGTAGAAATTTCAGAGACCTTCCAACGTCGTTAAACAAGATTCTGTAGATGTTCGACTAGAATTTGTATTCTAGTCGTCACTACTTCAGTAGTGGGGGGGATATGTCAAGGTATAAAAAGGACAGAATTTATCCAGAAATTATCAGTTTCTGCAATCATGGATTTCATCATGGACATCCAAGGCATCAAACAAACTAAATTAGCCGTCCAAAATGATTTTTTAACAGTTATAAGCATAAAAATGGACTCACACTGTCAGTAAATACAACTATTTTAAAAAATGTTTAGATACGCTTAGAATTTTTTTCTCTGGGGTTTTTGGGGTCGCTGATTACAAATATTATGTCAAAATAAAAAACCTGTGGTTAGATTCATAACGAACCATCCCAATAACCCTCAAATAACGAGTTTTAGGCAATTTAAATCGATTTTTAAAAAATAGTTCGACATACTGGATCCGACATTTTGAATTTCAAAAAAACTGCTAAAAAAGTGATTTTTGGAAATTTACCCCCACTTTTTTTAAAATCCTGACGTGATGGGAGGGTTTCCTTGCCAGATTCGGATCCAGCGCACTAAATACTGCAAGAAATGACTTTTTGATCTCAGACAACGGAAATTTATATTTTTTTGCAGGCTTGTCTTATTATAAACTATTAAATATTAATAGATATTTAAATTAAAAATTGTAATTTTATTTGTATTAAGAAACAATTAAATATATTCATAATATTATATTATATCTGTTCCGTCGGAACAAATCATTAAAAATTCGTAAATTATATTTATTATTTATCGTGCTGTTTCTTGAAGCAAATATAAACTAAGATTAAAATCGAAATTTTTCCCACAAATCCCGTAAAGAGTAATAAAATAGAAAGTGAAAATTTCTGTTTGCTAAAGCGGATTTGAATTGTAAAATGTTTGAAAATTCATAAAACATACAAAAATAAATATTACAATTGTTAAACTAAGCCGTCGAGTGCTATTGTGAAGCACGTTTCTAGATATAATCTTCGTACTTGCAAACAGATTTTTTATGACTTTCTTCCAAAACCCTAAACTGACCATCGGAGGTACTGTTTCAGGGAACCGACAACCCCCTCTTTCTCGCAAAAAGGGGACGATCGGTTAAGCGCTCATCGGCACTTTACGCAAGTACCTGGGTACATATGGCAGATCAAAACGAGAAACTGACCTAGACACATCGCTGTCAGTTTTCTCAAGAATAAAATCTGTAAATCCCCAAAATTAATTATTGTAAGCTTTCCATTTGAAATCTAATTCTTGTTGTTTAAATAAATTTAATTCATTGTTATTCAGTGTTTTATTTAAAAATTGAGCAATTCGTTTGTTTTAAACAAAATTTACAACATCACAAAACATTATGGTCCTTCGAGTCGCGGATATTTTACACGGCTAACGCGCGTACAACACAAGTGCGCCATAAAAAGTGTAAAATAGTGCTTTCTTTGACTGTGAATTATCTCTATTAAACAGAGACATTACCAAGTGACTGATTATTTTTGTGTGAAGTGTGACATATGCTAGCGATTCCAAAACTAGCAGGAACAAAAATTCGTGATCAAGGAATAAACAATCGTGTTAGTGATCCTAAAAGCATCAGTCCTTTCGAATCACTTATTCACCGTTTAAACATTAAACTACGCATCACCAACGAGGTCCAGGCACCAAGTAAAAGAAAGCACACCAGCAAAATTAGAAGAAAAGCTTACAAAATCCGCCCAATAACAGTATATACAAATATTGTTTTCAAATTACGCTGAGGATTTAAATTTAAAATAACTACGCAACATTCAACCTGATGAAAGGAGAAACCACCTTCGAGGAGTCCATTCCCAGTAAGAAATATATTTGAACACGTCAAATTGAGAACTGCTTCAATCTGCTGCTAAATAAATCGTCAACATCATTTCCAAGTCACTATCAACTACACCGCAAAGTAAGTTATGATATTTACCAACTTCCTTTCTTGTTTATTCTATGATTCCTTCGCCTTGATATTCTGCAACTATATTTGAATCTATTTTAAACTTCGAATATTACATCATTAAATCTATTTTAAACGTCGAATATTACATCATGAATTACCAAGAATTAAAACTTAAACGCGGGAATGTAAAAGGCAAAGTAACTAGATTTGAAAGTACATTAAAGAAAATTAATGAAGATACTGATTTAGCTTTGTTAGATTTAGAAGGACGGTTAGCCGATCATCTTAAGCAATTAGAATCATTTGATCTTATTCAAATTCAAATCGAAAATTTAGGTTCCACACAACCCACGACTTTAACATCTGATCGCGAAAGTTCAATAGGATCGGTTAATGAGTTACCTTTAAATGCAGGCAGAACTCTTGCTGAATCGTTCCAACACTTCGCTTTACCAAAACTTCCAGCTCCCACGTTTCAAGGTACCTTTGAAACTTGGCTTGCATTTTACGATGCCTTTAAAGCAATGTGCCATGATAACACTAGCATACCCATCATTAACAAATTTATGTATCTTAGAGCATGTGTGACAGGAGAAGCGGCAGACGTCATAGCTTCTCTCGAAACTACTGTAGAGAATTACTCTGTAGCGTGGGAGTTGCTAAAAAACAGATATGATAATCGAAAATTAATTGTCGAGAGTCATATTAAAGCACTAGTCGAAGTTCCTAACTATTCAAAAGAATATTCTATTCGATCAATGTTAGATAATATTCAAAAACGGATTAGAGCCCTCGAGGCACTCGAACAACCGGTAAACCAATGGGATAGTTTATTAATTTTTTTGATAAAGGAAAAATTCAATAAGTATTTAAGGGAACGGTGGGAAGAATATACAGGTACGAATCAAACGCCAACTATGAAACAGATGATTAGTTTTTTAGAGCGTTGTTCAATTCTCGAAGCTTCTCAAGCGTCTCACAAACAATCGCAAATTCAAAAGAACGGATCTAAGCATAACACATCATCGTTTAAAAATTCTAAAACAAGTCAATCATGTATGACTACGACAGTGACAAAAGTTGAAGATTCTCAACTTAAATGTCCTCTTTGTCTACAGAATCACAGATTTTATTCCGGTGAAAAATTCTTATCCATGTCGGTGCAAGGTAGATATGAAATAGCAAAAAAGGAATCGGTTTGCCTTAATTGTTTTTATTATAACCATCGCACTGTTGACTGCAAACGAACCCCATGTAATAAATGTAAAAAGCGACATAATGTACTTTTACATTTTGAGAAAAAATCTCAGTCACAAGCAAGCGAACCCCTCGAAATTTCAACGTCGCTTACTCAGACAACAACTAGTGATAACATTAATACAAATTTTAATTCAAAATCTGCTGTAGAATGTCATAATATACAATTACCCTCCCAAGTAATTCTCGGAACAGCGGTAGTAGAAATTGAAGATAGCGAAGGCCGTTATCATCTATGTCGCGCCCTTTTAGATTCTTGTTCGCAATGTAATTCGATTACAGATAAATTCGCAACTTTCCTCGGTCTTAATAAACAAGAAATTCAAATCGAGTTAAAAGGAGTGAACAATTTAAAGGCTGACATAAAATATGTCACTTCCTCAACTATCAAATCTCGTGCAAACGATAAGCATTGGAAAATGTCATTTCTCATTTTTAATGAAATATCAACTCAAGTTCCATCCATGCCTTTGGATCCAACTGCTTTCCAAATTCCGCCCAACGTTTTTCTAGCTGACCCTAATTTTCATAGACCGTCAGAGATCGATATCTTGATAGGTGCCGAATTTTATTACGATCTTCTGCGCACTGGTCAAATTCGTTTACTTGGTCACGCTGCAATCGCACAAGAAACCGATCTTGGTTGGATAGTGGCAGGCGGTTATAAACAACCTAAGCCATCCTTTTCAAAACAATCTCAAATTTGCAATCTTATTAAATATCGAAACCTTCCTATACTATGGGAACTTGAACCAGATATTCCAAAAAGTATCCGCTCTAAAGAAGAGCAAGAATGTGAAAAACATTACGTAAAAAATACCACCCGTAATCAAGATAATAGTTACACGGTTAAACTACCATTTAACGATAAAGTTGATCTCCTTGGTGACTCACGTAACACTGCATTTCAAAGATTTTATGCATTAGAAAGAAAATTTGCAAAAAATCCCGAGTTTAAGGCTAAATATGTAGAAAATATCGAGAGTTATTTAAGCGAAGGGCACATGTCTGAAGTTCCTGTTGACAAACTTTCAAAGAAAGGAAGCTTTCTTCCTCACCACGCGGTCATAAAAGACTCAAGCTCAACCACAAAGGTACGAGCAATTTGTGACGCGTCGGTTGAAACTACAACAGGAAATTCACTGAATGATGCACTAATGGTAGGTCCCACTATCCAAGAAGATATGATTTCTATTGTCATTAGATTCAGAACATTTTTGTATGTTTTGACAGCTGATATACAACAAATGTACCGTCAAATTCATGTATCAGAAGATGATAGTCTTTATCAAAAAATTTTATGGCGTAGCGACACCTCTGAGCCCATTAAAATATATGCAATCAAGCGCGTAACCTTTGGCACTGCATGTGCTCCGTTCCTTGCAATACGAACATTACACAAGCTCGCAGACGATGAATGCGAAAATTACCCCCTCGCGGCTAAGGTCCTAAAGAGAGATTTTTACGTCGATGATGTAGCTACGGGAGCTGATACACGTGAAAAGGCCGTAACCCTTCGAAATAAATTGATTTCTCTCTTAAGAAAGGGAGGATTTAATTTACGAAAATGGGCCTCAAACGATCTGACATTACCAAACGACATTCCAATAAACGAGGTTGACACACATATTTCATTAGATCCTTCTGATTGCGAAAAATTAAAAACACTCGGTCTACGGTGGAATGCAAACTCAGATGCTCTTTTTTATACCGTCAATTTATCGAAATCGGTCGGCCCAATGACGAAAAGACTTATTCTATCAGAAATTGCGAAACTTTTTGACCCTCTAGGTTTACTAAGTCCTGTAATAATTATCGCAAAAATTCTCATTCAAGAACTTTGGAAAACAAAAATCACTTGGGACGAACCGGTCCCAACAGAACTAGGAAACGCTTGGGTCGAACACAAAAATAATCTTCCGCTATTAAATAAAATTAAATTTAAAAGATGCATCGTGGTCCCAAACGCTGTAGAAGTTCAACTGCACGGATTTTCAGATGCGAGCGAAAAGGCCTACGGAGCCTGTCTTTATCTTAGATCTCTTGATAAAGATGGAAAATTTCATTGCGCTCTTATAACAGCAAAATCTCGCGTTGCCCCGTTAAAATTAACCACGTTGCTGCGGCTTGAATTGTGCGCTGCAGTTTTATTAGCACAAATTTATACAGCCACAATTAAAGCTCTGCAATTGCAGAATTTAAAAACATATCTTTGGTCTGATTCAACTATTGTTCTTGGTTGGATAAAATCGTCACCGCATTTGTTAAAAACATTTGTCGGAAATCGAATAGCCGAAATTCAAGAAAAAACTAACTTATGCGAATGGCGACATGTGCCAACTAAGGACAATCCAGCTGATTTGATTTCTCGCGGTCAGGGTCCCCAAGAATTTATTAATAATGAATTCTGGACTCAAGGTCCAGAATGGCTGGTTAAACATGAAAACACGTGGCCACAGTTAACACATAAAAAATGCGAACTTCCCGAAACACGTGAACAAATTTCACTCGTGACACTAAAACTGACATTGTCTGATAAAAATATTTTAGACAAATTCGAACGTTTTTCTGATCTTCAACATGTAATTGGCTATTGTTTGAGATTCATTAACAATCTTAAATCTACCGATGCCAATACTCGAAAGTTTGGCCCACTCTCTCGAGATGAAATTAGAGTTGCTACACAAATTATAATTAAGTTAACACAAGCCGAGACATTTCCGCATGAAGTCAAGGCTCTGACAGAAAATAAAGATGTGAATCCAAAGAGTTCTCTGTATCGATTAAATCCGTTCTTAGATGAGGGAATTATCAAAGTAGGAGGTAGGCTTGCACTTTCTAATTTGTCAAATGCACAAAAACATCCTACTGTACTTCCGAAATCACATAACGTCACAACAATGATCATTTGAAGTGAACACAAAAGGTTATTTCACGCCGGTCCTCAAGCGACTCTCAACGAGGTTAGACAACAGTATTGGCCCATTGACGGTCGTAATACAACTCGACACATTATTCGAAAATGTGTAATTTGTTTTAAAGCAAAGCCTCGTGAAACAAACTATTTAATGGGAAATCTGCCTGAAAATCGAGTTTCTTTTACTAAACCATTTGAAAATGTAGGCGTGGATTATTGTGGACCGTTCTTCGTTAAAGAACATCGCCATCGAAATCGAACAAAGGTAAAGACTTATGTTTCAATATTTGTATGCTTAGCTACTAAAGCCGTCCATCTAGAACTAGCGAGCGATTTAACGTCAGACGCGTTTATAGCTTGTATGTCTCGTTTCTTTGCTCGTCGAGGTTTAGCTTCTTCTATGATGTCAGATAATGCAAAAAATTTCATAGGGACAAACAACGAAATGCGTGAATTGTATAAACAAGTAAAAACTTTCGAGACCAGTAAAGAAATTCAGGATTTTTTATTAACAAAAAAGGTTACTTGGCATTTTATTCCACCTAGAGCTCCTCACTTCGGAGGGCTTTGGGAGGCAGCTGTGAAATCATTTAAATTTCACTTCACAAGAATAGCAGGTAATTCATTATTGACTTATAAACAATTACATACTTATGTAACAGAAATCGAGGCGATCCTCAATTCACGTCCTCTTACTCCTCTTTCCAATGATCCAAATGATTTATTGCCGTTGACTCCCGGTCATTTCCTAGTTGGTAAATCCATGACGAGCTTCCCTACAGGAGATCTCCGGAACATACCTGCCAATCGATTGAATTGTTGGCAACATGCACAACAAATGCGAAGACACTTCTGGGATCGGTGGCATAAAGAGTATATCAACGAGCTGACATCGAGAAGCAAGTGTCAATCACAAGTCGATCAAAGTAAAATTAAGATCGGTACACTAGTGATTGTCAAGGAAGACAATCTACCCCCCATGATGTGGAAATTAGGTCGCATTATTGCTACCCATCCGGGACAAGATGGAATCGTGCGAGCGATAACCCTGCGAAGTGCAACTGGCACTTACAAACGATCTCTAAAACACGTTTGTCCTTTACCAATCGACGATTAAATTTTCTATATTTGCAAAAAAAAATCTTGTATTTAAACATTAAATCATAGATTATCCATACAATATAAAATAATAACATTTGAGAAAAATTATGACACAATTTAAAATGTATTGTGTTATCAAAGTTAATTCGTCGATATTAGTTTAAGTTAATTTAATATATCATGTCAATTATAAAATACACATATTAATCAAAAAATCATAAATGTAAATGCTAACGTTATAAAATTATTGAATACAAGAAAATACTAAAACATTGAACTTGATAGTTCAAGGAGGCCGGCATGTTCCGTCGGAACAAATCATTAAAAATTCGTAAATTATATTTATTATTTATCGTGCTGTTTCTTGAAGCAAATATAAACTAAGATTAAAATCGAAATTTTTCCCACAAATCCCGTAAAGAGTAATAAAATAGAAAGTGAAAATTTATGTTTGCTAAAGCGGATTTGAATTGTAAAATGTTTGAAAATTCATAAAACATACAAAAATAAATATTACAATTGTTAAACTAAGCCGTCGAGTGCTATTGTGAAGCACGTTTCTAGATATAATCTTCGTACTTGCAAACAGATTTTTTATGACTTTCTTCCAAAACCCTAAACTGACCATCGGAGGTACTGTTTCAGGGAACCGACAACCCCCTCTTTCTTGCAAAAAGAGGACGATCGGTTAAGCGCTCATCGGCACTTTACGCAAGTACCTGGGTACATCCGGCAGATCAAAACGAGAAACTGACCTAGACACATCGCTGTCAGTTTTCTCAAGAATAAAATTTGTAAATCCCCAAAATTAATTATTGTAAGCTTTCCATTTGAAATCTAATTCTTGTTGTTTTAATAAATTTAATTCATTGTTATTCAGTGTTTTATTTAAAAATTGAGCAATTCGTTTGTTTTAACAAAATTTACAACATCACAAAACAATATCGACTTTAATTATTTTTGTTAAAATGAAATTGTTTTTTAATTTTTTCAATTTTCATAATTTGCTTTTTCTATTAAAAAAATTTTTTTCTCAATTATTACTGTTAATAACTATAATATTTTCAAAAGTATTTCAATTTTGAATATTTACTGCACATAAGAGATTTACTGTCTACGTTTGATGCAGTCTGTAGCTACTCATATGATTTAGTTATGGTATAATTTTAATATCATTTAATTGTTTTATTCAAAATTTTCTCTAAAAATAATATTTTTTATTACTTTCGTTTCTCGTTGATCTCTCAAATATATTTTGAGCGAATTCCAAAAATGTATACGTGATAATGTAACATACAGTTGACCATGATTAAAAACATCTCGTCTTAGATCTATTCCTATCTTGTCAATAGTTGGGCCCTGTGATTTATAGATAGTCATCGCAGAAGCTATCTTAACCCGTCAGCAGTCGCGCCTTCTTTAGTGTCTCACTTGCACTCTAAGAGCGCTCTATAGGTCGAGTAGTGTTGCGTAAGACTTTTTCTCACGGCGCGACCGCTGACGGGTTAATTCGAAATTTTCTTCGTCCGAACTCAAATGGGTATTTATCATCACTGAATAAAGTTATTTTATTATAATAAACATTATTTGACTGCATTTACCTCCTGTTAAAATTTTACATTTTAATTGTGACGCTGTAAAATTTAATTTAATTTTACAAGTCACAATTTTTTAATTTTTAATAAATTAATTATTAATCTTGATAATTTTAAATATTAAATTGAGAAACGTTTTATTTAATATTTTAATTGGTTAAATTTTGAGGTTGTAACGGAAATTCCAAGATTGAGTTTTGTATGATATTTAATTTTAAGTAAACTAATTTTGTATTTTTGTAAAAAATTCCGTTTCCGATTCCTGTTTCCTGAGTCATCGTGGGATATTATTGGCTGTATTGATGGATAAATTTGACGCAATTTGTTTAATTAATGGACAATATTATTTTACAAGATTCTGGATATAATTCAAATTTTACCGCCTTATGTCACCTGTATTCCCTGTCAACCAATCACAACGCATGAACCATTTTTGAATTTCTTCTGATCCATGGCCCAAGGATATTTCGATTTTATATTATTTTTGGATTAATTTACGTTTATTTATGGATTTATTGTATTATTGAGAAAATTATTGAGTCCTTGGTAGAATTTATTGAGCCTTCCGTCTCCCATACGCGAAGCTCCTATGCTGGTGGCCCATTCGAATCGTCATACACACCTGATGCTAAGAAATACATACAAATATTTGGAATTATTCCCGTTGTGTTTTTCGTATTGTGATTTCTACATCAAAATCGTATTAGAAAAAAATGGAGGAGAGTCTAATAAATTATTTATAATCATTCAACATCTGGATTAAAACAAATTGAAGTTTGTGAGAAGAATTCAAATTTGTGGCCCTTCTTTCAATTGTTACGTTCCTGAATGTTTTCGGCGTTGAAAAAGCAGACGACAAATGAAGATCGTTTCCATAGAAACACGAAATACACGAAGCTGAAAATTTTGCCGTTCGAGTCATTCGTTTGTCGACAGCCTCAAGGAAAAGTCTATTAAAAATTAAATTTAATTATATAATTGATTTAATCAGTAATTAATTGTGTGCCCTTTTTCGTGTGTGCTATTGGTTTTCTTGTTTTCGGTAAGCTGATTTATTTTTTAAGAATTTAGTGAGAATTTTCTTTGTGTTTAAATTGATTAATTTTATTGATGTGATTCATTTTACTGTCCATCTTTGATTTTTTTTTGTAATTGATTTCCTTCACTGAATTATTTTCTATTTATTTCTTTGAATATTTTTGATTTTTACTATGTTTTAATTATTGATTTTGTGATTTTCTCTACATTGAAATATTTTCTCCTCTATTATGTTTTGACCATTCCCTAAATTGATTATTTTTTTTACAATTGTGTGATATTTTCTCAATTATGTGATATATTTCCCTTTTTATGTTTTGACCATTTCCTAAATTGATAATTTATCAATTCCTGAATATTTCTTTTTTATATATTTTTCCAAATATTGTTTCGGCCCGATTTATATTGATTTTATTGATTTTGTGAAATTTAATTATATTTTTGATTAAATCTTCGATGATTTTGTGAATGGAATCTTGGAATTTTCGTGACAAATGAATACTTAAATTATTATCATTTTTTTATTTGATTTAGTGTATTAAAATTTTGTAATTTAAAAATGTTTGATTAAAATTGTGATTATTTTGTAAATTTTGTGATTTAATTAATTTTTGATTTTTAACAATTGATTTTTTTTAGTCTTTATCGCTAACGACCTCCCCTCTCTACCGTTTAATTTCTTAAGTAGCCGCGTAATTTTGAAGTCGTTGCTTATTATCAATTTCCTTTTGTAATTTGATTCTGTCTGGCGCCCAACAATAATTTTAATTTAATTTATAAAATTTTGAATTTCTTTATTTCTTTTTGCAACGCCAGTGTAACCTAAAATTTGTTTATTGTTATTAGTTTATTTAATTGATTAACATTTAACCTGGTGGTCTCGTGTGTTAGTAATTAAATATTTATTCGATTTTTAAGGTTATATTTTTGTGTCATATAACCGGATTAAGTTTTGTTTTTAATCATTTCAATAAATAATTTAGAGGGTTACATTTTTGGCGCCCAACGTGGGGCAGCGCTATTTAAAATAAAGACTAAGAACAAGAATCATATAATTAATTTTCATTTATTTGAAAAACAATTCTGATTAATTTAATAAATAATTTTTATTTATTTAAAAAACAATTCTGATTAATTTAATAAATAATTTTCATTTATTTGAAAAACAATTCTGATTAATTTAATAAATAATTTTCATTAATTTGAAAAATAATTTTGATTGATTTGTAAAACATTTAATAATTTGCATTCTTTTGTCGAATTCCGTTTAAATAAACAAAACATTGATTGAATTTAAAATGAATCCTCAACCTTTTAATTTGGACCAATGGGTCAATCATTTAAGTAAGCAAGAATTAACTATTGAATTAATGAAACGCGGTTTGATTGCTGTCGGTAACATAGCAGCAAGACGAAATAGACTAATTACCAATTATGAAATGCCTATTCTCCCTGATTATGACATAGAATTAAACAATGGATTAAATCAAGAACAAGACAATGATCAACTTAATGATCAACATAACCATCATCAAGAATTAAATGATCCTAACCCTAATCTTGAACAAAGACATGATCTAAATGATCAACGTAAAGATGATTTAATTACTTTAGACGGTATAAGTAGTAGATTTTCTACTCCAATGCGTGATCGAAATAGAGAATCTTTCACACCTAACCCTATGTTAGATTCTAATAATGGTCCTCCCTATAATAATGCTGAGAATCATAACCTCTACTTTCAAAATGACTCTAGAAGTCGTGATCCTGACAGGTATTTTAGGAATGATGATCATTATCGAACCAATAATGATTATTTTAGATCAGATCCAAAAACTGATATGCGATCTACATGAAATAATGTAGATTCTCAAGATTTCGTGCAATGTTCCGAATTTCCTCATGATTTCGGTCATAGATTTGAGAGAAATGATGATAGGAATAATGTTTTTGATTCTCGAGTCGAAAATAATAGACAAAATTCCTTTTACCAAAATAATGAACCTTCCCATAATAATTTTGAAAATCATAACCCTTATTTTCGAAATGATGATAACTCTAGATTAGATCTTCGAACAAATATACGATCTACTAGAAATAATGTAGATTCTCATGATTTATTAAATCGTTTAGATACTATTCGTGATCTAAATTCTAGATTTTATGGAAACGATACTTTTGATTATCGAATTGAAAATAATAGACAGAATTCTTTCTATCAAAATAATGACCCAAGATCCTTTTATGATCGTCAAAATAATTATTCTAGACCTTGTTATGATCATCGGAATAATATTCGAGATAGATTTCCTGATGGACAAAATAGATCTCGTTTTGATAATTTTTATAATGATCGTCAGAATCCCGATTTTAGACATTCTTATGAACAAAGAAATTATGGTCGTGATCAATCTCATCATTATTATTCTTCTAAAGAAAATAATGTATCTCAATTTGATCATAATAATTATGGAAATCCTAATTATGATTATCGTCAAGTTCGTTTTGATGATTCTTCTTATAAATATTATGAGAGTAAAAGTCCAGCTACAATAGCCTTAGAAACAATAAGAAAATGGAATCTTAAATTTAATGGTTCTAAATCTGAAGATCCTGAAGCTTTCTTAATGAAAATTAGAGAAGGTCGTTCTATTGTGCATGTTTCTGATCAAACATTATTACAGGTTTTGCCCTTTTTTCTTTCTGTTGTTGCTTTAAATTGGTTCAGAGGTTCACGTTATTTATGGAGAAATTTTAAAGAATTCTCTTATTCATTTAGATCAAGATTCGCTGATCCTGACTTCCAATTTAAACTTAGATAAGAAGTCTACAGACGCACTCAAGGAGAAAGAGAATCTGTTTCTGATTTCATTACCTGTATGTTGTCCTTGTTTGATAGAATTGTCCCTAGATTATCTAATAATGAAGAATTAAGCTTCGTTCATCGAAATTTATTACCTAGATTCCAAAAGATTATTCCTCGACAAAGTATTGTTAGTATCTCGCAGTTAGAAAATGTCGCTAAGTCCGTAGAAAAAAGTCATCTTTTAAGTAGAACATTTAGACCACCTCCTACTCCTGAAAAATCATTACTTCCTGATTTAACTTATAAAGAGCTTTCCAGATCCCGTAATCATCAACATAAAGATTCTTTAAATGTAATTAAAGAAAATGATTTTGATATCGACTCTCTTTTAGATTCTCTTTTGGTTATGAAAGACTCTAAAACCCCTATTAGAAATAATCAAACTCAAGCTTCCAAAACTAATCTTGACCCTCCCCGAATAATTTCTGACAATTTAAGAAATCAAACTTCTAATAATAATTCGAAGAAATTGTCCTAAATGTGCGGGAAACTAAAAGCAGAGTCATTGCCCGGGGCTCAATCGTCTCTTAATGTCAATAAAATGGCCTCTAAAATTACAAATAAAAACAAAAAGGTTAAACCTCCACAAATAATTGAGATAGAATGTTTGAATTTACCCACTGATTTGTCTGAAATTAATGGATTATATATTCCAAAAGATCAAGATTTATCTATTTATTGTGACTCTAAAAAATATTTTATTGATCAAAAAGAAATTGAGAAATTAGAAAATAATATCCATTTTATTATTAAAAATCAAACTGAAAATTCGAATCTTGACATTAATAAAGAATCAGTATTAATGAATTGCAAGAATTTGATCCATGGAAGGTAAAAATAACATAAAAAATAAATTATGTCATAGTTTTTGTTTATTTAAAAACAGCAACGTTTCGATGACGTGGGTTTGTCATCCTCTTCAGGCTAATTTAAACAATACACCAATTTAAAAATAATATAAAATAAAAGTTAACACACACTATAATTTTTATAAACAATTTTTAAAAAAAAATTACCTGGTAAAAATTAAAATGAGTTAAAAAAGTTACATAGTAACTAGTCAAACAGTATACATTTCACGACGAGCGAATTATCAAAACTAAACGAAAATACAAATTAAAGTTCTTAAGGCATTGCCGTTGAAGTCAATGAACTCAAGTGTAAACAATACAGTGTATATCAAAAGCTAGGTCACGATTTCAATTTTCTTAGTATAGGAAAATAAGATTTATTTAAATATAAAATGTCATTTTTCTTGTTGATTGTGTGTTTGTTACTTTTTATGTGTAACATTTCTGAAAAACAACGTTTTTTGTAATTAGATTCACGGTCAAGAATAACAGTATTGTCCCAATCGAATTCATGACCCGGCCTTGACTGATGTGCACTTACAACGGATGTATTGGAATTATTACTTCTCTTATGTTCGTCAATGCGGGTTTTTAACATACGTTTCGTTTCACCTACATAACATACTGAACAATTTTTACAATTAAATTTATAGACAACATTTGTTTCAGACCACTTTTCGGTTTTGTCTTTTCCTAATTTTACAATTGATTTTAAATTTTTGTTGACAATTGGAATAGTTTTTATGTTATAAGGTTTCAAAATATTAGACAAACCAGCAAAATCAGAGTAGTTGAAAGGAATGCATATTTTTGGAATAAGTTTATATAAATGAGAATAAGGATTAACGGAATTTTTATTATTATTATTACGAAATTTGATACTATTTAATCTAATTTTAACATGTTTTTTAATGAAATCAAGAGGATAATCATTATTGAGGAGAATTTGTTTTAACTTTGCTAAGTTGGTATTATGAAACGACGAATGAGAGAGTAAAATTGCTCTATCCACTAAATTGTAAACAATATTCACCTTCTGCTGCACTGGATGACTTGAATAGTAATTAATTAACCTACCAGAAGAAATTGGTTTTTTGGTACCAATTACAAATAATTTTTTGATTATTGTTAATTTTTAATGTAACATCTAAAAAGTTAATTTTTTCATTATCTTGAGTTTCAAAAGTAAATTGGATGTTATTATTATAAGAATTAAAAGTGTCAATAATTAAGTTTAAATTGTCTTTATGGATGCATAAAATAGTGTCATCCACATACCTATAGTAAAATAGCGGGATGCAATTATGTTTATTTTTTAAATTATGGAGGCAATCACTCTCCAAGTCATCCATTACAATGTCAGCGAAAAGCGAAGAGATCGGAGAACCCATAGGAGTGCCATCGAGTTGTTGGTAATATTCGTTGTTAAAAACAAAATATGTATTTTCAAAAAGGAAAGTGGTACAATTTAAAATATCATTAAAAGGTATTTTACAATTATTAATCGAAGACACTCTACGCTCAAGACTTTCTATAACTAATTTTAATGGTATTTTTGTAAAAAGAGAAGTAGCATCAAGTGAGATTAAAATATGGTCGTTGGGAACGACAACATTATCTATCTTTTTTATGAGGTCAAAACTGTTATCGATGTGAGACTTCGGTACAGGAATATTCTCTTTCAAATTATTCAACAAAACTTTTGCCAAAAAGTGTGTAGGACTATTGATCAGAGAAGTTATAGGACGAAATGGGACGTCTTGTTTATGAATTTTAGGGAGTCCATAGAATTTTGGCAAAGTTGTGTCTGTCAATGTCAGTTGGTTATTATGGTATTTGTAATTCAAAAAATCGTTGTCATTTAAATTTTGGAGTATTTTTTTGGTCATAGTTTGAAGTTTGCTTAGAGGATTACAAGAGAGACGTTTATATGTAGAAGTATCAGAAAGCATGTCAGACATTTTTTTATAATAAGTCGATTTATGAAGGCAAACAGTGGTATTTCCTTTGTCAGAATTAGTAATCATTATATCTGGATTTTGTTTAAGGAAATTATTTGCAGATTTTATTTTTTTAGCAAAAATTCTATCTTCTTTAAGAATGTGTGAAGATTTGTTTAAATTTGAGGAAAGATTTTGTGTTACTTTTTGACGAATACTATTTTTGATATCGTTATCAATATCCAAAATATTAATTGTCGTTTCTATGTTCTTTAAAATATTTACAATTTCATATTTTGAACAAGTTTTTGATGAACTATAATTGGGACCCAAAGAAGCAACGTCGATTACGTCTTTGGGTAAGTCTACATTTGTAAGATTAACAAACCATTTATTTTTATCTGACCGTTCGTAGTTCTTTTTATTATTTTTTAACATCAACCAATTAAATTTTTTGAAATATTTTTCTTTAAGTTTTTGACGAATTGAAGAAAATTTCTTTTGAGATGAATTAAAGAAATTATTGACAACATTGCTGCACAAATTTGTTCTTTCAATAAGAGTCTTGATTTTTTGTTGTTTTTTGTTTAGAGCAGCGATGAATGCATGAATGTCATCGATTTCAATATTTAGTAATTTAATTAAAAACTGATTTTTTAATTTCGTGAAATCTTTGTGTTGATTTTGGTTATAAAAAGTAAGGTGGTTAAAACACATACCGGTATTAAAAATATGTTGAGGAACAATATCGTGACTCCTACAACTTAACAAAAATTGTCGTCTGGACATTGAAGTTGCTAGTTGATGGTGAGTTGATGTCCAGTCTATAAGTAACTTATGAGTGGTAGTGCCATGATTTCGAAGAATAAATTTAAAAAAGGTTGGTGTAGTTATTTGTAGAGAGTCCATTGTTGATCAGGTACTCGTAGTTATATATTAATAGTGTAGATTTCCTTCCGAAAGTTTTTAATGAATTGCAAGAATTTGATCCATGGAAGGTAAAAATAACATAAAAAATAAATTATGTCATAGTTTTTGTTTATTTAAAAACAGCAACGTTTCGATGACGTGGGTTTGTCATCCTCTTCAGGCTAATTTAAACAATACACCAATTTAAAAATAATATAAAATAAAAGTTAACACACACTATAATTTTTATAAACAATTTTTAAAAAAAAATTACCTGGTAAAAATTAAAATGAGTTAAAAAAGTTACATAGTAACTAGTCAAACAGTATACATTTCACGACGAGCGAATTATCAAAACTAAACGAAAATACAAATTAAAGTTCTTAAGGCATTGCCGTTGAAGTCAATGAACTCAAGTGTAAACAATACAGTGTATATCAAAAGCTAGGTCACGATTTCAATTTTCTTAGTATAGGAAAATAAGATTTATTTAAATATAAAATGTCATTTTTCTTGTTGATTGTGTGTTTGTTACTTTTTATGTGTAACATTTCTGAAAAACAACGTTTTTTGTAATTAGATTCACGGTCAAGAATAACAGTATTGTCCCAATCGAATTCATGACCCGGCCTTGACTGATGTGCACTTACAACGGATGTATTGGAATTATTACTTCTCTTATGTTCGTCAATGCGGGTTTTTAACATACGTTTCGTTTCACCTACATAACATACTGAACAATTTTTACAATTAAATTTATAGACAACATTTGTTTCAGACCACTTTTCGGTTTTGTCTTTTCCTAATTTTACAATTGATTTTAAATTTTTGTTGACAATTGGAATAGTTTTTATGTTATAAGGTTTCAAAATATTAGACAAACCAGCAAAATCAGAGTAGTTGAAAGGAATGCATATTTTTGGAATAAGTTTATATAAATGAGAATAAGGATTAACGGAATTTTTATTATTATTATTACGAAATTTGATACTATTTAATCTAATTTTAACATGTTTTTTAATGAAATCAAGAGGATAATCATTATTGAGGAGAATTTGTTTTAACTTTGCTAAGTTGGTATTATGAAACGACGAATGAGAGAGTAAAATTGCTCTATCCACTAAATTGTAAACAATATTCACCTTCTGCTGCACTGGATGACTTGAATAGTAATTAATTAACCTACCAGAAGAAATTGGTTTTTGGTACCAATTACAAATAATTTTTTGATTATTGTTAATTTTTAATGTAACATCTAAAAAGTTAATTTTTTCATTATCTTGAGTTTCAAAAGTAAATTGGATGTTATTATTATAAGAATTAAAAGTGTCAATAATTAAGTTTAAATTGTCTTTATGGATGCATAAAATAGTGTCATCCACATACCTATAGTAAAATAGCGGGATGCAATTATGTTTATTTTTTAAATTATGGAGGCAATCACTCTCCAAGTCATCCATTACAATGTCAGCGAAAAGCGAAGAGATCGGAGAACCCATAGGAGTGCCATCGAGTTGTTGGTAATATTCGTTGTTAAAAACAAAATATGTATTTTCAAAAAGGAAAGTGGTACAATTTAAAATATCATTAAAAGGTATTTTACAATTATTAATCGAAGACACTCTACGCTCAAGACTTTCTATAACTAATTTTAATGGTATTTTTGTAAAAAGAGAAGTAGCATCAAGTGAGATTAAAATATGGTCGTTGGGAACGACAACATTATCTATCTTTTTTATGAGGTCAAAACTGTTATCGATGTGAGACTTCGGTACAGGAATATTCTCTTTCAAATTATTCAACAAAACTTTTGCCAAAAAGTGTGTAGGACTATTGATCAGAGAAGTTATAGGACGAAATGGGACGTCTTGTTTATGAATTTTAGGGAGTCCATAGAATTTTGGCAAAGTTGTGTCTGTCAATGTCAGTTGGTTATTATGGTATTTGTAATTCAAAAAATCGTTGTCATTTAAATTTTGGAGTATTTTTTTGGTCATAGTTTGAAGTTTGCTTAGAGGATTACAAGAGAGACGTTTATATGTAGAAGTATCAGAAAGCATGTCAGACATTTTTTTATAATAAGTCGATTTATGAAGGCAAACAGTGGTATTTCCTTTGTCAGAATTAGTAATCATTATATCTGGATTTTGTTTAAGGAAATTATTTGCAGATTTTATTTTTTTAGCAAAAATTCTATCTTCTTTAAGAATGTGTGAAGATTTGTTTAAATTTGAGGAAAGATTTTGTGTTACTTTTTGACGAATACTATTTTTGATATCGTTATCAATATCCAAAATATTAATTGTCGTTTCTATGTTCTTTAAAATATTTACAATTTCATATTTTGAACAAGTTTTTGATGAACTATAATTGGGACCCAAAGAAGCAACGTCGATTACGTCTTTGGGTAAGTCTACATTTGTAAGATTAACAAACCATTTATTTTTATCTGACCGTTCGTAGTTCTTTTTATTATTTTTTAACATCAACCAATTAAATTTTTTGAAATATTTTTCTTTAAGTTTTTGACGAATTGAAGAAAATTTCTTTTGAGATGAATTAAAGAAATTATTGACAACATTGCTGCACAAATTTGTTCTTTCAATAAGAGTCTTGATTTTTTGTTGTTTTTTGTTTAGAGCAGCGATGAATGCATGAATGTCATCGATTTCAATATTTAGTAATTTAATTAAAAACTGATTTTTTAATTTCGTGAAATCTTTGTGTTGATTTTGGTTATAAAAAGTAAGGTGGTTAAAACACATACCGGTATTAAAAATATGTTGAGGAACAATATCGTGACTCCTACAACTTAACAAAAATTGTCGTCTGGACATTGAAGTTGCTAGTTGATGGTGAGTTGATGTCCAGTCTATAAGTAACTTATGAGTGGTAGTGCCATGATTTCGAAGAATAAATTTAAAAAAGGTTGGTGTAGTTATTTGTAGAGAGTCCATTGTTGATCAGGTACTCGTAGTTATATATTAATAGTGTAGATTTCCTTCCGAAAGTTTTTAATGAATTGCAAGAATTTGATCCATGGAAGGTAAAAATAACATAAAAAATAAATTATGTCATAGTTTTTGTTTATTTAAAAACAGCAACGTTTCGATGACGTGGGTTTGTCATCCTCTTCAGGCTAATTTAAACAATACACCAATTTAAAAATAATATAAAATAAAAGTTAACACACACTATAATTTTTATAAACAATTTTTAAAAAAAAAAAAAAAAAAAAAAAAATTACCTGGTAAAAATTAAAATGAGTTAAAAAAGTTACATAGTAACTAGTCAAACAGTATACATTTCACGACGAGCGAATTATCAAAACTAAACGAAAATACAAATTAAAGTTCTTAAGGCATTGCCGTTGAAGTCAATGAACTCAAGTGTAAACAATACAGTGTATATCAAAAGCTAGGTCACGATTTCAATTTTCTTAGTATAGGAAAATAAGATTTATTTAAATATAAAATGTCATTTTTCTTGTTGATTGTGTGTTTGTTACTTTTTATGTGTAACATTTCTGAAAAACAACGTTTTTTGTAATTAGATTCACGGTCAAGAATAACAGTATTGTCCCAATCGAATTCATGACCCGGCCTTGACTGATGTGCACTTACAACGGATGTATTGGAATTATTACTTCTCTTATGTTCGTCAATGCGGGTTTTTAACATACGTTTCGTTTCACCTACATAACATACTGAACAATTTTTACAATTAAATTTATAGACAACATTTGTTTCAGACCACTTTTCGGTTTTGTCTTTTCCTAATTTTACAATTGATTTTAAATTTTTGTTGACAATTGGAATAGTTTTTATGTTATAAGGTTTCAAAATATTAGACAAACCAGCAAAATCAGAGTAGTTGAAAGGAATGCATATTTTTGGAATAAGTTTATATAAATGAGAATAAGGATTAACGGAATTTTTATTATTATTATTACGAAATTTGATACTATTTAATCTAATTTTAACATGTTTTTTAATGAAATCAAGAGGATAATCATTATTGAGGAGAATTTGTTTTAACTTTGCTAAGTTGGTATTATGAAACGACGAATGAGAGAGTAAAATTGCTCTATCCACTAAATTGTAAACAATATTCACCTTCTGCTGCACTGGATGACTTGAATAGTAATTAATTAACCTACCAGAAGAAATTGGTTTTTGGTACCAATTACAAATAATTTTTTGATTATTGTTAATTTTTAATGTAACATCTAAAAAGTTAATTTTTTCATTATCTTGAGTTTCAAAAGTAAATTGGATGTTATTATTATAAGAATTAAAAGTGTCAATAATTAAGTTTAAATTGTCTTTATGGATGCATAAAATAGTGTCATCCACATACCTATAGTAAAATAGCGGGATGCAATTATGTTTATTTTTTAAATTATGGAGGCAATCACTCTCCAAGTCATCCATTACAATGTCAGCGAAAAGCGAAGAGATCGGAGAACCCATATTATAGTTCATCAAAAACTTGTTCAAAATATGAAATTGTAAATATTTTAAAGAACATAGAAACGACAATTAATATTTTGGATATTGATAACGATATCAAAAATAGTATTCGTCAAAAAGTAACACAAAATCTTTCCTCAAATTTAAACAAATCTTCACACATTCTTAAAGAAGATAGAATTTTTGCTAAAAAAATAAAATCTGCAAATAATTTCCTTAAACAAAATCCAGATATAATGATTACTAATTCTGACAAAGGAAATACCACTGTTTGCCTTCATAAATCGACTTATTATAAAAAAAATGTCTGACATGCTTTCTGATACTTCTACATATAAACGTCTCTCTTGTAATCCTCTAAGCAAACTTCAAACTATGACCAAAAAAATACTCCAAAATTTAAATGACAACGATTTTTTGAATTACAAATACCATAATAACCAACTGACATTGACAGACACAACTTTGCCAAAATTCTATGGACTCCCTAAAATTCATAAACAAGACGTCCCATTTCGTCCTATAACTTCTCTGATCAATAGTCCTACACACTTTTTGGCAAAAGTTTTGTTGAATAATTTGAAAGAGAATATTCCTGTACCGAAGTCTCACATCGATAACAGTTTTGACCTCATAAAAAAGATAGATAATGTTGTCGTTCCCAACGACCATATTTTAATCTCACTTGATGCTACTTCTCTTTTTACAAAAATACCATTAAAATTAGTTATAGAAAGTCTTGAGCGTAGAGTGTCTTCGATTAATAATTGTAAAATACCTTTTAATGATATTTTAAATTGTACCACTTTCCTTTTTGAAAATACATATTTTGTTTTTAACAACGAATATTACCAACAACTCGATGGCACTCCTATGGTTTCTCCGATCTCTTCGCTTTTCGCTGACATTGTAATGGATGACTTGGAGAGTGATTGCCTCCATAATTTAAAAAATAAACATAATTGCATCCCGCTATTTTACTATAGGTATGTGGATGACACTATTTTATGCATCCATAAAGACAATTTAAACTTAATTATTGACACTTTTAATTCTTATAATAATAACATCCAATTTACTTTTGAAACTCAAGATAATGAAAAAATTAACTTTTTAGATGTTACATTAAAAATTAACAATAATCAAAAAATTATTTGTAATTGGTACCAAAAACCAATTTCTTCTGGTAGGTTAATTAATTACTATTCAAGTCATCCAGTGCAGCAGAAGGTGAATATTGTTTACAATTTAGTGGATAGAGCAATTTTACTCTCTCATTCGTCGTTTCATAATACCAACTTAGCAAAGTTAAAACAAATTCTCCTCAATAATGATTATCCTCTTGATTTCATTAAAAAACATGTTAAAATTAGATTAAATAGTATCAAATTTCGTAATAATAATAATAAAAATTCCGTTAATCCTTATTCTCATTTATATAAACTTATTCCAAAAATATGCATTCCTTTCAACTACTCTGATTTTGCTGGTTTGTCTAATATTTTGAAACCTTATAACATAAAAACTATTCCAATTGTCAACAAAAATTTAAAATCAATTGTAAAATTAGGAAAAGACAAAACCGAAAAGTGGTCTGAAACAAATGTTGTCTATAAATTTAATTGTAAAAATTGTTCAGTATGTTATGTAGGTGAAACGAAACGTATGTTAAAAACCCGCATTGACGAACATAAGAGAAGTAATAATTCCAATACATCCGTTGTAAGTGCACATCAGTCAAGGCCGGGTCATGAATTCGATTGGGACAATACTGTTATTCTTGACCGTGAATCTAATTACAAAAAACGTTGTTTTTCAGAAATGTTACACATAAAAAGTAACAAACACACAATCAACAAGAAAAATGACATTTTATATTTAAATAAATCTTATTTTCCTATACTAAGAAAATTGAAATCGTGACCTAGCTTTTGATATACACTGTATTGTTTACACTTGAGTTCATTGACTTCAACGGCAATGCCTTAAGAACTTTAATTTGTATTTTCGTTTAGTTTTGATAATTCGCTCGTCGTGAAATGTATACTGTTTGACTAGTTACTATGTAACTTTTTTAACTCATTTTAATTTTTACCAGGTAATTTTTTTTTTTTTTTTTTTTTTTTAAAAATTGTTTATAAAAATTATAGTGTGTGTTAACTTTTATTTTATATTATTTTTAAATTGGTGTATTGTTTAAATTAGCCTGAAGAGGATGACAAACCCACGTCATCGAAACGTTGCTGTTTTTAAATAAACAAAAACTATGACATAATTTATTTTTTATGTTATTTTTACCTTCCATGGATCAAATTCTTGCAATTCATTAAAAACTTTCGGAAGGAAATCTACACTATTAATATATAACTACGAGTACCTGATCAACAATGGACTCTCTACAAATAACTACACCAACCTTTTTTAAATTTATTCTTCGAAATCATGGCACTACCACTCATAAGTTACTTATAGACTGGACATCAACTCACCATCAACTAGCAACTTCAATGTCCAGACGACAATTTTTGTTAAGTTGTAGGAGTCACGATATTGTTCCTCAACATATTTTTAATACCGGTATGTGTTTTAACCACCTTACTTTTTATAACCAAAATCAACACAAAGATTTCACGAAATTAAAAAATCAGTTTTTAATTAAATTACTAAATATTGAAATCGATGACATTCATGCATTCATCGCTGCTCTAAACAAAAAACAACAAAAAATCAAGACTCTTATTGAAAGAACAAATTTGTGCAGCAATGTTGTCAATAATTTCTTTAATTCATCTCAAAAGAAATTTTCTTCAATTCGTCAAAAACTTAAAGAAAAATATTTCAAAAAATTTAATTGGTTGATGTTAAAAAATAATAAAAAGAACTACGAACGGTCAGATAAAAATAAATGGTTTGTTAATCTTACAAATGTAGACTTACCCAAAGACGTAATCGACGTTGCTTCTTTGGGTCCCAATTATAGTTCATCAAAAACTTGTTCAAAATATGAAATTGTAAATATTTTAAAGAACATAGAAACGACAATTAATATTTTGGATATTGATAACGATATCAAAAATAGTATTCGTCAAAAAGTAACACAAAATCTTTCCTCAAATTTAAACAAATCTTCACACATTCTTAAAGAAGATAGAATTTTTGCTAAAAAAATAAAATCTGCAAATAATTTCCTTAAACAAAATCCAGATATAATGATTACTAATTCTGACAAAGGAAATACCACTGTTTGCCTTCATAAATCGACTTATTATAAAAAAATGTCTGACATGCTTTCTGATACTTCTACATATAAACGTCTCTCTTGTAATCCTCTAAGCAAACTTCAAACTATGACCAAAAAAATACTCCAAAATTTAAATGACAACGATTTTTTGAATTACAAATACCATAATAACCAACTGACATTGACAGACACAACTTTGCCAAAATTCTATGGACTCCCTAAAATTCATAAACAAGACGTCCCATTTCGTCCTATAACTTCTCTGATCAATAGTCCTACACACTTTTTGGCAAAAGTTTTGTTGAATAATTTGAAAGAGAATATTCCTGTACCGAAGTCTCACATCGATAACAGTTTTGACCTCATAAAAAAGATAGATAATGTTGTCGTTCCCAACGACCATATTTTAATCTCACTTGATGCTACTTCTCTTTTTACAAAAATACCATTAAAATTAGTTATAGAAAGTCTTGAGCGTAGAGTGTCTTCGATTAATAATTGTAAAATACCTTTTAATGATATTTTAAATTGTACCACTTTCCTTTTTGAAAATACATATTTTGTTTTTAACAACGAATATTACCAACAACTCGATGGCACTCCTATGGGTTCTCCGATCTCTTCGCTTTTCGCTGACATTGTAATGGATGACTTGGAGAGTGATTGCCTCCATAATTTAAAAAATAAACATAATTGCATCCCGCTATTTTACTATAGGTATGTGGATGACACTATTTTATGCATCCATAAAGACAATTTAAACTTAATTATTGACACTTTTAATTCTTATAATAATAACATCCAATTTACTTTTGAAACTCAAGATAATGAAAAAATTAACTTTTTAGATGTTACATTAAAAATTAACAATAATCAAAAAATTATTTGTAATTGGTACCAAAAACCAATTTCTTCTGGTAGGTTAATTAATTACTATTCAAGTCATCCAGTGCAGCAGAAGGTGAATATTGTTTACAATTTAGTGGATAGAGCAATTTTACTCTCTCATTCGTCGTTTCATAATACCAACTTAGCAAAGTTAAAACAAATTCTCCTCAATAATGATTATCCTCTTGATTTCATTAAAAAACATGTTAAAATTAGATTAAATAGTATCAAATTTCGTAATAATAATAATAAAAATTCCGTTAATCCTTATTCTCATTTATATAAACTTATTCCAAAAATATGCATTCCTTTCAACTACTCTGATTTTGCTGGTTTGTCTAATATTTTGAAACCTTATAACATAAAAACTATTCCAATTGTCAACAAAAATTTAAAATCAATTGTAAAATTAGGAAAAGACAAAACCGAAAAGTGGTCTGAAACAAATGTTGTCTATAAATTTAATTGTAAAAATTGTTCAGTATGTTATGTAGGTGAAACGAAACGTATGTTAAAAACCCGCATTGACGAACATAAGAGAAGTAATAATTCCAATACATCCGTTGTAAGTGCACATCAGTCAAGGCCGGGTCATGAATTCGATTGGGACAATACTGTTATTCTTGACCGTGAATCTAATTACAAAAAACGTTGTTTTTCAGAAATGTTACACATAAAAAGTAACAAACACACAATCAACAAGAAAAATGACATTTTATATTTAAATAAATCTTATTTTCCTATACTAAGAAAATTGAAATCGTGACCTAGCTTTTGATATACACTGTATTGTTTACACTTGAGTTCATTGACTTCAACGGCAATTCCTTAAGAACTTTAATTTGTATTTTCGTTTAGTTTTGATAATTCGCTCGTCGTGAAATGTATACTGTTTGACTAGTTACTATGTAACTTTTTTAACTCATTTTAATTTTTACCAGGTAATTTTTTTTTTTTTAAAAATTGTTTATAAAAATTATAGTGTGTGTTAACTTTTATTTTATATTATTTTTAAATTGGTGTATTGTTTAAATTAGCCTGAAGAGGATGACAAACCCACGTCATCGAAACGTTGCTGTTTTTAAATAAACAAAAACTATGACATAATTTATTTTTTATGTTATTTTTACCTTCCATGGATCAAATTCTTGCAATTCATTAAAAACTTTCGGAAGGAAATCTACACTATTAATATATAAGAATCAGTATTATTAATTGTTGATAATGTAAAATTAGAGTCAATCCCCAATAATGATTTAATAATAAATGAACAAAGAAGTAATGATTTAATTAAAGAAAACCCCCCCATTGATATTAAAGATTTTGATTTGTCCTCAATTTTTCATATTTCTGAAATGGTTTATACTTCAAATGATTTATGTGACTCAGACCCATTATTGTATGTCAATATAAAATTTTTTGATTATTCAATTAAAGCACTTGTTGATAGTGGCGCATATCGATCTTTTATGGGTAAAATTAATAAGGATTTACAAAAGAAATTAGGATTTATTGTGGAAAAGAATTATAGTAAAATTCAATTAGCTAATGGTGAAGTTGAAACTGTATCAGAAGAAATTAGTGCCCCAATTGATTTGAATAATAAATGTCATCTCTTAAAATTTAGAATTTTGAACTCTTTACCTGTTGATTTTATCATCGGATTAGATTTTTTGAAATTATTTGGCATGACTATCAATTATGAAAAGAAATGTTGGCATTTTAATGAAAACCCTAATGAAGTTTTTGAATTTGAATTAATGGAAAAGAAACCCAATATGTGTTGTGGTTTATTAGAATTAACAACTGAACAGACAGATAAGTTAAATGAATTTCTTAAAAAAATTCCTGAAAATGATGGTATGCCTGGGTTAACAAATTTAATAGAACATGTGATTGATACCGGAGATAATAAACCAGTAAAACAAAGGTATTATTCTTATTCCCCAAAATTACAAGAATCCGTGTATTCTGAAGTTGATATTTTGTTAAAATATGAGATTATAGAACCTTCGAATAGTAGTTGGTCTTCTCCAATAGTAATGATAAGGAAACCCGATGGTACTTATCGTCTGTGCTTAGATTTTCGAGTTGTAAATAAATTAACTAAAAAAGACGCTTATCCCTTGCCTAAGATTGATTCGATTTTGCAAAAGTTAAGAAAAGCCAAATATATATCCAAATTAGACATTAATAAAGGTTTCTTAAATATTCCTCTTGACCCTAATAGTCGTGAAAAGACAGCTTTCACAGTCCCTGAACGTGGTTTATTTCAATTTACCAGAATGCCATTTGGCCTTACTAATGCTCCCGCCACATTTCAGCGACTTATAGACTCTTTAATTGGTCCTGATATGGAACCTAATGTTTTTACTTATTTGGATGATTTCATTATTATTACAGAAACTTTTAATGAACACTTGGAATGGCTTGATAAAGTAATTAAGAAAATTTTTGAAGCAAATTTGTCGATAAATATGAAGAAAAGTGAATTTTGTTGTTCTGAAGTAAAGTATTTAGGTTATGTGATTAATGACAATGGTTTATCAACTGATCCCAATAAAATTATCTCTATTGTTGAATTTCCGATTCCTAAAAACATCAAAGAATTAAGGAGATTCTTTGGAATGGCTTCTTGGTATCGTAGATTTATCAAAAACTTTTCAACCATTGTGTCCCCTTTAACCCTTTTATTACGTAAAAGTCAATCCTGGATTTGGACTGACGACCAAAATTCTGCTTTTGAAAAACTTAAAAAGTATTTAATGGAATCCCCAATTTTGTCTTGTCCTGATTTTAATGTTCCTTTCGAATTACAGACTGATGCAAGTACATCTGGTCTTGGTGCTGTTTTAATTGAGAAAATAGATAATGAAGAACATGTTATAGCTTATGCTAGCAGATCACTTTTAGATGCAGAAAGAAATTATACAATTACCGAATTAGAATGTCTTGCCATTATTTGGGCTATAAATAAATTTAGAGAATATTTGGAAGGATATCATTTTACTGTAGTGACAGATCATGCAAGTTTGAAATGGCTTCATAACCTCAAAAACCCTACAGGTCGTTTGGCTAGATGGTCTCTTGCCCTTTCTGAATATGATTTTGATATTGTCCACAGAAAAGGATCTTCAAATTATGTCCCTGATGCTCTTTCCAGGATGTTCGAAAATTCTACAGAACAATTAAATTTAATTAAAACCCCTAATCTTTCTTGGTATGTTCGAAGATTTATGTCTGTTAAAAATTTCCCTGATAAATTTCCTACTTGGAAAATAATTGATGACAAATTATACCATTATAGACCTAATCCCCTTATTTCTGCATTAGTTAAAGATTTGAATGCCTGAAAATTAGTCCCTGATGATGATTCTCGTAAATTGATCCTTTGTGAATGTCATGATGATCCTCAATCTGCACATCTTAGAATAGATAAAACCTATAAGAAAATTGCATTAAATTATTTTTGGCCTTGTTGTTATAAAGATGTTTCCGATTATGTTAAAAGATGTGACATTTGTCAGAAATGTAAAGTTGAACAAAAAGCTCCTTATGGTATGATGGGAAGTAGGAATGTTGATGAACCCTGGCAAATTGTTGCAGCAGATATTATTGGTCCCCTTCCTAGAAGTAAATCTGGTTTTCAGTATATTTTGGTTATGCAGGATTTGTTTACGAAATGGATTGAAGTTGTCGCTTTAAGGTCAGCTACTGGGAAAAAGATTAGAGATTCTTTTGTAGAATTAATTATAAATAGATGGGGAACACCAAAAATTATTCATACCGATAATGGTACAGAATTTGTGAATAATACAATCAAATCTTTAGCTTCGGAATTTAACATTTTTCATTCAACATCTCCCCCATATCATCCTCAAGCAAATCCCGTTGAGCGAGTCAATCGAGTTTTGAAAACAATGATTACCTCTTATATCACAGACGATCATCGTACTTGGGATGAACATCTTTCTGATTTCCGTTTTGCATACAATACCCCTTTTCATGACACTTTAAAAACTTCTCCTGCCTTTTTGAATCTTGGTAGAGACCCTAAACCGATTAATTTCCTTTCTAAAGTTAAAACTCCCAATAATGATAACATTGATCAAGAATCTATTGAATTATGGAATGAACGAATGAAGAAAATACAAATAACTAAAGATTGGATTATTGAGAACCTTGACCTAGCATTTCAAAAACAATCTAAGTCTTATAATTCTCACAGAAGAAATTTTCAATTTAAGGTTGGTGATTTGGTGTTGATTCGTAATAGAACTCTTTCTTCTAAAGTGAAACATATTGCTGCTAAATTGAACCCAAAATATGATGGACCTTATAAAGTTTCTAAAGTATTATCCCCTATTGTTTATAAAATTAGTACTCTTCAAAAATGAATTTTTGACCAAAACTCACATTGAGTATATGAAACCTTTTTTATCTTCTGTTTAAAATAAAATTTTACATTTTATTTTGGATTCTTTTTTTGTTATAGATTTATTTTTTTTGTCATCATTTTAAAGATGGCAGATAAAATTAATATCACGGAACATAATAAAGTCATCGAGCAATATAATGAATTATTAGAGGAATATAACGTGTTGTTAATACGTTCAATTTCATTGGAAGAAAAAGTAAATAAATTATTGGAGCAAAGAAGAAATGCAGAACGCATTGATGCAGTTTGGACCGAAAAGGACACCATCAGAAATAAAGCTCATCCTGGTTGGATATATATATATTAAACCTTATAGCAACATATTGCAGAATATTGGAAATCGTCATGAAAATTTTATACCGTCATTATGAGAGGCCTTTGACGCAGAGAATGAATTAAGAAATATCAAAGGAAGCTCTTCAAAAATCATGGATTATCCTTTATCTTCCGAAATCTCTACCCAAACAGATCCATTGAAAGAAAAAACAAAAAATTTTTATGTCTTACCTCCAATTGTTCCTTTGACAATTAGTAATTCCACCCAAACCAACCCAATTATGTCACAAAATGTATCTATTCAAACTGATTTTAATGAAAATGCTACAGCGAAAATAATTTTTGTCCAAAAAAATGTAATGACTCAAACTGATCTCGTATTCAAACCATCGAAACCGATTTATTCCCCTATTAAGTTCGACGTATTATTCTAAACTGATGAGACTTCCAGTCTTATTAATGATCATTCACTACCTTCAAAACCTGTAACTCAAAATAACGTCTCGACTCAATGTGAAGCACCAATTATTTAGAAACAAGATTTTCAATCTCAGATTAATGATGATGATTTACCTCAAATAATCAAAGATCCAATAGTCAAACGTCATGTTATTATTCAAGTTTCCCCTAAGACTAGAACTGTAGGAACACAAATATTTCTTTTAGATAATGACTCAAAAACTTCCAACAATAAAAAAACCATTCCTTCAAAGGTCAAAACTGGAACTATTCCAAAAACCAATTTTCCTCGATCTAGATCAAATCATTCTAATAATGATTCAGACAAAGAAAATTTCCATATTAAAAAGCGAATATGTAATGATAAATCAATCAAAAACAAATCAATTCCCTCACTTTTCGACTCTAATGTTGAGGCTCCAGAAAATTTAGATGCTTCTGTATTGGAGTGGTTGAAGGCTGATGCAAGACCAGGCTGTTGAAATTGTGAAGCTTTAAATCATCTTTATGTTGATTGTGACCAAGAAATAATGCGAATTTTTTGTTTTGGATGTGGTTTGCCAAACATTAAAATCAATCAATTTCTTGATTGTCGCGAAAAGTATTTGAATAAAAGAAAGTAAGATTTTTTTTTTATTTTTGGTTGTTGTTAAGATAAATTTAATTATTTTATCTTATTATTTAAGTAAAAAAATAATATTTTGTTTTATTATTATTGACCCAAAAATTTATTTTTGTTTGTTTTATTATACTAAATAATTAGTTTGGTTTTAATTAAAAAGGTTTGGTATTAATTAAAAAAAATATACATATTTTCCTTTTGTTTTGTTAATTTTTCATTTAGAAAAATAAAACCCCATTTTATTTCTTTTATTATATTTAATTAACCAAATATTAAGACAAATTATGTCTATCATCAAACAAAAAAACAGTATTATAAATTAAGTAGTATTACTGAAATGTGTTCAAAGAAAAATATATATATATTTTTGTTTAAAAATAAATATTATACTTAACTTTCTTAATCCTATGTTTCTTTTTACCTCACTAATAATTAAAACATATTCATTCTTTTCAGGTTTATTAATATTAAAAATAATTAATCTTAATTTTTATATTAATGATATAATAAATTATATTCAGTTAAGGAATATCGGTTACAAAATTATTATAAATTTAAATTTTTCTTATTGTTTATTACTGAATTCTGAATAAATCTTCTTATCATCTATTTTTCTTTAAAAATTTCTATTCTTTAGCTTAAAAGACCCTTAGTCTTTGCTAAGAAAGGGAGTGTGTGACGCTGTAAAATTTAATTTAATTTTACAAGTCACAATTTTTTAATTTTTAATAAATTAATTATTAATCTTGATAATTTTAAATATTGAATTGAGAAACGTTTTATTTAATATTTTAATTGGTTAAATTTTTAGGTTGTAACGGAAATTCCAAGATTGAGTTTTGTATGATATTTAATTTTAAGTAAACTAATTTTGTATTTTTGTAAAAAATTCCGTTTCCGATTCCTGTTTCCTGAGTCATCGTGGGATATTATTGGCTGTATTGATGGATAAATTGGACGCAATTTGTTTAATGAATGGACAATATTATTTTACAAGATTCTGGATATAATTCAAATTTTACCGCCTTTTGTCACCTGTATTCCCTGTCAACCAATCACAACGCATGAATCATTTTTGAATTTCTTCTGATCCATGGCCCAAGGATTCTTAGATTTTATATAATTTTTGGATTAATTTACGTTTATTTATGGATTTATTGTATTATTGAGAAAATTATTGAGTTCTTGGTAGAATTTATTGAGCCTTCCGTCTCCCATACGCAAAGCTCCTATGCTGGTGGCCCATTCGAATCGTCATACACACCTGATGCTAAGAAATACATACAAATATTTGGAATTATTCCCGTTGTGTTTTTCGTATTGTGATTTCTACATCAAAATCGTATTAGAAGAAAATGGAGGAGAGTCTAATAAATTATTAATAATCATTCAACATCTGGATTAAAACAAATTGAAGTTTGTGAGAAGAATTCAAATTTGGGGCCCTTCTTTCAATTGTTACGTTCCTGAATGTTTTCGGCGTTGAAAAAGCAGACGACAAATGAAGATTGTTTCCATGGAAACACAAATACACGAAGCTGAAAATTTTTCCGTTCGAGTCATTCGTTTGTCGACAGCCTCAAGGAAAAGTCTATTAAAAATTAAATTTAATTATATAATTGATTTAATCAGTAATTAATTGTGTGCCCTTTTTCGTGTGTGCTATTGGTTTTCTTGTTTTCGGTAAGCTGATTTATTTTTCAAGAATTCAGTGAGAATTTTCTTTGTGTTTAAATTGATTAATTTTATTGATGTGATTCATTTTAGTGTCCATCTTTGATTTTTTTTGTAATTGATTTCCTTCACTGAATTCTTTTCTATTTATTTCTTTGAATATTTTTGATTTTTACTATGTTTTTAATTATTGATTTTGTGATTTTCGCTATATTGAAATATTTTCTCCCCTATTATGTTTTGACCATTCCCTAAATTGACCAATCCTAAATTATTTTTTTTTACAATTGTGTGATATTTTTTCAATTATGTGATATATTTCCCTCTTTATGTTTGGACCATTTCCTAAATTGATAATTTATCAATTCCTGAATATTTCTTTTTTATATATTTTTCCAAATATTGTTTCGACTCGATTTATATTGATTTTATTGATTTTGTGAAATTTAATTATATTTTTGATTAAATCTTCGATGATTTTGTGAATGGAATCTTGGAATTTTCGTGACAAATGAATACTTAAATTATTATCTTTTTTTTATTTGATTTAGTGTATTAAAATTTTGTAATTTAAAAATGTTTGATTAAAATTGTGATTATTTTGTAAATTTTGTGATTTAATTAATTTTTGATTTTTAACAATTGATTTTTTTTAGTCTTTATCGCTAACGACCTCCCCTCTCTACCGTTTAATTTCTTGAGTAGCCGCGTAATTTTGAAGTCGTTGCTTATTATCAATTTCCTTTTGTAATTTAATTCTGTCTGGCGTCCAACAATAATTTTGATTTAATTTATGAAATTTTGAATTTCTTTATTTCTTTTTGCAACGCCAGTGTAACCTAAAATTTGTTAATTGTTATTAGTTTATTTAATTGATTAACATTTAACCTGGTGGTCTCGTGTGTTAGTAATTAAATATTTATTCGATTTTTAAGGTTATATTTTTGTGTCATATAACCGAATTAAGTTTTGTTTTTATTCATTTCAATAAATAATTTAGAGGGTTACATAATAAATGATTTTTCAATTCTAAAATTTTGAGTCGTGTGCCATTACACAAACCTTCATTTTTAGAGAGATTTCTAATCAGCATAACAACTTTGTTGACTCTTAATCGTAGTTCATGTGGTGATAAATTTGAAGGATTTAGCGTTTCTAAGTATTGAGGCAAAAGAGCTTCACCAATTCCATTGTTATTGCAGTTTTTGACAGTATTAATACTTGTATATAAATAAACATGAAAATTCTTTTTCGTGTGGTAATGCGGGCATATTTTCTGTTAAAAAAATTAAAAAAAGCAGGCCATACATTGCTGTACTTAATACATAGATTCAATAATTCGCTGCGAATAGCATTTTGTTTGACTGGTATCAATTGGCGAAAATCACCTCCAAGTATCATAATTTTTCCTTCAAATGGTCTATCATTCATTATGTTTCTCAAAGTGCGATCTACTAATTGTAAATTTGTAACGCAAGTCTTGGCGCCATTGGTGCTTCATCCCAAAAAAATACATCAATATTTTTTAAATATTGTGCTTCTTCAGATTGTGTTTTAATAATCGGAGATCAATCACTGAAAATTGCAATTTAAAAGTTTTATGAACAGTTTTACCACGAGGCAATAAAGTAGCTGCAATGCTAGTAAAAGCCGTAGTACAAACATTTTTGCCTTGACTTTGCAATAAGTGAATCAGAATTGTGTAAACAAATGTTTTTCCAGATCCACCAATTCTATTAATAAAAAAACAACTATATTTATTATTATAAGTTATTTGTTGTTTATTTACTGTTTCTAAAACAATATTGACAATTTTTTTATGAACATTAAGCTTTTGATATTGTTTAGTACCAATTGCTACATGTTGTGCAACCAGCACTTCTCTTTCAATATCATCTTGTTTCCGTTTTTTGTGGCATTGATGGAAATCATGCAAGACCTTAATTTTCAGGGGTGAGTAATGCATTTTAAAATTTTTCTCATAATTCTTCTGAATGTACAGGTTGGCAGTTGATCAAAATTCTTACAAACAATTGTCTTAATTGTCCTAGCATCATCCAAATTACTGCAAAAGGAATTTTTCAACTCATTATCATCTTCAATTAGTCCCAATGCTAAACATGTGGAAACAAAAGTGTCATGCATTATGCCATCAACTGTTTTTAAATTTTTAAAACTGGTAGCTCCTTTTTGAGTTATTAATAATAATCTTAATAATGATCATCCATATTATCTTTTAATACCGTTTATTGATGTAAATAGATAAGTAAATGTTTGGCATGTAAATCGGCCGTTATTTCTACTGATGAAAAATCAAATTTTCGAAACTTAGAAAAGATGAAGGAGTGATAACTCTTCTCCAAAGAACTAAAACAAATCAAGCTAGTCGCTCCCGCTCTGCTCAAAATCAAACGAAATTAATAATTGCTTCTTAAGGTTGTCATAATATCACTGAATATGGTAAAATTTTAAATGAAATGGAAGAATCCAAATGGAATCCAAATGGAAGACGTTATGGTACTGTTATGAAGGAACTTTCGTTACTCATTTATTTGATTAGCGGACTATCTATTTATGTAATTCTTTCATCGAATTAATGCTTGCCTTCAATTTTGACTGTCAGAAAACAAATTTATGACAATAAGATTTTAACTGAAGGTGAATTTCGTATTAAGGAGTTAAAGCTATTTCTTCAGAAAAGGCATTATCCACTTGAAGTGTATATCTTTAAAGACGCCACGCAAGTTAACGAACGCATTTAATATCATTCAGCCACAAATCAAGTTGTTGGTTTCAATCTTCCTTTAGATTTGGACAGGATTCCTCTAGTAGGTTCATATCCTGCTAGTTCATCTGGAAAAATGTGTAGTTATTTTGATAAATGTGATACAAGCAGTTAAGTGTACTGCATTAAGCTCAACCACTCTGTGATAACGCAGGAGTATTCTGTTTAGCTATGTTTGGAACTTATATTAAGTTTACTGCCTCCTAAGTCCTTAAAAAGTGGAAATGGATGGAAAGAAAATTGAAAGAAGAGGATATTGAGATAGATATTGCTTTTAAAAGCAATGAGTTTTCGCAGTATTACACCTTTATCTACAAAATCGTGGAAGCGATTTCAAGCTGATCAGTTAGTAAAGTGTTTACATATCGTCACCTAATCGTCACTTGATCTGCAAACCTCGTAACTCCATTTAATGCAACTTTACAGGAGAGCAATAAAATTGTTTATAAAAAATATTAGATTGGATATTTAGAAAAAAGTATGGATTTTATTAGATGTTGAGAGACTCCTTTTGCATATTAATATAAAATTTTGTAACTTAATTCTTTCTACAACTGCTTATTCTATTAATTATAGAGTTTTGAGGTCAGTACTTGATGCAAATAAAAAATTTCAGGAGTTACGAGGTTAGTACTTCGAACTATTTAAATCGGACATATTTCTATATATACAACAGCAAAAATATTATTTCACATTTAAATTGGTGGATTTGAGCTTTCCCTTTCAGGTAATGCTAAAAATTTGTTAATTAATAAAATTAGTAAATTAAAGAAATAAAAACTTGGTATAATTCTATTTTCAAGAATAATAACTTTTTTGTTAGGTTGTTCGGATAAAGATTTTTTTCCGTGTAAAATTATTTTAAAAAAATTAAAAATTAAAAAATATAATAATAAGGACATAATATTAAAAAGTATACAAAAATGTTACTAACTTTAATTGAAGTTGGTAACAGTTTAAGAGTTTTTGTCAACTAAGGATTTTTATGTGTAAAATTTATTTTAAAAAAAAATTAAAAATATAATAATAAGGAAACAATATTAAAAAGTATTAAAAAACTGTTACCAACTCCAATTAGAGTTGGTAACAGTTTGACAGTTTTTTAAGTTATCGAAAACTCTACAAAAATATACAATGTTAAATATTTGCAAAAATTCCGTACGAAATATCCGTACAGAATTTCCGTAAAGCGATTTCCGTAGAATCGTTTTACATGGGCCAAACCACAATTTGCTTTTTATTATTAGAATTCGTACATTTCAACGTAGCAGATGACGACCCTTTGGCAAAAACTTATTTCATTCTTTTTTTTATTCCTTTTTACCTATAAATGATGAGATTTAATATAAAAACACATACCGAGAACTTTTAGATATTATAGGTTGTCTATATGATAAAAACAATTGCAGTTTAAAAAGATTATTTTACTTTTATGGGAAAGTGACAGAAGTAATTACTTAATTTTGTAACTTTTGTTTATATTAACATTTCAAAAACATAAACATAATTAACAATCCACAATATATCAAATTTCTCATGATAAATAGCTGAATGAAATTATTTTACTTATTTTTATGGTTTCTGTTATTTAAAACGTTAATTAACTAAAAAACACACGTTGTTCATTTTTTCGACTGGTATCTATTTCTTCAATGTTGACAGTTTTCCGCCATCTTAAATAATCATAGATGGAGTTACGAGATTTGCCATATAAAATTTTTCGCAGTGAAGTTACGAAGTTTTCTGGGCAAAATTTTTAGACTGTTTTTATTGCATAAGACTTTTATTATTAAATGGCCATCTTGTAGAGTTAATACAAACAACAAGAAAAGATTAACACGAACTTTATTTAAAGGACATTAATCCAAATGACAAAATGAACTTTCGAGCAGTTCAAAAAATGTGTGACAAAAAAGTCGCAGCGTTACTTCGTTCAAAAGTTCAGAATAGTGATGGTACTGAAACTTATTGCCTTAAAATAAATGCTTATTGAAGATAAATCGTAAGTATATGGAATTTAGTATTGTTATTATTAATTAATAATTTTAAAAAAATAATAATTACCTTGACCTTTTGATGCGTGCAAGCACAAAAAATAATTTATTTTTTTAAATAAATTAAAAATAAACAAGTCAACAATATGAGAATTTGATAAGAATAAATCTCCTCTGGAAAGATTGATTCGCCTGAGAATGATAACTTAAGTGATGACGAAGTTCGTGTTTAAAGTAGACATTAGTTTTTAAATTGAACAACAGGTGGCAGGCAGCAATTGCACAGGACCACAAAGGGAAATTGAGGTGAACATGTTATAAGCATAGGTGACCTTTATGTTTTTGGGATCGCTGATTACGATGCCGGTGTCCGTATAACCCCATCACGTCAGCATCAAGGTCAGCTCAAGGTCAAACACCTCATCGCAGACACGAAACGCGAGAAAAATACATGGCAATTGCTCGCTTTTCTCACTTTGAATATGTGGGGTTAGTAGAATAAAAAAAGAAAATATAAAATAATAAATTTAATAAACTGGCGACCGGCTTCACCGCACTTAAAGCACGCAGCCGATCTGTCCTCCTTCTAGAATTTCGCTCTAATATGACCGTTTCCTAAGCATCGATGACACCGGACGACCATTACTCTTTTATTAATTGGGCAACACATAAAACCAAATTTTACGTGTCCCAATTTCTCCAGCCTGTTCGCCTCTTCTGGGTTGGTAAATACAACCGCGAGCTCCATCTCTCTGCGTTTGGATCCTAAGACCATCACTCTCCTGCTTCCTGTCTTTCCCATCGCTTCAGACAATACTTGTTGCACCTCGGCTTCTTGGGTAAGGCAATCCAAATGACGGATCTTGATTACAACTCTTCGATTCAACGAATGCACCTTACCTATGCTTCCAACCGCCTTGGTGACCTTAGCAGTGAAAGCATCCTTGACGGAGTCTCCTCTGATCTTAATCAGAAGGTCTCCCTTCTTTGTAGCTTTTGCTGCTACTATTCTCGTATGGCAGTCGTCCGGGTTGACCTCTTTGCGAAGTTTACTTAGAACGTCAGCTTACGTTAATCCTTGATTGACTTGGATTAGAACTGCGGATCTTATTAACCTCATTCTTTCTAAGTGAGGAATCTTTGGATCTGGTACTTTTGCCTCTTTCAGCAGGACTTCGATGACTTTGAGTCCATCTTTTACCGTCCTGTTGACGTTCCTCTGAATGTCGCAAGACTTCATCATCTTAGCAACCTCCAACTCCATTCTGTCGAGACAACTCGCCTCCTTCTTTCTGAGCCGCAAGCATATCTCGCGAGTCTCTTCTATCGCTTTGTCGTCTACTTCTGAGTGGATAGCGCTATGTGCAATTTGTCCGCTACTGCAACTTGACACACTCAGAAAACTCGAAGCGTTTCCTTTTCTGCCGGTAGTGTAAGAAAAAATAAACATTTTTATTGTAAAATTGAAAGTGGAATTTTTTTGGATGAAATTTAAAAAAAAATTATGGATGAAATTTAAAGTAAAAATTTTTCAGATAAAAGTACAAGGTAAAAGTAAAATTTTTTTTGGGTCACATGGAAAGTGAAAGTTGTAAGTAAAAATCGTTTTAAAATTATGCTACTAATAATATTTTTTATAGATATTTTTCATAAGTTATAATATGTTTATGTTACAAACGATTTAAGTTAACAAATGATCTGTTCATTAGTTATCCTAATTTATGCAAAATATATGGAAAAATTATATATCATATATTTATTTTTATAATGGACGTAAATAATTTAGATTAAGCATCATCGGCTGACAAGAAGTGCCTATGGAATAAACCTCGAGTCAATTCTCTTGCTATATATTCCCGAAATCTATTGAGAAAACATGAATGTTTCAGCTCAAAATTTAAAAAAGGATGTTTTATCACAATACCAGACTAACAGAGAAAAAAAATAAATGAACTTCTTGTTTTGAGAAATCTTCATTCGGCCTTGTACAAACACATGTACGGATAACTTCAGTAATATTTTCTCTGCTTTTTATAACAGTTTTACTAATCAATGAAATATGAAATACTAAAATGATTTTTTACAATAATTAATTTAATGCAGAATACAAAAATAATTTGTTGTTTACAACTTTGATAATTGATTTATTTTGACGAAATACCAATTATATTATTTAAAACCAACTTGTAATTTTTAATCTTTTCTGCAATATTTTAACGATTATAAATCATTGACATATCTCTTTTGCAAAATTACAAATGAAACTTTTGAAGATTGGGTTACTTAACTTTACCATAGCACATAAAATGTTAACAATCTTTTCGCTTTTTGGAATGAGGCACGAAGACATTTTACTACTAAGTATTTCAAATACTTTTCGACGGCTCCCGTTGATATGATCCTGTTTCAATTGTCAAAATAATATAATCGTCTTTGGAGCTCAGTTCAATATGTTCTCTATTCAATAGTCAATTTAATATAATCTCGCAAAAGTTTCCGTGTAATAATATCTTAATTCAGAGTAATTTTAAATTCACTTAAAAAATAAAATATTAATTCGTTTTTATTATTATTTACTGCTTTATAATGATTAAATAATGATTAATAAAATAAAATATAGAAAAATAAATAAAGAAAATTACTAAAACTATCAAAAATAGCAGAAAAATAATAAATTGTTAACTATAAAATATTAATTCGTTTGTAATATTATTTCATACTTTTCAATAATTAATTAAATGGAAAAATAAATAATAAAATTATACAAATCTAAATAATAATAAAAATACTAAACTGACTAATTTTAATTAATAAAATTCATTATTCAATGAAAAGTATGAAATAATATTGCAAAAAATAATAAAATCAATTGAATAAAAAAAATTAACAAAGTATAATAAAATGGGTATTATCTATAATATTTAAAAAATATATTAAGAATTATATTACACTACATTTTTCAACTAAAATTCTTTTTTAGGTAGGGGAGACTGGGGTAAACCCGCTCACTTTTTTTCAGATCGGCTAAAATCTAGGAAATTATTCTCTAAATTCAAGTTAATTTATATCATTTGAAAGCTTATGATTTCTACTAAAAAAATAAAAAAGAGTTTTTGATTTATCTTTTTTAGTTTTACTTAGAGAAACTTTTTAATAAACATATACCAAATTTCGAAATCACAATTTTCCAGGGTAAACCCGCTCACTTTATCTTTTCGAGACGAAACAGTTTTATTTTTTAAATATTAAAATTCGTCTTATTCCCGTTTTAAGTATGATTTATTATTAATAATTTATGAGTTATATAAACAATTCTATAAAAAACAAATTGGTTCAATAAATAATGAACATAGATTTCATGAATTACAACTATGGATTTAAATAGTGTTATATTTTATTAAGAAAAAGTGAAATGTAGTTACAATTTTGGTTTTAGTAAGTCATAAATTGTGTTATTGTTGAAATATAATACGTGGAATTATTTTATTCTAAATTTTAAATTTAAAACTAAGTGAGCGGCTTTACCCCGACTTCACGTGAGCGACTTTACCCCGAGTGTATTCCTCACATTTCAGAATAAATTTAATTAAATCTTTTTAAAATAAGACAAAACTATATATGTACTTCGAAGAAGGACATCCAATAGCAACAAAAAAAATTTGCCAGATAAATTAAGACTCAAAAATAATGATCGAAAAACTTAAAAATCCAAAATACGTTTTTTTCTGACACCTCTAAAAACATTTGATCGTCTCTGATTCTATGTTGAATTCATGAAACTAAACGAAAGTTCGTTAATATAAGTTGAATGTTAAGTACTATTCACAGTATCAATATCTCCATCTTAAGTAGAGTTCATCGCGTTAAATCGCTAGTGAGCGGGTTTACCCCAGTCTCCCCTATAATTATCGATTCCGGCCGAAGTGGATGGTCTGAAATGCATTAAAAACTATTTTACTTAATTTTATATAACTTATTAATACAGAAATTATTTTTATAATTTTTTTACCTGAATTTTAATAAGTTTATCAAACTTATTAATTAATTCTTAAAATTAACTAAAGAATAAAAAACTTCATTTGAAACACAGAAAATGTTAATAGCAATTATTATTTAAAAAAATAAATAAAAGTATTCCATAAGAAGAATTTGAAATATTTAAATACGAATGAGAAAATTTAATCTACAAATTGTTATTTATGATAAAATTTTATTATATTAATTATTTAAAATTTTGGTTATAATTATTCATTAGTTACTTGTTATTCTGTGTAATGGAAAAATTTATCCAAATTAAAAACGATCAATTTTTTTTATTTTATAAGTTTTGTAAAACGTTTAGTAGTATTGGTTATGGATTCTAAATAATTTAATTGAATTGGTAAGTGCTATAGAACTATCAATATAAAAAATTTTTATCAGAAGTAACAATTTTTAGATTTAATTTTCTGATTTGTATTTATAACCTAATATAATTTATTTTTTAAATAATAATGAATATTATTAAATATATTTTCCGTGCTTGAAAGTAATTTTTGTATTATTTGTTTAATATATTACGAAAATAAATTAATAATTTAGATATATTTATTTAAATAAACGTAACAAATTTGTATTAACTTTTTTGTTATAAAATATAAAAAATAAATCAAATATTTATAATTAATGTTTTCTATGCAGATTTGTCGAATGAGATTATATATGTGTTAATTTAAGAACAAAAGTATACTCTTTTATAATGGATTCTAGACCATCTACTTCAACCGGTACGTTTACTTATAATTTACAAACATGCATTTTAGTTAAAAAACATAGTGCACTTTAAATAAAAAGTATTTCTTAATATATTTTTTACAGATTTATTCGAAAGTAAAGTCAATAATTACAATGTAACACATATGAATCTTGCAAATGAGTCATTTGAAGATAATGAAGAGACGATTTTATCTTCTGATTATGAAGAAGCGGTTAGAAGAGAAGAGAAGAGGAAAAGTAATAAAGAACCACAAATTTTGACAAGAAAAAGATTATGTAATCCTGAAAAATGGAAAATTAATATTGCAAAGAAGGCGTCGAATTCAGGATTACCATACACGTCATCTTTTACAAAAAAAGATATGCCTGTCCGAAATTTATTAACATCATGTGGTCCTGGTTGTCGGTTCAGATGTGAAACTAAAGTTCCTAAAACAGCAAGAAATGGGTTTTTTTTACTAAATATTGGAGTATTCAAGAGCATTCGAGAAAATACGACTTTATTCTGCGTCATGTTACCGAAACGTACAATGAAGAAAATTCGGAAAAGTCAACAAATTTGCGTAGAAAATATACAATTAATGACAAAAACAAAAATATTGTTGTTTGCAAAACAATGTTCTTGAATACTTTGAATATAAGTGAGCAAGTTGTCAAAACAGCTTTTAAGAAATTTAAAAGTGGAGAATCGAAATTGGTTGACAAAAGGGGTTGTTAAAAAACAAGACCAAGGGCTGTGGATGAAGAAATTTCGACCAGCGTTATGGAACACATAAACATGTTTCCGAGAATCGAGTCACATTACACCCGAAAGGACTCAAGCAGGGAATACTTGGAGGACAATTTATCTCTAAATAAAATGTATTCATTGTACGTAACATTGAAAACAGAGAATGGAAAGCCTTTTGCAACAAAACACTATTGTTCTGATGTGTTCAATACCAAGTTCAATATTGGATTTTTCAAGCCCAAGAAGGATCAATGTAACCTGTGCGAAGGATATAAAAACGCATCCGAAAATGGGACATTAGAAACTAAATACACTTCTCATATCGAAAATAAAGAAGAGGCCAGAAAACTTAAAGAGCTTGATAAAATTGCAGCTAAAGGAAACAATAACATATGCATGGTTTTTTTGACTTTCAAAAAGTGTTGTCGACTCCAAAAACAGATGCTGATGCAGTATATTATAAACGAAAATTGATCGTTTACAATTTTACTGTATATGATATAATAAATCGTGAAGCAATCTGTTATGTCTGGAGCGAAAATGATGCCAAAAAAGGATTAAACGAAGTGGCCAGTTGTTTATTAGATTATATAGAAAAAAGTCATCTTCAGGTACAACTGATTTTTTTATGTGGTCAGACAATTGCGCGGGTCAAAACCGCAATAGAAATGTTTTTGCCATGTATGCTTACGCCTCCTCGAAGTTTTCAGTGAATATTAAACATTCGTTTCTGGAAGTTGGGCACACCCAAAACGAGGGTGACTCGGTGCATGCCAGGATTGAGCGATACTCAAAAGGTCGGAAAATTTTCAGTCTCGATGAATGGTGTAACATAATTAGGGAAGCGAAAACAACAAAACTCTACTACGAAGTAATAACAGTTACCTTCGACATGATCTATGACTTCAAAGATCTATCAAGCCAAATGAATTGGAAAGATACAGAGTTAAAAGGCTCTACAAAAGGGAAAAAAGATCGATTAAAAATATCACAGATTAAGCAACTCTTCTTTTCTAAAGAAAAATCAAATCAAATTGATTACAAAACATCATTTACAAGGGATTTTAAGACACATGTAACAAGAACAAAAAAATGTAATATGAATGTCAAAAAGTACATTCTTAAGAATGTTTATTCAAGTCAACAAGGACTCACTGCTCCAAAACTGAAAGATTTGAAAGCTTTGTGTACAAGCAATATCTTTTATTATTAATCTAAAAATGTTTAATATTTTGTTCAGATTATTGCTCTAGTTAATTTATTGACAAAAGTAATAAATTATTTTTCATTGAAAAAAGGTTAATTATTATGAAAATCAGTAACACAGTAAGTAAATAAACCGAAATGTGATAATGAGCCCATTCAGAGAGCTCAAGCTAATTAAAAACATTTTCAGGTTTTTAATTTTTATTTATTTCTTTATTATTTTTATTATCACACTTTAAAAACTTTTTCAGAATAATTTATTTACGCCTTAGTAAAAAATCCCTAGAATTTCTTCGGTTTGGTAAGTATTTTAATGTCAGGTTATTTAAGTAAGTATAAAATAATTAATTTCTCTTATAAATGTATTTAATTTAAACGTTCTTTAAATTTTTATTTTTAATTTATTTTTAATTACTAGGGGAGAGTGGTCCTAAGTTGGCCACCCTGCATTTCTCAGAGATGGTATACTGGACGAATCTATAATTTTGTGGTATGATATGTTAATAAACCATGATATAATTTATGGAGCTAATTATAATCTAAGATTATTCCACGCATTGTGAAGACAATATTATTGTTTACGACCAAAAAAAATTAATTTTTTTTGTTTTTTCGAGAGCAGCTACAAGAGATAAATAATTAAACATTTCTAAATGAGTGTGTGTGCTAGTTCCTTTATTTAATGTTGTAATAAGAGGTTCTGTTGATTTTTTAATTAAATTTTTTTTATTAGCGTAATAATTTGAAACTTGTAAAAATCTACAGTGGTCCTAAGTTGGCCACTTATTGTTTTTGTTTGTTTTTATTTATGTTTTCTTTCTTTTTTGTGATTTATATCACGAGAAAGACCGTAAAAGTGTAACGTAAGAATAAAACAAAGACAAAAAACAAAAAAAATGGTTTAAAAAACATAAGAAAAAACATAGTACAAAAACGCCTGTCTCTACAGCCATCCACCACTGTAAATAAATGAAATAAAATATTGCTTCATTTTCTAAACAAAAATAGTTAAATAATGCGTTTTTATTCTCCTAAATATATCAAGTTTGTAAAATTTCTGCGTAATTAAAAAGAATATGCATTTCTTCTTTATACACAAGCGAAAAAAAGTGGTAACCAACTTAAGACCAGGGGGTGGCCAACTTAGGACCGCTATTTCTGAAATGTTCAAAATGCAGCTTTTCACTATTTATTGTATTAAGACTACAAAAGCTATTCTATAACGTTCTAAATACCACAAAATTATAACAAAACGATCTCTGAACACTAATATATACTTGCCGAAGTGATTAAATTTCATTTTGTTACTATTTTCGACCAATTTGCTTAGGCGGCTAATTTAGGACCACTCTCCCCTATTAATACAATAAAAAACAAAAAATATAAATAAAGAAAATTAGAAAAGTAGAAATAAAAGTAGGTAATATATAAATAATAAAAAATAAATATTGTTATAAAAACAATAATTAACCTACAATAATAAAATTAATAAAATAAATCAAAGAAATTTAAAATAATAATTAACAAAATAAAATATAATTAAAACGTAACAAAATAAAAATTAATTCATTGATATATAGATATACAATAGATATATATATATTTTTAATTAATTATAGTTTATTTAGTATTTTTATTATTAGTTAGTTTCGAATAATTTTATTATTTTCTTTATTTTTTAAATTTTTATTTCTTATATTAATTGTTAAAAATTAATTTATTTATATCGTTTTTTAATATTTTTAATAATTTTCTTCATTTATTTTTTTAAATTTTATTTTATTAATCATTATTTAATCATTATAAAACAGTAAATAATAATAAAAACGAATTAATATTTTATTTTTAAGTGAATTTAAAATTACTCTGAATTAAGATTTTATTACACGGAAACTTTATATGGTTCCATCAGGAGTTACTTCTGCCATGAATTTTATCGGATGCTTTTTTTATAACGAGAATACGTATTAATATGTCAGCACAAGTTTTTCGGAATAAATAAACCGTTAGTTTTGAGAAACAGAATCATCTTTTCACCATTTCACATAAAGCTAGGCCTGATGAAACAATTCGTAAAGGCGTTAAACAAAGTAGGTGCTTGTTTTCAATACTTGTGCAGAAAATTTAAATCTTTAAGAAAAGACAAACGTCAACAAAAACAAAATTCACAGAGACAATGAATAACACTGAGCTTTTGTCATGGATATCATTTTTTCAAGTGGTTAAAAACTTGCTGGATGGCAATGACTCTATCAAAAACGATGATTCAGTGATAAGCATGCTTTACTTCTATAATTAATTGGGATGTAACATGAGCATTAAAGTTCACTACCTGCACAGTCATTTTAATGAATTTCATTGTAATATAACTGATTTAAGTGAGAAACAAGAAAAGCGATTCCACCCAGACTTAAAAATTGACACACGTCTTGCCGCCTGTCATTTCATTACTGTTGTGTTTCCCATTTTGCAACCGCGTTTCTGCATAAATTAAAAAAGTCTTTGGGATTTAGGTAATTAAAAAGATTTGTGTCAATGGTTTGAATGTAGATTTAACAAATAGTGCTTGTGTGCAGAGAAGAACTCGTTCGAAAATGACTGTATACCAATTTCACGTCATTTAAACCAGGCAGTACAGTTTTTTGTAGGGCGACAAGTGTATGTCGCACATAACCTAGAAATTTCAGAGACCGTCAAATGCTCTTAAGTAATATTTTACAATAAATAAAAATTTAACGCCATTGAACTGTTTAGTACTTCTTAGAAAAATTCACATGAAATCTTACATAAGAAGGGGGTGAGGAGACTGAAAAATCTTATGTGCCCTTTGTAACGTGGATTTTGATAATTCCACGTTCAAAATGGTTTTCTTAAGTTCGACGAAGCTAGAGTTGGAAAAATAAAATAGTCACAAAAGTGCGAAAGACCACCAGGAACTAACTAAAACTTTTATTGATACTTTATTATTATTTCACTAAAATAAGGTGACTTAAAATGTATTTATGTGTATTTAATGCCAAAGTGACGTTGGTAATCCGAAAGACAATCATGATTATGGCATTAGTTTTGAAGGGAGTGCAAATGCCATGGAGCTAAAATCTGCAGTTGATCTAATTACAAAAAAATCCAGTTTAAAAGAAAATAATTTTCAGTTTGGAGTTTTAGTAGGTGACAAGAATCCGTCAACTGTAGCTCATGTACAGAGTGCAGCAGAAAATAAAATTGTTAAACACATTAACAAAAACCAGGTGAATAAAGGTGTTACAAGTAAGCTATTCAAATTACAAACGAAGTGCAAAGAACTCACCAAAGATTTTATAACCTCGATACAAAGAAGTTTTAGTTTTTCAATATCTCAAAAGAAAGGGCAAAATGCTTTAATGTCGACAGCTATCAAAAATATTCCTTTCCACTACTTTAATAATCAAGATAATTGTGGTTAATAAGGTACAAACCGATTAGAAAATGCTGAATATTTGAGTGTCACTTGTAGAACGGACTATCTTCAAAATTCTAAATTGTAGGGGTGTGCAAAAAGCTTGAAGCTTGATCGAGCTTTTCATTTTTCGAGCCGAGCCGAACCTAATCAGTTCGAGCTGAGCCGAGCTGTGTAAAAAGCTCAAATAATGTCAAGTTCTCGAATCTTTTCGAGCTCTTGAGTAAATTCGAGTTCTAGAGAAAATTTATACAATCTTTGCATATATTATAATTAGCAAATTGAAATTTGATAGTTTTGCGAATAATAGGTGACAGAGCAGTCGGATATTCAGAAAATATTACGCACGTTAATGACATGATAAAAGCAGTTAATACTCAATCAGAAAAAATCAAAATGTTCTCGAATACCGAAAAAGATATCAAATTTCCCAATAACATGATTTCTGTTGGTTCAATAGCTATCCCGCAAACAAAAAAATTTTCCAACTAATTTGGAGCAACAAAGAAGCACAATCTTTTTATCTATTCTACTTATCATGTAACAAATGCTTTTATATTATTATTAATTGTTCGTACAAATAAAAAAATGCGAATGGATTGTATTTGTACAAGAAAAAAGTAGTACGTGGAATCATTCAAGATTGCACTAAAGGTTATTATATTTAATGAAATTTTTGAGATATTATAGACCTTTCTATATAAATTGGAGGTTTTTTATGTTGTAGCCTTTGGTCAAGAAATGAGAAACTTGCTTGAGGGCAAGTTATAAATTATAATTCAAATCATAGTATTAACCACAAGAAGGGTATTGTTTTTTCATTAGTAGATAGAACTATTAACCTCTCATAAACAAAATTTTACAGAAAAAATATACATCAAATTTTTAAAATTCTAACAGGAAACAATTATCCTTATGAATTTATAAAACATAATATTGATGAAAGAATAAAAACAATAAAATCTAATAATAATAGTAGCTTAATAAATAATGAACAAGAAAAAAACTTTGATACTTCCAAAATTATAACTTTACCATTCATTCCAGAAATTTCACAATCAATTTTAACTTTAACAAAAAAACTAAAAATCCCAGTGATTTTTTGTATACAAAATAAATTTAATAAGATTCTGTTACCATCCGCTAAAGACAAAATACCCAAATTTGAAAAAACTAACCTAATTTACCAAATTAATTGTATTGACTGTAAAAAAGTTTATATAGGTCAAACAAAACAATTCTTAAAAAATAGAATATATCAACACAAATATTCACAGCTTCATTTAAAAATTAACACAGCCTTATGTGAACACGCTAAAACTTTTAACCACAAATTCGATTTTAATTCAAAAAATATTCAGATTCTAGAGATTGAAAACAACAGTCAAAAAAGAAATATCTTAGAGATGATACACATTGTAAAGAGTGATAGTTCTGTAAATTTTAGAACAGACACACAAAATTTATCAATTTTTCATTATGATTTAATTAACATTAGTAGAAGTAAATTATGATAGTAGAAACACACCAACTTTAAAAACATATTTGAATTTTTTACCTAACCCTAACTTAGCTACCAACCATAGAACAATTTTTTTAGGATAGACAGTGTAAACGTATCTCTAGGCAAAAAAGATGCACTATCATGTGCTTCATAATTAATAAAATTTAAATACTTCACTTTTAAATTCACTTTTAAATTATAAAACTTTCACTTTTAAATTATAAAAATAAAATGTATATAGATTTTTTAACAAATTTTATTTAAAAATTGTTTTTAAAAATGACTGAGAGAACGTTAGTAAGTAGTTTGTTATACAGAATTGTCACTCTCTAAAAAATGAAAAACTTCATAAATTGTTAAATAAAATAAAAAATGCAATGCAAAATTATTTCAGATGTGGAACTCCAGTATTGTTGTTTTATGTTAAATTAATTTAATTATTTAATAAGGAGAATTCTACTCTAAAAATCATTATGGTATGTAACCTAAACTAAGAATCCAACATGTATTTTGTATGTGTTATAATTGTTGTATTACTATTGTAGACCTGAAGATCCATGTTCATGGTGAAATGCATAGTAAAAGCATTTTGGAGTTTAATTAAATTTCTGACATAATATAAAATTTTTCATTTCTTGACCAAAGGCTACAACATAAAAATCTCTAAGTTATTATATTTATTTTTATTATATATTTTATATTTTCTATATTATATTATATATTATATTATATTTTGCATGGCATTGCAGACTTAGATAACCTAAAAAAATTCCGTTTCAAAAGTTGATAATTTGAAATATAGGGCAACTAAAAAATGATTGTACAATAATAAAATTTAAATTTACTTTGGTCAAGGATGTAGAAAGGAAAGTTTACTTATTTTGTAAAAAATTTTTTATCTCCGACCAAACAAATGAAGCTGCAACTTACTGGCAAATCTTTGTATATCGTTAGAGGACGCTTTAGGTTGCGTATTAAACAACGAGATTTTAATTGCTCTTTTTGATTAAGGAATTGTAGGTAGAAGGCATGTTTTCTTCAAAAAATTATATAAAAACATGTTTTTTTTATCCTCGAAAATATACACTAAGGCCAAATGTACAGAATCCACTGATAATAATTACTTATTCAATTTCGGATAAATTTACCTTTTTTTAAAGTCATGCACTGTCAGTGTAGAAATCTTTTCCAATGCCCAACAAACTACTCACGGTGCGCCTTAACTAAAATTAAATAAAAAGGTCTTACACCTAAAAAATTAGTAGAGTTTCTGAATTTACAATGTTCATAGATAAGAAAAATCAAAAAACTAAAATAATCTGTGGAGAGATTTTCAAATAAATCCACTTTGAACATTTTTGCGCACGAAGAACGTTATTTTGGAAAATATGGCATTGTTTATTTATATGAATAGAAAGGAAAAAATTATATAATCATAATTTTTAAGTGGTAATTCTATTAAACTTTTATTATTTTAACACTTTAGTACTAATAAAATATAAAAATGTAAGATAATTTAATTATAATTACATCAATTTAAACATGTGAAGCATTATATCTACAAACAGCGCTGAAAAGGTGTTTAGAAAAATCCGGGTGTTTTTTTATATGGGAGAAAAATAACTAAAATTTCTATTTTTTAAATAATGTTTATTTTTTATGGCAAAATTAATCATTTTCAAATAATTAATTTCTATAAACCCTCGTTCGGTTGTATTTCAACTTATTTGTTTTTATTTATTTAAATATTTATTTATATCAAATATGGCATTATTTTTCATAATTAATTATTTCAAATTACTCTCTAAATCTGAATGTGTAGTTTTCTACTAATGAAGTAGTGCGAATTCGTTTACCAATTAAATAAGTAACTGTTTTTTCCAATTTTTAGTAGTTTTTTACTAATTGCTAGTAGAAAATTACTAATTCAATTAGTAGAACGTATTTTTTACTATTTCGAATTAGTAAATTTTTTACTAATAATTAGTTTAAAAAACTACTATAAATTAGTAAAAACAGTTAGTAATTCAATTAGTCAACGAATTCGCACTATTTCATTAGTAGTAAACTACTAATTCAGATTCAGAGAGTAAATTAAAATAATTAATTATAAAAAATAATTGTATATTTGATATAAATAAATATTTAAATAAATGAAAACAAATAAGTTGAAATACAACCAAACGAGGGTTTATAGAAATTAATTGATGGAAAATGTTTAATTTTGCCATAAAAAATAAACATTATTTAAAAAATAGAAAAATTTAGTTATTTCTCTCCCATATAAAAAATCTTCATATAGAGTCCGTACATTTTGATTTCCTAAAGTCTTCCTGGAAAATGAATAAGGTTGCTGCGAATCACCCGGATTATCCTAAACACTTTTTGAGCGCTGTTTGTAGATATAATGCTTCACATGTTTAAATTGATGTAATTAAAATTAAATTATGTTACAATTTTATATTTTATTAGTACTTAAATGTTAAAATAATAAAAGTTTAATAGAATTACCACTTAAAAATTATTATTATATAATTTTTTCCTTTCTATTCATATGAATAAACAATGCCATATTTTCCAAAATATCGTACTTCGTGCGCAAAAATGTTCAAAGTGGATTTATTTCAAAATCTCTCCACAGATTATTTTAGTTTTTTGATTTTCCTCATCTGTGAACATTGTAAATTCAGGAACTCTACTAATTTTCTAGGTGTAAGACCTTTTTATTTAATTTTAGTTAAGGCGCACCGTGTACTACGTCGTTATAAAGAAATTTAGATAAAATCTCAGTTATCATCTACTGTATTGCTAGATGTAGGTATTTTTATATATCGCATTGAAAGGATTCCAAATGAAATTGAAGTGTTAAATATGAATTGTTAAAATATAGTATGTTTTAAAAGTGAAATTGTACACATGAATAGAGATATTGTAAAGTATATTGCGGAACCAGTTAATACGATTGAAGACGAATAAGTGATCATGATAATATTGAATTGTATTAATAAAATTAAACATTACAAAAATTGTACTTACATACTTCAGTTTCCAAATTCAGTAATATTACGTGCTTCTTGAGCAAACATTCTCATAAATACATGCGTTAGAAATTTAAAATATTAAAAAAACGATTTTGTACAACTTTGTTCTTCTTTTTATCTGAATTTTTATTGCTATTTCAGTTGATTTTTGGTCTGGGTTTACCAATGGAAGTTGATGTCAGTACGATTATCGGCTATGTGATGAAGTGTAATTACGTTTTGCCTTTCAACGCTTCGTACTTGATGAATCCATATATTCGGTATAGCAGATCGATCAAATATGGTGAAAAAATATTAAAAAATTCTTCTTCTTTTAATGAAAAAGGTATGTTTTTTCATAATTTACAATATTATTATATCGCGAGAAAAAAAGATAATAGGTGGTCAATTCCACGTGAAATTTCCATATGATATTTTAAAATCGGTTAAACATATTTTTTTCTCGTTCCTTATAAAAAAATATTAAATAGGTATTTTTTTACTTTTGTAGAATTGCCCAAATTTTCGAGTTATGAGGCTGTGTTTACATGCTTGCGTTTAAACGCTGCGTTTTGCGTTGAGCAGTGAGTGTAAGAAGGATAGAAGTATATGTCTTTCTTTCTTTATCTCATTTTTCAACGCAAAACGCAGCGTTCGAACGCAAGCATGCAAACATCGCCTCAATTTACGAAACTTAGGATTTTTAGAATCGTAGGCTACGCTACTCCTTAATGGGACCATTTAAGTATTACGTAAGCATTTAAGGGGGAGGGGGGTTTAGCTATTGCTTATTTCCATTAGAAAAAATGGCGCTAATGCATATAAAAAATCTTACATGGGGGAGGGAGGGTCTTAAAACCTGAAAAATATGCTTACGTAATACTTGAATGGCCCCTAAACTCAATCGGACTATCGCGGGACTTTTAGGATAATTTTCTGTATATTATTAGGTATAAATAAATAAAAAATTTAAATTAATCATATCTTAATTTAAAAAAGATTAATTTGCTTATAAAAAATAATTTTTTTAAATTAAAAATAAAATTTCACATTACTTGAAAGTTAAATAAAAATAAAAAATTTCTTTCTTTGACGTTTTTCTAAACTTATTACTTTCAAATTTATAGGCTACTGAAAATAGGTCTACTTTTAAAAACCTATATTTCGATAATTCATGACTCGAAAATTTTGGCAATTATACAAAAATAAAAAAACGTATTTAATATTTTCTATAAAGAACAAGAAAAAAATATGTTCAACCAATATTATAAAATAAATTTTAAGTTATAATTGATATAAAAAATGGCGTTATTTAGGCATTTTAAATTTTTTATATATGAACGATTCCATGTCAAGTGATCAAGGGGTATTATGGTACAATGCTTATTTTAATAATTTTTTACTCTAAACCAATTAAACAAAAAAATTGGCAAGGTTCAGTTTCGATAGATTTTTTCATGCTCTTTCGATTGGCAGTAAGCATTTAAAAAAAAGTTTTGGCCTAAAAAAATCGAAATTAAAAATAAATTTGACTTATTGGGGGAGAAGGATACAATTTTTTTTTCTTTTTTTCAAACGAAAGCTGAGGTTTTTTTACTAAAAGAACATATATGTGAAGAAGTGGGCCTAGAATGTTTAAACACTGAAAAAAGAGTTTTCTACTGACCGGTGCGCTGCGGACTACTGCTACGCGACCCGGTTTTGCGATCCGGTCAGTAGAATAGTATATTAAGCCACAAGGGTATAAAGGCAGCCATTTGTTTACGGTGATTTTTGTGACACGAGTGGAGGTCCTAATGCGCAAAAGTGGCGATTTCAGATAGCAGACGACAGGGAGTAAAAGTCATTCACTTGTTCGACTTATATGAAAATGGCGGCCGTTTTCTCCCATGGGCAAAAATAACGCATGGAATCAGCTGTTATGTTTGCCTCTTGGGAGAAAATGGACGCCATTTTCATATGGTCGAACAAATGAGTGACTTTACTCCCTGTCGTCAGCTATCTAAAAGCGCCATTTTTGTGCATTGGGATAAAAAACTTTTTTCAGTGTTTAAACATTCTAGGCCCACTTCTTCACCTATATATGTCCTTTTAGTAAAAAAATATTGGACTAAGTGAAAACATATTTTCACCAAAAATTATTATCTACAAAAGCCCAAAGTTTAGGAACGAGTGGAGAAAATTTTGTTTTACCTTGATCACTTGACATAGAATCCCTCATAGGGGGCGTTCTATATACAGGGCAAACTTGGAATTACAGATTTTCTTCATAATTTGCCATTTCGTTCTTTAAACTTTTAAGTCACTTTTTTCAGCAATTTTAATTTCGTAATCTATGATAGTTACAATAAAATTTTCAATATCAAAATTGTATGCAAACTATTGAATTTCAATATGATTTTATTTAAAAATTATTATAATTAAATAATTAATTTTTAAAGTTTATTTATTTAACAATAAATTTTAAATATTTTTTTACCCTTAGTCCGTAAAAATATTTATTCAAAAAGTATGAAAATGAAAATTTGAAATGTTCTTAAAAATCCCATTATAATCCTAAATTGATTATATCTAGGCCCATTTGACTCGAAATTCATTGAACTTAAAAAAATCCGTTTCGCTTGTCGTTCAAGACCATCAGCAGCCAACTGTTAATTTTTGTTTATATTTTAATGCAGTTAATCTTACTGAACTTTTGGTGTAATTCTAATATTGCACTCTAGAATTACCTCGACATTTTCTTCATTTCGAAAATAGCAATTGTCACATTTTCTAATTGCTTTTCAGTATTTAACGTCAGAATAATTGTATTTGGCAAATTACTGCTAGCCAATCCTACATTTTCTTTCTTCTTCTTCCACTTAAAAACAATAAAATCAGTATACTAGTAATATTAGCATATTTGTCCTTTAAACTAATATGCATTTTATACACACCACCATGCTCCACCTAAAAACATTTAAATCAGTTGACGAGTAATATTAGCATATTCTAAGTCATATTTCCACGACGTACAAACATGAAAGATATTCGAAAAATATTTCCATATATGAAAAAAAATTTCCCAACTTCATGCCTTTTTCACCATTGAGAGCGGTAACCTCTCCTTAAGATAAATAATTTTTTGTAATTTCTTTATTTGCAGTAGGGTGGGCAAGTCCTACGGGGCGGCACTGTACACTTTATTACATTGATGCCTTCATCAGATAAACGTGTTGCACTCATGTTTTCATGAGTGCAACACGTTCGCTTGAGGAAGGCAACGAAACGATGTAATCAAGTGTTCATAAAATATAAGAATTTGCGTAAAAAACATATTATAGAAAAAGGAAGTGTAAATGTCTATAAGAAATGTGTATAAAATATAATACTAGTTTTAATGCTCTAAGTTAAATCAAATATGAAACACAAATAAAATTTTTGAAAAATTTTGATCACAAATATGAAAATACAAATTTTTATTTGAAGATTGGTAGATCCAACAGAATGTTATAGATGATTGGATCATCGGATCATCGACCAATCCCCCGAATATTTAATTCCCCGAATTTAAACTATATTCGACTTGAAGCTCGGAAACAAAGTAGAAATAAAAGTAAATGTATATGTGAAACAATTGAAAAATCTAATATTCTTAAAAGAAATGAAGAAAATTTTTCTTTACAATTCTAAAAATAAATTTTCACACTTTTCACCCTTATATAGACAAAAAAATTTTATATCTTCAATAAAAAAGCATAAAAAAACAAATTGAATATAATCCAAGAAAGTAAAATCAAATCAAAAAAATATTTTTAAAAAATGAATCCAACAAATAAAATATAATTTAAAACAAAACCAGAAAAAATCAAAAGTAAAATTAAAATCATTCTCTATTCTCTAAATTTGAATTAGAAACAAATTTAACTAATTTGACTTAGTGATTGACTGTTTGCATTTAAATTAGTAAATTTTACTAATAAATAGTAGTTTACACTAATTTATTCTTTTACTAATAAATAGTCATTTTTACGTATTTGACTAAATTTTTGCTTATAAATAAGCAACTTTTACTAGTAAATACACAGAGAAAAACTGAACTCAAAATGAGTCGAAAAAATGACTCATTATAAGCTGCAACAAAAATGAACCTCGCAGATGGCGCCACGTTCTATGTCATTTAACATGGACTCATTTTGAGTTGCAACAAAAATGAGTCCAAATTTTTTCTGTGTAGTAATTTATCTTATAACATTTAATTGTAATCATGTTTGGAACTGTCTCAAATTATTTTTATTTTATTAACCTTATTTATAACTTTCAAGAATATATTTGTTTAAAATTACGTGTTTTTATTATATACAATTTTTCGGGCATAATAGTTTTCGGGCAAAAGGATTCGGGAGAATTGATTCGGGTAAATGTCTATTCGGGCGATTGGATTCGGAAGAATGTAGGAATACCACTCGGACCTCCGCTTCCGTAAACTAAATTATAAACACTCCCGACGTGATCGTTTCCCGAGCTCAAAATTTGTGCCGTGAAAAAGCTTATTCGACAATAATCTAAAAATATATTACATGACACTTGCATATTTGCATGGAACTGACGCCATGATTATTTTATACACTTCTGCGCAGACGTTGGATGTCGTAGGGTTGCCGTGGTAAGGATAGAGAAAAGGTTCTAACTCATATGCATTAATTTTAAACAGATTAAATTATCACACAAAATATATTTTCATTTTTAAGTAGAACACAAAGCGAGAGAAAATCTTCACTCCTGGAGTCGACTCGGTAGAAAGAGGACCAGACGATCTCCGGTTCTTGACTTCCCGATGATCTTGGAAATCCAGGAAACGTCGGCCAGGTGTGAAAAGGATGTTAAATAACCTCGGAGTTTTCGAATTATCTTCTAGTGTCAGCCTCGTGAACCAAGGCTCGCTCATTCCCACTATGGCACGCCCTGTGACATAAAGATGGAAGTATTAGTACCGTTGATGGCACTTTCCTTAAGTCCGGCGTTAGACAATCCAGCGTTCAATATATCATAAATACAAACATTATAAGAACTAATATTGCTTTTAACATCGGCAAAGAGAATAATAACAACGACGACTAAAAATTAATTTTCTTATACAATAATTAATTTTGAGTCAAAGATTGGACAGCTAATTAAAAAAACGTCATAAAAATTTGTATTCGTTCTTTGCTTCGCGCTCCCCTACCGAACAAACAGGGAAATAGGCTTTCGGCGGACCCTAAATAGTATATTAAGCAACAAGGGCATAAAGGCAGCCATTTGTTTACGGTGATTTTTGTGACACGAGTGGAGGTCGAGGGCGCCTAATGCACAAAAGTGGCGATTTCAGATAGCAGACGACAGGGAGTAAAAGTCATTCACTTGTTCGACTTGTATGAAAATGGCGGCCTTTTTTTTACCTTGGGCAAAAAAAAAGCATGGGACCAGCTGTTTTTTTGCCCTTGGGGAAAAAAAAGTCGCCATTTTCATACGGTCGAACAAATGAATGACTTTACTCCCTGTCGTCAGCTATCTAAAAGCGCCATTTTTGTGCATGTGGGATAAAAAATATTTTTATGAGTATATATATTTTTTACGAGTATATTCAAAAAGCACGTCACAATGTATACGCATATGTTTCTGAATAGAATATGTAATGATAAAAATTACCTTCTTGAGTGGTGGATTCTCCGTACTTTTTCTGTTTTCTTCGTCGTTAAGATTAACGATTTCTTGCGGTGCCGCTAAATATCCAGATCGCATTTTCAATTCGGTTTTTTTAATATCGTCAATGATGTCGATATTATCTATAGATTGGCTTTTCAATGATAAAACTTTATAAGCCTTTTCGATAATCTGTTCCTTTATTCTAAATGAGAACACTTTTCAAAAACTTTTGAGTCGCCGAATGAAGTTATGTGTATTGGTAGCCGATGTTTTAAATCGGTTAGGACTTCACTTCCATAAATATGTAGGAGAAAGTAGTCAGCATTGGACATAATTTAAACTATTTTATAACTTTCCTTGTAGAACGAATTATTAAATAAAAGTCACTTAATTCCTTTACAAAAAAGAGTTTTCAACAAGTTGAATAAATTTAGAAGTAATGACTTTCTTAAAAAGAATATTGCTAGGAAAAACTTAATTGTGACTGATACTAATATTTCTAGAATGTATGTATTAACGAAGATCCACAAAGAAAACTGCCCTCTAAGACCAGTTGTTTCAACCATAGATTCTTCCACATACTTTATGTCTAAAAAAATGATTATGGACATTTTAACAGACATTTATTTAATACTTTCTTTAGGGACAGTTTCATCAACTCCGATTAAAAGTCAATCAACGATTAAAGTCATTTTAACCGCCCATGATTGGTCAGTTAAGGATTTAATCATTGATTAACTTTTAATCGGAGTTGGTAAAAGTGACCCTTAAACTTTTCATTCAATTTTTGAATGTATATATAAAATAAATAATTTATTTTCTTTAGGCCATAATCAGCCATCAATGACACGATATGAAATTTATAGATTTATTCAAAGTGCATTTCAATCAGGAAAGGTGTGTCTATTGAGAGCAATTTGCGAATCAGCTGGAACAAATTTTAATCGATATTCCGGTGTTCTATCTCAATTATTACACATATTTTTCACGTAAGATGATTAAATTATTAATTAAAAATTTGTTTTTTTGCATATATTATTATATTTTTCTTTTTAAATACTTGTAAACTTTTCGTAATTCAAAATCTTTTAATTTAAAATATTTGTTTTTTTAGTGTTTTGGATTTATGTTTATATTTATATTATCAAATAGTTGCTATATCTTATATTAAAACTATTTAATACTTTTAAAAACAATTAAATTTTATATTCTAAATGAAAAGTTTACAAAATTTTGTTTTTTATAGTTCCAAATAATTTATTTACTTGTAAACATATTTAATTATAATATATTCAAATGTAATTATATTGTTTATAAATTAATTGTTTAATATTTATTTTTTATTTAGTATAAAACAATATACAATTATAACTACAGTCGTCTCTCGTCATTGCAAGATTCGTGAAAATTTCCCACTCTTCAAGTCTCGTAACGCAAGATACTTAAACCACTCCTACTTTCTAGATTTCCAGGGATAAGCATAGGTATATTCTCTTTGGGAGCCCTCTCTTATTTAGAACCTTCATTGCTCCCTAACTGTCGGCACTGAAAGTTGATGATGTAAGATGACGTCATCTTGCAATTACGAGAGAGTACCGCCCTAAAAGGGCTTGCAGTTTCGAGAATCTTGCAATGACGAGACACGACTGTATTATATTAAATTATTAAAATCCTTAATAGAAAAACAGCTATTTTTTGGCTGGAGTTTGAGAGTGACGGTCTTGATTGGTTGTGAAAATGACATGATGACGGTCGCGAGTGGTTGAAATACGGTGATAACGGTCGTGATTGGTTAAAATCCGATGATGACGGTCGCTATTGGCTAAAATTTCATGATGCCGGTCGCCGTTGGTTAAAAATATCATGGTGACGGTCGCGATTGGTTGAAAGACGATGATGACGGTCGCTATTGGCTGAAAACCGATGATGACGGTCGCTATTGGTCCGAAATCCTAGCGGAGACGCTTGCTATTGGTGTATTTTCTTTGTTTACAAGAGCTTCAACAGTAGTTTCAGTTTATTAACAGATTTTTACAGTATTATAATACAGAAAAATAAAAGTGCAAAGTTAAGAACACGTTTTCTTCTCTTCAAAATTAAAAAAAAATAAGAAAAAAAATTTTGTGATTAAAAATAAGGATAAGGAGGTCAGTTTTAAAAAATTGTGTAAAATACTACTTTTTAATTATATAAAATAATTTTTCTCTTTTGTAATTAAGAATTGCAATTAATAAATTAACATCTTTCCCGTCTAAGTCACTAACATTATCTACTTTTTCAACAATTAAACTTGTAAAGAAATTTAAATAACTTTCTAGAATCAGTTAAAAAATCCTTGAGCTCATCCTTGAGTTTGCCTTGTTTTATTAAAAAACTTAATATAATTTCAGAATAATACTTTACATGGTTTAATATTTTTTAAATGAATCTTAAACAAGTACTTAGTTTTTTATTATAAAAAAATTTATGTTGTCTTAAAAAAAGATTATTTTTTATTTCAGTTCAAAATTAGAGTGTTGAAGATAATAAACAGGTGCCATAATAATAAGGTGCCAGTTTCAGAATCATGTTTTTGACTTATTTTAGAAGTAATTTTGATTACTGATTTTTAACTTTAAATTCTTAAAAATTGGTGAAAAATTAAAGCTTAAAGTGACCATCTGTAATGTTCATTTTAAAGTATTTTTATAATAGTATTTAATGTTGAAATACTTAAATAAAACTAAAAATTACTTAACTGACTAAAATTTAAATTTCTTTAATTTATAAAAATTTTGTATTTTCTTATAAAGAAAAATCAGTGCCCTTCTATATTATGGAAATTGTGTGGATTTTTCTGCCAAAATGCAGGCGAAAGTTTTTTTGGATTAATACTTGGAGTTTTGCACATCAATACATGGTAATTTGGTTTTCCCAGAATATTGGGAACATTCTTGAATTTGCAATTGTTTATAGGAATTGTTAATCACAATTTTAAATTTTAGTTTTTTAACAATATTTTTATTGTATCATTGAAGTATGGACATTGAGCTTTGTTTAAGAGAAATTGCTTTTTTATCATTATTTGTTTCAAGGTGATAATGGCATGAAAGTGGAATGATTCAGAACTTCAACACCAAAGGGTATAGCCGGATAAGTATGCAAAAAGTGCCCCCGCATGTATTTTATTCATAATTTATCCATACATTCTTACCCACTTAAAGATAACATTCTGAAAGTTTGAACTCAAAATTCGCTTTTTTGGGGGAGTTATGGAGGGGGAAAGAAAAATCAAAAAATGCGTTTTTCTCGAAAACTACTGAACCGATTTTAATGAAATTTAAATATGTTATAAATGTCAACAGAACAGTTTTAAACAAAATTTTTTAAATTTTTTTTTCAAAAAAATCCAAAAAATTTTTTTTTTTGAAATTTTCAAAAAAAAATTTTTTTTCTTTTTTTTAGAGTGACACCTGCCATTTTTGTACTATTTACCCGTTAAAGTGTCTATTTTCAGAAAAAAATTTTTCTCAATTTTTTTTTTGAGGCGCGTGATAGTGAAAAAATATAAAAACCACAAGTGAGTTATGGAGTTATAGAGGGGGAACGAAAAATCAAAAAACTTATTTTTCTCGAAAACTACTAAATCGATTTTAATAAAATTTTAAAGGGTTGTAAATATAGATAAGACGATTTTAGTAAAAAAAATCAAAATTTTTTTTTCAAAAAAAATTTTAAAAATTTTCTTTTTGATATTTTTAAAAATTTTTTGAAGTGAACACTTTTTCTCTTATTGTAAAAAGTACCTTATAATGTCCCCTTTAACATATATTTTTATCAAATTTTTAAGAAATATAGTTTTTGAGTAAAATGTCAAAAACCATGGTCATGCTATTTGTCACGTACGGTAATGCACATATATGCATATGGGCAATTTCATGTGATAGGGTATAGCCGGATAAGTATGAAAAAAGTGACCCAAATATATTTTTCCTATTCATTCTACCCACAAAATAACTTTTTGAAATTTTTAACTCAAAATTTTGAGTTTTTTGAACTTATGGAGGGAAAAAATCAAAAAACGCATTTTTCTCTAAAACTATTGTATGCATTTTTATCAGCTTTGGATTTGTTGAGAAGACAATTAAAGAGATCAAGAAAAAAATTTCAAAATTTTTTTCAAAAAATTCCAAAAAACTGTTTTTCAAAAAATTAAAAAAAAATTTTTTGGTTCTATTAAAGTGACATTTTTATGTATTTTCTCATTTCAGTCTCTTATGTGATCTACTGAATAAAAAAATTTTGCCTGACATGATTTCAGTGTGTTTCACGGTGAAAAACCACATAAAAATGTACCAGGTAGGGTTTTTGAGTTATTTACTGTGACACACACTGAAATCATGTCAGGCAAAATTTTTTCATTAAGTAGATCACATAAGAGACTGAAATGAGAAAATACATAAAAATGTCACTTTAATAGAACCAAAAAAATTTTTTTTTAATTTTTTAAAAAACAGTTTTTTGGAATTTTTTTAAAAAATTTTGAAATTTTTTTTTTGATCTCTTTAATTGTCTTTTCAACAAATCTAAAGCTGATAAAAATGCATACAATAGTTTTAGAGAAAAATGCGTTTTTTGATTTTTTCCCTCCATAAGTTCAAAAAACTCAAAATTTTGAGTTAAAAATTTCAAAAAGTTATTTTGTGGGTAGAATGAATAGGAAAAATATATTTGGGTCACTTTTTTCATACTTATCCGGCTATACCCTATCACATGAAATTGCCCATATGCATATATGTGCATTACCGTACCGTGACAAATAGCATGACCATGGTTTTTGCCATTTAATCAAAAACTGAATTTTTTAAAAATTTGGAAAAAATATATGTTAAAAGGGACATTATAAGGTACTTTTTACAACAAAGGAGAAAGTGGTCACTTAAAAAAATAACCCTGAAAAAAATTTTTGAAAATTTCAAAAAAATTTTTAAGCTGTACATTGTACCCACTTGCGGTTTTTATTTTTTTTCACTATCACGCACCTCAAAAAAAAATTGGGAAAAATTTTTTTCTGAAAATTGACACTTTAACGAATAAATAGTAAAAAAATAGCGGGTGTCGCTCTTAAAAAAAGAAAAAAAAATTTTTTTTGAAAATTTCAAAAAAAAAATTTTTTTGGATTTTTTTGAAAAAAAAATTTAAAAAATTTTTTTCAAAACTGTTTTGTTGACATTTATAATATATTTAAATTTCATTAAAATCGGTTCAGTAGTTTTCGAGAAAAACGCATCTTTTGATTTTTCTTTCCCCCTCCATAACTCCCCCAAAAAAGCGAATTTTGAGTTCAAACTTTCAGAATGTTATCTTTAAGTGGGTAAGAATGTATGGATAAATTATGAATAAAGTACATGCGGGGGCACTTTTTGCATACTTATCCGGCTATACCCTTACTTTAAGGGGTTACACCACTCTAGGATTTTCAAAAAATCGAAAAATTTTCTTTTGCTCAAAGTACGCTTTAGGATCCTAAAAACATAATTCGATTAGTAGAATGGTGAAAAAATAATTTCTTCCCTTTCTAATCCGCTGTAGTGTCGGAGGGTTCAGAGCGGTTTGTGTCCCCTTTCTACCCCTTTCCCCTCTGCACTAATGCACCAACAGGGCCTGAGGGCTCTAATAGTTCTCCAAAAGGTCGCTATGAAGTGCTTGTTCATCAATACTGCTGTATGTGTGAGTCAGTCAGCTGAAAAACGGCATCACATATAACAAAATTTTCAACACTTAAAACTTTAAACAACTTTTTCTCGAAACTGCTCTAGAGTGGTGTTACCCCTTAATAATAGAAATTTTTTTGAAATTGTTTCACTTATTATGACCCATTATGTTAAAGCATCAAAGATGTTTTTGTTGGGAGGGAATTGTTCTCTGATAAATGATTTATTGACATTTATTAGATCAATTTTAATTAGTTGTACACTATCTGCGAGAATTGTGTAAGTGCTACATGTTAGTGCTATAAATGATTTTTTCATTTTGCAAAATGTGGGGGAGACTGGAGTGAAATGTTAAATTCTATTTCTAGCCTACTAGAGCTATTCTCTGATGGGTGTTGAGTAGTGGATGGGTTGGGGTATTCATGAACAAGTGATTTAGTTAATAAAAGATCTGTGTTTATTGAACAAAAGCTTTAAAACAGTTATAAAGTTAAAAAAACATAAAAAAAAAATTTTTGGTTTATTTCACGTGAACGGTCTTATTTTTTGACAGAGTACTTCCCTAACGTCAAATAAATCATTTTTAAACAAATAAGCCCAAAAAAACGAAAAATAAAAAAAATTTAACCACATGTAAAAATACATTTAACTTTTCGCCCCACCCATTATTTAACTTTTCGCCCTAGGGTGCGTTTTTGGCTTTAACAACAAATATAAAAAATCTAAATAAAGATATTTAGCAAATACCTTTAGGTATCTCTTCAGGGGACCTAAATAATGAAGTAAAAAAATCTCGGTTAGGATAAATGCAAAAAATATACTTAAAAGTTAATATTTTCTTTTACGAAAAAATTTTCAAAAGTAGGGTGAAAAAAAATTTAAATATGGTACTTTATTATAAAAATGTTTTTTGTGTAAAAAAATTAGGTAGGATAGTGTTGTATTATTATGATTACTATGAGCTAAAATTAGAAATTAAAAAAATTTTATATTGTAAATGTTTTAAAAAAGGCACAATTTTTGTTTTAGCTTGATACAATTAATTAAAATTGATTTAATAAATGGTAATAAATCATTTATCAGAGAATAATTTATTCCCAACAAAAACATCTTTGATGTTTTAATATAATAAGTCATAATAAGTGAAACAATGTCAAAAAAATTGTTATTATTAAAGTAATTTGGTGTTGAAGTTCTGGATCATTTTATTTTCATGTTATTATTACTTTGAAACAAATAATGATAATAAAGTAATTTCTTTTAAATAAAGCTTAATGTCTATACTTTAATGATAAAATAAAAAGATTGTTAAAAATTAAAAATTGTTATTAACAATTCTTATAAACAATTGAAAATTCAAGAATGTTCTTAATATTTTGGGAAAACTAAATTACCATGTATTGATGTGCAAAACTCCAAGTATTAATTTAAAAAAATTTTCGCCTGTATTTTGTCAGAAAAATCTACACAATTTCTATAATATAGAAGGTTACTGATTTTTCTTTCTTTAAAATAATCCTTGGAGTTTTGCCATAATTTTTCAAGTGGCCGGTTTCATTTATTTTGGCCCTAATGTAAGTAAAAATATTATAAACTGATGGAAAATATCTGTAGCGTTTTTACTTTGTAATTTCCATATTATGAACACAATTAGTTTTGTAATATATATATATATATATAAATATTATTTTAATATTAAATATAAGAAAAACTCTAATAAAAATATAATATACACTACCAGTTAAAATTTAGAGACCATACCCATTTTCAGGAGAATGAAAAACATTTTAAAATGTACCCAGTAAAAAAATTCGATACACGGACCGCGGAGTTCGTAAACGAGCTCGGTAGCTCGTATGAGAAAACTCTTATACGAGCCTTTTCCGTAATGAGAAGTGTATAGATGCTTGTATACGAGGTGACTTTAAAAGCATTTTTCTTAATATAACACTATTTTAAAGTAAATGTAGATAATAGAATTGAATTTTCTCATCTAAAACAAAGCTAAATTTTGACTGGTCACTGTCTGGTGAACAAATCCTTCACAATAGTATCTTGACTGATAATGTTAATAGTTAACGTCTATTACCACGTTAACAATTTTTATTATTATCTATTAATCATGGATAATAATACACAACTCCAATTCTTTGGATAAAATTAAGAATTATTTTAATAATTAATGCTATAGAAATAATTTTATATTGTTTTATACTAAATAAAAAATAAATATTAACTAATTAATTTATTAAACAATATAATTATATTTTAATATATTATAATTATTTTTTAAAAATAATTTTTAGCGTATTGATATATGATATATAATATATTATATTAAATTAGATTATACCACACACTTATCATAAATACTAATTAATTCATAAAAAACTTTCTTTATAACAACATTGAAAGTTATTAGTTTGTTTCCTTCTTTTCCTTTTTTGAATTGATTAATTTTTATAATTTTCATTTTACTGCATCAAATTTAAATGTTTTAAATAATGTTATATTTTAATTTTAAATATGATTGATATAGTGGGTTTCTTTTTTACCTTTTATGAATATAGTTACCTACTGAACCTTTTAAATGTATTAAATTCAGATTATTCTGTCCTCTACTTACTAACCGATATACATATCTGTCATATCAAGGCACGTGTTGATCCCTGTTCAGAACCTTAAAGGGACAAAATACCCGCCAATATGACCCATTCAAGAATCTCAACGTTTTGGTTGCAAAAAACGGATTTTTTTATATGAGAAGATTGTGTTGTTAAATTTTATTAAAACTTTATGTGTGAAGAAAGATATCCACATTGGTAAGTTGAGGTTATGTACATAATGTTACTATAATAGAATATAATAACAATATTGTTTTTCTACTTTTATGAACCGTTAACTTATGTTTAAAAAATAAAAATAATTTGCAGTTTCCATATATTGTCTGAAGAGGTCCATCGTCGATGGACGAAAAGCTTCACATATGACAAAAAAGAATTGTTTGAATAAATGTGGATTGAATTTTTAAAAAACAAATAAACATCTTTTACTATATTAGAACAATCCAAAAAAGTCTAAATATCTTTAAACTATAATATATGACTTTGACAATACTAATATCTTACAAATTGAAATAAATAACTTTAAAAGAAAAAGTTTTAAAAAATGGTCGGGTTCGCGCAATATCATACTTATTCGACAAACAAAGCAAGAACATACTTATTCAGAAAAAGGGAAGAACATGCTTATTCAAAATATAAAGTAACAAGTTGTTTATTTCATGACCATTTAGCTTCCTCAATATATAAAAATTGCGGTTTTGGAAACTTTTGAAAAACTATGTACAAAAGGGTTCGTCCAGAAGATATGTTAAAAATAAAATTATATAAATCATTTATAAGTTGTTGTATAAATATTTGGTGAAATTTACACTTTCATTTGCCAATTGCTTCTATTTTATAATAAAATAATCATTTCAAAATATTAATACAGTCGAACCTGGATAAGTGGTCTCTGGATAAGTGGGAATACTCTTTAAGTGGAACTTTTTTTGCGGTCCCTTGCAAAGCCAATGCAAAATATCGAAAAAAACCTCTATAAGTGGGAAAACGCTACCTCTATAAGTGGAACTGATTTTTTGAAATAAGGCCTCTATAAGTGGAACAGTTTCTTAAATTTACCACTATGAGTGGAACGTTCCCTCTATAATTGGAACTTTTTATTCATGTACTTCTGTAAGTGGAACGTGTCCTCTATAAGTGGAACTTTTCATTTATGTACCTTCATAAGTGGAATCTAAAACTTTTGATTAAACCACGATTCGTCTGTTATTTTACTCGGCACGTGTACTTGCTGTTATTTATTTGTCATTGATTTCGGTTCTCGCACTTATTTGTTTAGTTTGTCTTAATCTGTTGATTAGTTCAAAATTTCGAAGCGAAAAGTTAAGTCTCTCGATGTAAGTGAAAAATTAAAACTTATTAAATTGTTTGAAAGTGGAATGTCACAAAGTAATATACAAAAGGAATATAATATTCCAAAATCAACTCTTTCACGTATATTAAAATTCCAGAAATCAATTGAAGATGGTGCATTTACGGGACGTGGTAAAGCAAAACGATTTAAAAAGCCCGAATATTTTATTATTGTAAAATATTAATGTAAAATACGTATATATAAAAAGTGCAAGACAAATATACCTCTTTAAATGGAACTTGGCCTACAACGACCTGGATAAATGGGAAACTGGATAAATGGAATACCTCTGTAAGTGGAACAAAAATTTCGGTCCCTTCAAGTTCCACTTATCCAGGTTCGACTGTATTAATATTAAATTAACTATGAAAAAAATACAAAATTTGAATTTTTTGTGAAAAAGAAAAATATTTATTAACTTTATAAATTTTAATAAAATATATACTTTGTATACATCAATCGATTCGTTTTCTTGTCAGGAATGTAATTTTGAGAATAATTAATGAAAATATTAACAAATAAAAAAATTATTTCAAAAAATACAAAAAAAAAATTTTTCTGAATTTTAAAAAAATTGTATAAAAAAAAATTTTGTAGATATTTTTAAAAATCCTTGTGTCAGATTTTAGGTATTAATGACTGCAATAAACCTGCAAAATTTCAGGACAATCCATCAAAATTTGTATGAGATAATTTGTACACAATTTTTGTGACATACACACACATACACACATACATCTGGACATTTGCTCATAATTGAATATACATATGTTCTAGATGAAAATGAGTCCACATAACCTTTTTTTGAAAAATTGAAAATCGTCACCAATGCAAAGCTTCCTCATGAGGAAGCAAAAACAAACGAATTCGCAAATTAACCTTTTTAGTCAGATTTTAAATTTTACTTTTGTACAATTGTTTTACGAATAATAACTTTTATTTAGTTTCATTGAAAATAATTTTTTTAATATTTTGTTTTTCTAATATGAAAAGTATTATTGAAATAAAATTATAATATTCTTGATAATTTAAAGTCTAACTAAAAAGGTTAATTTGCGAATTCGTTTGTTTGTACTTTATATTTTGAATAAGCATGTTCTTGCCTCTTTTCTGTATAAGTATCTTCTTGCCTTGTTTATCGAATAAGTATGATATTGCGCTAACCCGACGAAATGTTCTATATTAAAAAAATCACTAATAGTATTAATAATTGTAGAACAGATATTGACAATTTAGATAAAATATACTTTAATCTAATTACATCTTTTAAAACATAATTTAAATCAGTCTAAAAACATAGATATCTACTTTATCAACTATACCTGCACCCTACTACACAACTTAACCTTGTGTCAAAACTCTCTAATCATAGAAGCACATTTCCAACAAAAATGTGCTTCTAAAAAATCTTTAAACTTAATTAAATTAAAATTTAATCATGAGAAACTTCGAGTTTCTTTAATAATAAAAAAATTTTAAAAAATTTATTTCATATTTATAATGTTCTTTTAAAAGGTAAGAAGCTATTATTTTCCTAAATGAAAACATAACTTATGAAAAAATTATTTAAAATTGAAACAATTTTTTATTTTCTCTTTCAGATCATTTAATTTATATTTAATCCTTTTTTAAATCTTATAAACTATGTCCGACGCTTGGATAATAATATATTTGTAAAATTATTTATCTCCTGATGAGAAACTATATATAGTACGAAACTAGTAACGTATCTAAGCCTTCTCATTACTCTACAAATAGAATTAATTATGTTTACAAAGAAATAAATTATATGGAACTATAAAAAACAAAATTTTGTAAACTTACACTGTAACGTTGGTAACGATACACGGTAACCTAACCATAAGATTACTGTAGCGTCATGTGCTATCTGGGTACTCTCTTTAGAATCAGCAAAAAGGCGCTGATTGGATAACGATTTAAGTTAGGCCTGTGCGGTTAACCGGTTAACTGGTTATAAAACCGGTTATTGTCATAACCGGTTAACCGGTTATAGAATTTTTGAGCAAACGGTTAACCTTTTTTCGGTTATTTTGAAATAACCGGTTATTTAGGAATAACCGGTTATTTAGGAATAACCGGTTATTTTGGAATAACCGGTTATTTTAGAATAACCGATTCTTTATTCATTTTCTATTTTCAAAAAACATAAAATTAGTCTGTGCAATTACCACTTTTGACCGTATACCACTTTTGCGTGTTTTTTCAACATTTATTTTTTCATAGTAAAATGTATCGAAACACTGGGCTCTTTTCACACATATTAACATACATATTGAGGATTAGGAAAAAAAATATTTTTTTATTTATTCTGCCCTTCATGGCGACAAAATGGCGGCTAAAGTGATTGTCCGGAAAAAACTGGTTGACACGATATCTCTGCTTCAAAATGTCGGAAACAAAAAATCAAAAGAATTTCTTAAAATATATGTCAGTGAACCAAAAGAAATGAATTTGAATAAAAAATGAGTAAATTGCGGAGGTTTAAATTTTTTTACCCCTTTTCCACCCCTAAAACGGTAAAAAATGGGTTAAAAATCGATGTAGAATGTTGGTTGTGGTTCAGGCCATAGCCACTGATATATATTTTAAGAAATCCTTTTGATTTTTTGTTTTCGACATTTTGAAGCAAAGATAACGTGTCAACCAGTTTTTTCCGGACAATCACTTCAGCCGCCATTTTGTCGCCATGAAGGGCAGACTAAATAAAAAAATATTTTTTTCTTAATCCTCAATATGTGTGTTAATATGTGTGAAAAGAGCCCAGTGTTTCAATACATTTTACTATGAAAAAATAAATATTGAAAAAACACGCAAAAGTGGTGTACGGTCCCCTTAAAGAAAAATTCACTTTTTAAAAATTACATTAAAAAATCTAAGAAACTATTAAAATATTTAAATTTAGATTTGAAAATTTTGCCTTCCGTTTTGCAAATTAGATGTTTAAGAAACAATTTTTTCTACACAAATAAAAGTAATGATTCTCTTTCCCTATAATTTCAAAATATTCGGAAAACCGTTTAACTCGTTACTTCAGAAAAACCGAAAAAAACGATTAACCGGTTATTTTATAATAACCGAATAAACGGTTAATCGGTTATTTCATAATAACCGAAGAACCGGTTAATCGGTTATATGGTTAAAACCGGTTATAACCGAATAACCGGTTATTTATCTGTAACCGGTTAACCGGGTTTATAACCGGTTATTTCAATAACCGGAAACCGGTTACAGAATTCAATAACCGCACAGGCCTAATTTAAGTACACCATAAAAGAAACTTTTATAGTAAAGTAGACTATATATGAAGCCTTCTTTCCTAAAAAGTAACCAAATCTTAGTTCACTTCACTTTTAAACATTGAAACATTGTGAAACATTGTTTAATCATTTTTAAAAACAAATTTTTAAAAGTTTTTCAATTCCACATGCACTAAAATGGCGCAGATAGCTGACGACAGGGAGTACAGTTGTTTAATTGTTCAACCGTATGCATTAGGAATAAATAGTATCGTAAGTGACACGGGAACAAATGCTGCCCGATTTGTTTAAGATGACTTTTATGTCACGAGTCCCCTTGTTGCTTAATATACTATTTACCGTACATATTATAGACTATGTATGAAGCCATCCCTGTTAAAATATATCCATAATTTCTTCGTGGTGTAAAAGTCCAAATACAGATCCACGAATGCATCAGTTCGCATTGCTGTACACTGTAAGAAATTCTTATTGAAATTTTAATCAAACAACGATTAACATAAAATTACAACTGAACAACGTATTAAATTTGCGTCAAATATGTAAAATTTAATTTCTTTATAAATATTTCACACAGGGTTATTGAAAATTTATTTGGGACTGTAATTTTCAAAAATTCGTTGAAATTTACTAAAGGTACTGCCACAGCTCTTTATCGAGAGCTGCCTGCGCAGGCAGCCGGCCTAAATTAGGCGGAAGATTTAAATTATTTTTTTTCTAACGAAAATTATTATTAAAACTGAAAAAAATAATAATTTTTATAATTTTATTATTATCTTTAATTTAATTATTACAATTAAAAATAAAAAATTATTAATTTAATTTTAATATTAATTTAAATCATGCGCCTAAATTAAGGACAGCTGTCTGCGCAGGCAGCTGTCAACAAGAGCTGTGGCAATATTTTATTAATTAATTAATTAAACATTTACATAAAAGTAACTTTTACAGTCTTTTTTCTTAAGCATCACAGTACGATTTTTGAATTTTTTAAACAATTTTAATTATTTTAACACAGTTAATATCAGTTATTAAAATTTCTCAAAACTAATTTCAATTATATAAGTATAGTTCAAATTATAATTTAGACAATACAATAAAAAATTGACAACACTTTTATCACAGTAGATTGATTAGAGAAATTGTATATTTTATTCATCAGGGGCGATGCAGAATTGTTTTAGCTTGTTACAAAAAGTATTGACTTTTGAAAAGACACGAGTACTATTCGAAATTTTTTATTTAAATATAGTTTATTTCATTTACTTTAAAATCATATGATTAAAGTAAATATTTATTTGATAGTAGACAAGTGTCATACAATTTTCATATTCAAAAAAAAATTTATTAGAGCTGTGCAATATAATTCGAAGTTTTTAATCACCTTTTTTAAGTTGAGCATATATGAGTCATAAACACTTTTGGCCAGTTTAGTTTTGCGCATATATGCGTCAGCGACAGTCCCCGAGTTAATAAGATAAAAACTTCTTTTTGAAAGTGCTGAAAAATTTCATCGCTGTCAATTAGTGTTCCATCCGTTTTAAAAAACAAACTTTCTCTACCTAAGCCCATTTGCAATCAATAAGAATGCAATTTACTAGTTAATGTCACTAAAGTTCTGAACGTTTAAATAAACAAAATGTAAATCAAACATTTAATTACGTAACAATAAATTTTTATAATAAAACACAAATTAAAAGAAGTAATAAAGCTATATTCGTTCATTTAAATGTCGATAACTTTTGGATTATATCACTTATAAACAACGTTATTAAACATGAAATTGTTTTACAATTTTCAATTCTGCCTAAAACAGGTTGGAAAAAATTCAATAGTTTAATAAAATCGACTTTTGACTTATTAATATCTAAAAATATTTGTAATGTAATCAATTCACCTCCAATTATTATTAATTTATAGATAATAATTTAAAATTGCTTAAATAAAGCTTTTGCTATTTTTTAAATAATATAATCTTTATTTTATCCTTGAAAATTGATTTCGATTTATTTTACAAAAGCGACAGAAATAATTAGATTTACTAAAATATTCAGTAAATTCTCCAGGGCCATTACTACCCAAGTTGTCACTGTAGACAAAAACAATAGTTCCCTTAAACAGCATTCCCTGGTCATCTACTGACATTCTAACCCCAACAGTTTCTAACATTTTTAAATCCTCTATTAGCTGATTCAAAAATATATCTCAACCAAATCGTTTAAGATCTTTTTCAGGTCACAATAATACGAGGCGGACATTATCTGTTTTAGATTTTAAATAACGCGGTAAATTACCTAGCATCATATACACTCCTACTACTTTAATATATTAGCTTTTGAAGACCCTATGGGGTTGCAAATTTCGAAACCATTTTAATATAATAAAATTTTTAAACTGTCTACATTATGTATGAAAAAATCATTATTCTTCGCAGAATCCTTCTTTTTCATTTAACTGAGGGTGTAAAACATGATTCAGAACATCCTTATTTTTTAATAACAATTTTATTGTTGACAAAATTAGGACATATTGATAATGCCATTTTCTTCGTTTTCGGGAACTGGAAAAGACAAGTTTACAGGTTTAATGTATTGAAATTTTTTTTAAATATTTTTTTCTACAAAAAGTTGTTCTTAATAAGCCAGTTGTGGAATTGTGAGCTTCGAAAATAGACGAAGAACTATTTTTGAAAATGTTTGCAATTTTTTCTTTTTAATTATGAGATAAGTCAGTATTAAAATTAAAATTCAGCAAATTGTTTGAAGATCTTTCAAATTTGGAAAATATGCCTTCAATGAGTGGTTGTAACACAGCTTCTGTTGCATTATGATTTGCAAACAAATCTAAGTAAAGTTTAGCAAAGTTTCTTACACCAGCAGAATTATTAGAATCTAAGTCAATATTATTTTGTGAATACGTAGAGTGTAACCTTAATTGTTCATAAGCAAAAGGAAATCTAAATTAAATTGATTAAATAAACAAATAATAAGGTTACCTACGGAAGACAAGTTGTTGGGCGCCAGTCCTTTCTTGGGACACAAAATAAAGACGCAAAAGGGAATCAAAATTAAATCAAATCAATAAAATATAATTTTTGTCTAAACAAAAAAAAGAAATATTGATAATTATCAACAAACAAAGGCCACCAGGCTAATTGTTGACAAATGTCGATAATTATATTCTCTGGAGATTGAATAATTACCGACATACTCGGCCAACAGGCTAAATATCAGTCAATTATCCATCTCAAGCAAACACAAAACAAAATATTATCAATTATATAAAAATCAAATTGAGATAAAAAAAGAAAAGGGGAAAACTCAAGAATCAAAGATCTCCTGGCATGACTGACTAGCTACAGACCCAACCATGGCGAATGGCAGAGAGGGAAGTTAGTTGCTGATTCTCCAAAAATAAATATTTTTATATTCGAAAAGATAAAAAAACGTAATTCAATAAAATCCAGAATTAAATTAAACGATAATAACAATTTATTAAAATCGGGTTTAATTGTTTTTAAGGTTATAAACAAGGTTTATATTCATGATTTTATACAATTCAATTAAATTTTTAACAAAAATAAATAAGATTCTCTATTTAATCAAAATTACAAAATTAGTGAATTTTTGAGGTTAAATTAAACGATGAAATGACTATCAAAAATGACAATTGACAAAATTACAATATTGACCAGAATAATAAAAAAAAATAAAAGTTAAATGTTAGATTTTTTTATATACTTATTCCAAAAGGAGTAAGGATTCTTTCAATTCGAGATGTATGGAAATTGGATAGGAAAGAACAAAATTACATAATTTTGACAAATATATAATCACAATAAAACATTAATGATATCTCAAAATTCAGAATTAAAATTCAGATAAAACCAAAAATAAAGAATTCAATCAATTCCTGAAAATCATGAAATTATTTAAACATTTAAATCAAATTTAGAATTAAATTTAGATAAATTCAATGCTAAAATCAAGAAAGTCAAAAAGGAATCTTCAATTGAGATATCAATCGCAAAATAATAATTAAGTTTTACCAGAAAATATATCCAAAGAAAATCGTTCGAAATCAAAAGATCCTTAGTCAAACAATAGAGTTGGAACGAATTTCCCGGGTCCCAACAAATTTCTCCTCTTTAGCAACAAATCAATGATTTTTAAATAGTTTTTTTTAAATATCCCTCAAGGTTTTAATTAAGAACTCGACAACATACGTCTTATTTCAATGATTTCACAGAAAAGAATAAAGAAAATGGCGTTGTTTATCCATCTCCCAGGAAACTCGTTGCCAACTTAAAAAAATGAAAATCGCGAGGTTACACTAGATTCGCGTGACATATGATCTAATTTCTGATTGGTCGTAAATAAGTCCAGGAATCTTCTTTATATTTCTCGATGCTGATTGGCCAGACAAAAAGGAGGGTAATTCAAAAGTTAAAAAAATTGATTCTTCACAATAAATAACAAATCCTTGAATAAAAATCGGTTTCATGAATTATTCTTCAATTAATAATAAATTATTTTGATAGGAATTAATTTGACGCCAGATGGTAAATTATCAAGTCCTCTTCCATATAATTGAACGTGGTGAATATTAAAAGTTGCAATTTCAAAAAGACTAAGTGCCACTTACGCGAATAGAACAGCTGAATTTTTCTGAATTTTTCTTTTCAATCACAAACTGACATTAATACAGGAACGCGGCAAATTATAGGGCCCATCTATCATGAAGCCATAAGAGTTTGGAACAAAGTTCTCTTGTCTGATAAAGCCTTCCAAGAATCAGGAAATCTTGATTATTTCACCAGGAAACAAAATCAGTCAATAATTTTCAATACAGTATATGTAGTAAAATTACGAGGCATCCCAAAATAGTCCAAATTCAAGGGTACGTCAGAAGAATAAATCCACAAAAATAGAAGAATCCAAAGTAAGGGTTAGGTCGAACAGCAAAATTCAATTTTTCGTTACTAATAAAATTGAAAGACATCAAATTCAAATATTAATCTTCAAGGAATCCAGAAATCTTCATAATGTTAACTCCCAAAAATTTACTTTATAAAAATTAAAAAATTTGTAATGAAATCTTTTTGATAAAAATAATTAGCAACAAGAATTTAGAAAATTAAAATTAACTGATCTATAGAATTAATTTTTTTTTCTTTTTAGTAAATTCAAATTAAAATTCTACTAGATATCACAAAGAAAACTCCAAAAACTTCAAGATTCCAGCACCAAATTAAATTGTTATATAACGGGTAATTGAATAAAATAAATTACAAAATGAACACTTTTATTAATTAGAAATTAACATAATCAAACTAATTAGGCAAGAACAAAACAAAAAAAAAATTTTTTTAATTAATAAAAAAAATTAAAGTAATATACGAAATAGTTTTTACAAATAATAATAAAGATAATTGAGTAAACCTTAAAACAAACTAAAATTTTTTGGTCAGTATTTGAATTGTTATTTCATAAGTTTTGTACTTTTTGGCGAGTAGCAAGGAATCGACGAGTATAAGGCCCTTTTTCGTGATAATCCTTGGCACAAACTGGGCAATTAACAACTGTATAATAACGTAACCCACAATTATAGCAGACAGGATAGTTAAGATAAGGATTTTTACAATCTTTAATGAAATGATCAAGTGCCATACAACGCCGATATTCTTTCCATCCATTTTTCTTATACCAAAATAAGTCATCATCGGTTAATAAAGTGGGTCTTTCAACGTGAAGGGACAACAGAGAAGTAATTTCAGGAGCTTGTCGGTCTGGATACACAAAATTCTTTGCAAGGATCGGATGTTCAATAGGTAATTGAGGATAATTTGGAGGAGGAGGATAAGTCATGATTACTGGAGGACCAACAGGAAGATCCTCATCAACAGAAAGATCATTAGGAGAAAGACAATTTTCAGAAATTGAAGAATTTGTAGGGGAAGGAGAAGGAGCCCAACAGTCATAACCAATGTATGAAGAATTAGTAGAACTAGATTCGTCTAAATCAGGTAAATCGCTTGAATCAGATGTTTTATCTTGAGCAGATATCTCGGCTCTATCCTGAGTTTCAGTTAAATTGAGTGTTTCAATAGGTTTCTCAATATTAACAAGTGTATCAGTGGAAGCGGGTGTCTCGATGGAGAGAGATGTTAATTGAGAAGATAATTCCTTCATTACTAAAAAAAATTAACAGATGTAAGGTTATGAATCTTGTACATGAACTTTTATTATTCTGGATTCGTCAAAATTTTTAATTTCATAAACAGTTGGAAAAAGGATTTTTGATATTATGAATGGACCGATAAATTTAGGATTTAATTGGGCTGAAATATGTTTTTCTTTAGACGAAAGTTCTCTATTACGCGTTAAAACTAAATCGTTGACTTCAAACTTAAATTCACGTCTTTTACTATTAAAATATTTAGCTTGACGATTAAATGATAAATCAAGATTCTTAATAATCCAATTTTTTAGATTCTGTATCTTCTTTATTCTATTTTCCCATAATTCAATTGAAGAATCCTTGATTTCATAATCGTCACATTTTCTAGATTTATTTAAGCAATTTATAGGTTTTGGATCTCGACCGAAATTGAGAAAAGCAGGACTGGTTTTTAGCGACGAATGGTAAGATGTATTATACGCAAATCGAAAATCTGATAGATGTTCATCCCACGTTTAGGCCTGTGCGGTTATTGAATTCTGTAACCGGTTTCCGGTTATTGAAATAACCGGTTATAAACCCGGTTAACCGGTTACAGATAAATAACCGGTTATTCGGTTATAACCGGTTTTAACCATATAACCGATTAACCGGTTCTTCGGTTATTATGAAATAACCGATTAACCGTTTATTCGGTTATTATAAAATAACCGGTTAATCGTTTTTTCGGTTTTTCTGAAGTAACGAGTTAAACGGTTTTCCGAATATTTTGAAATTATAGGGAAAGAGAATCATTACTTTTATTTGTGTAGAAAAAATTGTTTCTTAAACATCTAATTTGCAAAACGGAAGGCAAAATTTTCAAATCTAAATTTAAATATTTTAATAGTTTCTTAGATTTTTTAATGTAATTTTTAAAAAGTGAATTTTTCTTTAAGGGGACCGTACACCACTTTTGCGTGTTTTTTCAATATTTATTTTTTCATAGTAAAATGTATTGAAACACTGGGCTCTTTTCACACATATTAACACACATATTGAGGATTAAGAAAAAAATATTTTTTTATTTAGTCTGCCCTTCATGGCGACAAAATGGCGGCTGAAGTGATTGTCCGGAAAAAACTGGTTGACACGTTATCTTTGCTTCAAAATGTCGAAAACAAAAAATCAAAAGGATTTCTTAAAATATATATCAGTGGCTATGGCCTGAACCACAACCAACATTCTACATCGATTTTTAACCCATTTTTTACCGTTTTAGGGGTGGAAAAGGGGTAAAAAAATTTAAACCTCCGCAATTTACTCATTTTTTATTCAAATTCATTTCTTTTGGTTCACTGACATATATTTTAAGAAATTCTTTTGATTTTTTGTTTCCGACATTTTGAAGCAGAGATATCGTGTCAACCAGTTTTTTCCGGACAATCACTTTAGCCGCCATTTTGTCGCCATGAAGGGCAGAATAAATAAAAAAATATTTTTTTTCCTAATCCTCAATATGTATGTTAATATGTGTGAAAAGAGCCCAGTGTTTCGATACATTTTACTATGAAAAAATAAATGTTGAAAAAACACGCAAAAGTGGTATACGGTCAAAAGTGGTAATTGCACAGACTAATTTTATGTTTTTTGAAAATAGAAAATGAATAAAGAATCGGTTATTCTAAAATAACCGGTTATTCCAAAATAACCGGTTATTCCTAAATAACCGGTTATTCCTAAATAACCGGTTATTTCAAAATAACCGAAAAAAAGGTTAACCGTTTGCTCAAAAATTCTATAACCGGTTAACCGGTTATGACAATAACCGGTTTTATAACCAGTTAACCGGTTAACCGCACAGGCCTAGTGTGAATAATATGAAATTCGCTAGTCAAAGATTTTAAGATTCCATTTATAAATTCTGTACCATTGTCTGTATGAAGAACTTGAGGAGTTCCCCATCTATTAAGAATATGCTCTCGAAAGGCATCTCTAACTTTTTTCCCAGTAACAACTACACGGAAAAAAAAGTTGACGACTCCCTCGTCAACTAGTAAACCACTTTTGGATGGGACAAAAAGTTTCAAAATTTTCTTATATTTTTAACTAGAAATAGCGAACTTCGACGAAAAAATGAAACAAAGTTAACGAATTATTCACGAACTGTAAAGGGAAGATAGTTAATCAAAAGTAATGGTACGAGTTCACGAAAAAGTCGTGAACTATTTTAACGGTGACTTTTAGTAGTCTGCGCAGTTTATAATGCACGACGGCTATTTCCATTTTCCAGACGATCCATCAATTTCTGGAATCAAAGAGCCTTGTGTTTTTCATCAAATTGATGACTTTCATATTACAAGAAATTTTGCAGTGGATATACAACATGATATTTTAGAAGGGATTTTGCGATATGATTTAGCGGTCGTACTAAATTATTTAATATTTGAAAAAAAATACTGTACATTGAATGATCTGAATATGCGACTCAAGGGTTATCAGTATGGAACGAACGACAACATTAATAAGCCTCCTCCAGTTTTAGAAAAACATATAAAAAATGGATGTATAATTGTTTCATCAGCTGAAATGTTAAACTTATTTAGATGTCTGTTTCTAATCTTAGGACATTTGGTGACTGAAGATGACGATTACTTCTAAAACTAAAATCAATTGTTGAAATTTTATTTAGTAAAGCTGTTCACAAAAATACACATGAGTTGCTCGAAATAGAGATCACAGAATATTTAAAATTACTTTCTAAATTACATCCAAACCATATGAGACCGAAGCATCATTTTCTCCTCCACTACCCAAGGATTATGAAGGCAGTTGGACCTCTTGTTCACATCAGTTCAATGAGAAATGAAAGCAAGCACTGAGATGGCAAAGTAACTTCCCACGTAGCTATTTGCAGGAAAAATGTGTGTTATACCATTGCAGTTAAACACCAGTTGATGTTAAATTACAGGTTTTTATCTAAGGAATCAGAAACGTTTACTCCTTTGACAAACGGTCCAATAAAAGAAATTAAATTTGAAAACTTAGATAATATTAAAAAATTTCGCTAGCTTGATACCTTATACTGTTGGAGACACTCTTCGCTCAGCAAATTGGATTCAAATTTGTGGCCAAAAAATAAAATGTAATACTATTATAACAATTTTTTCGGAGACCGGTCCAAAGTTCCACCTTGTTAAAACGATCTTAATTTCCAAACAAGATTTTGTACTTGTGTCAAAGTTACTCAAAGATTGTATCTTTAAAGATCATTTACAAGCCTTTAAAATTATGGACAACGAATGTTATTCGTACTCTGTTCTTAAAATGAGTGATATTACTCCTAACACACCAATAGGTTGTAGAAATAAATTAGGAGATGGATATTATTACATTGCGAAGCATTGGATGTAAAAATTTAGATTTTAAATTGCATGAGAAAAATATGAGGTTTAAATTGGTGTATAAATAATAAAAAATAAGGAAATTTGTCAAGTTCTATAATAAAAACATTTTCAACAATATTTATCTTAAAATTTATTTAGTATCAAATCGATGTAAATAAAGAACAATAAATGTACTAAAAAATCATTTTAGAATTTTCTTTGGAAAATTTTTTTATTTTTGAGCATTGAGCTTCAAAGGAAAAATGACATCTACTTTGGGACTATTGTTTCTTTAATATTTTTATTCATTATTATTTTTTACTGTATCCAAGATTAATTAATTTTAGATTAATTAAAAAATAAGTACTACAACTTTAAAGAAAACTAAATTTTTTTACATTCAAAAATATTTTTCAGAACAAAATAATACAAAATCTTCAACTTAAAAAAAGAATCAAAAATTTTTAATTTATCAAACTATTTTTTTCATCAATTTAATAAAAAATAAAACTACTATTTTAAAATTTTAAACTGAAAATTTAATTAAATTAATTAGAGAAAATTTATTAATACATTTATTTAAATAATATAAACTCCTTATATTCAAATTAAAAACGAACTATTTATACTATTTTACACATTTTTAACTTAAAATTTATTAAATTATACATTTTAGAAATTAATCAATTAAAAAAATTACATTTAATAGAATTAATAAACTAAATGGAGATATATAACTGTTTAACAGGTTAGGTTATGCTAACTTGACATTTTATATTTTTTAAATTGAGAAATTTTAGTTCCATCTCAATATGCTTTTATTTATCCTTTTATTGTGTTTTCATTTTTAATGTCAAAACTACTTCAGGGTCTTATTCTACATCATGCGGTCCTGAGCTCCACAACTGTCAAAAGCTGCTCGTGTTGTATGCAGCAGTAAAGTATATCTAGGTATAGCCGCGGCGGTTAGTTGTAGGAATATTGCGTTATACATATAGGGTTGTTAGGTTCGAATCCCGTGAAGCGTATTTGCGAGTTTCAATGGCGATAAAATTGTGTATTCTGTGCGGTTGGTGTGTATATAGGTTAAGTGTGTAATTTAAATAATGTGTCGTTATGAAATTAAGTAAAAATCCTATAAAAAAGTTGTGTCTGGAAATAAAATTTTTTCAATTTTTTTTTGTTTTAAACATTTTTTGAAAGTACACGAAAGTACCAGTTACCGTACTATGTTTCTCGTGAAGGAGTTGATGAAAATTTGACGAACTGTGTTTCTTTATTTTTAAGAACTTTGTGTCCCATCCAAAAGTGGTTTACTAGTTGACGAGGGAGTTGTCAACTTTTTTTCCGTGTATAAGTGGAATACACTCTATCATTTTAGTAAATAAGTCCTAAAAAATTAGAACATAGAGAAATCCATTTTTACTACGGGGAAAAGGTCCCATAACGTCAGCTGCGACAACTGTCCATGGTTCTTTAACTATCCTATGACCCATAAGTCCGGGTGGAGCTTGTTGATCAACCTTACACATCTGACAAGTTTCACACTTCCTAACATAATTTTGAACATCTTGAAAACAACCGGGCCAGTAATAATATAGTGAAATTTTCTTAAACGTTTTCTCAACTCCTAAATGACCAGATTGAGAAGAATCGTAAGTCTTAATAAAAATAGATTCGCGTTCTTCATCAGAAGGAACTAGTTTCCAAGCATTCAAATTGGTAACTAATGACGAAATAATTTGGTTTGGTTTATAATGATATACTTTTTCGTTAATAATAGTCCAATGTGGAAATTTTTCTGGAAAGTTTTTAACTGACACAAAACGACGAACATACCACGAATTGTTCGGATTCTTGATTAAATTTAACTTTTCTTTTAAAACTTCATAAATTCGGGATAGCGCGGTACACAATGAAACTTTCCTTTTCTATGAACAATATCAAAATCGTATTCCATCAGAGATAGGGACCAACGAGCCAATCTCCCAGTGGGATTCTTAAGGGTTTGCAACCACTTCAAGCTAGCATGATCCGTAACTATCGTGAAATGATACCCTTCTAAATATTCCCTATATTTTTTGACTGCCCAATTTATTGCTAAACATTCCAATTCCGTAGTAGTATAATTCTTTTCCGCATTCAGAAGTGAACGACTACCATACGCAACTACTTTTTCTTGGTTATCAATTTTTTGTACGAGGACAGCGCCTAGTCCAGAGGTACTCGCGTCTGTGTGAACTTCAAAAGGGTAATCAAAATTTTGACAAGATAAAATCGGTGCATTAACTAAACAGTCCCTAATTTTAATAAAAGCCTAGTTTTGAGCGTCGAACCAAATCCATTTTTGAGATTTCTTAAGTAATAAATTCAAAGGAGCTGCGATAATTGAAAAATTTGTAATAAATCGTCTGTACCAAGAAGCCATGCCAAGAAATCTTCGGATTTCGTCTAATACCTTTCCTAACCATTTTAAATGATCGTCAAAAGTTTCCGAGATTATAATTATATCGTCCATATAAACGAAGGCATGGGGTTCCATTTCTGGTGTTTTTAAGGTCTCCATAAGACGTTGGAATGTAGCAGGTGGATTTGGTAACCCAAAAGGCATTCTTTTGAATTGGAAATGTCTTTTTCCGGGAACTGAAAATGCAGTTTTCCCCCTGCTACTTAATTCGAGAGGAACGTTCAAGAAACCTTTATGAATATCGATTTTAGATATAAATTTTGCTTTACTTAATTTATCAAGAATAATATTTATTTTGGGGAGGGGGTACGCATCTTTTTCGGTTACAGCGTTTAGTTTTCTGAAATCTAAACAAAAGCGATAAGTGCCATCAGATTTTCTAATCGTAACAATAGGACTAGACCATCCACTTTTCGAGAGTTCTACTATATCGTCTAACAACATTTGATCGATTTCCTTGAACATGTGTTGTAAAACCTTAGGCAAAACTGGGTAAAATCGTTGTTTTATTTATTTTTTTTATTTATTTATTATTTTTTTCTTTTATTATTTTTTTATTTTATTTATTTTTATTTATTTTTTATTTTTATTTTTTTTTATTTTTTTTCCAAATATTTTAAGAAAATCTAATCCAACCACAAAATCAACCGGTAAAGAATTCAATACCCTAACTTTCATTGATCTAGCTTTTGTTTCGAGTACAACGGGAATAGTGATTTCTTCAGACACAGTTTGAATGGAACTATCCGCAACCTGTACTAATCCAAAACTTTCCTCAACTTTTAATCCCAATTTCTTGGCTAATTCTAGTCCATTTGGTCCAATAAATGATCTAGTAGCACCGTTATCTACTAATGCTTTAACTCTATTCATAAGAATATGAACACTAACATACATTAGAGGTTCTGACTTATATAAACATTCTGGAACATATGAGATGTCAGAAACATTAAAAAGTTTAGATTTATCAATTTTTGGCTTTTCAGAATCCTTAATTTCGTCAAATTTAATATCTTCGTCGAGAAGAGTTTTTGAGCCGGGATAAGAATCAGTTTTATTTTCTAAATTGTTGTTATTTGGAGTCTTAGAACTATTCGAAAGGTCGATTAAATTTTTTTCTTTATTTGAATTATCCTTAATGGTTAAATCGACTTCTTTAGGTTTTTTAGTTACGTTAAATGAATTAAAATTTTTTTTTAGATTTAATCTTAACAAAATCACAATTAATAATTTTATAAATTTCGATTTCTTCAACAAAATACCTTCCCTTATCACAAACAATTGTAAAGTCGGAATCTTTTAGTATAAAACTTCCATTGATTTCAGATATGTCACAAGAAGGATCTGAATATAAAATTTCAATTAAATTGAGAACTACTCGTTTAGTTACGAGATTAGTTCGTTTAGTACGAGATTTATCTCGTCTTGTAATTATAGGGATTTTCGAACTGATTGAGGGCTTGAAATTAAGAGACGCATTCGCCCTATCTAACGGTTCTACGATCGGTTTTCCGAACATTTCGGACATTCCCTAATAATAATGTCCTTTTTGCCACATTTAAAACAAAATTTTCTCCTTGTTTTCATACATTCGTCAAAGCGATGACCGGGTTCATCGCAATTCCAACAGATCAGTTTTCGAGAATTCTTACTATTTTTCTTTTGATCAGAAAGTCCTAAAAAGGGATTAGTCGAATTCGAGTTTTTTTACCTTTTTTAGAATTTTTTGAACTGTTTGAGTTTTTAGATTTACTATTTTTATTACTAGTAGCTGAGAATTTGGAGGAACATTTTTATTTCCATTGTTTTCTTTCATAGAAAGAAAAAAATCAACCAAAGACGGATTTAAAAAATCTTTGAGATCGGCTTCGTCCAAAAGAGTGATTAACTCTTTCGGGCCTCTGCCTTTAGCACGGGGCGGCTCTTTATAAGTCAAATCGTGTAACAAAGATTTTTCAGGAACGGGCGGAGGTCTATAGGTTTTGCTAACCGAATAACTCTTTTCGACTGAAATTGCAATTTGTTCAAATCGGGCAATGTTGTAAATGCTATGAGTTCGGCTATTGATTTCCATTTTTAGTTCGAATTGAAAATCAACCTCGCTAAACCTAGCCCTGAACGATTGGGAAAAATGAGTGAAGTTTCTCCAATTGTCCTGTGCACCTTGATACCACTTTAGAGCGATAACATTTAAAAAAAATGGCAGCACTTCGATCAAAATTTGATTATCGAAATCAAAAACCCTTTTACTACGCTCTATTCTTGTAATAAATGTTTCGGCATCCTCTGACTTAGAACCAAAGAATTTTATTCCCCATTTATACATAATGTCAAAGGTTTTTGCGCAGACAATGGATATCGGTATCCAGAATTATTTGAAAAATTTGGATATTGAAAATCACGTCTATCATCATAGTCTGCATCACTATCGGTTCTGTTTCTATCAATTCTCGGATTTCTGGATTCAAAATTACTAAATCTCGAATTTTATTATATCTAGTATCAAGTCGCGAATAATCAAATCTATAATCATCGTTACTCAGATTATCGGATCTCGAGTTATCAAATCTTGAGCTACTAAATCTCAAATCGTCAAGTCTTGGATCATTTCGAGATCCACTGGCACTCCTATTTCCAAATCGAGAATCACTCCTATCCTGATAATTATTCTGAAATCGAGAATTATTCCTGTCGGAAAAATTATTTCTGTCTAGTCAATGGTTTTGAAAACGAGTATTATTTCTTTTAGAAAAATTATTTCTGTCTGGAGAACTGTCTTGAATTCGAGAATCATAATTTCTAAACTCGTCCCTAATTTGAGAATCATTTATAATTCTAGAATCATTTTGAACTTGAGAATCCATTCTGATCCTATCAAAATTTAATTGATCGGTCTAAAAATTATTTCTGCGCAACGTATTTTCCGATAAAGAAACCCTATTCCCTGTTGAAATTAAATCGTCCTGTCTAGATCGAACGGGGTCCGGTGAAGAGGCACTGAATTCGTTAATTTCATCCGAGGGTTGAAACGTTACTCTACGCCTGTTATTCAATAACAATTACTATTTATCGATTAAATCAATAAATATGTCAAAAGTCAAAATTGAGAATCACATAACCTCAAAATTTCAAAATCAAAATAATCTTTTCGATTTTTTTTTTTGCAAAAATATACTTATTTTGGCTAAATCAAATAGCAGGACGAAAAAGAATTAAGTGATGGTAAAAAATGACAGCACCCCCACGTTGGGCGCCAAATTGTAAACTTAATTTTTCATAAGCAAAAGGAAATCTAAATTAAATTGATTAAATAAACATATAATAAAGTTACCTACGGAAGACGAGTTGTTGGGCGCCAGTCCTTTCTTGGGACACAAAGTAATGACGCGAAAGGGACTCAAAATTAAATCAAATCAATAAAATTTGACTTTTTTTTGGCTAAACCAAAAAAAAGGAATATTGATAATTATCAACAAACAAAGGCCACCAGGCTAATTGTTGACAAATGTCGATATATTCTCTGAAGACTGAAAAATTACCGACATACTCGGTCAGCTGGCTAAATATCAGTCAATTATCCATCTCAAGCAAACACAAAACAAAATATCATCAATTATATATGGGCAATTCCACGTGAGATTTCAGTCGACCTCTTAAAATCGGCCAAAAATATTTTTTTTCTATTCTGTATTGAAAAAAAACAGATACGTATTTTTTATTATTTTTTTGGAGGCCAAATTTTTGAGTTATGAATTTTCAAAATTTTCGCTTTTTAAATGTATGTATATTTTTAATGTCGAATAACTCAAAAAATATTGCTTCTTTTCATTTTTCGACAAGAAAAAAAAAGTTTTGTTTTTCTCTCTACTTTTGAATAATCATAAAAATAGTATATTTCGTAACGAGTGCGAGCAGTTGTCAATTTTTAAATGAGCACTTTTTTTGGAACGAACTGTAGGCGAAGCGAAGCTTCGCCTACAGTTCGTTCCAAAAAAAGTGCTCGTTCAAAAATTGGCAACTGCTAGCACTAGTTACGAACGATATTTTTCATAACAAGGTGCAAAAAAGTGCCCTTTTTTGCACCGCGTTATGAAAAAAATTTTTTTAAATTTTTTTATTAAAAAATAAAAAAATTTTATAAACAAATTAATTTTTTTTAACTTTGGGTATGATAAATTTTTAATTTTCTTTTTTTAAAACATACCTGGAAATGATAAGAAGGTTTTGCAAAAAGTTTCAGAGTGGGCTTGACAAGTTTGATGGGTCCAAAAAAATAATTAAGCTGTCCGTGCAGGTCGCACGCACGTGGCACAATGGGATTTTTTTACAATTTATTATTAAAAATTGTCTAGAGCCTACAAACTTTATCGGATTTTGATTATTATTGAATTTTTAGGCTCTAAACAATTTTTAATAATAAATTGTAAAAAAATCCCATTGTGCCACGTGCGTGCGACCTGCACGGAGAGCTTAATTATTTTTTTGGACCCATCAAACTTGTCAGGCCCACTCTGAAACTTTTTGCAAAACCTTCTTATCATTTCCAGGTATGTTTTAAAAAAAGAAAATTAAAAATTTATCATACCCAAAGTTAAAAAAAATTAATTTGTTTATAAAATTTTTTTATTTTTTAATAAAAAAATTTAAAAAAATTTTTTTCATAACGCGGTGCAAAAAAGGGCACTTTTTTGCACCTTGTTATGAAAAATATCGTTCGTAACTAGTGCTAGCAGTTGCCAATTTTTGAACGAGCACTTTTTTTGGAACGAACTGTAGGCGAAGCTTCGCTTCGCCTACAGTTCGTTCCAAAAAAAGTGCTCATTTAAAAATTGACAACTGCTCGCACTCGTTACGAAATATACTATTTTTATGATTATTCAAAAGTAGAGAGAAAAACAAAACTTTTTTTTTCTTGTCGAAAAATGAAAAGAAGCAATATTTTTTGAGTTATTCGACATTAAAAATATACATACATTTAAAAAGCGAAAATTTTGAAAATTCATAACTCAAAAATTTGGCCTCCAAAAAAATAATAAAAAATACGTATCTGTTTTTTTTCAATACAGAATAGAAAAAAAATATTTTTGGCCGATTTTAAGAGGTCGACTGAAATCTCACGTGGAATTGCCCATATATAATTGATGATATTTTGTTTTGTGTTTGCTTGAGATGGATAATTGACTGATATTTAGCCAGCTGACCGAGTATGTCGGTAATTTTTCAGTCTTCAGAGAATATATCGACATTTGTCAACAATTAGCCTGGTGGCCTTTGTTTGTTGATAATTATCAATATTCCTTTTTTTTTGGTTTAGCCAAAAAAAAGTCAAATTTTATTGATTTGATTTAATTTTGAGTCCCTTTCGCGTCATTACTTTGTGTCCCAAGAAAGGACTGGCGCCCAACAACTCGTCTTCCGTAGGTAACTTTATTATATGTTTATTTAATCAATTTAATTTAGATTTCCTTTTGCTTATGAAAAATTAAGTTTACAATTTGGCGCCCAACGTGGGGGTGCTGTCATTTTTTACCATCACTTAATTCTTTTTCGTCCTGCTATTTGATTTAGCCAAAATAAGTATATTTTTGCAAAAAAAAAAATCGAAAAGATTATTTTGATTTTGAAATTTTGAGGTTATGTGATTCTCAATTTTGACTTTTGACATATTTATTGATTTAATCGATAAATAGTAATTGTTATTGAATAACAGGCGTAGAGTAACGTTTCAACCCTCGGATGAAATTAACGAATTCAGTGCCTCTTCACCGGACCCCGTTCGATCTAGACAGGACGATTTAATTTCAACAGGGAATAGGGTTTCTTTATCGGAAAATACGTTGCGCAGAAATAATTTTTAGACCGATCAATTAAATTTTGATAGGATCAGAATGGATTCTCAAGTTCAAAATGATTCTAGAATTATAAATGATTCTCAAATTAGGGACGAGTTTAGAAATTATGATTCTCGAATTCAAGACAGTTCTCCAGACAGAAATAATTTTTCTAAAAGAAATAATACTCGTTTTCAAAACCATTGACTAGACAGAAATAATTTTTCCGACAGGAATAATTCTCGATTTCAGAATAATTATCAGGATAGGAGTGATTCTCGATTTGGAAATAGGAGTGCCAGTGGATCTCGAAATGATCCAAGACTTGACGATTTGAGATTTAGTAGCTCAAGATTTGATAACTCGAGATCCGATAATCTGAGTAACGATGATTATAGATTTGATTATTCGCGACTTGATACTAGATATAATAAAATTCGAGATTTAGTAATTTTGAATCCAGAAATCCGAGAATTGATAGAAACAGAACCGATAGTGATGCAGACTATGATGATAGACGTGATTTTCAATATCCAAATTTTTCAAATAATTCTGGATACCGATATCCATTGTCTGCGCAAAAACCTTTGACATTATGTATAAATGGGGAATAAAATTCTTTGGTTCTAAGTCAGAGGATGCCGAAACATTTATTACAAGAATAGAGCGTAGTAAAAGGGTTTTTGATTTCGATAATCAAATTTTGATCGAAGTGCTGCCATTTTTTTTAAATGTTATCGCTCTAAAGTGGTATCAAGGTGCACAGGACAATTGGAGAAACTTCACTCATTTTTCCCAATCGTTCAGGGCTAGGTTTAGCGAGGTTGATTTTCAATTCGAACTAAAAATGGAAATCAATAGCCGAACTCATAGCATTTACAACATTGCCCGATTTGAACAAATTGCAATTTCAGTCGAAAAGAGTTATTCGGTTAGCAAAACCTATAGACCTCCGCCCGTTCCTGAAAAATCTTTGTTACACGATTTGACTTATAAAGAGCCGCCCCGTGCTAAAGGCAGAGGCCCGAAAGAGTTAATCACTCTTTTGGACGAAGCCGATCTCAAAGATTTTTTAAATCCGTCTTTGGTTGATTTTTTTCTTTCTATGAAAGAAAACAATGGAAATAAAAATGTTCCTCCAAATTCTCAGCTACTAGTAATAAAAATAGTAAATCTAAAAACTCAAACAGTTCAAAAAATTCTAAAAAAGGTAAAAAAACTCGAATTCGACTAATCCCTTTTTAGGACTTTCTGATCAAAAGAAAAATAGTGAGAATTCTCGAAAACTGATCTGTTGGAATTGCGATGAACCCGGTCATCGCTTTGACGAATGTATGAAAACAAGGAGAAAATTTTGTTTTAAATGTGGCAAAAAGGACATTATTATTAGGGAATGTCCGAAATGTTCGGAAAACCGATCGTAGAACCGTTAGATAGGGCGAATGCGTCTCTTAATTTCAAGCCCTCAATCAGTTCGAAAATCCCTATAATTACAAGACGAGATAAATCTCGTACTAAACGAACTAATCTCGTAACTAAACGAGTAGTTCTCAATTTAATTGAAATTTTATATTCAGATCCTTCTTGTGACATATCTGAAATCAATGGAAGTTTTATACTAAAAGATTCCGACTTTACAATTGTTTGTGATAAGGGAAGGTATTTTGTTGAAGAAATCGAAATTTATAAAATTATTAATTGTGATTTTGTTAAGATTAAATCTAAAAAAAAATTTTAATTCATTTAACGTAACTAAAAAACCTAAAGAAGTCGATTTAACCATTAAGGATAATTCAAATAAAGAAAAAAATTTAATCGACCTTTCGAATAGTTCTAAGACTCCAAATAACAACAATTTAGAAAATAAAACTGATTCTTATCCCGGCTCAAAAACTCTTCTCGACGAAGATATTAAATTTGACGAAATTAAGGATTCTGAAAAGCCAAAAATTGATAAATCTAAACTTTTTAATGTTTCTGACATCTCATATGTTCCAGAATGTTTATATAAGTCAGAACCTCTAATGTATGTTAGTGTTCATATTCTTATGAATAGAGTTAAAGCATTAGTAGATAACGGTGCTACTAGATCATTTATTGGACCAAATGGACTAGAATTAGCCAAGAAATTGGGATTAAAAGTTGAGGAAAGTTTTGGATTAGTACAGGTTGCGGATAGTTCCATTCAAACTGTGTCTGAAGAAATCACTATTCCCGTTGTACTCGAAACAAAAGCTAGATCAATGAAAGTTAGGGTATTGAATTCTTTACCGGTTGATTTTGTGGTTGGATTAGATTTTCTTAAAATATTTGGAAAAAAAATAAAAAAAAATAAAAATAAAAAATAAATAAAAATAAATAAAATAAAAAAATAATAAAAGAAAAAAATAATAAATAAATAAAAAAAATAAATAAAACAACGATTTTACCCAGTTTTGCCTAAGGTTTTACAACACATGTTCAAGGAAATCGATCAAATGTTGTTAGACGATATAGTAGAACTCTCGAAAAGTGGATGGTCTAGTCCTATTGTTACGATTAGAAAATCTGATGGCACTTATCGCTTTTGTTTAGATTTCAGAAAACTAAACGCTGTAACCGAAAAAGATGCGTACCCCCTCCCCAAAATAAATATTATTCTTGATAAATTAAGTAAAGCAAAATTTATATCTAAAATCGATATTCATAAAGGTTTCTTGAACGTTCCTCTTCCTTCCGGAATGATCCGGAAAGTGAGAAAAATTTCTTAAATTCCAGTCGTTCATTAAATTTTCTATTCAGTATTTATTTTCAGGTTGCAAGGAAAAAATATTTTCCTTATTTCCATTCATTTTAAGAAGCAGAGAAATCACTTGTTTTATATTGTCAACTCTACATTTTTACTGTTTGAAGACAAATCTCTTTTCCTTGATTTTTTTCTTTATTATTAAAATTAAAACGATTTTAAAACTCACACTGAAAAATAATATATATAGCAATATATAAAGCAGCATGGGCTCTTTTTACAATTGGAGAACCTGTGACCGGCTTCACCGCACTTAAAGCACGCAGCCGATCTGTTCTCCTGGCATTTCGCTTCAATATGACCGTATCCCAAGCATCGATGACACAGGACGACCATTACACTTTTTTTAATTGGGCAACACATAAAACCAATTTCTACGTGTCCCAATTTCTCTATCCTATTCGCCTCTTCCATGTTGGTGTCTACAACCGCGAGCTTCATCCCTCGGCGGTTGGGTCCTAAGACCGTCACTCTCCTGCTTCATGGCTTTTTCATTGCTTCAGACAACACTTTTTGTACCTCGGCTTCTTGGGTAAGGCAATCCAAATCACGGATCTCGAGTTTAATTCTTCGATTCAACGGCTGCACCTTACTCATGCTTTCAACCGCCTTGGTGACCTCAGCGGTAAAAGCGTCGTTGTAGGAGTCTCCTCTGATCTTAATCAGAACGTCTCCTTTCATTGTAGCTTTTGCTGACACTATTCTCGTATGGCAGTCGTCCGGGTTGACCTCTTTACGATGTTTACCCAGAACGTCAGCATACGTTAATCCTTGACCGACTCGGATTAGAACTGTGGATCTTTTTGACCTCATTCTTTCCAATTGAGGAATCTTTGGATCTGGTACTTCCGTTTCCAATGAAGGAGCTTTCTCCTTTTTCCTCTTATCGGTTTGGGTTTAAGTCTCCTCTGGACTGTCACCCTCTCTCTTCCATTTCTAAGCATCTCTCATGACGCTTTTGAGATTGCTCATATAGGAACGCTCTCTCTCTCTTCCTTACGGTCTTTGCGGTTACACTCCGCACCGCTAAGAACGCATGCTAAATCGAAGTCCGACTCATCGGCCGCGGCATGCTTTACTTTCGCCTCTTTTATCAGGACTTCGATGACTTTGAGTCCATCTTTTACCGTCCTGTTAACGTTCCTCTGAATGTCGCAAGACTTCATCATCTTAGCAACCTCCAACTCCATTTTGTCAAGACAAGTCACCTCCTCCTTTCTGAGCCGCAAGAATATCTCGCGAGTCTCTGCTATCGCCTGATAGCAGCCTGGTCGTTCACTTCTGAGTAGATAGCGCTATGTGCGGTGTTTCCGCTACTGCAACTTGACACACTCAGAAGACTCGAAGCGCTTCCTTTTCTCTTGCTTTCTCTTTCCACGATGTTCTGTGTATTCAATCTTTCCACGACCACCCGTGGCACTGCAAGAAATTGTGCGCCCCTACAATCCGCGCGCACTTGAGCATTAGTCCTGGGACCGATGGTGAGAATTCCCGTTTCCGGCCTGCTCACATGGGGTACCTTTTTTGAATTTTGTGAATCCATTTTTTCTTGCTGTTTGGTTGCCCTTTAGTGAAAAGCCCCGCCACCACGGCAAGGTCTTCCGAACATATCCATGATGCAAGTCGTGTCTGGCAGCGGGCCCACTTCTTCCAGCACATCAAAGCCATCAATAATGTTTGGCAGTGGACCCGCTTCTCCCAGCACATCAAAGACATCAATGATGTTCGGCAGTGGACAACCAGCGGCGGAGCCAGGTTTTAATTTTATATAGTAATTTTTTAGACAAGTTTACTTTCTTTCTATCCCTTAAAACTTTTATTTCATTGTCATAAAAACAAATTTCTTCCAAGTGTAATTGAGAAATATGAGGCGCATGATTATTCCCCAAATGTCATTTGACCGAACTATTACTTTAACAAAATGTCACTTTTGCGAATCGCCATTTTTACGCATTGTCACTTTTACGGAAAGTCATTTTTGCGAAATATCATTTTTACGAATCGCTATAGTTTCGAATTTTCATTTTTACGAAATATAATTTTTGCGAATTGTCACTTTGGTTGAAAAATCATTTTTGTAAATTGTCATTTTTACAAATTGCCTGCATCGGCGTCGCTGACGCCACACTCTCTCTCCTGCCACTGTCACTCTGACAAGTGACGCTCTCAGCCGCTGCCACGCCATCGCTTGACGCCACCAGCCTCGCCAACTGCCTGCCGTCTTCCTTAGGAAATATTTGGGAATAAATATTTGGATTTGGAAACAACGTCTCATCACTCTTCCGCTGGCCGCGGAAGTCTCACCATCTCTATCAACCTGTCCTTTCAGGACAAACAACGCAAACATTGACAATTAGTCCTTTTCAGGATAAATTGTCAATCCTTTTAACGAAAGAATAATTTTGTTTTAATCAAACATCGACCAACTAGGTTTAACACACAGGACGTGACTCAAGGCTTCGTGACCTTTTGATCTGTTGCTAACCAGGGACAGATACACAAGGCCTTAGACCTTTTGAACTTCTGGTCAAACCTACGACGTCACCTCAGAGGTTGCAACCGGCTCTAGGGGACAGCTTCCAGAACCTTGCTGAGGTTCGGTCGCCCGACACCTAGAGTTAAACGAAACTTCGGCACTCGAACCCTGCTTAAGTTCTATTCCGAAAGTCACCGATCGGCTCTGCAACCTGAAGCCGCTTATAGCGGCAAGATTAACTTGCCGTCGTCAGATACTGTTCTCTCGCTCCTTTGAGCCAGTCACTACCCTCCACACAGTGACCGGCATCAAAATGATAATCGGTTTTTTTAATTAAATAAAATAAATTATTAGTTTATTTGTCTTGAACCACAGGTTCACACAAAAGAGTTACATTTAGTCTTACAATATTAAATATAAATTATATATAGTTCCTTTAATTTATTTTTTAATTACATTTTTAACGAAAATAAAATAAACTATAATTTAGTTGTTTCCAATAAACTTGTTTGGAATTTCACAATTTCAATTTGGATATATTATTCACTCCAAATTGGATATGCATTTGTTTTTTTATCTAAAAACAAGGACAAAAAATTATGTTAATTTCTGTTTTTATCTAGTGTTCAAAAATGAATCAAATTTGAATACTGTATGAAAATGTAATTTTTAATTTAAACATTTTAGTTATTTTTTTAAAGTAATTTACCTTTATTTCGATATAAATGAATAAATATTCATAGGGGAGACTTAGTACGGTTGGGCGACTTTTTGACTTGTGCCCATAACTTTCGTTCTAAGCCGAATTTCACGTTTTCTGACATATGGTTGGAAAGATCTTCTAAAGTGGAATGTTTCTTCTGTGCATCAGAAAATGTGTGGACAAAAATTGGAAAAGTTATAAACATTTAAAAAAGAAAAAAAATGTTACGGTCAGGCCACCGTAGAAAATCAAAGTGATATAAAGGAATATTACTAAAAACGGCCTGAAAATTACAGGAGAATGCTGAAATGCACTTGAAAATGTGAAAATGAAATATAAAAATTACTCTTTATCAATTTTTATTTTATTAATCGTATACAAAATTAATATATGTTTTGCGTCGTTTTGCTTTTCTTAGTACACAGACATAAACGCACGATATAAAAACCAAATAACATACCAAAGTATTAAAACCTTCTAATGAATAAATTTCATCAACTTACTTTATTGTTTGCATTTTCCTTTTTGTTTAATTAATCTTTATCGACACTAAGAAAAAGTTTTGCTTTAAAATTCACCACATATTTACGTTTTACGTTTGTACTGCTCGCGTACATTTACATGAAATGGTTCCGTTGTAATTTTAAGTCATTCGTTATTAAGTGATTAAATTTAATAAATGACTAGAACCAAAAGGGCGCGCGTTGCGCGCCTACTTCTGGTCCTTTCCCACAACAAAAACCTTAATATAACCTTAAATTAAATCTTAATTAAATAAAAACATATGTTTATATTTTAAAAATTATTTCTCTGTTAATAAGATTGTTTAAAAGTTTTTTAATTTTTTAAATGTAAGTTTGACAAATTGAATTTTCTAAAAAAAATTACACGTTAATGCCTATAAAAAATTCTCATTCTAGAGAAAATCACCTTTAAAATAAGCATAACATCATTAAAAAGCATTCAGTATTTTAGAAGTTATTAAAATTTTTGTAAAACATTGAAAATTATCATTTTTTAAAAATGTCTAAATAAAAAATTGATCAAATGACTTCTAAAAGATCTTGATCTATTCAAAATTTAAACATCTTTTAAAACTTAAAATATACAAAAATTTTAGGTTCCGTACATGATACGTTTTAAAATGTTTTTCATTCTCCTGAAAATGGGTATGGTCTCTAAATTTTAACTGGTAGTGTATATTATATTTTTATTAGAGTTTTTCTTATATTTAATATTAAAATAATATTTATATAATATATATTACAAAACTAATTGTGTTCATAATATGGAAATTACAAAGTAAAAACGCTACAGATATTTTCCATCAGTTTATTATATTTTTACTTATATTAGGGACAAAATAAATGAAACCGACCACTTGAAAAATTATGGCAAAACTCCAAGGATTAATTCAAAGAAAGAAAAATCAGTAAACTTCTATATTATAAAAATTGTGTAGATTTTTCTGCCAAAATACAGGCGAAAATTTTTTTAAATTAATACTTGGAGTTTTGCACATCAATACATGGTAATTTAATTTTTCCAAAATATTAAGAACATTCTTGAATTTGCAATTGTTTATAAGAATTGTTAATAACAATTTTAAATTTTAATTTTTTAACAATCTTTTTATTTTATCATTAAAGTATAGACATTAAGCTTTATTTAAAAGAAATTACTTTATTATCATTACCCAAGCAGCACGGAATATAACCTGAAGATGAAGGGAATATTACATTTCATATTCGGAGTATTCCAGTGGAATGTTCCAGGGATCTTAAAGTAATATTAAAATGTCCGCCCCACAGGAATATTACAAGATAACATTGAGGGAATGTTCCACGGTAATATCGAAGCAATATTCTAGGATGATGTTGACGGAATGTTCCATCGTAATATTAATGGAATATTCCAGGTTCATGTTGAGGGAATATTGAGGGAATGTTCCAAGAATATTCCCTGGGAACATTCCAAAATTTCATACTTTGAAAAAATTTGACTTTTTTTTCTTTTTTTCTTCTTTCTTTAGTAAAAATGAGATTCAATGGCATTTTCAACATATTTAATATTACCTGGGAACATTCCCTCAACATGACCCTGGAATATTCTATTAATATTACGGTGGAACATTCCCTCAACATCATCCTGGAATATTGCTTTGATATTACCGTGGAACATTCCCTCAATGTTATCTTGGAATATTCCTGTGGGGCGGACATTTTAATATTACTTTAAGATCCCTGGAACATTCCACTGGAATACTCCGAATATGAAATGTAATATTCCCTTCATCTTCAGGGTATATTCCGTGCTGCTTGGGTATTTGTTTTAAAGTAATAATAACATGAAAATAAAATGATCCAGAACTTCAACACCAAATTACTTTAATAATAAAATTTTTTTGAAATTGTTTCACTTATTTGGACCCATTATATTAAAACATCAAAGATTTTTTTGTTGGGAATAAATTATTCTCTGAAAAATGATTTATTACCATTTATTAAATCAATTTTAATGAATTATACACTATCTGCGAAAATTGTGTAAATACTACATGTTAGTGCTATAAATATTTTTTTTATTTTGCAAAATGTAGGTATTAATTAACATTTTTCCCGTCTAAGGCACTAAAACTCAATATAATTATTTAAAAATTAATCTTAAAAGTAAAATTTAACTATCTTTCTAAAATCATTAAAAAGATACTTGAGTTTGTCTTGTTTTAATAAAATTAATATAATTTTAGAAATACTTTACACGTGTTTATGTTCTTTGGATAAAGCTGAAATATGCATTCAGTTTATTTTAATACAATTAATGTTTTTTAAAGATAGTATTTAACATTAAAATTTACAAGTAAATATGTAAATAAAAAAGCCGAACAAGACAGAACTTTATGTAGAAACCTAACTTCTATGCTTGGCCATTTCTGGTTAAAAAAATATCAAGCTAAAACAAAAATTGTGCCTTTTTTAAAACATTTACAATATAAAATTTTTTCAATTTCTTATTTTAACTCATAGTAATCATAGTAATACAACACTATCCTACCTAATTTTTTCACACAAAAAACATTTTTATAATAAAGTTCAAAAATTTAGAAATTAAAAAGTTACATTATTTTATTATTATTACTTCCTCATAGAGGAAGTATTGTAATACCGAAATTTTTCGAGTTCGATTTTTTGACATATCTTTATGTTATTTGACCTCAGGAGTTCAAAAATGACATTTTTAAAAAATGTCATTCCGTATGTGTGTGTGTGTGTAAACATCACATTTTCATAAATATCTCGAAATCATGAAAAGCTTTTGGGTTGAATTTTTTTTAAATTGTAGATCTCACCTGCGGACATAAAATGAGAGTACTTTGAGATAGATTAATAAAGTTTAACTAAATTTTTTTTAGATTTTTAATTTTGCAAAAAAACGTTTTTTGCCCATAACTTTGAAAAAATGTTAGGACACCTATAAATGTTTTTCCATAATTTTGTAGAGTTTTTTTAGACGCATCTTTTGAGCCCTAATTGAACATTTTTCGTCCATATTAACCGGAGATATTAAACTTTTAAAAATTCAAAATTTTGGAAAATAAGACTTTTTTAAAAATTTTGTTGAAAAATGTAGAAGTAATCTTAAAATTATCGTTACCGACTTGTAGAGCTTCAAAAAACGCTTCGATTGACCTATTTTTGAACCTAATTCGATAATAAATTTCGAAATTATTGGTATTTTAAAAACCAAAAATTGTGGAAAATGACATTTTCTCAACTTTTTTGTTTAAAAATTTTTGTTTGACTATTAAATTATTGTAATTATCTTGTAGGGTATTTAAAAATAAATTTATTGACCCAAAATTCAATCACTTTTACCATATTTATAAAAAGTTATTCATATATTTCTATTATTTTTATCTCCATGAGGAAGTAAAGTGTTCATGAAATGAGCACCAAAATTATAAAAAAAATTATACAACTTGGCAGCGGTTTCTTATTATTATATTATTTATATTAATTTATTTTTATATTTATAAGAAAATACAAAATTTTTATAAATTAAAAGAAATTTAAATTTTAGTCAGTTAAGTAATTTTTAGTTTTATTTAAGTATTTTAACATTAAATACTATTATAAAAATACTTTAAAATGAACCGTACAGATGGTCACTTTAAGCTTTAATTTTTTACCAATTTTTAAGAATTTAAAGTTAAAAATCAGTAATCAAAATTACTTCTAAAATAAGTCAAAAACATGATTCTTATACTGGCACCTTATTATTATGGCACCTGTTTATTACCTTAAAGACTCTAATTTTGAACTAAAATAAAAAATATTCTTTTTTTAAGACAACATAATTTTTTTTATAATAAAAAACTGGGTACTTGTTAAGATTCATTAAAAAAATATTAAACCATGTAAAGGATTATTCTGAAATTATATTATGTTTTTAATAAAACAAGGCAAACTCAAGGATGAGCTCAGGGATTCTTTAACTGATTCTAGAAAGTTATTTAAATTTCTTTACAAGTTTAATTTTTGAAAAAGTAGATAATGTTAGTGACTTAGACGGGAAAGATGTTAATTTATTAATTGCAATTCTTAATTACAAATAAGAAAAATTATTTTATATAATTAAAAAGCAGTATTTTACACAATTTTTTAAAACTGACCTCCTTATCCTTATTTTTAATCAAAATTTTTTTTGTCTTATTTTTTTTAATTTGGAAGAGAGAAAAAAACGTGTTCTTAACTTTGCACTTTTATTTTTCTGTATTATATACTGTAAAAATCTGTTAATAAACTGTAACTACTGTTGAATCTCTTATAAACAAAGAAAATACACCAATAGCAAGCGTCTCCGCAAGGATTTCTCACCAATAGCGACCGTCATCATCGGTTTTCAGCCAATAGCGACCGTCATCATCGTCTTTTAACCAATCGCGACCGTCACCATGATATTTTCAACCAACAGCGACCAACATCATGAAATTTTAGCCAATAGCGACCGTCATAATCGGATTTTAACCAATCACGACCGTCATCACCGTATTTCAACCACTTGCGACCGTCATCATGTCATTTTCACAACCAATTACGACCGTCACTCTCAAACTCCAGCCAAAAAAATAGCTGTTTTTCTATTAAGGATTGAAACTTACATGAACTGACCATTTAAATTGCATTAATTCTGTAATTTTCATACGTCGTTCCTAGTAAAGTTTTACATATTTCATAATATGGATTTCTTACAGTGTACCTTTCAAGGTGAGACATTTTCTAAACACAACTATTGTAAAATTTTTTTACTTTTTAACATAAAAAAGTCATTTCTATAGGGGAATTGTGGGACACCTCAATTATTTAATAATATTTATAAGTTTGATCACCCAATTTTTTTTTGTTCAAAGTAAATTTTTCATTAGTATTCAATTACTTTACAAAGCATTACAATAACCTATAAACCGTAAACAAAAATCACCTGAAAAATTGCATTCAAATATTTATTTTGGTCCTTCATGTTTTTATTGTTTTTACAAGGATTTTCAAGAATAAATTATGGAAAATATTTTTTTAAATATTGTGTGGCATTGGTACTTTGACTCCCAAAAAAAATTTTGCATTAAAATATAATGATTAAATAATACAAAGTTTTTTGTAAAATGAAGCATTTGGGGAATTGTGAGTCACTTTTTTTAGGGAAGTATTTATTGCTTGTTTTTGGCGATTTAATTGCACAATGCAAGTTCATATTATTAAAATCACTTATAGCTATAGTAATTTAACAAAAACAATTCGATTTAATGCAATTCAAGTGATAAAGCTGTTTACTTAAAAATTTGTAATTAATGGAGCCTATTTTACTTGTCCAAATTGTGATTACGATCAATTTCATTTTCTTACTTTTTCTTTTCTAATTTTAAACTAATAATTAAACATTTATAACATTTTTAATATTTCTAACCATTTAATAAATATATTTCATCGTTATTTTTGATTTTAACTTAATTTAGGCAGTGGCTCACAAGTTCCCAACATTTTTAAAAATCATAAAATTGAACTCTTTGGTAAATTTAAAATTTCCTGAGGGTAAGTGATAATTTTGGGAAACTGACTAATATATATGTTCGTTTATATCTCCTGCTGACACGAAAAATTTGAAAAAGAAATTTCGTTTGCAATATATTGAACTTAAAAAAAGTATGGCCCACAATTTCCCAATCTCCCTTATTACTTTAATTCAATTTTTTTTATTTTTACATATGTTACAATACAAAACATATGTTACAATACAAAATTTTTTTAGCTTAATTTAATGCCTAGGCTTCAAGCTAAACGCGGTCGAATAGGAAAATATATGTCGTAGGCAACTAGAAGAATCCGGCATTAAGCTTAATTCCTAGCCAATAAGCTTACTGCCGGCAATTAGACGAATACACGACAAAAGCGTTCAGATTTGTCTATTTGCCTAGGCAGTAAGCTTAATGCCCGATGAAGGTTCGGCAATTAGACGAATCACATTAGAATCTATTTGCAGTGCACAAACGTCCTAAATTTATGAGAAATTAAAAGCAATTTTTTAGGTTAGTCACTTGTGAATTGACTGACAGGGATGGCAACAATATAACACGAAACATGCGAAACATAAAAAAAGTATAACGGCGCAACGCGCAGCAGACATTTTCTATAGTTGTTGCCAACATAACACACACACAAAAACTAGAACCTGACATTTTTTCTATTTTGAGTCACTTGAAGTTGCCGATTACTCATTTCGAGACCGACTTCCAAATGCGTTGCAACAAAAGTGAGTCGGGTTTCTTTCTGTGTAAATAATTTATATTTTCCTAAGAAATATTTTTCTTCATCCAAGAATTATTTCTTTTTGAGTCAAAAAATATTTATTAGACTCAAGAAATATTTCTCAATGATAACAAATATTTATAAGAGTCAAGAAGCATTTATTTGAGTCAAAAAATATTTATTTAAATTTGTTTTTAAATTTTCTGTTTTCAAATACTAATTTGATTATTTGAAACTCGCTTTGAAAGTTAATATTGTAGAATTTTGAAAATAAAATTTAGTTTCACTCTGCTTTACTCAAGTGACTGTCGAATTTTATAATTTATATATTTTATTGAAAATGGAAAACGTTTCGGTAATTAGAGATGAATTCGAAAAGAAATGTAAAGACGCACTTAATAAAACTTTTAGCAACCGGTATATATGGAGCAGAAATTATTTAGAAAAAGTAAAAAGTATTTTAATCGATTCTAAGTGTGGTGGAAAAAAAGATCCGGCTCATTACCATTATTTAAAAAAGTACGAAATTTTGCAAATCGGGAATGAATGTCACGTGATTATGAAACGTAAAAGTGAACAAGATAATTTAGTGTACATGGTGCCAATGGAAGATTTTTTTCCAAAACTATTAAAAGCGCACAATAGTACTGGATATGGAGGACGGGACAAAATGATGTACTTTATCAAAAAAATGTTGCATTTCTAGACTGTCCGTCGAAATTTTTGTCAATTGCTACCAAACTTGTGATGGGAAGTGAAGAATTCTTACGATTCTTACGATTGCGACCATTAAAATCAATGCATGCTGTCAACGTTATAGAAGAATTATCTAAAAAAAATTTAATTTTGGCGCTCCATCTATCATCCAAAGCGATAATGGCCGAATATATTGCGAGCTTGGATGGTGGACAACCAATCAAATAACTGGTCCTGCGGTTGTTTTGAAGTTCAGGTAAATTAAAGAGTACAAAATGTACAATTTTTTATTAAAGAGCATTATTATTTTTAATTTTTTTTTAATAATTAAAATTCTAACGAAAGCATAAATTGTATGAAATGTGACGTTTGTATCCATTGCGGAACACTAAACTTAGAAACTGACAATAGTCTCATATGTTCTTTTTGCATTCGGGGAACAAATTTAGTTAATAATCAACAGGACTGTTATAATCGGCAATAAATTGCAGCTGACAAAATAAAAACCTCTGAAATACAATTTTCTCTCTTAACAATCGGTACTTGCGTCAATTTATCAGTTCCTGGCGTAGATCGTGGGTCACTAGATTTTGGTACAATTGTTGGCATCGTAATTGACATCCAAAATTAAAATTGGGACAAAAAGCGGCGTTATTAAAGGGTTGTTTTCACGTACAGATTTGAAAGAGTCAGGGACAGAAATTGTAAAAAGCGAAGAATTTGATAAAAATGGTACATTAACTTTAAGAGAAGCAGCAGCTCACCAATCAATGTGTGGTGGACAGGATTTTAAAAAATGCAATTGCAAGGTGGCTGCAAATCAGTGTAAAACGAACAGGTGTACCTATTTTAAATTTAAGTTAACTTGCAGCTCGCGAAGGCACCAAAATATATCTTGCTACAATAAATAATTTGACATACATATTATTTTTGTGCATATGTAACTAATAACAATAAAATTAATGTTAACATTATGTGAAAAAATTTAGTCTTTTCTTTTAATTTTTAATAAAACTAAATAAATCCAGACTAATAAGAAATATTTGCATCTATTTTAATTTTCATGTATATTTTCCAATTCGACCGTGTTTAGCTTAAAGCCTAGGCATTAAGCTAAACGAAGGATTTTTCTTTTCGCCTACGATATATACAATGACGGATTCAGCCGCTTACTTATCGCTACTCAATCGGCGACATTCCGCTGATTCAAAAATATAAAGTAACTGTTTAAATTTGTAATTTTAAATATAAATGTTTTTAGACCTTCCACTACAAGTGAGAAATTTGAGACTTCTTACGATCAAGAATACCATGCAGCGGAGTTTATTGGCAAAAAAGATCCAAACCAATGTGAATTTATATTTCCTGAATGTAAAAATGGAATTTTATCTTATTTCACCAAAGTTTATTGAATGGATTTTCATCGTTGGAAATAATATATTAAACAACAACGGGATAAAGGCAGCCATTTGTTTACGGGGGTTTTTGTGACACGTGTGGAGATCGAGAGCGCTGTAGGCGCCCTAAGACCGAAACGATCATTTAATGACCCTGTAAGATTCACTTAATAAACGTTAAAACAGAACGCCAAAGTGGACATGCCAGCATAACAGGTCAAAATTTATAAAGCAAAGAAAAATTTACTTCAGTTTAAGGGCCCATTACTTTTGTCTGAAATTTTTTTAGGTATTTGTATAATATGGAGGTTGTTCTTAGAAGTATATGGGTGATTCTCCTAAAAGGGACCACTTTACGTGTCTCTAACATGAGTTTCATTATTTTAATTAATTTTTTATTAATATTTTATCTAGTTTAAATTTTTTTAAATTTATTTATATTCTACGAAGATTTATCTATCTTTATATAATCTTCTAATGCTTATATTTAAAGTTCTTCCTATTTAAAAACATATAATTTTGTCTTCAAATTTTTTGTTAAACATAATGTATATTTTATAATTATATTTTAACATAATTAAATAATTTCAATAAATTTATGATATATGTGACCGGGTCTGAGAAAAGGGTCCTACTGACCAAAAAATCGATTTTTTATGATGGTTTCTTACAGTTTAAGGTCCTAGAAATACAATGCAATCAGTCCAAATGTTGTTAAACATTTTTTTTTGCAATTGTTTAAACAAATTTAAATTCTTTTCTTTTTTGAATTTTTTTTATGAAAATATATGTAATCTTAAGACAAAAATTACTCTTGGTTGTCTAAGTGTCAAGAATATTTCCCATAAATCTTAAATTGAATGCCTCAACCATTTACAAAAAATTCGACTTAATTCCTCGAAGATGATCCCCAAGTATACCTGTCATCGGCAACCTGGTTGTGCAAGTCAAAAAATAACTATGGATTATTGTAGAGTTCAAAATTATTCAGATTATTGTATAATTCTAAACTTGCATAAAAAATCTCAGACCTCTAGGACATCCGGAAGTCTTTTAAATTAATTTTGAAAATTCCATAATTTGACTTTAGCAAAGTAAATCGTTTATAACAATTACAGGGTTATTTAAACAATTATTTAACCATGAAAATTGGATTCAGCACAAAAAAATACATAAAGAACACTCATTATGTTAATTTGAAATGTAAAATGATTCAAGAAATCTAATTTATTTGGATAGAAAACTTTAAACCGCGTTTTTCTCAAAAAGTTAATTTTGGTAAGTAGGTCTCTTTTCTCAGACCCGGTCACATATATCAAATTAAAGTTAAGAATATAACTTTTATTTTTATTTGTTTAAAATATGATATATAAAAAGTTATTATAATTATTAATTATATAATCATATTTTTTAACGTTTTAAACACAATATGTAATCTATATGAAAATATTTGATGATTAAAACTAAAAATATTGTTTAAAAAATTGTAATATTTTTAAAATTAGAAAAAACAAGAATTTTTTCATTAAATTCTCAATTCATCTTCGAAGTCTTTTTTTCTAATTGATAGGCGTTTTCTTTTATTTTTAATTTTTTAATCATTGTTTTGAAATATCTAACCGTCCAATTAAATTATTTATTTTATAAAAATAAAATATGCAAGCAAAAAGTACAATAAATTAAAACATAACAATTAATTATTTAAAAAAAATATTTCTACCGAGTTTTTTTTACAAAATAATTAATTTAAAAGTTACAATTAATTATACTTAACCTCTAGAACACATGATAATGAAATGTTCCTGGGGGTCATATTTCTGAAAATTAATTTTGCGCAACTTATTTATTAAAAAAAGGAAAAAAAAAGAATAATTTGATTTTTTGGAAATTCAACCAAAAACGGTCCCTTTCAGGAGAATCACCCATATATTTTAAGAATTTCTATTATAGGTCCAATTAATTGGTTGTGATAATAACTTTTAATACCTTTAAAAGTTTAGATAAGATCGATGTAAGCGAATCTGAAGTCGATTGTCGAAAATTCGAAATGGCGGATCAAATATTGCGGAACATTAAGTTTAACAAATTTATGGATTTTAATAAAACATGGTATTCTTTGCTTTTTTGACTCACTGATTACGAATCTAAAGTCACTTTTTAAAAATTTAAAATAGCGCATCTAATATGGCGGATACTAAGTTTAAAAAATTAAAGAATTTTAATAAAACATGGTATTCAAAGGTTTTTTTGATCAATAATTACGAATCTGAAATTAGTTTTAAAAAATTTTAAATTACAAATCCAATATGTCGGACAGTAAGTTTAAAAATTAATGTTTACAAATAAAATAATTCTTCAGTGAGGTAATGTTAGAAAGAACTTTCTATGTAAAGAAAATTCAGAAAAAAGTGATTCTATTTTACAAATTTGACAATTTAAAAGTTAGGAATTCAAGTTTTCAAGACTATAGAATTAAAAAAATAATTATATCTTATTAAGAATGGTATGATCGACAGTTAACTATTAAACTTTATTATCCATAAACACAATTATATAAATTACATCTAATATAATAAATACTCCAAACTTAAGCACAGAATAAATAATCTGAAGAAATTTAATTATATATTTAAAAGATCGTTGAATATTTTAGATTTGCCATTTTCAATTAAAAAAAGCTAACTTAATATTTGCACTCAACAAGCCAAAAAACCTTTGAATACCATGTTTTAATAAAATCCAATAATTTTTTGTATTACTGTCCGCCATATTTGATCCACCATTTTGAATTTTTGAAAACTGATCTTAGATTCGTAATCAGCCACCCAAAAATCTTTCGAGTACCATATTTCATTAAAATCCATCAATTCTTTAAACTTTCTGTCCGCCATATTGGATCCGCCATTTTGAATTTTTTAAAACTGACCTCAGATTCGTAATCAGCGACCTTAAATACCCCCTTGTTAAAAGTTTCATAAAAATTCATCAAAGTAATTTGGAGGAAACAGTTTTGTCCAGCTAGATCGGGGTTTCACACTACTGTGCATTGATCCTATATTAAAAGTTTGTTTCTTTAACCTAAAGTGCGTTTAAAAACGTTCTTATCCATGTGTTTATAGTATCACTGTTAAAACACAAAGATTTGTGTTAAAAGATAGTTTGATGTATGTTTTTTCGTGAAGTGATCAATAGTCTGTGAAGTTATTGTTTATTTAGAATATAACTATTTTCAAACACTTATGAAACTTAATTGTTAGTCACATTTTTGACAGAATGGACCCGATCTGATGTGAGCAGTAAAATTTCTCTGATGTGAGCCACATTTGGCAACTTTGGTTTGATTCTTATCAGAAATACGGATTAAGTAGGTCAATTTCTGCTCAAGACGTTATTAAGTTAGTAAATTAGTGAAATAATTATAAGTGAATTTATAATTCAAAATCAATTATTAACTATTATTGAAAAGATTAAATTTACTGCTTGTCATAATTTTTAAATATTTTATTATATAAAAGCAAAATAAAATTCTCAACATTTATCAATCTTTTCATTACCTTCTTCTTGAATTGAGTTACCGTTACAAATTTTTAGTTTAATAATGAGACTGCAACACACGCTAAGTTGTAAATAAATATTAATTTTTCTGAAACAAGTAACGATCAGGTTCTAATGAAAAAAATCATTTTTTATCTTGCTTTTCGTTTCATTTTTTTCAGTTAACAATTCGTTAGCACACACGTTTTTTATTTTCACGCATTTGTCATATCACGATTCACAAAGACTATGAAGCTAGCATTGAGCATTACGTGGATATTCTCTATTTGCATGTTGAAAACTGTATGTGAACAGTTTTCCAATAACAATGTGACGTACATTGACAAACGCGATCTTGCGTTAAAATACGATACAGTCGATGTGGTTTTTGCACGAAAAAGAAGAACTTTGATTTATCCCAAGCCTTCGACACTATTGGTTCGTAACTGATGATTGTTTCCGGAAAATTTTCCTCATAAATATTTTTTTTTTATTTTTTTGTTTTACGCTGAATACAACGTTATAAAACTGATTTTTTAATTAACAGTTTTGGTGTTTTGTTTCGTTTTTCTGTGGGAAAAAAGAAGAAAAATAAAAATTGAGCTAATTATTAAAAAAAAATTTAATCTCAATTTAGAAAGAATTTATATTAATTGTTAAAAAATAATTTAATTGAAAAGTTAAATTAAGAAATTTTTTTTTCATATTTTTCATTTTTGCAAAACATAACTTTGTATTAATTTTTTCTTATGTTTTTATTGGCTTAAATTTTTTTAAATATAGTTTAAGTTCTTATTTTCTAAATGATAAAAATATTTAATAATGTTTTATTAGAAATAAAAAATAAAATTCTCATATTTAATTAACTTCAACCTTAAAAAGGATAATAATTTTTTACTTTTATTTTTAAATAATTACACAGGAGCACAAAAAACAAACTTTTTTTAAGTCAACCCGAAATATGATTTTATGACCTATTTTGATGCGCTGAACACAAATCTGAAGTCCTATTTGCTCCATTACGTTAGGATTTTTTTCAAATCTCAAAAAAACCTAATCAAACAATTAATTCAAAAATTTTTGGACTTGGGTTCTGATTTCATGCAAATTAGTATCTAGGGTTTTTTGGGTTTTCCTTGGAAAAAGTTTGAATTTTTGTGGTCCTGTGTAACTTTTAGAAATCAAATAAGAACATTATTAAAAAGTTATCTTGAATTTTTATGTATCTACAAAAATTATATATTTTACTAAACCACTTTGAATTTTCAAAACCTGAGAACAGATTTGTAATCAGCAACACCAAAAGTCCCTAGATACTGATTTACATTAAAATATAATAATTTCTTAAAAAACCTTAAATCCCAAGACCACAAAAATTTTGAGTCATTTGTTTGATTAGGAATGTTGTTTGACGTTAAAAAAATTTCTGACGTGATGGAGCAATTTGGAAAGTATGGCATTAAAGGCATGAGCAGTGAATTCTTTTTACTGGTGAAAGAAGTTGTTCTTTACTTAGGTAAAAACTGATTTTTATGTTATCGTGATGCGTTTTTACATTTTCAAGGGAGACCGGGCGTAAAATAATTTTCTGATCACATACCCTACTCCCGGGTGGTAATGTGTTGTTTTGCGCCTGCTCTAAGTGCCCGAAATGACATACTTTCCGTGCAAATAGGACAGAAAATTGAATTTTTGGGTGTAAGGTCCCTTTCACCGCGTCAGGGCACATATGAAAAAACTATTTTCTCTCATATTTTTTTTGTCTTTGTAATACTTTAGAAAGTGAAGTTTGCAATTTTAAATTCAAAATCGAGTTAAAAAATCTTCTTCTATTGTTGACATAAATAATCCAAATCCCATATATAGGATACAGGATGCTTAAAAGCCTCAAGAACCCTTATGACAAAGTATGTTACTTAAACATGGGTGGGAGAGCGAGCTTCCATATACGTAATCTTTTCGTTAATTATTCGTAAAGGATAGATAACCAAGCAAGAGCACCGTGAAATACCAATGAGAAATGTCTTTTAAATTATTCTATCACGCCATGTTTATATACTGTTCCCATATGCTCTACGGCACAAAGTTATCCAATTTCCTCCAGTTTTACCCTCACATATATGATTTTGTTAATAATTAAAAAGCAGTTTGTGTTTACTTCAAAATTTCATATAAATAAGATATATTCAATAAATAAGATTTTTCTTTGAAATATTCTTCTCTTTTTAACGCGTGAATATAAATCTCGTATGCTTAATTCTTTATGTATAAAGATTTATACATGTAAACTTTTTATACTATTATAATTTTATTTTCGATTCAAAGTCAAGTATATTTATTTATTTAAAATGTAGGGGAGAGTAGGGCAAACCAGCCAGGTTTCAATATCTACGAAATGGCAACGCTGGGAGCAAACGTTTTTTTCTTAGTTCCGTTATACATTTTTACGAACTTGTTCTTAAGGTAATTCTGAAAAAAAAACATGTAATATTTCCAAATATTCTGTCTTAGGTTTTGAAGCTACACACCTCACAATAATTTATCACTAAATTCTTTGATGAATTTACAAAGCATTTCTTATAGACAAATATTAATTCTCAAAATTGGCCTGTGGGGTAAACCGGCAATAGAATATTTTGATTGTATCAGAGTTTCACGAAAATTATTATTAATTAGAATGTTTTTTTCATTGAAATATTTACTGTCAATGAAAAATAATTATCTTCCAATAAGAATATTATACCCATTACTATTGTTTCCCTGATAACTTCAAACATTTTTGTTTTGTTATTAAAAAAATATTTATTTCATTAAAATTCAATACTGTATTATTATTTACATTATTACAACCATTATTTACATGATTCTTTATGTTTGTTGTTTGTTGTTAAAAATGTAAGTTACATTTTTTGAAATATTTCAAATAATTTATTTAAATACTTCCTTCCATACAATATTTTTTATTTCTATAAATTCTTCAGAATCAATTTCAACAAATAATTTATTTTCGTTTTTACATCTCGAAATTCTACGTACAATTGGCCAATATAAAACAAAGGTCTGGGAAAATAAATGCCTACCTCTTCAAAACTTTATCCCTGTGATTTATTAATAGTTATAGCAGAAGCTAAAACTACTGGAAACTTTCTTCTGTATAAAATATAAGGTAATGAAGAAAATTCCCCTGTATCTAAAGTTATTCTAGGAATGACAGCTGTATTTCCTGCTTTTATTCCTGTAATTATCTCAACTTTTATATTAAATTTATATAACTTCAAAATTTTAAGTCCTGTCTCATTACAAAGACGTTATTAATGCTTAAATTTCTTATGAGCATAACTATTGCTCCAATTTTTAAAATTAATTTAATTTCCTGAGCAGGGCTGTACGTCATCATAATCTATACTATAGTATATCATTTAATTACTTGTAATAATGTTTCCCTTTTAATATTACTTTATGCTTTTATTAAAAAGTTGAAATGACGCAAAAAGTTTTAAAATCTTAACAAAAACATCGTTAATGCAAAAAGTTCCGCCAAGTAAAAGTTTTTATAAGTGTCCAAACAATTAATGAGATAAAAGTTTACCAAGTAAAATTAATAACTAAAGTTTTAATATTGATTGATTTTATTTAGTGTTGCACTTCTAGCCTCTTTTCTTTTATTAGGACAAATAATTAGATTTCATTTTTAGCTTATGTTAATCATAAAATTAAATTTCATATTTATTGCAATTCAAAATATAAAGTAAAACGTTGTCTCAATTCGGAAACGTAATTAGTAATATTAATAAAATTATTAGTTATGCACAACGAGACTCTGTCCTTTCATAAAAGAAAAGAGATTAAAATATAACATTCAATTGTTTTCATTGTCAGTTTTCCGAGACGAGACTGACTCGAAGTGCATCACTAAATAAAATTAATCAATATTAAAACTTTGGTTATAAATTTTACTTGGTAAACTTTTATTTCAATAGTTGTTTGGACAATTATAAAAACTTTTACTTGGCGAAACTTTTTGCATTGAAGATGTTTTTGTTGAGATTTAAATTCTAATAGAATAATTACTTATTGATTCGAATGCAGCTTATTTTTGGCATTGGCACTCCACTACAACTTGGACGAGAAAGTGTAATTGTTGGAATTTTTTCAAAAATCATTTATAATTTACCTGTGAACTCGACGGACTTCACTGAGCCTGGCGTTCACTATAGTCGGACTGGTAAAAGTCGATGGAATATATACAAAATAGTGCAAAAAGTAATAGAGAATTATGGATTTAAAGGTAAAGAGTGTATGCTCCGTGCAATATGCGAAGCTGCATTCGCACCTTTTAACATACATTACGGCATATTAGGACAACTCGTCCAAACATTTTTAACGTAAGTATATATAAAAAATTTTGTTATCAAATTTAAAAAATTCTTTCACTACACGGAAAAAAGTACGTGGAATTTTCAATAACCAGATCTTTGACTTTTAAATAGCACTGAAAGGATTCCAACATTTTTAATTGCATTCAAGAGACATTAATGTTAAAGGTATAAGTATCAACAGCACCGCTGTCCGAATACAGAAACCTACTACTTCTGGAAAATATTTTTGAAATCAATTAATAATTTTAAAATTATCAAAGATCTCAGAAAAAACGAGAGCATGGTGGGATACCAGCATGTAACTCAGTAGACAGAGTAATCTACCGGCGCAGCAATTAATAGAAAGGTCGTTCTCTCGTATCTCACTATGCTCCCGTTTTTTCTGAGTTCATCGATAATTTTGAAATTATTAATTGATTTCGAAAATATTTTTCAGAAAAAGCAGCAGGTTTCTGTATTCGGACAGCGGTGCTATTGATACATGAAATTTAAGAATCTTATAAGTGAGAAATTTTTTTGGAGAGATTGTTAACTTCTGCCACCTTTAATTTTTTTGCTTAAATTTTCTTCTCAATATGTTTACTTTTATGTAAAAAAAATTTAGTTAATAAAAATATAATAATATCACTAGAAAAAAAAAACACATTTGTAAAAACCCTAGGTTTAACCAGCCCCCTTAAATTAATAAGTAACTTAGTGCATCGAAAGAAAAGTTAATTATATGTTAAATAATATTGTTTGTAACAATTAAGAAAAGTTCCTTTGTAACAAAAAAAAATATATTCATTAAATAAACCTAAAGTAAAATATAAATATGAAAGAACAAAATTTTTTGATGAAGAGAAAGCAAAGTTAACTTATTTGTTAACTAATATTGTTTATATCAGATAATATAAATTATTTTATGCTTTACAATTTATAGGAAGGTCTTATTCTAAGACATGTGTAGTAACGAAATAAAAAATAAACTTTCATTTTGAAAGGAAAGTACAGTATTGATTTGTTAATTTTAATTTAAAAAAATTATAAACAATTAAAAATTCTAAAGTTTGCTTGGAGGGATATCTTCAGAAATTATTCGAACTTTTGCAATTTATCAAACTGATATTATTTATCAACGTGTTGAGACATAACGGTTTTGAATATGAGTCATTCCATATCAACTATGCCATCTCTCTGCCCAGTACAGATTTTGATAAAAAAAATTTCCATAAGTGAAAAATTTACTGTGAGAGAATGGCTTTGAATGCTATGTGATAAAGATTTAAAAACAAAATGAGTTTTACATTTTGTCAAATGCTGTTAGAAAATAACTTAAAAAGGTTTCAGAAAAGATTTTGTGTTAGATATTGTCAGACATGAATTGACAAAATGTGGAACTCATGATATGAAAATTCACAATGTAGAAACGTCGCAAAAGAGGAAATACTGCTCTAAGGATTCTTGTGAATTAAGAACGTTTTTATTATTTCAGCATAATGGAATTGATATTTTTGAAAACATTGTTTTTTAGAATCACATGGAAAAATTAGTTAAGGGCATCCGGGAAAAATCGAGCCCAAAAAGTGTTTTCCCGCGTGTCGTCTCACTCCTAAATAATTAGAGATATTTAGTTCGGATTTATCATGATAATTAGGGGAATTCATGATGATAAAGAATATTCTCGAAATTTGCAAGTAATTTTTGAAATAAATATTGAAAAACGGAATTACAAAAGTTGGATTTTGGGCGAAAGTGAGAGACAATATGGCGGCGAGCACACAGACAAGTGGATCTATGTGTCAGTGGTCAAGGAGGTGGCGCCAATTATCGGAAGTGGTCGCGAGTTGAACTGAGGGAAATGTAGTAACCTCAAATTACTCCACTTTCAATCGTTAATAAAATAATTTCCTCGCAAAATTATTGCAAAAACGGAGAGGGCCGCTCCTCGGAGAGTCTTTCTCTATCACCCCTCCAAAAATGAACCCGAAATATTTTATCCTCTCAAAATGAGACGTCTATACTGAACCGTTCAAAACCCCTTTTTTCCGTATATTTAAACAATTTTTTTCAATAATTATTTATCAAAATTTCTCTAAAATCCGAGAGGACCGCTGGTCCCAGAGCATTTCTCTATATTTACCAAAAATTCCCGACTCAAAATATTCTTTTCTTTTTAAATGAGACGTCTATCACGAAACCAGTATTTTTTCCCGGATGCCCTTAATTAAAGTAAAAATAGGTTTAAATTTCCCTAAAAAATGTTCAAAAAATATAAAAAAATATATGTATAAAAGCAAAAAAATATGAAGAAATTAAAAAAAGATTACCCAAAATACTTTTACCTTCACGCAGTGAGAATCAGAAAACATTAAAAAAATATATTTTAAATATTCTAATGGAAGAAGGACGTTACTATATTTAGTTAAATATTTTTTTCCATCATATTGGATGCAACATTTATAATTTTTTCAAACTGAGGTTAGATTCGTAATCAGCTACTTTAAAAACACCTGCGTAACCAGTTTCAAGAGAATGCAATTGTTTTTAAAAATTCTCATCAGCCATAACGCTAAAGTAGGATGCTAGCACATGGCGAGAAAAGGAAAATTTATATACGGAAATTTATAAACTAAATTGAATTAAACCCACGGAAAATGTTAATAAAATCTTTTTATATTGACTTAACAAGTGGGAATTTCTACCAATATCAACCACTAGATGCTGGCTAGAGAGCGAGTAACTAGATGCACCACACACACAAGTTTTATGGTCTATAGCCAAAAAAATCTGTAATTTATTTGTTCACTAACTGTAACTTCAAAGAAAAAATAAAAAGAATAGCACCACTGTGTCAAATAAATCAATTAATTTTTAATTAATTACTATTAGTCATGACTGTAGTACGGGCGTATTCAGGAAAACTATTTAAAGTGCGAAAACGCGACTATTCAATTTAGTAATCCGGAAAACTAATGATCATGTCTTCGATCACTTGTAAGGAGTACGGTCCTTCTTTAGGTGATCATGTCTTCGACAAACTTGTTAGGGGTACGGTCCTTCCTGAGGTAAGGGGGGTGTACCCACTCGCAAATTTTCCAAAAATTTTTAATTTTCAGAGGTAGGATTGAGTCATGTGACCAACAACAAAATAGTCATCATTCTTTACAAAATAAAATTTTCTAATTAAAAATTCTTTAGAGAGAAAGAAAAATACAGATTCAAAAGATATTAAATTTTTTTTCAAATTTTAATTTTCATTCACGAGACTAATATTAGTCAATTATAATATATTTTTATGAATTAAAAAAATCAAATTTACGTATGAAAAATAGATAGATTGACGGATTTTCTTATGTAGTAGAGGAGAACGGGGCGAGGCAGCCAATGGGGTGAGTCAGCCAATTGCTTCTTATTTCTGCATAATTTTTCAAATCGTGCGCTATTGATAATGTAGACTGCTTAATGGTAGTTTACTTTAGTTGCTAACAGATGGGCATTATTGCTGCAGCAGTTTAGCAGTGACAGTATCATTTATGAAAACATACTTTTTGGATGTTACTTCTCTAAGAGTTATTTTAGTGATTTTAGTTAATAGAGTTTACACGAATAAAATTCTTGTACAGTGATTTTTAATGCAGAATTTAGTGCTGAAGACGATGGTGTTAATAGAATTGTGATATTTTTAATATTACGGGTTTTGTGGATGTTTTCTTAAAAAAGTACTCATGGGGTTAGGCAGCCAACGCTAAAGTTTTCGTTTTTTGTGTTGATTTTATTGGTTCTTCTAAATGTTTTCTCTTTTTTTCCAACTCCAAAACATTTTAAACTTAACATTGAATTATATAAACCATTTTTCAAAAATAACAAATTTATATTTCCTAAAAATGTTAAATTGAATTTAATTAATGTTATTATCATAATATTATTTTTGTCCTACCTGCACGGAAAGTATGTCATTTCGGGCGCTTAAGGCGGGCGCAAAGTAACACATTACTAATTGTAACTTTAAGTTATGTTTTCTTAACTATTAAAATAGTTGGCCGCCTCACCCCACGTTTTTTCAAATATGCCAAAATGTGGTCCTTTGGGAAAAGGGTTATAGAAATTTTTAAGTGCAACCTACGTCAAAATGTTCTATGGCAATTTTTTAGCCAATAAGACAAGCTTTCTAACGCGATATTAAAATTGAAAAAACCTATTTAAATAACTACCTCGCAAACCAAAATGTGCAATCTTGTCTGCCTCGCCCTGTTCTCCTCTATACTTTAACCCTTACGTGACCCCCAAGAAACCAGTGGATGGATTTTGATGAAACTTACCCCTTGGGGGTTTTTGGGGTCGCTGATTCCGAATCTGAGGTCAGATATCCAACATTCAAAATGGCGGATCCAATATTTCAGACTTTTTTTTAATTGCTTATATTTGTTTGAAACTCACCACTTAGGGGTTTTTGGGGTCGCTGATTCCAAATCTAAGGTCAGATTTCCGAAATTCAAAATGGCGGATCCAATATGGCGGAATTTTTTTTAATTGCTTATATTTGTTTGAAACTCATCACTTGGGGGTTTTTGGGGTCGCTGATTCCGAATCTGAGGTCAGATTTCCAAAATTCAAAATGACAGATCCAATATGTCGGACTTTTTTTTGGGTGGATTTTTGACGTGATTCTCGCCATATTTATTCTTCCACGTCCACATCGTTGTTTGCAGGTATAATTAAATATGAGTGATTGTAAAATAAAACACATCTCAAGCTTCTATTGAATATCGATTTTCAAAATCAAAGTTCAAATTCAAAATTAGCGTATCCAAAAACCCTTGAGTAGTAAACCTACAAGCAAATAGCAATTTTGGAAAAAAGTCCGCTATTTTGAAATTTGAAAATGTGACTTGTCTGATTTTGAAAAAAGTCAGCCATATTGGATCCGCTATTTTGAATTTTGGAAATCTGACTTCAGATTCGGAATCAGCGACCCCAAAAACCCCCAAGTAATGAGTTTCGAGCAAATATAAGCAACTTTGAAGAAAAGTATTTTTCTCAACATTATACCTATTGTTTATAATAATTATTATTGTTCTATGTCATTTATTATTTTTTTACTTGTAATAGTAACCCTAGTGAATAAATAAAGCCAAACTATTTGTTGTTTTGTTAAAATGCATAAGAGTTATAACATATTTTGTAGGTGGTACATATATGTACCGGAGGCACGAAGGGGTTAAAAAATTGGATTAATTACTTCACTTGTTTTATTTATCCGTAACATACTTTAAAAATATGACCAAAAATAATTTTCTCTAAAACTCTTTATATTTTTTTACTTCTTGCTGGACTACCTTCTCAGAAATATTAACTTGTGCGCTCCACGTTGGGCGCCAAATTGTAACGCTTTTTTTCTAGTCTTTTATACGGAAACTAAATATAGAACATTAATAATAAACAATTATTCATAATTAACATATAATTAATAATATATGCCCTGAAACTGTATCTTCTTAGCTAACTTTTTATCAAAAAAATTTATATTTTACTAAGGAAAATAAAACTTGAACGACTTTGGAAAAGCAGCTGAAATTTTGCTTTAAAAAAAGTGGTCCCAATGTGTCCACAATTCAAAAATTCCCTGAAAAATTAAAAAAATAGTTGCAAAAATCAAGTTAAGGTAATTTTATATGAAATCTGTTGTTTGTGGCTTAGAATCACAGAATCAATAGTTGCATACTCTGTTTTTTGCTTATAAAAAGATATTTTAAAATATTGTTAATTATTTATCCTATTTTATACATTATAAACTAAATTCATAATTATAAAATTTTTTACAATATATTTTGATAAATATTACATTGTAAAAAAATTCAAAAGTGATTTTACATAAAAACGCATAGTATTCTCGATATTTTCTTACAAAAAGGGGTTTTTCTCCTACCTTGCTTCTCCCAGAATTCTGAATTACTAATACTACGATACTTAAACTAAAACGACTTTTCCTATGGCAAGATTGCGAACTTCTTGACCATAGGAACCTGTCAATTAACTCAAAACGAGAGCTTAAACAATTCATATAACCAAAATTTAAATACTAGAAAAATGTTCTTAGATTAGTGCTATTGTGACGGAAAACGTAAAAATAACGTTACAACATCTTCAGTTTTATTTTAAGAATAGAAAAATGGGTCCTTTGTTTTAAAAAAGTCAAAATTATTTTTAATTTAGAAAAAAGAGTTAAATCTTAAATTTAATAACAAACTTAAAGGTCCTATATAATATATTCTCGTTATTTTTATGAATTTAAATTGAAAAATGTTTCTCTTTTCTGTATTTGTTTGTTGAATCGAATCGAAAACCTTTTCAGACCTTCCAGCACAAACGAGAATTACGAGCAACACGAGGATAGAGAATATCATGTGGCAGAACGACTGGGACAACATTTGGGTGAAAACTGCCACGCCCTATATACAGAATGCGAGAGAAGTATTCTAGACGTATTTTCCAAAGTAGAATTGTAAGACTCGTAAGAAAGAGAACAATATAAAGAAAAATAGACGAAGAATGTAGAAAGTAGAAGTGAGAGCAATAAAAGCGGACGGAATTCTGACCACATCTACACTGGCAGCGTTAAAGCTTCCTTGCGGATCGTTATTACCAGGTATATATCGACTCTTTTTAAACTTCTCATTTTGGTTCATGGAATTTCTCCCTAAGGATTAATTTTTCTCTTTGTACAGGTCAAGGAGAGAACATAGAGTGAAAGCATCACCAACGCGCTAGTATTGTTTTAAATCAAAAATTATAGAATTCCATTGTTGGCACACTTCAGAAGAGAAATATTTGTAGCTTTTACTTACGAGATATTTGCATTCATTTGTATATTACGGCATTCGCAACAGATAAAATTAAAATTAGCGCCTGCATTTTTGATTAGAAAAATAATAATTTCATATAGATTTCTCAGTACATAAGAATTAAAATAAATAAATACAATAGGGTCAATTCATTATAATATTTTTAAATTCATTATATTAATTTTAATATATTTCATTATATATTTATTTTTTTAATTCATTACATTTTACCAAAAGTCGTTGAGTCATATTTTTTAAAAAATCTGATTAATCATATAATTGATTTTTAATATTCACACAATTATTATCAACATTTTAATTTTTGAGTTAAGTTGTAATGTAAAAAAATTCAGTTTGGCTGCTGTAAAATTTTAATTGAAAAGCAGGAAAATAATTTAGATAGTAAAAATTTTTGATTGATATTTATTGATAACTAATTAACTTATATTAATTGATTATATAATGTGACATACACCATAATTTACAAAATTATTAAAAGTAAAATGCTGCTCCTGGTTCTCTATTATTAAACAGATTTAGTTATTATTCTAAATGACGCAAAAAGTTATAGATGACACGCAGAGCGTCTCATAGATAAAAATGCAATAAGCACGTTCTGGCGACGCTTGGGCAGAGAGACCAGGTCTTGTGATTAGCGATCATCGCCAAAAAGATTTTTTTGTAACTTTTGCGCGAATTACTAAGATATTTTTTATTGTTGGAATAAATACTTGTTTGTTTTATGAAAATTAAATATTTTATTGGGTTGTGACCAATTCTACCTACACAAATAACTCCACCAGCAACAAAAATAGACATAAAAGTAAGCCCTAAAAATATCAGCGTAAATTAATTATCTTAATTAAAATCAAATAAATTATTACTACTTAGTATTAAGTACATTAAGAGTTCTTTTATATAATGTTCTTAATTTTTAATCTTATAATGTAGAAATAGGGTCTAATTTTTTCAAAAGAATCAATATTGGCAATAGGTCTGTAAATTTTTCTGGAACTTGGTGTAAATTGATCGTTTTAATTGATTTTATTTATATTTATAAGACTAATAATTGTTATACTAACAATTTTAACCACTTCACTGGCAGGGCGTTCCAAATGGCGTTCCACGCGCCGAGGGCCAGACTGTCAAAAACACCGAAATGGCGTTCCTAATAAAACTTTATTTTTAAAGAATGTACACTACTTTTAACTTCTACAAAGCAATATTTCTATAGTTTAGACATCAGGGAACAAGATTAATACAATAAAAATTTCAGTTTGTAAGATTTTCAATATTTCTTCGAACGTTGAAATAGTTAATTTTTACCACTTTTCAACAAATAGCGTTCTACTTTTTTTCAATTTTTACGCAGTAAAACTCATATTTTTTATTTAAAAAATATATTTATATACAATATTATAATATAATAATAATAATGTAATAAATAAAAAATAAATAAAAATAATTAATAAATAAAATATAATAATTATTAATAATAACAATTACTATTATTGTTATAATTATTATTATAATTATTGTATTATATTATTGTATATAAATATCTTTTTTTAATAAAAAATACGAGTTTTATTGCATAAATATTAAAAAAAAGTGGAACGCCATTTCTTAAAAAGTGTTAAAAATTGACTATTTCAACGTTCGAAGAAACATTGAAAATCTCAAAAACAGAAAATTTAATTGGGATAATCTTGTTCCCTGATGTCTAAACTATAGAAATATTGCTTTGTTGTAGTAAAAAGTAATGTACACTCTTTTAAAATAAAGTTTTATTAGGAACGCCATTTGAAACGCCCTGTCAGTGAAGTGGTTAAGGGGTTACACCACTTTGAAATTTTCAAAAAATTGAAAAAATTTTTTTTTGCTTAAGGGCATCCGGGAAATAATACTGGTTTCGTGATAGACGTCTCATTTAAAAAGAGAAGAATATTTTGAGTCGGAATTTTTTTGAAAATATAGAGAAATGCTCTGGGACTAGCGGTCCTCTCGGAATTTAGAAATTTTGATAAATAATTATTGAAAAAAATTGTTTAAATATACGGAAAAAAGGGGTTCATATTTCATATTTCGGGTTCATATTTAGAGGGGTGATAGAGGAAGACTCTCCGAGGAGCGGCCCTCTCCGTTTTTGCAATAATTTTGCGAGGAAATTATTTTATTAACGATTGAAAGTGGAGTAATTTGAGGTTAATACATTTCCCTCAGTTCAACTCGCGACCACATCCGAGAATTGGCGCCACCTCCTTGACCACTGCACAGTGGGCCAGTACGCATCCAACAGCGGACAAAAGTCCACTTTAGAATTATAAATTTTACATATAATAACCTAAATCTATAGTATTTTATGTAACTTTTTGTAGAATATTATAGTTCTTTGTCAAATATTATAGCGGCGATTGTATGTTTGTTGAAAAGTTTGATTAAAAAATTTAAAGGTCTTTACCAACTAAAATATTTATTTATTTTTGTATAAATGATTGTTTTTCTGACTTTTAAATTTTATTTCTTTAAAATGTTATGTATTATTATGAAAAATATTTATAATAAATTAAAAAACACTATATTTTAAAAAATCATACACATTTAACGTCGGAAAATGTTTATTTTTTTTAAATGCACTTGCTATTATTTGTTAGTTCTCTTAACTTCCTCGCGATATAGAACAAACTTAGCGTAGAATATCTTCTAAATTAAATGTACTTTTAATTAAATTTGCCTATTTTTGCCCATTTGAAAGTTTGGTGGAGTTATATACAAAATAAGGCGAAAAATTTCTCCTTGGATATAATTTTTTACAAAGGCAAATTTTGGGCTATGTACTTATTTCTTTCTTAAATTAATTAATCTTCTGACTCGTAACCTTTATTTCTTTATTATAAGATGTAGAATTTTGAAGAAAAGAAAAAAAAATTGAAAATAGTTTATGTAATAAAAAATAAAGGACATTTGATATTGTTAAATTTTCCTTTTTTCGAAATTCATTTGATATTCACACAAAAAAACCAGTCTCATTTTTGTTGCATCTCAAAATGAGACTATGTTAAACGCCATAGAACGTGGCGCCACCTAAGAGTCTGATTTTTGTTGCAACTCAAAATGAGTAGCGTACGCTACTCATTTTGAGACTAGGTTTTTTTTAGTGTTATTATATAGTTCTCCTAACATCCGCATTATATTTCCTAAGCTAAACATGAAATCTAATCTAAATTTAATATATTGTATTAGATTAATTTGCCCATTTTTGCTTATTTTGTATTTTTAAAAAATTATAAACGAAATAATGCATAGTGGTTCAGGAGACCCTTTTTCGTGGCTAAAAGTCTAAATGTACTAAAAATCACTTTAAACTAGTTACTTGGGGATTATCGGAGTCACTGATTACAAATCAGATGTCAGATTTTTAAAATTCAAAATGGCGGATCAAATATGGCGAAATTTTTTTAAAGAAATTCAACGAATTTCATTTAGTCGTTTTTTTGAAGGTTTTTATGGTTGTTAATTAAGAATTCGCGCCAGATTTACAAAATTCAAAATGTCAAAACTAATATGGGGAACAAATTAAAAAAATGTCAACAGATTCCCTTTAAACTCGTTGCTTGAGTGTTTTCGTGGTCAATGATTAGGAATCCGACGTCAGTTTTTCAAAATTCAAAATGAAAAATTTAAAGTGCATTAAGAATTTGGATACCCAAGAATTTTAATCTTGTTGTTTATTCGCTCTTTATTGGCTACAGAATCATCGAGCCATTTTGAATTTTAAAAATCTGACGTCTGATTTGTAATCATCACCCCGCAAACCCCCGAGTAACAAGTCCTAATCAATTTTGAGTACATTTAGACTTTTAGTTATAAAGTAGGGTCACTTGTCCCACTGTGAAACCTAATTAAAAAAAATTTCTGAAATTTTGGGTCCATCATTTTAAATTATTAATTACACATTCTTATTAAGAACTCATAACTTAAAAGTAACGACTTTTAAGTAATTTAGATTAATTTTTAACATTAGCGTCCGCCATATTAGATCCGTCATTTTGAATTTTGAAAAACTGACATTGGATTCGTAATCAGCGACCCCAAAAACCCCCGAGTAACGAGTTTCAAGTGAATCCGATTAAATTTTAAGTTTTGGCCGCTTTTGCCTACCTTCTGGCCCACTGTGCACTGACACATAGATCCACTTGTCTGTGTGCTCGCCGCCATATTGTCCGAAACTTTCGTTGATATAAATCAACTAAATCAACTAATAAAAATGCAATGTTAAAAAAATCTTATGCTACAGCTTACGTCACGGGTTTTCCTCACCGCGCGCCAGACTATTTTGGGTTTTCCCCGCGTCGTTGTCGACGCTTGGGACAATATATGTTTGGGGACGCTCTAAATGTTTTTAGTCTTCAGCTTAGGATGTTTGGGTTAATTGCTTTATTTTTGCAGGTAATGTTAATCGCAAAACTACAAGTTGGTAACTATTTTTTTTCTCCTTGGCGCATATTGATGTGCGTCCCTGTAGTTGACAATTTCTGGTGGTCGACGGGAATAACTTCTCTGGACGTTATCACTTGGATCTTCCTCGTCGTTTTCTTTTCCGGTATGGGCTTTTTCAGCCACATTAGGCTTTGATCGAGTTACCTCTCTTAAGATGACGGCAGATGGTGGTTCACAGGATTGCTCCTCTTCTTCTGCAGTGGCTTCCTCAAACACAGGCACTGGTTCAACGGGCATCTCTTCTGACCTGACCAATGGTGCAACTTGCAGATTTGGTTGCTGGTGATTCTGTGGTTTCTGGCTTTGTCCAAAACGTAGTGTTCCTGAACTGACATTCTTTCCACACAAGGGACGGCAACAAATTGCGATTGGTGAACTTTGTGCCGTCCTCCTTCTTCCTGTATCCAGTATACTTCTGGTGATTCTACTTTGATGATTTGGTTTTGCCTTGTTCGGGTTAAATCCAGGTTGGCGTTGTACCGTTCTGTTGCGTTCGATATTTTATGATTTATTACGTAGACTAAATCACCAACTTCAAAAAGTGGATTGGATGGCGGCCCAGCATACTTCAGCTGGTATCAGAAATTTGCCATTGCCAGCCGGTCTTCATACCATGCTCGTACATATATTTCTCGTTAAAAATCAAGTAATTTATTTATTTATTTAGAATAAACGGGTCAAGCCCTTTCGTACATTAAGTACTCTTACAATCTAAGAAAAATATACAAACTCAATAATATTTACCAAACGCTAGGCAAGCTTATGTATGACTAGTACCGAACACAGTTCTACGCGGTGCTGTGTTAAATCTCAATGCGTTATTATCAAAAAAGTTTAATTCATTTGATATTAAATTTGCTTCTCTAGTGATTCTATTAAACATAGTATTATTAACATAATTTGCTCTGTGTAAAGAAACGAAGAATAATATAATATAATAAGGTCGTAATAATAATGATAATAAAAATAATAATGTTATAAATAATTAATAATAAAAAGGACAAAGATATAAAGAACAATAATTATTATAGTTATCTCCGCCTCTGGTTGTCCACTGCCGAACATCATTGATGTCTTTGATGTGCTGGGAGAAGTGGGCCCGCTGACAGACACGACTGACATCATGGATATATTCGGTAGATCTTGTCGTAGTGGCGGAGCTTTTCACGAAAGGGCAACCAAACAGCAAGAAAAAATGGATTCACAAAATTCAAAGAAGGAATCCCCATGTGAGCAGGCCGGAAACGGGACATCTCACCATCAGTCCCAGGACTGGTACTCAAGTGCGCGCGGATGGTGGGTGCGCACAATTTTTTGCAGTGCCACGGGTGGTCGTGAAAAGGTTAGATACACAGAACATCGTGGAAGGGGAAAGAAAGAGAAAAGAAAGCGCTTCGAGTCTTTTGAGTGTGTCAAGTTGCAGCAGCGGAGAAACCGCACATAGCGCTATCCACTCAGAAGTATACGACGAGGCGATAGAAGAGACTCGCGAGATATGCTTGCGGCTCAGAATGGAGGAGGCGTCTTCTGTTGATCCGTGAGAAGCATGAAATATTCTACGTCACCAGAATATTCTTTTTGACATTTTTCTAGTTCTAAGCTTGTTGAATTTTTTAGCTTATCTTGTTCTTCATAGTAACTCTCAAGTACATATTTATAAGAAGTTATCAGCAGAGATTCATTTTTACTTGAAACTAATAAGATATCGCCAACATCATTCAATGACCATGCATCAAATTCGTCGGAATCCATAGAATCTATCAAAAGAACAATATCATCATAATTATCATTTTCTTGGTATCTTTCATATTAAAAACTAAGTGTTAAATGTTTCCTCCTTTCTTTATTAGGTGCAGTAATTTAATCCGAACTTTTAAGGAAACGTTTTGACATAATAGAATAAAATAATTCATCAAAAGAATGACACTTGCTTACGAAGATTTATCAAAAATAATTATATTATAATAAAACCAACAAATACTTACCAAAAATCTAGACGGAAATACACAGATTACTAAAAAATGAATAAACTACAGTCTAACTTGCTTAAAACTATGAAGAATATAAGTTCTCAAGTACACAGATCAAAAGTGCAACTATTTTATCCACCTATATCATACATGAGATGCGTCATCCGATCCTTAAAGGTTAATCGATTTTTTGAAATTTGTTGTTTTTGAAGTCTGTGTAGGTCCTGTGTATCCCTGGGAGCTTTTTCTTTTTTTAAATAAATAATTATTAATTAGCCATTTTTAAAGAAAAAACATTTCATTATTTTACTACAAAAATTTAGAAAAATATTGTTTAAATGTTGCAGTATTGCATTGTATGAAAGTTAATAAAATAAATTAACTCTCTCTTTACCGCAAAAAAATGCCTAAAAATATGTATTTTGCAATTTGTCTTTTCATATGGAATGACAAGTAGTCCAGTATATATCCATTTGAGTTGCTGAAAAAATATCTTCTTCTAAGCTTGTGACCACAACAGCAAGCTTTAAGTCAAGCTTGTTGGGCCCAAGGGCCATCACCTTTCTACAGGATAATGGTGCTCACAAAATCTGCACTAAGGCTTTCTGGACTTCGGCGTTGTCAGTAAGGCAGTCCAGGTCACGGATCTCCAGTGTGACGTGAATAATTTGGCACGTCACATCCGATATAGAAAAATATAGAAATAAATAAAATAACCTTCCTCTCGAACACTTCGTTACGCAAGTCTCAGCTCCACAATTCGATCTTGTAAAATTATAGGATTTATTTTGTGTTTTGTTTACTGTTTTTATTTTTTTACGTTGCGACGAGCGATCCTTGGATTCTATGTTACTTCGAGCTGAGGAGGAACTGTTTTTTAAATTGGGATGTCTCTGGGATAAATCATTCTCTACAGTTTGCTGTTCGATGCTTAATTTTAGGCTGAAGATGCCATTCCACTCACACTCTCGGCTGATGACGCTACACGCTATTTGTTTTATGGCCTGCTGACCTGGCTTGTTTGTTTTTAAATATTGGAGACCTAAGAAAGGGACCTAAGAAGCCGAGCAATACCAACCGGCTGGTGAGAGTCATCCCCACTATATCGAAGTCTCTCTCCTTCCATGCGAGAGTCTAATGTGTGTGACGCTTGGAAGGAGAGAGACTTCGATATAGTGGGGATGACTCTCACCAGCCGGTTGGTATTGCTCGGCTTCTTAGGTCCCTTTCTTCATATCGCGTCACATATTTTGCCGTCGAAGGCCTCGAAATTTATAAGGTGATGTCGCTTTTGCCGCCAACCAATTTGGAAGAAGATACCCAAGGAGAAACTACAGTTCCGACGTTAAAGAAGAGTTCCAGTTCTCACATTTGTAAATCGCTCGACTTTACGTTTTTTTGTTTAACTTACTTTCATTATCTTCGGAATAGAGTCGATTTAATTTAAAGTATCAAAGTTATCTTCGTTTAGCTGAATTCACATAATTTCGATAAAATAGTATTTTACTATTAAAGATTTTTTTTGCGCAGACTGATTATTAACTGTTTTAAAACTATTTTTTAACTAGGTTAATTGTATCGCGATTTTGAACTATTAATATTCAACTATCGAAAATTCACCGATTTTGAATTTGAAAACATTTGCCGCCGCGGCGCCCTCGCTGACTATCTGCGCGCGCGAGCACCGTCCAGCTTAGGTTAGCTCTCCTTCCCGACGCTACCGGCAAATTTCCGAAAAACGTTTTCGACACTTGCGTTGCGAATCCTGAAGTGACACGACTATCAATGTTTCCGACTTCTACTTCTAGGAAAAGTGTCGAAAGGAAGACGACCCTCGGCGATTCCTGTTGGCGTCTCCAAAGTAGTTTTCTTTCAATAACTGGTGAGTCGGCAATATTATTATCTGCGAGAATGCACAATCTCCTCTATTAAATTTTAGTATGCTAATTTCAATATAAACTGTGGAGATTGTGAGTTCTCGTCACTGTTCGAAATGACGCCTTGTTTCATTTTTCAATTTTATGTTACTCGCGGTTCTAATTTTCTGAAAATATTTTGTTAACTGTATTTATTTCGCTCTAAAGTTAAGGCGTTTATTTCCGAATTGAAGTTTTTATATTGTGTGTCTATTTGCCGAAGTGTAGCATATCTCAAGCGCCATGTGCTCTGCCCGTGAATTTTCCCTTTTGCGTTTCGCTACCTAATGTTTCGTCGCCAATTTCCGAAAGCCATTTTTCTTTAATTAGTTAAAGTAGACAGATTCGTGTTCTCAGATTTTAGATTATAAATGATTAGACCTGGTAGCTATTTTTATTTTGTCGCGGGAGCTGAATCGCTTTTAATTAATTTTTTTATCTTTAATTTCTGAAATATTATGTAATTAGATTATTTATCGGAATTTCCTAACCTGAAACTGAGGAAAAATTATGTAAATCTTAAACAACGAATTTTCAAAATATATTAGTTTGTTATTAGATATGAATTCTGTTTTATTTTTTTTAACTAGCGAAAATTATTCTCAACTTTACCCATACCCAATGCTCTTCCTTTTGAGCAGACTGTTTATTGCGTCAAGTTAATTTTCCGGTAAATTATGCTCAACGATTAATGATTAACTGTTATTTGGCCTATTTTGTGATTGAACATTTTTTTTTGCCTCGCTTCTGTTCGATGTCTCGCGAGTTTTGGAATTTGACTATATTGTTGTTGGTATTGCTGTCGTTGGTTCATCGGTGAACCTGGCGCCCAACATTAGCTGTAGTTTTAGATTTTTTTGTCAATTGAGCATAGTTCCGAAGGTGATTGCACCAAATCTCCATTCGGCAGTGAGATTGCAATTAATTGATCATTCCGTTTGGCGAAATAACCAATTTTATCACAATGGTGTCCAACGTGGGGCTGGCTGCTGAAAAATATTGTTGAGAATAAGTTTCAACGCTATTAAAATCCTGGTATATTTAACGTTTTATGGCGGTTACCGATTTTCCCGAAAAATTTCCTCTCTGTCAGATAGTAGATAAACGACTATATTACTATCGCCCTGATTTGTATCTTGAATCCCTAGATAAAGATTTAGACTCGTGGAAATATGTCCCCGCGGATGGAGAATTAGAAACTTTTATAGCCGAAGCTCATAACGACCCGCAATCCGGTCACCTCGGAGTCCAAAAGACGTATATGAGAATTTGTAAAAATTATTATTGGCCTCATTGTTTCCGTCATGTTGTTGCGTATCTTAGAAATTGTAAAACTTGCCGTTCTTGTAAAGTGGACCAATGCAAAGCGCAACACCAATATATTTTGGTCATACAAGATCTTTTTACTAAGTGGATCGAGTGCGCGCCACTTCGAGCCGCAAATGGTAAAATGATTAGTGAATTATTCCGCGAACTCGTTATAAATAGATGGGGAGTTCCCCGAGTAATCTTAACCGATAATGGCACGGAGTTCGTGAATTGCGTTATCCGATCGTTGGCCAAAGAATTCAATATCGTTCACCCGAGTCTTAAGCAACCAGATACGAGTCGAACTCCGAAGTTCTACTCCTCAACGCCGAAGCTATGGCTTGCTCCAGTTAATCTGTCTTCCCGCCAAATGTCCATGCTCACCAAGAAACACGCGATATTGTCACAGAAACCTAAACGTCCGTAGAAAGTAGCCTGTTGCCACCAGAGAAAAACGTCACTGGTGAGGTAGAAATCGCTATCTCGGTTCCAGCCACCAAATACACTGGTACTATCAAAAAAATTCTCGTCTCACGACCCATTAAGCATAAAGATCTCCTCCTTGAGCATAATGATATCGCTTCTCCCGAGCAAATCAACATCACTCCTCCCGAGCAAATCAACATCGCTCCCCCCGAGCAAATTAACATCGATTATCCCGAGCAGATCAATATCGCTCCCCCCGAGCAAATCATTATCGTTCCTCCCGAGCAAATTAACATTGCCCCCCCAGAAACGAAGTCGTGATCGAGAGAGACGAACCTCGAGAGCCCCGCCGTCGCAAAGTCGCTCCCGCAACCCCTCGGAAACGAAATGAGCCTTCTTCTCGAAACTGCGTTACCTATTTCCCTGCAGGTGCCCCGTCAATCTATGGACCAATTCCCATCATTGGATGCTGGAATTGCGCAGATATTAATCACCGGTATCCTTCTTGCCCTGAGCCGTTTCTTAAGAAATTTTGCTTCCACTGCGGTTGTCCCGGTTACGTGTCGACCAATTGCCCTAACTACGATGGCAAAAATATGAAAGAAGGTCGAGACTATTTCCGCAAATCCCGTAAATAATCTGGACAGATTTTTCTATTTACTCTAATATGTTCCTTATATATATCTTATTCTCTATAACTATTCTTTTTATATTGACCACAAAACTATATTTTGTTTAATACCTGATTTTGCGAAAATCGGCCAATTCACATGTTATTATTTTGATAATTTACTATGATCACGTGATTAGTAACTATGTCGGACACAGACATGCCCACTTTTGTTAACTCTTTTACTCCAGTTTCAAATCGCAAAACGAAAAATGCTGTTTATTTTTATTATGATTGTCGAATCGCGTACTTCGATGTTACTACTCGTGATAGAAAACTAGGTATAATTTCGTTTGAACAGCGTCGACCAAGTCCCCTAGTCGTGAGAAACTAAGACTGACCTATTCGCGCTGTATAAAAAAACTTAGGTCATTCTACAGTATTACGTTTACTATAGATTTAATTAAGAAAGAAAATATAATTATTTTTCTACGTTTGTTTTTCTAAAAGTTGAATAAAGCAACTTATTCTTGATATTAATTTCTGTCTCTTATTAATTTTGTTTGACACTGTACATTGCCATAATAAATTTTGCTTCCAAAGAACTATCTCAGTACCGGGATAGCACGTTTTGCCAAATAATATTGTAATAGATTTGACTTACAAAAAAAAATTTAGGAATTGATTGCTGAATAGAAAATAATTGATGTAGAGTTCATTTTGTCGTGTCCCGATTTTAGAAGCTTATGATACCATTTATCACAACTATCGAAATTTCAATTTAGAATTAAAACTAATTATAAAATATTTTACACATGATGTGAATCGTTTGCTATTACCTATTGTTTAGCTTATGTTAATTTCTTTTTGATCGAAGAGTGGACCTATGCGTTTCGAATGGAAGCTTAATCTGATTTTGTTGCCGTCTCCCGTTATATTGGAAAACTCTAAACCTTGTTTTGAGATTTTAAAAGGAAATAAATAAATAAAATATAATTTTTGAATGTTGTTTTGTACTCTACAGGGCGTGGCGGACTGACCCGCTCACGTTGTGTAGAGGGAGTAGTTGTGACGTGAATAATTTGTCACGTCACATCCGATATAGAAAAATATAGAAATAAATAAAATAACCTTCCTCTCGAACACTTCGTTACGCAAGTCTCAGCTCCACAATTCGATCTTGTAAAATTATAGGATTTATTTTGCGTTTTGTTTACTGCTTTTATTTTTTTATGTTGCGACGAGCGATCCTTGGATTCTATGTTACTTTGAGCTGAGGAGGAACTGTTTTTCAAATTGGGATGTCTCTGGGATAAATCATTCTTTACACTTTGCTGTTCGATGCTTAATTTTGGGCTGAAGATGCCATTCCACTCACACTCTCGGCTGATGACGCTACACGCTATTTGTTTCATGGCCTGCTGACCTGGCTTGTTTGTTTTTAAATATTGGAGACCTGCTGTCGTCCAATTTTACTTATTTGGTTGTCGCTGACACCAAGTCTATTTTCTGGCTGTTTGGATGCCGCAATAATTTTGGTTTCTGGAACCAATCACGCTATTCTGTTGCATGTCACGCACACACACTCACACACATGGTTGCCAGACGTCACCCCTTTTGGTTGTCATCACCAGTTGCCGCAGGAATTCCAATTGGATTCCAATTGAGTTGTCGATTTTACATTAATCGACATATTTTGCCGTCGAACGCCTCGAAATTTATAAGGTGATGTCGCTTTTGCCGCCAACCAATTTGGAAGAAGATACCCAAGGAGAAACTACAGTTCCGACGTTAAAGAAGAGTTCCAGTTCCCACATTTGTAAATCGCTCGACTTTACGTTTTTTTGTTTAACTTACTTTCATTATCTTCGGAATAGAGTCGATTTAATTTAAAGTATCAAAGTTATCTTCGTTTAGCTGAATTCACATAATTTCGATAAAATAGTATTTTACTATTAAAGATTTTTTTTTGCGCAGACTGATTATTAACTGTTTTAAAACTATTTTTTAACTAGGTTAATTGTATCGCGATTTTGAACTATTAATATTCAACTATCGAAAATTCACCGATTTTGAATTTGAAAACATTTGCCGCCGCGGCGCCCTCGCTGACTATCTGCGCGCGCGAGCACCGTCAAGCTTAGGTTAGCTCTCCTTCCCGACGCTACCGGCAAATTTCCGAAAAACGTTTTCAACACTTGCGTTGCGAATCCTGAAGTGACACGACTATCATTGTTCCCGACTTCTACTTCTAGGAAAAGTGTCGAAAGAAAAACGACCCTCGGCGATTCCTGTTGGCGTCTCTAAAGTAGTTTTCTTTCAATAACTGGTGAGTCGGCAATATTATTATCCGCGAGAATGCACAATCTCCTATATTAAATTTTAGTTCGCTAATTTCAATATAAACTGTGGAGATTGTGAGTTCTCGTCACTGTTCGAAATGACGCCTTGTTTCATTTTTCGATTTTATGTTACTCGCGGTTCTAATTATCTGAAAATATTTTGTAAACTGTATTTATTTCGCTCTAAAGTTAAAGCGTTTATTTCCGAATTGAAGTTTTTATATTGTGTGTCTATTTGCCGAAGTGTAGCATATCTTAAGCGCCATGTGCTCTGCCCGTGAATTTTCCCTTTTGCGTTTCGCTACCTAATGTTTCGTCCCCAATTTCCGAAAGCCATTTTTTTAATTAGTTAAAGCAGACAGATTCGTGTTCTTAGATTTTAAATTATAAATGATTAGACCCGGTAGCTATTTTTATTTTGTCGCGGGAGCTGAATCGCGTTTAATTCATTTTTTTTGTCTTTAATTTCTGAAATATTATGTAATTAGATTATTTATCGGAATTTCCTAACCTGAAACTGAGGGAAAATTATGTAAATCTTAAACAACGAATTTTCAAAATATATTAGTTTGTTATTAGATATGAATTCTGTTTTATTTTTTTTAACTAGCGAAAATTATTCTCAACTTTACCCATACCCAATGCTCTTCCTTTTGAGCAGACTGTTTATTGCGTCAAGTTAATTTTCCGGTAAATTATGCTCAACGATTAATGATTAACTGTTATTTGGCCTATTTTGTGATTGATCATTTTTTTTGCCTCGCTTCTGTTCGATGTCTCGCGAGTTTGGGAATTTGACTATATTGTTGTTGGTATTGCTGTCGTTGGTTCATCGGTGAACCTGGCGCCTAACATTAGCTGTAGTTTTCGATTTTTTTTTGTCAATTGAGCATAGTTCCGAAGGTGATTGCACCAAATCTCCATGCGGCAGGGAGATTGCAATTAATTGATCATTCTCTTTGGCGAAATTACCAATTTTATCACACTAGAGTGATCTTTCGATCCGCTATCTGCACCTTACCAAGCTCATCCACAATCCTTGTCACCTCCTCGGTGAAGTTTTTTTTCCCTAGTGAGCCTTAAATTTTTAAAAGAAGGTCACCTTTCTTTGTGGGCATTGTCCTCACCACTCTTGTCTGGCTGGAAACAGGTGCAGCCTCTCTTTTGAGCTTTCCTAAGACATCAGAATAACTAACACCCTTAGACACCTTTACAACCATAGCTGATCGAGATGGCAACATAGCTGACTCATACGTAGAAATACAACTGGGGTGGACGACCACCCTAAAATTGTTTTGTTGATAGAATGTTTATGTTTAAGGGCATTCGGGAAAAATCGCCCCCAAAAGTGTTTCTCACATGTCGTCTCACTCCTAAATAATTAGAGATATTTAGTTCCGATTTATCATGATAATTAGGGGATTTCATGATGATAAAGAATATTCTCGAAAATTGCAAGTAATTTTTGAAATAAATATTGAAAAACGAAATTACAAAAGTTGGATTTGATTATACAATTTTGTAAAACTCATTAAACTCGTCAGGGACAATTTGGGACTTTTTGGAAAATCTCCTCTATATTATAAAATATTAATAAATTTAAAAATTTCTTTTTAATCCTGCCTAAATTTAAAAAAAATTAATTTGTTCATAAAAAATTTTTTGTTACATGTCTTAATGCAAAATAGCATCTGTAAAGTATATATTACTTTAATATCACTTTAAAATTTAACACTTTAACACAACTGAACTTACCTAAAATTGATAATAGATTTTTATATAATGACCTTTTGTTTTTGTTCAAAATTATTAATAATATTATTCAATGTCCTTCTATTCTTGAAAGAATTAATTTCTCTGATCCCAATGGGTTATTAAGGTATAATTCGCCTTTTGTTGTTAATTTCCATAGAACTAATTATGGTTATTACTCAGTTTTTGAAAGGCTTCATAGAAAGGCTAATGTATATAATGATAAAATTGAATTTTTTGGCATCTCTCTGTCAGCTTTTAGAACCCTACTGCGCCGATTGTTATTGTCTATGGACAATAACACAACGGTATGTTGTGTATGAGCGTATTAGTACGTTTAGGATTAAGTCATCATTGTATTCTTTTTCTTATATATATTACCCTTCAAAGGGCCTTTGAGCCCGTATATATATTTAATAAATAAATAAACATTAGCATTTAATTAAATTACACTGTTATTGTTTAATTAGTCCTATTAATAGACTTTTAAAATTTTAAATAAATATTCTTTTACAATTTTAAATCATCTGGATGTTATAAATATTTTTTATTAGTAAGATAAATTGTAAACATTTATAGGTAATTTTGTAATTCAGGGGTTGTTTTTAAAGGGTTATTTACCTTTGTTATAGATTTTAAAGCAACAAAATAATGGTCGTAAATCATTTTGAAGTTAGCAGAATTTTTAAAAAATATTTTTTAATCCCTTTTAAACAAATATTAAGGGTGGTTTTATAGGCAAGGGATGGTTACAAAGGCTAAATTTTTGTTTCTTTATTTCAGTTCAGAAATTTAGTTAATTAAAATCAATGATAATTATATTTATTAAACTGTACTAGAAACAACATTTTTCTAAGTATAAAATTGTACATAAACAAAAAATAATTGTTTAAGCTAATTAAAAAATTGTTTCAACTGTTTTTCTTGTCGTTTATGACCTAATATCCTCATTTCATTAGTTACTTTGCGTCAGTGTTTATCAGTATGCTCATGGGCATTAATGGGTTGATCATGTTAACTGTATAAAAATCATAATTTTCTTTTCTTGTACAAACTCTATTTAAATAGATACAATAATATTATTCTATAATATGAAAAAATGTAATATATATCGTTTACTCCAAGTGGAATGTACGTATGTTTAAAGAACATTCTAGAAGTTACGTATCTTCCAGGTTGAGTGAAGAAACCACGTATCTTTCTGCTCCGTGCAAAAACTACGTATCTCTGTAAATCGCTTTAGAAACCCATGGGGTGTCCGGTTTAGCCCTACCAATTTTCGGATTTTCGTTTTTGAGGTGGTCACCTTTGAAGCAATATATCTCCAAAGCTACTGTAGTTTTTTAAAATCGAAGAAGTGCGATTTTTGGTGAAGGTACAAGCTTCAAAACGGTATATTACTCTTTAGCAAAAAATATTTTTTTGGATGAGTTTTCTGGTTCCCCTAAATAATAGTGCCATTATTACATAAGTAAAAGTGTAAATAAATAGATTATCAATATGGTTTCCAGACATATTTCCGAATCCTTAAACTCGAAGGAATATAATAAAATACATTTTTTTCTAGTACAAAAACACGCAAGCATAATAACCATTTATAGGAATCAAATTTGTTAATACATTTAAATATAAAAAGATAAATAATGTGTTTAAATTATTATTTACTATTGTTTGTCGAGTGATGCTTCCAGTAGAATAGTGACTTGGTAAATATTAAGAAATTACGGGAGTCTCCTTCTCTCAACGGTGTTTAACTTTAGCATTAGCATAGTCTAACGAGTCAGTACTCAAAAGAACAGCCTTTTCTTACTCAGTAACAAGGAAATACTAATAATTTTGTACAATAAATTTTACATCAATGAAAGAAGAAGCGACCAAATAAAGAAACGAAAATTTTCTTGCTTGCTTTAGTTGTCTTCTTCTATATTTTAAAAGGAGAAAAGAATTTAAGTTCTTATTCACGGAAATAAACATCACAATCGGTAAAGTTAAAATTTTCTTTTACTTTCCCATTTCTATTATAATAGAAAAAATCTCACAAAATAAAAAGGAAAATTATTCTTACTTAATATTAATGCAGTAAAAAAATCTAATATTAATTAATATTATTTTATTATTAAAAATAATATTAAACAAATATAAATTATTATATAAATATATATTATTATTATTATGTTAATAAGATTATATTTATTATAAAGCGAAAAACTCGATTCCTATTAAAACAATAGGATAGAAATTTCTATTTGATTTCGGTATTAAAATAGAACCGAATTACGATTTAGTACCAAAATACCAAAATTCAATAATAATCAAAATCCGATAAAATTTGTAGGCTCTAGACAATTTTTAATAATAAATTGTAAAAAAAATCCCATTGTGCCACGTGCGTGCGACCTGCACGGACAGCTTAATTATTTTTTTGGACCCATCAAACTTGTCAGGCCCACTCTGAAACTTTTTGCAAAACCTTCTTATTATTTCCAGGTATGTTTTAAAAAAAGAATTAATCATACCCAAAGTTAAAAAAAATTAATTTGTTTATAAAATTTTTTTAATTTTTTAATAAAAAATGAAAAAAAAAAATTTTTTGTTATGATTATTCAAAAGTAGAGAGAAAAAAAAAACTTTTTTTTTCTTGTCAAAAAATGAAAAGAAGCAATATTTCTTTAGTTATCTGACATTAAAAATATACATACATTTAAAAAGCGAAAATTTTGAAAATTTATAACTCAAAAATTTGGCCTCCAAAAAAATAATAAAAAAATACGTATCTGTTTTTTTTCAATACAGAATAGAAAAAAAATATTTTTGCCGATTTTAAGAGGTCGACTGAAATCTCACGTAGAATTGCCCATGTATAATTAAAACTAAGAAACATGAGAGATGAGAGATTCTTTTTCTTACCTTGTACCTGATTTTATAATAAGGGTCAGTCCATTGACTTTCGTCTGGGGGTTGTTGCGGCTATATTTTGAAAAAATCTGGTTTCAAAATATGTAAAACTAGAAGACTTCCTGATTCCATTAACCACAATATTATTCGGGAAATAATAATAATATAATAATAATAATAATAATAATAATAATAATAATAATAATAATAATAATAATAATAATAATAATAATAATAATAATAATAATAATAATAATAATAATAATAATAATAATAATAATAATAATAATAATAATAATAATAATAATAATAATAATAATAATAATAATATAATAATAATAATAATAATAATAATAATAATAATAATAATATAATAATAATAATATTATTCTTTCGGGGAATCAGAATCGGGAAGATGTACGGTAATCAAAAATACATTTTATCATGATTTAAAAGAAGTTTGTTTAAACAATATACAAGAATTTTAAAATCCGCCTCGAGAGATCTCTTCAAAATTTAGTGCTGAGTGTTTAAAAAAAATTTCAAAAATCCATTATGATTTGTAGGCTGTACACAATTTTTAACCTGGGTAGCGTTAGGTTCAGCTTTTTAATACTAAGCAAAAAACAGGGCATTTTTAACCCTGCAATGATTTTCTATTTGTATATTAAAAATAACCTTGAAACCTTAAAATTTTCTACTATAATTGTTTTATGTTGCCTAGTAATGAAATTGATTGATGTACGCTATACATAAAAATTGAAAAATTATTTTTAATAATGTATTTCTTTGATTTTTAAAAATTACACAAGACCACAAAATTTTTTTTATAAAATGTAAAATTTTATCTGTCTAAATTTTATATCTAAAAAATAAAATAATAAAAATGTTATATTATTATTTCAAAAAAGAAAAACATTTATTTCCTACACTTTCGGATAATTATATTAAAATCACGATGGAAAGTGTTTATAGAACTTAAGAAGACTGTTTACAACTAATAATACATTTTTATTCTTCTTTTTAGTTTTATTCTCACAAGAATTAATTATTGTTGATTTTTTCAGAAATAACGTGCAAAAAATTCTCACGAAATTAAAAAAAACTGATTTGTTTTAAAATGCACTGTAAAGGGAATATAACATCGTGGTTTTTAATTGCAATTCGATTAAATTAATTGTCTAGTTGTACCTAAAGGAATTAACGTCAACCATCAGATTCTAATTGGTATATAATATAAAACTGATGAACTACAAATTCAATATAAATTATTATTTATTATAAAAAAGTTATGAGATTTTTATGTTGGACAACTCTACTTTACATTATGACGTCATACAATGACACTGCAGCTAATGCAAGGAGTAAAAGGATCCTTGCATTTAGGAAGGGTAGCACGTTTTTTGTGAGTAACCAATCATGATGAAAAAGATGCTTGCTTTAGCAAATAAAATTCATATGCTTCATTCTATGCTGTTAAATATTTTACCGCTTTAAATCCGATTTTGTGGGTCGAAAATTTCAAATTTCCTTTATTTTCAGGCGGACTGTTGATATTGATAATATATGTAGGTAGGTACATTTTTCTTCATCAAAATCCAATTTAAATTAAATGTATGATTTTCATGTCTCAGAAAAACAAAATAAATAAATCCTCGGTTATGAGGGGATGACCGCTTTTGTTCTGGTCGATCCACTGAAAACTACTCTCGTCTTATTCTGGGACACTTGATCCACCTGTGGTACTACCGTCAGGCCTTGAACTTCTCAAGTGGTGGTCCACTTGTCCTGCTCCTTAACTTGTCATTAATCCGCTTATGCAATGTGGGAGCGAGGGCGGGAGGAAAAGCTAAATGTTTTCCTCCTTCCACGCTCACACACTACTAAGCACTGGATTCTTCAGTTCAACCTTGTCTTCCATCTCTATCTTTTTCGCCCATTATTTTAATAATAAAGAATTCATTTTGCCTTTCAGGAGACCACGTTTTGAACTCTGTTAGACACCATGTTATCGACGTTGATTTCAAAGCAAACTGACGCAAACATGGCATTATGCTTCTCTCTTAATTTTAAACCTATGAAGGTACTGTCTGAAACATCCGTGACCTGACAACACTTGTGTCAGCTAAAAGCCAACTTCTCCGTGCTTTCTTCCGAACCAAATGGCGAAAATGGGGATCAGGCAATATGTCCACCTTCCTTTGGGAACCTTATTCCATCTCTTTTGCCATCTTTCAACGAGTCTACATTTCGCCTCTTTGCGGATAACCGCTTTTGCGAGATTTTTCTCCGTTAGTTCCATAGGAGACTTCAGTCTATCCTATACGAATCTTCGGGAACTTAAACAATTATTTGCTTGTGACAACCAAAGCTTCTGTCTTCTCTGTAGCCATTTGTAGTCCATCCATAATTAACAAGTTTAAGCCATTGTAAAAACAGCTTTACTACTATCTTGCTATTTCTCTTTCTTTCATTATTTTGCACACTTTTTACCGAAGGTGTAAATGCTCCATAAAGGTATATTTACACCTTAGAAAAAAAATTGTCTTGAAAATACGTTCATACGCCGCTTTTCCGATATAGTAGGAAATAGTATATTGTGCATCTAGGGAGGAAAATAATTTATTTCCATTAGTATAGGGTTGCAGTTCGAGGTGAAGTGAGCGCATAATTTGAAGGCCAGTACTTGCGAGCTAAGCCAAGAACTATAAAACACAAGTTAGACATCATTTTCCTTCAGAGTTCCACACACTATTTTTCCTATCACCCGTATACCGAAAGTGCAAACACGGCAGTGTTATGACGTCGTCATAACACATTATACTGTCGCCTGTCGTCAGTATATCATATGTCGGTAATGTAGATTTTTACCTCATCGACGATTGGTAATGTAGATTTCTGTTGGTAAATTCACATTGGTCTGTAGAGTATGACACTGTTTTACTGACCGATTGTACAATTGGACTACTCTTGCTTGGGGACTTTTAAATTATTTTACAACACATTATTTGCTTACTGAATTTGAATTTCCGAGCCAAGTGTCGGTAATGTGTTACCAACATATTTTTATGTGAGTGGGTTTAGTGACAAAAGGTCAGACTTGCCTATATAAACGGGAGCAGAAGCGTTGGTCTAGCAGAATTTGATCGAACCAGGTTTGATGGTCATTGGTGGAGCAAGCGAAAGAGAAACCAAGAAACCAAGCTGATACTATTATTTTAATTTCCGATGACGACGATGTTAGTTTTCCAAATGATATGCAGGAGATAATTTACAGCGCTACAGAGTTCGTCGTAGATGATGTGAAATGTTTCCGGAGCCCTGGATACAATGTTTGAAACAGAGGACAGTCAGCAGGCAGCAGTGAGCTGTGTAAATCCCTTTGGAAGCACACAGTTGATATCTTGACGTATGAAAAGAATAATTTTTTACACAGTGAAATTTATTTTTTTTCTTTAACTGATAATTAACTATGGGGAAAAATTATTTTAAAAAAGAAGAATAGGGCCGTCCATAATGTTCTTACGAACAATACAAAAAATGGCGCTAATGTATGTAAAATATCTTACGAGGAGGAAGGGGGGGTCAAATTTCTCAAAAAATGTCTTACTTAATTTATGGATAACCCCAAAGACAATATGTAATCAGTTATAAATCTAAAGTAATGAAATCTATACTATTAAGTGATCCTTGAATAAAAAAGCGAGAACTTATGGATTCCTAAGATAGATAAGATAAATAATTGACCTAAGATAATAAAAATTCATAAAATATTCTATCTAAAATGTTTAATTGTGATAAAGCAATAATTTGAATTTAAATGTTTTCCCACTAATTTCATTTTCGATTGTTTGCGCAGCGTCTTGGGACCGTACCGCCACCTTTTTTACTGAGATGTGTGAGTGGACGAAAAGGTTAGAATTAACAGAGTTCTTGCAAAGAGAACACGTTTTGTGACAGAAGATTTAGTTATAATAATTTTATATTGTACATGTTTAAAATCCAAGAATATATGATTCTGCTTAAACTTGTTACGAAATGTACTATTGTTTTATTATTAACCACCAAAGAATAAAAATAGTCTATATTCAAGTAGTATACTTTTGTTTTGAGAGGATATTAGAAGAGGATTTTTCCTCTAACTATGAGATTACTTTTTTTAGGGTGTTGAAAATAGGTCAGCATTTGTTCTGTAGTTATTAACTATTATGTTATGCTTAAAAATGTTAAAATGATAAAAATATTTAAAAGTCATTGATAGACAAAAGAATAAACAAACTCATTTTACAAAGTTAAACACTTTTCAAAATTCATTTTTAAAACTGATCACCTTTTTTTTCTTTTATCTGAAAAATTTTAGATAAAGTTTTTCATTTTTATTTTCTTCACGGCAACTGGAAGATAAATAATAATATCTAGCAGGGACTATTGGAAAATACTCGTGCATAGTTTGTACTTTTATATTATTAATGTATGCACCAGTTAGAATACTGCATTCAACACGGATCGAATTCACTTTGAGGATAGCTACTGGTAAATCAGAAATATACGTTTTATAACGTGATAGTATTGCAAACCCCAATAATTCTCTAACAGTATCTTTTTGTTAAAATCTTACTTTAAGATTGTTTCTTATTTCACTGCGTAAAGTATTATTTGGTTTTATACTTACAACAATGTCATAACTGCCAGATGAGATCGTGATTACTTGTTTTTGAATATAAAATTTATTTTTTCGTTCATCAACATTAAGAATTGAATTAAATGTTAAAAGCTTTATAAGTCTAAGAATATAGTTTTTATTAATTAAAAATTCTATTGGTGGAAAATATTTAGCCCCTAAGACAGATGAATTACCAAATATAGTTAAAGTAAATTACTCTTCAATGATAATGGATAAATGATTCAAATATTAACTTACAGTTACAGTAAAACCTCGGTTATCCGAGCCTCGATTATCCGAGACTTCGCGTTATCCGAGGTACCGAGCACTGCTCGGATAATACGGAATTACTCGGATAAAACGGATGGAGCTGCCGAGTCTGAAAAAAATTTTCTGCTGAACCTCTTGCGCCATCTGTAAACGTCGAATGTAATCTCAAACTCACGGTTTACATAGTCTAAGAGTCACGCAAACTATTTCTTTGCGCAGACGTGAATTTTTTTATCATTAATCTCAACCAAGCTGTATGAAAAACTGCACTTTGTACGTATATTCTACGAAACAGAATTTCGATCTCGATTTGGATTAGATAACTGAGAAATCATTCGCAATGTCGCTGCCTATTATAATGTTGGAGAAGTCATTGTGGGTCATTGGCACAGAAATCGATATAAATTAGAACGATTCACAACAACATTCGGCAACGCAACAACCACTCGAAGGTCGATGAAAAGCGCAGAGTTCAAAAAAATTGACAAAGCTCTATCTATTTTTCCAACATTCTAAATATTTAATAAAGGACTACATATCAACAAAACATTTACAAGTTGCATTCACACAAACATCTACATATATAATATCTACAAACTTAATTTTCCTTTATTTTATAATGCCCCCAAGCAAGAGTGTCGTAACACCCTGGTAACAAAATGCGCATATCATCCGTTGGACTTAGATCAATTTTAAGTTATTTAAAAGTTTTTTTTTCAATAACAGCTCTTACATCCTTAATTTTTTTTGTAAAGTCCTGACTTTGAGATGTCTTTTGAACATGTATTTCATTGATTTTGTTAAGAGACGGAATAAAATAAATAAAATTTGGTTTGGAGGACTTTATTTGTGAATTTTTTATGTTTACGAAAATATATTTGGGACGTTTCACGTCAAGCGGCCCAAAGCTGTCTCCAAAATTGTAGGCAATCAAAATACAAGTTATGCACATTAAAATACTCGTCATGACATCCCCTTTCAATTGCAAAGTGGCAGAATTGAAAATTCAAAATAGCGTCCTTACTATGTCAATTAGAAGAGGCTAAACTCGAAAATAAGTAAATATATTTATTAATTGCTTTTAAAAAATAATGCATGAATATTTGGTCAAATAATATTTTAATATTTTTGGGGTCGCTGATTACGAATCTTAAGTCAGATTTTTAAAATTCAAATTAGCGGATCCAATATGGCGGACAAATTTAAAAAAAAAAATTTGAATTTGCTTGAAACTTTTTACTCGGGGGTTTTCGAGGTCGCTGATTACATATCTGAAGTCAGTTTTTCAAAATTCAAAATGGCGGATCCAATATGACAGACAAATTTTAAAAAATTTCTTGAATTCGCCTGAAACTTTACTCAGGGGTTTTCGAGGTCGCTGATTACGAATCTAAAGTCAGATTTTCAAAATTCAAAATGGCGGATCCAATATGGCGGACAAATTTTAAAAAATTGGTTGAATTCGCTTGAAACTTTTTACTCGGGGGTTTTCGGGGTCGTTGGTTACGAATCTGAAGTTAGATTTTTAAAATTCAAAATGGCGCATCCAATATGGCGGACGAATTTGAACAAACTTATTGAATTCGCTTGATTTTTTTTCAAATAACACAATCATAAAAATGGTGTTATTTGTCTCTCCGTAGGCCAACGTAAAGTGATTCTTCTTCGTATGTAGTTACGAAAATACTGTGAATGACAGTTCAGTTCAAAATAAAACTTTGTTTGTGCTTGTTAGAGTATTTTCGTAACGCTCGAGTAGTTGCAATTCCGTCTAGTAGAGGCGTGATTATGTTTTTATTAGTTACCTACTTTTACCGTGTCTTAAAGCTCCAACAGAGCATCTGTCAAATACTAAGAGTTGTTAACCTCCTTTTCGCGATCGCTCGTGTGAAAATTCCGTTTTTATTCATTAATGATATTATTTTTATTAATACGTCGAAGTACATGACTAGGTTTCGGGGGGCTTCGCTCATAACGTGACCTGTGGCTTGGGGTATTATAAAATGCGATTCTTCCAAAATGTCGAAAATTATTATTATTCTTTTGAGTTGGTTTTTTGTAGTCAGGGCACTTTGCCTCCTCCAACCCCCTGACCGTTGCTCCGCCTCTTGACTTCATCTGGGGGAGACCCATCGAACCCCCCCGCGCGATCAACTAATAACGTACGCTTGACAGTGGATTTGTGTTCCGAATCTTATGTAGCCGTTTCTCAACATTCTTTTCAATTCTTTTCAAAAATTTTTTTTATGAAAATTCATCAATCTTTTACAAAATTTTTCAAGAATAACAAATTTTTACAACATTTGTTCGCCATATTGGATCCGACATTTTGAATTTTAAAAATCTGACATCAGATTCGTAATCAGCGACCTCTTAAACCCGCGAGTAAAGAGACTAAATCGTTGAACAAGATTATGGCTAGACCGTTTAATCTAAATCAAAAATTTAATTCAAAAAAACAAATTACCTCATTTGAGATGGCAGCAGGTTAAAAACATTTCCATGTATATCTAGAAATTTTTACGCAATTTCATTAAAACTTTTTTATGTTATTGTGTTTACAAAAAACGGCATCTACGCACACATACCCAACTATCATTTTAATAACTAATATGTTTGTTTTATCCTAAAGATGCAATAAAAATCTAATTTACCCTATTAAAATTTTCAGTATCGTATGAACTACAAAATCAATTCCTTTAGCTACACAACAATTTTTGCACAAGCCACTGGTTTTAAACTTGTTTGGAAACTTCCCGATGGCCTGGGATTTGGAGAACATAGATCCATTCGAGATATTCATGAAAACGCAAAGCTAATGTACGAAAGGTAATAAATAGTTTAATAGTCCGTGAATAATGTATAGAATGCTTTCCACTTAATGGTAGTGGTAAAAAGAGAAATAGTGTGAAGAGAAGTTTCTGACAAGACACAGTTACTTCTTCTTGCATTGGCCAATGCTGCAATGCTGTAGTATTCGGGAACTTATTGCAATTTTTCTATTGTATTTTTTCTCGCAGTAAAATATGAATATCTCTCTTTTGCAGTTTTTCTACAATGTAACACATTCCGAAAACTTAAAGCAAGACGCCGAACAGCTTTGTAATATTTATCTTTTGTATACGTTGTAACGATTCTTCTAACTCGAAAATTTAAAAATATTATTAACCCTCCGTCCGTCGCATGATGAGGAGTTTCCTCACCCAGTTTCTTTTTTTTAATTATAAATTTAAAAATACATAAAATTATAATTCCAAATTGACAGTACCTCTCACAGCACTCTTCTTCTATTTATTAAACCAATTTTTGTGTTTTTTATATTTTTATTTTCATGTTATTGAATTTAAAAGCAGAAAATGTCTGGAATTTTGTACGCAAAGTGAGGAAACTTCTTACCGTGTGACTGTGTATACTCTATTTCATTTATCATTAATTTTTTATTTAACGGGGTCTTGTAACTTTTTTACACCTTAAAATCGGCAGTTTTTAACAAAAATTTTCTGATAAGTTTTAAAATATAATAGATTAAATGTATTTACATATCATTGTGTATGTTAAGAAGTCCTTAAAAAAGAATTTCAAATATGACAAATTGTAAGTATCTACTAATATTTAAAGTTATATATTTTGTGAATCATTTAAGGTAAAAAAATTGATGCTTTTTCAGATTTTTTGATTTAAAGGCCTGACATTTTCTTAATTTTTTATGTTTTTAAGTATTTCGAGGTTTAGGACCTATATTAAGTCGTCTATTTTAAAATTATAATTGATTTTTTTATATTAGATGATTTTGTTATAAGCTACACTGACAACTGTAATTGAAAGTAATTTTTACCAGTGGACAAAGCGCCCTCTGTAGAAAGATTATACCTATATTTTTTCAAATCTGAAATTCTTTTTTAAGACTTCTATTCAGACATAATGACATCTAAAAACTTTTAATCAATTATATTTTAAAACTTGTGAGCAAACATTTTTTTTAAATATTTATATTTTAGAGGTAAAAAAGTTACAAGACCTTTCAAATAATTAATAGAAAAGGAAAGTAAATTTTACTGCTAATAGGTTGTTTTTAGAAATTCTAATGAACATTCTAAAAAAATTTGGAATTTGTTAAAATTTTTGGACTAATTTATGATGGTGAGCACTTTGTTCACCTGCGACCAACCGCGTTACAAAAAAGATGCTACAGGTGGAGGGTTAAAAATCTCCCAAATCTTTGAATTAATTTATTATGTTGCAATTAAGCAAGCCTGGACCAAAATTCTATAAATAAATAAATGTTAGCCTTTAAATTAGCGATATGTAAAATTTAAACTTTAAAAAATATTGCTTTTTAATTAATACTTTTGTGAATCCAAACCTTCGATAACCTTCGCGTCTATATTTCTTGTTGCATAAACAAAGTGATAATCTAGGAAGGCTTTATGATCTTTATGTGGAATCGCAACTTCGGAACTCATTGTATAATTCTGTCTCAACCGAAGCGCAGAAACATCAAGGCAAAATTCAAATATATTAATTGTAATGTCAATAAAAACTATTAGTATACAAAAGAAATGAAAATTATCAATAAAAATATCATTATTATTAAATTTGAAAGAAGTTAACTTACTTTAAGAAGTTAATAAATTAATTTCCTTCCATCATTATTATTGTTTTTATTATGACTATTACTATTATTAATCATTTTTTTAATTAGGTAGGGAACGACAGTTTCTCGTGTGTGACAAAGGACTGTTTTTTCAGTTTATTTGGTATAACTTTTTTAATAAGTCATTGTATAGTTTGTATCTTATAGTAAAAGTTTAAAAAAAAATTTTTGAAATTTTTAAAAAGTGCATGAAAAACGCTTTAAATTCATGAAACAAAATTTAAAATCGATTTAAAACAATTTCAAGTAATTTTTTATAGAAACAATCGGCATTTTAGCTTCCTAGTGTCAGGAAAAATTGAAAAATGAAAAGAAATCCTCCAAGGGTTACCTCAAGAAACAACTTCTTTAATAAATACACTTTGATTATTTTGTTTTAAATGATTATGTTGCGAGTTACAGCGTACACCGCAAAGCAACTTTTTTGGATCAAAGCAATTTTTCATTTTCTTTAACTATAACACTATTGATCCAAATACACGGAGATAATAGCTGTAGTTATGGCTACAAAACATGTTTAGTCACGAAATTACACTCAATAACATATATATGCTTTCCTTCCGGTTTGGACAACTTTTTGAAAAGTGATGTGCCTTCTATAAGAATGTTTTAAGTCTATGGCGTCTCAATTCCATCATACGCCATAGACTTAAAACATTCTTATAGAAGGCACACTACTTTTCAAAAAGTTGTCCAAACCGGAAGGAAAACATTTATGTTATTGAGTGTACAAGGGAAAGCTATAAAAGTGCCTCTGTCTGTTCACAATGTCCTATCATTCGTTTAGTAAATCCGAATATTACAGTCTGTCCGTCAAATATTAACTAAAATGTTCAGTTATCGGAGATAAACCAACAGTCGCCATCATTAACCAGTTTTCTTTGTGTGTAGATAAAAATTAGCTAAAACACTTAAGGTTAGATAGTAAAAATCAGTATCAGTTAGACTAGTTTCTCATTTAACTTTAAATTAATAATATAAAAATCGTTTTTAGTAAGGCAAACAATCAATTTAACACCACTCATTTTCGTCGAATTTAAAATAAATTGACTAAAAAAATTTAATAATTTTTTTTTAATTTCAGTCATGGCTTTAATGGGCAGGCTTGTTTAATGAAGAATTTTTGCGAAGCAACTGAATATATTAAAAAACAAGATGGAGTCATTGAAAAAATATTAAAATTACTATTACGGTAGGTATGATAGAACAATTCTTAATAATAAGGTTTTAAAAATTAATTAAATTATTTTATTGTTTAAAGATGCAAAGTTCATGTCAATTATTTGTCACGCTATCGAAGCAGTCATGCATTAAACGAATTGGTTTTAGGTCCTTCATTGAAAATGGAACTATGAATGCAAATCCACTCACATGCGATCATTATGCCAATCAGTGTCCGTTACAGTTTATTGGAATTAATGATTTTTCACAGTATGAACGATAGAGAAAACTACTTATATTTTGTAACATAACGAATATAAAGTTACAAGTTAGATATAAATCAAACATCGAATATCAAATTATTTAATATAAAATATTGTAAATCGACATGAAATATTATTACCAGAAAAAATGACATTATCAACTGAAAAAGTTATTCAATAAACATACCTGACTTTGTTCAAGAGCGGTATATATGAGAAAAATTTGTTAAAAATTACTGATTAACTAGTTAATTCTGTTAGAATTCGTTGATAATTCAAGAAAGACCAAAAGTAATACCGTAAACTGGGGCTATTCGGAGCAGATTTCAACTTTAAAGACTTGTATTTCTTTTATTTTTTTTCATGTCTATTCAATTTGTTTGCAGAAAAAAAAGAAATAATGATAGAGGTTTAGAAATAAAAAAATTAATTGCTGTAAAACAAGTTAAATTGCGGTCGAAACGAAAGCAAAATGATCTTATTCCAGTTGATTCAAAAAAGAAGAATTTACGGAAATCAATAAATTCAGTTTTTTCAGTACATAAATCAGAACATACAGAAGAATTCAAAGAAAATAGTCATAAATGCACTTCGATCAAAGAAGAAATATTTTCCTCAAAAAATTTGCAACGTTTCGAAAAAAAAGCTTATGCATCTATTTCAAATACCAATCAATTAATGCAAGTTTCAGTTTCAAAAAGAACCTCACCTTCACATTTAATGAAAAAAAATTTTGAAGAAAAAGAAAATATTTCATTAACGCGTTTGATAACTACTTTTTAATCTGAACAGCAAATTTTATCTTCGAATTTAACTATCCCTTCAAGTACATTGGAAAAGGTGCAACAATTGACAGATAATGATCATAAATACTCTACAAACACTAATCAGTTAGCGAAATATCACATTTTAGAAAGGATTATTACTAGTTCCACCAATGGAAAAATTAAATAACCCAGAAGTATGTTTTGATGGAGTTGTATTTGTAGAATCATTATCTTCCCACTCAGAGCAACTAGCTTCTTGCTCATGTCTACTGCATTTTAAGGTTATTGAGAACAGAGGCAGCAGTTAAAAACTTAACAAAGTTGTTGGAACATCAATTGTAAATTGTAGATGAACAAAGAATCCAACTGCGTCTAAAAAAAGAGAGAAATGACGAACTCCACACAAAAATTGAAAACCGCTATGAAGAATAACAAGGTATGCTAAAATATTTTTTTGCATTTCATATGTTGAAATAAATTAATTTAACATAATTTAATATTTTTAGTAAAACTATGAGAAAAATCAAGCAGTCAACGAAATCCTTATCCATACTAAAGTAACTTGTCATAATAACTTTATGAAATAACTAATAAAATTTATCTTCATTTCAGATCCATCTTGGTAAAAATATATGTATAGTCAAGAACAAATATAATGAAGCTTGTGCTGTGAAATCAACTTCTTTATTTGTAAAAATACTTTGCGATATAGTCTTTACAGCAGATAAACTAAAGGAATCTACTGTTATTGGTAAAACCAGTAAGAGACAAAAAAGTACATCCAGGAAAGTAAAAAAGCTCAATCCAACTCGAGTTGTAGCCATCAAAGGTATTTGTTGTATGTATACTACATAACATTTATTACTATTTCATATTTTGTTCAACATTTTTCTTTTTTAAAAATTGAATATTAATATAGTAATTACTTTTTTAGAGATAACAGAATATTAGCTCAAAAGCTTTAATTATTCAGATGAAGTGGTGGACATGGATATATGCGAAGTCAAGGGCATCCGGGAAATAATACTGGTTTCGTGATAGACGTCTCATTTAAAAAGAAAAGAATATTTTGAGTCGGGATTTTTTGGTAAATATAGAGAAATGCTCTGGGACCAGCGGTCCTCTCGGAATTTAGAGAAATTTTGATAAATAATTATTGAAAAAAATTGTTTAAATATACGGAAAAAGGGGGTTTTTTACGGTTCAGTATAGACGTCTCATTTTGAGAGGATAAAATATTTCGGGTTCATATTTGGAGGGGTGGCAGAGGAAGACTCTTCGAGGAGCGGCCCTCTCCGTTTTTGCAATAATTTTGCGAGGAAATTATTTTATTAACGATTGAAAGTGGAGTAATTTGAGGTTAATACATTTCCCTCAGTTCAACTCGCGACCACTTCCGAGAATTGGCGCCACCTCCTTTGACCACTGACACATAGATCCACTTGTCTGTGTGCTGACCGCCATATTGTCTCCCACTTTCGCCTAAAATCCAACTTTTGTAATTTCGTTTTTCAATATTTATTTCAAAAATTACTTGCAAATTTCGAGAATATTCTTTATCATGATGAATTCCCCTAATTATCATGATAAATCCGAACTAAATATCTCTAATTATTTAGGAGTGAGACGACACGCGGGAAAACACTTTTTGAGCTCGATTTTTCCCGGATGCCCTCAAGCGACATATTTCTTTTACAATTGCCGATCTCCAGAGACCTCCAAATTCAAGTACACTCGACTCTCGGATCTTTTGCATTCAGTTCTTTTACACTCTTGCTTCTTTTGCAATTTTTCTCCCGCCCCTTTTACCTTTTATATTAAATAAATAAATGACTATCAAATTGTCAAAACATTTATTTCACGATAACTTTGGTTATCTAAAGTAAATTAGAACAGCTCCTCCATTATGTGATTAAAATTATAATCAAATTTTAATTTTATAAATGTAAATATTAAAACTAAAACATAAATACTGTCATTAATTTACATGTTTGGTTATACATATTGTTTTGTTTTGCGTTACCATGGCATTTGTTAAAATTAAGGTCCCTATTCATATTTAGAATTAATTAATTAGAAATAATTAATTATGTATAATATAACAATTACGATAGCTATATTACACAGTGGAACAATTTTAGAAACATTTTTGTTTGGTTAAGACTTAACTATAATGGGATGAAAGTACTACCCCAGCAGAGTAAAACCCCTAAAGGTTTTTGAAAAATTAGTAGCCGTTTGTTTTTTATTGTAATTTTAAATTTTGATTATTTTAGTAATTTGTTGAATAATCGCTCTAATCAGCTTTTGGTCAGTAAATCGTGCCTTTTTGCCTTTTTTTATTTTAGTTAAGATCCGCGCATGTTTTAAATATTTTTGGTAATAAATATTTACAAATAAATGTAGTATGTTTAAAATAATTTTAATCTACAACAAAATAATTAAAAAATGTGATACTTCTTACTTTTTTACTGATTTCGGCGATAAAAACCACGTAATCGAATTTAGCTTCAAAATAATGTTACTTAAATTGTATATACTATATTAAAATAAAAATTTAAGATTTTAATTTCAAGTGATAAAATTAAAAAAAAATATATAGTGCTATTTTTCTCCAAATAGACCAAAAACCTTAAAACATTGCAATTTTGGTTTCCAAAACGGAATTTATAGACACTAATTTGACGTGAGTAAAATTTTTTGTTTAAATATTCAAAAGAGTTATTTAATTTTAATTTCAGTTACGTTTCAGTAAAAATTTAAATAAAAAAATATAACAATTTGCGGCGTAGTATGAAAAAATTGAGAAAAATCTAATGATTTTCCCCAAATAACTATAGTGAAAATAATTTAAAAATTCTACCTAAATATAGCGCTCCAAAGAAACCGGTTTTTTCGGACAGAAATTAAAAAAAAGATATAGTTAAATAACGGGTTAGGAATTCGTGTGAAGTAAAAAAGTAAATATTTCAATTAGTAAATCATTCTTTTTGAGTTTTTCGCTTCTTCAAAAAATAAGTTAATTGTATGTTGCAGACATTTATGTGTCAGAAACTAAACTGCAGAGGTTAAATTACCTTTTCGATGTTAGAGTAATATATATTTTAAACATATGCACATTTTAAAGTTCAGAGAGGAAAAAGTGTTAATTAGTAAAATAGTAAGTAAGCATACTAGGTTTATTTTAATTAGTATCAAATACAAATTGATAAATATTATCAAATTCTGTCAGATGTAAATTCCTCAACATTTTTTGTTTTATTTTCTTTTTTAAATAGTAATTTTTTTAATATTCCTTAAAAATATTTTTTTCATTTTGGAAAATATTCATTTTGATATAATCTATTTTTACAATTTTTTACCTTACAATTTTCAATTTTTTTCTCAATTTGACGTTCAATTTTTTTAAATTTTAAATCAGGTACTCTTAATATGAAACCATAATAATATGTTAGAGTAAATGATAAAGAGAGATGGTAAAATAAAATCTTATGATTATGATCAATCTATATGTAAAAAAGAAAATTAAATTTTACATTATCATATACAAGAAAAATGGTTTAAAATATTTTTAAATTGGATTATGAGATCATTCTTTAAAACTGAAAGTCGAGATGGAAAAGTACCAGTTGAGTAACAAAAACATATAGTCTAATATGAGCTGAGGACGTCTCCATCCTTGGTCTTCCGATGGTCCATGAATGGCCGCTGTCCCATGGCTTGCACGCAAAATTTACAGACAAAAAAAAGAAAGATAAATAGGTAGATCACAACATACATTTTTCGCAAATATATCAAATTGTCGAGATCGAATTCGGAAAAGAGATTGCGTATTTTTCCTAAAAGTAAAGAGAGAATAGTCACATAATTTATTAGTTATCAACCATAAAAAATATTTTACTGACGTGTCAACATGTCACATCAAAATTATAAAAATAAATAAAAAGAAGTAGTATTCATTTTGGAAAAATATATTATTATTGCTGATGAAAATTTTTAAATATATAATTATTAGAACTAAACTACAAATTTAGGTGCCATAGAGTCATCACATAAGATAATTCATTTGTTACTCAGTGTTTATTTTCCACAATGATAATTACAAGGTGGTTAAATTTGTTTATAAAATGTTTATAACAATAGCAATTATTAATTTCATTTTTTATTTTGCTAATACTAACATAAAAAACTTAATAATCAAGATAATACCCTCACAGCACGGGATATCCCGCGATTATCCCATTTTCATCCCGTGATATCCCTAGGATATCTCAGGGAGATCTCATGAGATATCTCACAGGACGGAAATTTGGATATCTCAAGGACATCCACTGGATATCCCTGGGATATCCACGGGATATGCAAAGTTTTCTTTCGTGGGTCATCCCGTGTGGGATATGTCAGCGCGTGCGCAGGAAACGAAATGCAATCGTTCCTTGTGTCAAAGAGTGTGTGTCAAAGAGCTGAGAAATTATATTTAACGCATTTAAATTAGAAAAAGTTTGTTTAGATATTTGTTGCATTAAATTAACGAAAGTGGAAAATAAATATATTTATAAACTCAGCTTAAAGTGTACGATTTTTAGTTACTTTTTTGGTAGATAATATATTAAATTATTCAAATATTTATTCTAACTACATTCTAAACAAATAATGTATGAATTACTAGATTAATTACTGAAAATCCAGTATATTTTTCCCTTTAAACAAGAAGAAATAAAATTTTATATGTATGTACTCATATAATCTTACACGCGCAGGCGTCGACCTACCCAGCTGTTGAGTGTCATGGCGACCATGGCGTCGCGTCATTAGATCAGAAGCGTGTGTTTTGCAGTGTGTGATTATAAGTGTTGCTGTTTAATATGTTTAACTTTCACATTTTTTTAGTTTCTTGTAAATATATTTAACCAATAAATATTTATCAGTAATGGATAAAATGAATAGACCAAAATTAGTTTAAACCTACACACAATAAATGTTTAGCGTTTAAAAGACATATTATTGAATTTAACTAATGTTTATTAAATCACAAAAAAATAACTTTGATATTAATCAAATAATCTTTTATTTTTGAAATAATTTTTTTCTCATTCTGGTTATAATTTAATAATGGTTTTTCAACTCTTTAAAGCTCTAATTATTTTTCAACACATTTGGATATCCCAGGGATATCTCTGAGATGTCACAAATATCCCTGGGATATCCCAATATCCCGCGGGATATCTCTAGGATATCCTTTTGCTCAGAGAGTATGAAGAATTAACCACTCAGATGTGACGCATTCGCGTTAGTGCAAGTATATGCGCTGCAGGACAAAAAAATTCAATATTTCGGTTAGTTTTAAAGTCTCCATGAATTTTTTTTAAATTCTGAGAAAATAAGGAATTTAAATACAAAAAATCGAAAGTGTGCATTTACTCCAAAAAATGAAATCTCCGTTCAATATACCTAGAATATCCACAGTCTGTTTTTCATAATATCCTGGAATATCCAGTTCGGAGAGGTCACTGTATTCTTTTTTCGGTAAAAGAAGAATAATAAGCTTCCTTTAAACAAACATTTTTTCGTTTAATTTTTTTGTACTTCGAAATGCTGAAAAGTAATTATAGTTATTTAATTTTTTTCATCGAAATGCAGTAATTTATAATTATACCTACGAGATATTGTTGGAGTTGAAATGCAATATTTTATGGTTTGATAAATTGTATAATGTTGCTTTATTTTTTACATACATATATATATTGTTACAGGATGAAGCTGCTTTTAATAAAACTGATAATGGCAACTTTAATGTCCTCCAGAGCAGATGTTTTGAAAAGTTCGTTTGCGAATGCGGTGCACCGGAATATCAGAGCTTTGTCCTTTCCGGATGAGAGCGAAATGGGGGTCAGTTAATTTAATAACACGTTTGATGTATAATATGAAATTTTATCGCACATACATTTACACTCTATCACATACTTTAGTGTCGAAAAATAATTAGAGTTTGCCGCGGGGCACTCTTTTGTATCTTGATAAGAAATTTATTTTTCGATATGTATTTTTGGCATCAAAAGGTATCGATATTTTACAAATTTTATAATTTACACTTTATCCTAGAAGCAGAAAAAATATTTGTACGAGTAATTTACACATCACACAATGGTTAAAACCTCGATTTTAGCTGGACAAAAAAATTTCCTTCAATGCATTTTAAAAAAAATTGTTACTAAGGAGTATTTAGGTTTCTAATTACGAATTTACAATCAGTTTGTAAACATTCAAAATCGTAGATCAAATAACGCAAACATTAAATTATAAAAATTAGTGAATTTTTTTAAAATCTAGTATTGAGATGTTTTTTGAATTGATGATTATGGATCGGAAGTCAGTTTTCAATAATTTAAAATGACTGATCAAATATGTCGAACTTTAAATTAGTAAAAAACCGCTGCCAAGTTCTATATTTTTGTTATAATTTTGGTGCTCCTTTCATGAACACTTTGCTTCCTCATATAGATAATAATAATAATAATAGAAATATATATGAATAACATTTTATAAATATGGTAAAAATTATTAAATTTTGAATAAATCAATGTATTTTTTAATACCCTAGAAGATAGTTAAATAGCTTAATAGTTAAAGAAAAGTTTTCAAAACAAAAAGTTAAGAAAATGACATTTTCCCTAATATTTGGTTTTTAAAATACCAATAATTTCGAAATTTATGATTGAATTAGGTTCAAAAATAGGTCAATCGAAGCGCTTCTTTATGCTCCACAAGATGGTGATGATAAGTTTAAAGTTACTTTTACATTTTCCAACCAAATTTCCAAAGTCATGTTTTCCAAAATTTTAGATTTATAAAAGTTTAATATCTTCGATTAATATGGACGAAAAATGTTCAATTATGGCTAAAAAAAATGCGTCTAAAAAACTCTACAAAATAAGAGAAAAACATTAATAGTTTTCCTAACATTTTTTTAAAGTTATAGGCAAAAACCTTTTTTTGCAAAATTTAAATTCCAAAAAAATATAGTTTAACTTTAATAACACAGGACCACAAAATTCTTTTTAAAGGAAGTATTTACCGGACCATGTTTTTTATACGTTTTTCTGGGTCGCTGAATTCGAATCCGAACTCAGTTTTCCGCCATCACATCAAGTTTCTTCAAAAAGGCGGATCCAATATGGATGTTGAATTTATTAAAAATTTATCAGGTTTACTTCAAATTTGTTACTCGGAGGTTTTTGGGATCGCTGAATACGAATTTTACCTTAGTTTAAAAAATCCAAAATGGCGTATCCAATATGGCTAACGAATTTTTTAAAAATTTATCAGATTTTAAATTTTTGAAAACTAAGGTAAAATTCGTATTCAGCGACCCCAAAAACCCCCGAGTATAACGTTTCAGGTAAATCTAATAAATTTTTTAAAAATTGGTCAGCCATATTGCATTTGCCATTTTGAGTTTTTAAAAACTAAATTGAAATTCGTATTTATCAACCCTGAAAACCCCCGAGTAACAAGTTTCATGTGAATTGGGTGAATTTAAAAAGAATTGACGCCATATTGGATCCGTCATCTTAAATTTTAAATATTTACGAGTTTTTTAATTGTTTAACATTATATAATATTTTTCAAGTGCGTTAAAGTTGTTTTTTAATAGATTCTTCTGCTTTAGGCCTGTGCGGTTATTGAAATAACCGGTTATAAACCAGGTTAACCGGTTACAGAGAAATAACCGGTTATTCGGTTTATAACCGGTTTTAACCTATTAACCGGTTATTCGGTTATTATGAAATAACCGGTTATTCAGTTATAACCGGTTTTAACCGAATAACCGGTTATTCGGTTATTATGAAATAACCGGTTATTTGGTTATTACAAAATAACCGGTTATTTGGTTATTCATTTATTTTGAAGTAATCGATTAACCGTTAATTCGGTTATTGCAAAATAACCGGTTAACCGGTTTTTCGTTTATTTTTAAGTAACTAGTTAAACGATTTTCCGATACCGGTTATTCGATTAAATATGGAAATAACACGAATTTTACGCTTTGGAAATAGTACATGCATTATTTTTATTTTTGCAGGAGAAATTACAGGAGAATAAACTTTTATGCAGTTGTTTTTAATTAATTAAATTAATTAATTTTAATTAATTCATTATGAAATTTATTTGTGAAAAATGTTTTTTAAACATCTAATTAGCAAAACTAAAAACAAAAGTTTCAAATTTGAAATTAAAATTTTTAATAGCTTCTTAGATTTTTTTAATGTAATTTTTCAAAAAATGGATTTTTCTTTAAGCATATAGAATTTAATTGCGCACCACACACTAAATATATATTTTTTGAAAATAGAAAATGAAAAATGAATAAAAAATTTACCTTCTGCGCGTATTAAATTCTCAAATAAGAGATGAAAGTAAATTAAACATATTTTAAAAATAGAAAACTAAATTATTTTGGTCTTGGCACAAATTTTTTGTTCATAGACAAAAAAATTAGTTGATCGGCATGTTCACCAGTCTAGTGTTGGCCAGACATCGCTGATGTTAACTCTTCCAAAGGCTCAAGAGTTTTAGAATATGTCTTTAATAAGGTCATTTGTTCCTCACTCAACAGCAAGTGCATTTTTGATCCTTTTTCGTAGTATGCGAGAAATTCTCGCAAATAGTTTTCTTCTTCGATTAGAACTTTATTTAATGGAAGTTCGCTCCACCATCGTGTAGGAGTCAGTCCTGGTAATATTCTTAAAGTTTTGTGGTATCGATCATTTATACATGATTTGTAGTGATTTCTAACTTTTGTTGAAGAAAAATAATGTTGTATTGCGTGAGTCTTTTTTTTTAGAGCAATGATCTCGGATAACTTTTCTAGTCCATCTACACCATTTTGTAAAGTGTGTCCGATACAGCAAACTGAAGGGACTTCTAAAAGATCAGCTGCTAAACGGATATTTTCCCCATTGTCAATAGTAAAACTCACTACCTTTTTTAACTCAATTTTCCATTCTTGTAGTACCTCTAAAATCCAATCCTTTATATTCGCCCCAGTGTGGTCAGCATTCATTTGTTTACAGCATAACGTAAAATTTTGGAGATTCCAGTCAGTGTTAATAAAATGAACTGTCAACGACATGTACGATTCTCGTGCACTGGAAGTCCATGCATCGGTTGTGAGTGACACATACTCTGCCATTCGAAGTGAACCTAGAATCAATTCTTTGGTAAAATTGTACAGTCTTTGCACATAATTGTCAGTCAGAGCCTTTCTTCCACAAGGTTCATACCCAGGCCTTAAACATCGCAACATATATTTGAAAGAATCATCTTCCACTAGATTCAACGGTTTACTGCTGGTAGAGATGAAATATGCCACCACCATGTGAAGTTTCTGTGTTGATTTACTATCTGGAGCCTTGAAATGATCCAAAGTGCTTTGTTGTTTTTGTAACGACTTATCTGGTGGATTTCTAAAAAAATCAATTAATCAATATCATAAACTAGGTGTTGAAGTAAGAAGTAATCATCAAAATGTTTAAATTTATAGATAAATAAATATTTAGAATTAAATTTTTAGAAATAAATAAAATAATCTGTAATTGGTGAACGTAAAGTTCTAAACGTTGAAATGAATAAATTTCTGTTTTAATTTTTTCTAAATTCAAATTTGACTTAAAATATTTCACAGTATGCCAAGAAATTAATCTAGATATTTGGAAAGTTTTTATTTTCATTTGTTGCTTGAAAAGTTACTTATGAAAACATTTTTACAAAAAATTTTGTAAGAATAAACGTTCAGAGCTTTATGGAATTGCATTAATTAAAAATTTTGAACAATATGCGAGTATTTAATTTTGAAATTTACTTGTCAATTACATACAACCTTGTAATATAAAATTTTAGTAAAGTATTCAATTTCTAAAGTCCTACCTACCCAATGCAATAATATTATTTCATTTTTTAAACTTACCCAAAAGCATTCGAAGGACTGGAAGGACCAGCAATAGTTAAGGTTGGTGAAGGCGATGGTGAAGGCCGTGGAACAGGGCTTGGAATTGAGTAAGCACTGTCGCTGTCATCATCTGTATTTGCCCTGTTGACATTATCAATGTCGGAACCTTCTTCCGTATTTCTTTCTTTAGGAGCTGAATTTTGACCATCTTTGTCATAAAACAAAGTAAAATGGTTATGTTTGATATGATTTTTTAGGTTTGTTGTACCTCCTCCTGTTTTAATTATTTTGCCACATGTTTTACATTTAGCTTCAGTTTTGTCGATCGCGTCAAAATACGACCACCATCGACTTCGACTACTGTTTGATCTGTGACTCATATTAAATTCTAAATACTGAAAAAAATTTAAATCATAAACATTATGTTTTATATAAAAATAACTATCTGGAACAATTGAATTACATGAAATTACGTAAAATATAATTAACCACTAACTGATAAATATTTAAGCTTTTAATTTTTTTACAGAAGATATTTAAAGAAAATATAACTGATGTTACCGATTAGTGTAAATTCAAGACTCTTATTCAAGACTCTTATTCAATTAATTATTTAAATAAGTCCTATTTTCAACTAATTTACCTTATTGACACAGTTAAAAATGTTGTGTTACATTAAACATAAATCGCATGTAAAATATAATCGTGTTGAGTTAAAAAGGAAATATTATTCAATTAGTACTGAACTTTACCTTTTGATAATTAAAATGAATTTTAATCAAAATAAAATATATGTTTAACAACAAAAAATTAAATGTGAATTACAGTGTTATTACTAAGAAATTGGAGGTTATGTTCAAAAATCGAATGACAATTATTAAATCAATGCACGAGAAATGATAAATTTTGACACAGCAAATTTAACAAGGACCGATTGTTACACAAATACACAAAATTTCCAACGTCTGTATAAAAAGTGGGTTTTCATTAATTATTTTTTTAATATTAATATTTATTTGCATTTAGTGTGCAACTGATTGTAAGTCCAAACGATAAGATTTTAAATTACTCTAACTTTAAAAAAATGTAAATATTTTTAATTTTTGAGGTTAGAAAAAGCGTCATTAAAAACTTTAAGTTTTTCAGCTTCTGGATTAACTAGCCATTTTTACAGTTTATGTTTAGTTAAAACACTATTATTATTACCTACCTTCTATAGACTTGATTTTTTCCGAATTACGAAAAAAGGAATAAATAAACAAAAATATGCGGTGTTGTTTGCAATACATAGCACTCATCCAGTTTGAGAAAGGCACAGGTTCAGAGCGCCCGGTAATTTTGCGTTTATACGTAGAATACGTAACCGGTTATAATAATCTTACGGAATAGCAATATAACCGGTAATTCTAAAATAACTGATTATTCTAGAGTAACCGATTATTCTAGAATAACCGATTATTCTAAAATAACCCGTAATTGCAAAATAATCGGTTATTTTGAAATAACCGGTTGTTCTGAAATAACCGGTTATTTTGAAATAACTGGTTATTCTGAAATAACCGAAAAAACGGTAAACCGTTTGCTGTAAATTTTCATAACCGGTTAATCGGTTATGACAATAACCGGTTTTATAACCGGTTAACCGGTTAACCGCACAGGCCTATTCTGCTTATTTTAATTAATATCTTGTTTACAGTTAGTTTTTTGCGAATTTTATTAATTTGTGAAGAAACTTGACGTGATGGCGGAAAACTGAGTTCGGATTTGAATTCAGCGACCCAAAAAACATATAAAAAACATGGTCCGCTTAATACTTCCTTTAAAAAGAATTTTGTGGTCCTGTGAAATCTATCCCAAAGTACTCTCATTTTATGTTCGCACGTGAGACCTACAAATTAAAAAAAATTATCCCTAAAGCTCTACATGATCTCCAGATATTTATGAAAATGTTATGCTTACACACACACATACGGAATGACATTGTTTAAAATGTCGTTTTTGAACTCCTGAGGTCAAATATCATAAAAGATACCTATGTCAAAAAATCAAACTTAAAAAACTTTAATATTATAATACTTCCTCCATGAGGAAGCAATAATAAATTTAAATAATACATGCTATTCACAATGTCAGTTTATTTGTAAAATAATGTTTTATGTAGAGAACGTTATATGCGTTATATGCTTATATGCTTATGGGTCAGAAATTTTTAATATTATTAAAATATTTTTATACTAAAAATTATTGATCATATTCCAAAATTTTGTGTGTGTTGTAGCTATTTTTTGCACTTGCTATTCCCTTGGACGACCCTGTTTCGACGAAAGCGATTTCCGTTGCGTTCTTCTTCGAGGCAAATTATCAATTACGCAGTAACAACACGGAATTTCAATCCAAAGTAACAAAGAAAAATCAGAAAAAAACGATCTGCAGGTCAACGATATTTCATAAATCGCAAAACGATCTACACTGTATTGGAGTCCAAGTTCAAGTCGTCAGTATTCTGTGTGCTATGAACGATATATAACTATTATTATCTTGAATAATATAAACTATAGTTTTATTATTTTTGTTTTAAACATCACTAATAATTGTTTGAAAACAAAAAAATTGGGAAATAAGGTCATACTTATTTTCATAAACAATTTCTTTCATTTCAAGAAAAAAAACTTCCATTTCAAATTTTTCTTAAACATTCAATCAATAAATTTTTATTTGTACACTTGTTTCTGTCTTAAAGGTAGTTTCATGTGACCCAAGATTAACCTAAAAATGGCCAGGTTTAGTGATGTTTTCTTTCCTTTACCCTGTGTTCTGGCCCTTAGTTTGTCTATCACATTGTCATCGTCGACCGTCAGCAGATACTTATTTTTGAATGCCCTCTGGAACGATCTTCATGAATATACCTCCTGCCTAACGACCTAAACAAACTACTGGCGTTTTTTCTGGAGGATAAAGGGCAATGCTTGTATGATTTCTCGATCAGAGAAATCTGAACAAGATTTGCAGTCCTCTAACCGGTCCAAAAATCCTTCGTCATTGTAATTATCTCCAAAAAAAATTTAGGTCCCAGTCTTCTAGTGTTTTGATCTGTTTAGATCTTCAGCCTGACCTCGATGTGTTTGTCCTCATATCCTCTATCTGGCCCTGGCTTCAATCGCTGTCAGATCCTGACTCACTTGTGGAGTCATCTAAGATTTCAACTCCATATTTATTTTATCGTATGAAAGCTGATACTTTCGAGTAAAGAAAGAAATTAAATCACTCTTTGTCATTTCCGGAAAACTTGGAATTTTATCAGATGTAATAGGTTTTAGAAGAGTTTTTTGGCGGTACCATAATTTCTCTTCTTCTTCTTTTATGGATAATGTATGTTGCACATTGTTTTGAGAGTGCACTCTTGTTAAAATAACATCTGCTAATTCTGCGTCAGATTGCAGTATTTTGTCAAACTTATTATTTGTGAACACTACAATTTTAAAAAGATTCACATTTCTGGCAACAACTTATTATCAATTTTGTGATCTAAAGATCGATATTTCTGCTTAAGAATACCGTGAATGATTTTCTTTTAAGGCTGACATCAAAACTTAAAAATTATTATCTTCCAAATGGTTCTGAACTTCTCTAAAACCACGGTCAACTATAAAAAGGTCACTGGGTTTAAGAAACATACATAAATCGTTTGGATCATCAATAATAATTCTCATTATCTCCGCATCATTTGCATTAGCAATATAGGACACAAGCATGTCTATGAGAAACCTATCGGTTGTGCATGCAGTAAAAGGCGAGCACAGGAGAACTTTTTTGTCCTGAATAGGCAATGTCAGTTGTATGGTTTTTTAAAACGTTATTTTCATCAATTGACGTTATGCCAAATCTAGATGGTAAAATATATTTTTCAAAAGATTTAATTACACTCGAAAAATAATCAGAAACTATCTGCTCATTTTCTATATTTAATATAGAGGCAAGAAGTTTATTTGATTTTCCTGTACGTAATTTAAAATAAAAAACGACGAGAAATGGGAAAATTGACCTAGATTGCGTGTTACGCATAGAATAATAATATAAATATATTATATATTATATATTATATGTTGATATTATTTTAATAATACTGTAATCCCCGATTTTATCGTAATAAGTTGAACATCATTTTATTGTTAGTTTCCATTAATTTTAACAATTCGAATGCACTGAGACACGTTATAGAATACGTATTTAGAAAATTCAGATAATTTTTATAGATTCGATTTCTTATACATTGTACCTATATGACGCTCCCATTTCTTGAAAACAAATCTGAAATAACCAGAAGCTAAATATAAAAAAATATACATTGTTGTTATTTAAAAGTGTAAAAAATCAAAACTTAAACATATTTTGACCGTTTTTATCTCTTCTCTTGAAATTTGTTAATGAAAAATAAATAAATGCGCCATAAGAAGCGCAAAAACTAAGTATAACAGTTTTTCCTCAAAGAGTGGGGCAAACCGCTCACTTTGAGAGTTTTTTTTAAAAGAATGTAGTAACAAAACCGGATCACCTTTTCTATAGTTGTTTTTGGAAGAAGATGCGTAAATAGAAAATTTGTCAAACAACCTAACATTGAATAAAATTTCATTGATCACTACAATGCAATATCCTTAGTATGGCCGCTTTGCCTTACTCTTCTCTATATTTTTAAAAATAATATTATTTTTTCTTTGATAAATTTTTTTCATTACCCTAATGAGACACATTTTAATCGATTGCTTTGCTGCATTACAGATTAGGATTTCCTGGTAAGCATTGTCTCTTAAGGTGCATTTGTGAAACGTCACAACAGAATATATATGAAAACAATGGACTCATCGGTGATTTGTTGCATATCACGTTAACGTAAGACTTAATTTAATGCATAAGATTTCATCTTTATATTATTATCTTTACACAGTGAGTTTGAACCAAGTTTAACACAAAAGTTCTGAAAGCTCGCAGTTCTTTATTGGTATTTTCTGTGATGTCTCACAATGATTTTAAGACATAAATAAAAATAATCGGTGGAGGGAAACTCAAACTATTTTATTTTTTAAAAATATTTTATAGGTTATTCTACATGTTTCACAAAAAGTTTAGTTTACCAAAAGCTTTTTCGCTACGGAATACGTATTTTGTCCTCAATAAATTCATTTCTGTTCTGTAGGGTGACCGTTATTTTGCGAAAGTTGGAATTTCTAAGGTTGCCGAGATGAATTTGCTTTAGAATGTAAAAAAATGAGCTATGCACAAGGACAGCCCAATCGATCAATATTAACCCGTGCCACCGAAAAGTTAAAGTTTAAACGGGGTTTAACATAGTTTAACATCTTTTGCCTTGGCAACATACATATTTATGGTTTTGGATGTGCCAGAACTTTTGGGTTAAACTTAATTCAAACGTAGAAGTTAGGGGAAAAAATGTTTCTTCAAAGTATATCAAATTTTAGTTCTCCATCTTGAATAGTCAAGAAGTTAAGGGGGAAATGGTCACTTTTTATGCATCATTGGCCAAAAATCGTACAAATTCCTTGTCAATAGTATGACCATCACCTTCACTCACATTCGCTATATTTTTCTTATAATCTACACGAGAAAATACATATATGTACCAAATTTTAGTTCTCTAGGTCAAATAGTACACTCACTAGGAAGGAACACGAAATTGACTACGGGCACAATTGTCTCACCAATAGAGTTCTGTCGGTACACCTACGGTGTACGGAACCATAAAAATTCAAAATGGAGAAAATTTTTATAAAAAATTCATCGGATTTGATTCAGACTGGTGACCTTGGGAGTTTTTAGGGTCGCAAATTGCGAATTTAATTTTAGTTTCAGAAAATTGAAAATGGAGGATCTAATACAATGGACACTTTTTCAAATAATAAACTGGAGCTCAATTATGTAAATTGATTTGACTTTGACCAGCGTTCAATTTTTTTCGTCAGACATGTAGTTTTTTAATGACAATTCGTATTATTTTGACATTTTTCGCCTCGTGTCTGACGAAAAAAATTGAATGACTTTCAAAGTCAAATCAACTAACATAATTGACCCCCTGCATTAGCTTACAAATCGTTATTCGTTGGTTTTCGGGAAAGGTGGAACTGAATCCGAAGCCCATTCATCTCCATTACTTAAAGATTCAACCATATCCTCAAAAAATCCAAATGTCCATATTTTCACGTTTATGCAACAAAACAATTTACCGTTGTCATTGGTATTACTAATCAGCCCTTTTAAGAGCTATATGACATCCAAATTCTATTATGCAATCTCCTCGCTATGTACAGCGGATATGGATAAATCCTAAAGTGAAATAGTTTAATGGACATTGAATTCGAATTTAACGACGCCGAAACACCCTAAAATAACTTGATTCACACAAACCCGATGAATTTTTCAAAAAAGTGACCGACATTGGATCAGCTACCCAAGTCATTGTTATCCATTACCCTCTGTAATTTCAATACACGTCAGATTTCTACATTTTTTCCGGCCCCAATATTAATCTTATTTCGATAACAGAAGTTGTTACAAAATGTAAAAGAAGGTAGTAACTAAAAAAACCAGTAAATTAGTAGGAAACATGAGAATAATACTTATAAACGTTAAAAGCTATTGAAGAATACTGTTGATATTTTCTGATAGATGGCCTTTTATACATTTGACACAGAAAAGGTAGAATATGAAAACGGATATTAAAACGACCGCGCAAATATACAGAGGAGTCAGTGAGAATCGAAATAATAGACTAGGGAGAACTCATTTATGTGTGTAGGATAGTGTCTATATATGCAAATTTATTGGTTAACTAATTGAATTACCGTCCGTCTGGTATATGCTGATGAGTTTAACACATCAATTAGACTTGAGTGAGTGATCGATGTTTATGAAGGTGTGTAATTTCAGGCCATCTTCTACCAGTGACGAGGGTCTACCCATTGAGTACGTCAGGGCAGAGCAAGTGGGCTTTGAGGGCGATTGTGAAACAATTTACTCCCGCTGTCCCTTTACAATTTATGACTACATAACGGATACATTCACCACTGGCGAATAGTGAGGCTGTACACCTACATCTGCTGAATAAATATGTTAAGAACACTCTAACTGCGCGCGAACATATTCGAAATATATAGATATACACATACTAAGGGGCTTCGCTTACAAAACTCCTGTTTTTACTTTTTTCATATTGATTCAATTACATATTGTATTTTGCAAATAAATTTTACAAATATATTCTAAAGATAGAAAATTTAAATAATCATGTTGCATCCCATGTATGTGTTGTGACTTGGCATTCTGTCTTGCACATTATTTCTTGAAATTTGTTTAAAATTTTGTTTTTAAATAATAGTTTTGATAAAGTAATCTATCGACATTGAACATTTTGACGTAAGTTACACTTTAAAATTTCTACAACTGTTTTTCCAAAGGACCACGTTTTTTGCATATTTTCAAAAACGTGGGGTGAGGCAGCCAACTGTTTTAATATAGTTAAAAAACATAACTTTAAGTTTTATTGGTTTATACACCTGTCTTCAGCCTTACATACTTGGCTATACAAGTGTTTTTACATTTTTCGTAAATTTCTCTTACAAATTTTCCCCGACAAACTTAAATACTACATTTTGCGCCTACAGAGCGACTTGAAAATTAGGAGTACTCGCATTTGCCTGGACCACCCGTCTAAAGGGTTTTCTCGCCAGTGGAGAGAGAAACTGTAGAAAACCTCTCCTGAGTACAACCGGTTTATCGACAGTCAAGTTCTAATGGTGTGTACCGGACAATAATCGACGGTGCACATCATTATACCTCGACGTCAAACCTCCCGCTCAGATTATCTCACGTGCCGGAAAAATACCAAGCCAAATGGGCGCGAACCAAGGGTAGTTAACCTTGGTCCTTAAACGACCGCCAAGCGAGGCATCTATCCGACTAAGCTAATCTGTCGGTTAACTTTAAGTTAAAATTAGTGAAACATAACAAGGTAGTTGTCCTTAATTTACTTTCATTTTGTAAGTAAACTTTCAAAATTTACATTTAAATAATATGTTAATAATACTTATAATAATTAAATTCAATTTAACATTTTAAGGAAATATAAACTTGTTATTCTTAAAAAATGGTTTATAAAATTCAATGTTTAGTTTAAATTGTATTAGAGAAGGAAAAAAGGAAAAACATTTAAAAAAACTAATAGAATCAACACAAAAAGAAGAACAATATAGCGTTGGCTGCCTAACCCCAAGAGTACTTTTTTAAAAAAACATTCACAAAACCCGTAATATTAAAAATATTGCAATTCCATTTACAACATCGTCTTCAGCACTGAATTCTGCATTGAAAATCGCTTTACAAAAATTTCGTTCGTGCAACTCAATTAACTAAAATCACAAAAATAACTCTTAGAAAAGTTACATCTAAAAAGTCTATTTTTATAAATGATATTGTCACTGCTAAACTGCTGCAGCAATAATGCCCATTTGTTATCACTTAAAGTAAACTACCATAAGCAGGAAACTAATTTTACCAACATTTTAGGTCTCATATATTGTGAAGGTCTAATTGTAGGTCTTATATATTCTAAGAATTATGAATTAACTGTACGTGATAAAGATTAATAGTCGTGTTGTTAAGCAGTGTATAAATCTTAATAACCCATGTAAAAAAGTTCCCAGGAATTAGACCGAGATATTCCAGGGAGTGACTCCCAAGAAATTATCGGGAATTTCTGAGGAATTTCCCGGGTGTGAAAAAAACAAATGAATGAATAAAAAAAATTTGTTTACTTACGAGAGATTCCTGAGAAATTCTCAAGAGTGACTCACGGAAACTTTTTCACGTGGCTAACGAACTGAAAATTTATTAAAAACCTCCATCATCAACCTGTTTAACAATAACGCTTTAATTTCACATTGTATATAACTAATTTGAATAAAATTTTAATATTGAATAAAAATCCATTATTTAACAGGGAATATGCATTACTTATTTAACAAGAACCCTTAATTCTTATAAATTGACACTAATCCACACAAAAATAAACGTCAAGACTTATCAACTTGACTAATCAGCTACTCATCTCTATTTAATTAACCATTTAATGAAAACTACCCTTAACCTTTCTCGGACCGTAACAAATCAGTTTTTAAAAATTTGTTCTCTTTCAAGCAATAAGAATTATTTTTAAAATTTTTAATTTATTTTAATTTATTCAAATGTTCCATTTTAATCGAATTTTGTAAAAATAGATGTCATTTTATAACAACTTTATTGACTAAAACATAGTTATTAAGATTACGGTGTCACTTTCTATTATGAAGTATAGACTTTGAAGGTAGGTTAAAATCTAATCTAATTTTTGACGCAACTTTACAACTTATAACCTTCCGTGTTAAAAATTGTCATGGAAGTTTCTAGGTACTATATGATTCATTATTGTTTCTAGAAAGTTTTCTATATTGTGTCTATTGTCATTTGTAACCCTTCAGGCAACTAGTTGTTAGACAGTTGGAAAAGTATAAATACTTTACAGAATAACTAGATGAATTCTAGAAAATATTAGTCAACCTAGAAAAGATTTTCTGGACCGTTTTGTTATTATATGCACATGTGAATTAAAATAATACTTTTTCAGTGATTTTTACAAAAGATAAAATAAATAATCTTTTATTTTTATAGGGGGTCTGGGGTAAATCCGGTCACTTGATTTTTTCAAGATCGAACAGTTTTATTTTTTTAATATTAAAATTCGTTTTATTTCCGTCTTAAGTATTATTTATTATTGATAAATTATAAGTTCTACAAAAGATAAATATTGGTTTAATAAATAATAAATATAGGTTTCATGAATTACAACTATGGATTTAAATAATGTTTTATTTTACAAAGAGAAAGAAAAATGTAGTTACATACAATTTTGGATTTAACAAGTTAAAAATTTTATTATTGTTAAAATATAATAGGTGAAATTATTTTATTCTAAATTTGATATTTAAAGTAAGTGATAAACTTTACCCTGACTTTACGTGACAGACTTTACCCTGAATATATTTCTCACTCTCTAAATCTGAATTAGTAGTTTTCTACTAATGAAATAGTGCGGATACGTTTACCAATTGAATTAGTAACTGTTTTTACTAATTGTTAGCAGAAAATTAATTAATTTGAAATAGTAGAAAATACGTTCTACTAATTGAATTAGTAATTTTCTACTTGCAATTAGTAAAACACTACTAAAAATTAGTAAAAAATGTTACTAATTCAAATTGGTAAACGAATCCGCAGTAATTCAGATTTAGAGAGCACGTTTCAGAATAAATTAAATTAGATGCTTTTGAAATCAAACAAAACTATATATCAAACACTGGTCGCCTTTTAAAAATGGCTGCTTGAACGTAAACATAATTTCAAAAGGATTTTTCTCCCAATTTGGACAATTATTGCAAAATAGGAAAAAATAACAGTTATCCTGAAATTTTTTTTTTTTGTGCACAAGAAACTGAAAATCCAATATAATACACAACGTCAGGAAGTTAAATGAAAAAATTAGATGTGCCCATTACGTGCTGCCCTCTGGTGGTAATTTTATGTATCGCTCATTTGTTTAACTTTTCCCTATTTTACTTCCCGTCGTTGTAAATCTAAATAAATCTTTTACTTTTTGCGCGCAAATGAAGGATAAAATATTCAGGATATCTTGTATTTTCTCCGATTTTGCAATAGCTGCCCGAATTGGGAGAAAAATTATTTTCAAATCAAGTATACATTTGAGCAGCCGTTTTTAAAAGGCGATCACTGCGGAACACCATTAAGTTGAGTTCATAGCGTCAAATTGCTAGTGACTGGATTTACCCTACGACTGACTTAACCCCGGTCTCCCTTACCTATTAAAATATATTTTATTTATTTAATAACTTTAAAATTTACTTTTTTACTTCTTATTAGAGTAAGAAATTTCAGGAAATATTTTTAGAAATAAAATTTTGTTTATTTGAACATTAAGATATCTAGAAACATGAAAATTAAATATAATATTTAATGTAGTATACAATATGCATACATTATCTTAAAAAAAATTTTATTTACTATGTTTGAAACCAACTGTTTAAGTGCAAACATCCGAATATGTACTGTCTGTCAGAATAGGAAATTGTCTACATGCCTACGTTATGTCTTGTAATTGTACTATTTCTGACATTCAATATCACCCCGTTGTTGACAACGCTGATAAAGAACTTTACCAGTGGTGCATTTTCAAATGAAATTGGAAAAATTAGTTTAAATTATTATGAATTCTCAGAATGACTTGGCAAATAAATATAGAAAACCGTAGAGATGTTATACATATTTATTGAAACAATTATGAAGTCAATGTCAACATGTGATGAGAAGTAAAATATCTGGCCAATCCCCGTTATAAAATCTCTACAAACTTCCTAGTCTTCCTGAAATCTTCGTATGCTCTGCGGGTATTTTGTAAATGTGCTCATCCATAAATAAATAATTTTTTAGTTTCAGAAATGGAAATTTCAAAATTAAATTTGTATACAAATAATAAACACAGGTAAATTAAATAATTTTAGTTTAGTTTTGAATAATTACTCTGATTGACAGACTTTACAAAACAACATGTTATTCCAGCAGAATTAGTATTGTAGTTATTATTTGGTTTTTAACAGTTTTCAAATTTCACACGTTTCCTTTAATTAATTCGGAAGAATTTAATGAAAATGAATTTAATGCATCAAGATCATTATCGAGACAAAAACGGTATTTGATATTTCCTCGAGGAAGTAATGTTCAGGTAATATAATTTTCTTTATTATTCATGGGACGAAATAAAAATTAATAAAAAATTTTTTTCTTTCTTTATGTTTTTCAGTTAGATAAATAATGTTGTAATGAAACATAACATCAGATTAAAATTATTCTTAAAAATTATTTTTACCAGACAAATATATTCGAAACTTTAATTTTGCAGCTGGTTTATTGTTTGACAATTGGAGCTTATGGCAGAGAAGGTGACTTAGTTTTGGGAATGACAGCAGCATTGGCGTGGGAATTACCAAACAAGGTGGAGCAAAAATTTAAAAAAATACTTCACAGAAAAAGTAGAAGCATTATATTTCCAAAAATCGAAGCATTTTTACAGTCGTGAGTATTTTTACTATTTTTATTTTGTTTTTAGTGATAATATTATTTCCAATGGACAAAGTTCAAAATTCTAATAAATTGAGGGTCCCGATCCAAAAACAGGTTACAATTTTTGAGATTTAAAATTTTTCCCTTCTTAATTAAAATAAATGAAAATTCTAATTTCTTGTACGGATCTCGTATTTGTATGATGATTACAAACATGTTTTTTAAAAAATTGTAACTTAAAAATTTTTAATTTTTGATTTATTGGACAATAATTTTTGTTTTAAAAATGTTATAACCGGTTTCTTTATTCGGGACTTTCAATTACATTTGATAAAAATTTTCAATAGAAATAAATTTAATTTAATTATATTTACGTTTAATAGACTTTTAATTTAATAAAATCTTCAATTTTATATTAAATATAATATCAAGATAAAGACAAAAGTATTTATATTAATTTACTGAACTTACTAAACTTGTAAGTTAATATTTCCATTCAAACTTTGTTCTATTTGAAGATTTATCCGAATATTTACGAAATAAAATTTTGAGTGATCAGTGCTATTATGTAATGCTTTTTGAAGTTTCTGATTATTTTTAGATGTTTTGATTTTGTTAAAGAAATAGAAAAATAAAGATCGTTTCTAAGGTGACAACTAAATAAGCAACGAAGATTTGTCTTTCATTCATTCTTTTGTCGTCAACCTCCGAAGAAAATATTTTATTTTTGATTTAGTTAAAATTTCAATTATAATTTAAGTATTAATTTGTCTTCGTGCTATTTATAAATAATTTATTTAATTCTGGTAAGATAATTTATTATATTTTAATTCAGTAAAAATTTATTTAATTTGTATTTTAGTAAACTTTGTTGATGTGATTTTTATGTCCATCTCTGATTTAGATTTTTATTTTAATACTGATTTTTTTATTGAATTTTTATTATTAATATTCTTTTGATAATAATAATTTATCTAAAAAATATTTATTCAAAAAATTTAGCTACAAAGTGTCGCACTAATCCATCAAAAATTAAAAAATATGCATTTTTTTAATTTTTCATATTTTTTAAAAATAGTCATAACTTTTGTTAAATATTTTTCAATCGAAAATGGCTAAGATTTTAAAATAGACTAATACCTAAGAGACTGTCAAGTTTCTTTTTAATCAGTCTTTGTGTTTTTACAGGACAAAATATTTCGGACAGACCGATACATACATGATTTATTTTATGGTCATTATTGAATTTCCTACTACTGGAAAAATTTTTAATTTTTGAAAATTAAACATGCCGATTAAAACTGTAGTAAATTTAATTGAATAAATGTCATAATTAATTTTATAAAATTAAAAATTTTTAATAGGATTCGACGAAATAAATTAAAGTATGGGTTCCATTACAGTCTATAGTATAAACGTTTATAGTGATTTTTAATTCGGTTCTTATGGCATCAATACGAGAAATAACTCTCCAATTTGGAAACAAAATTCTTAGTGATCTGAATCTTCCTTCTTTTTCCACGTGTAATCATTTTACAAACACAGAGTATATTTGAGAGACCAGCTACGACATAAATCAAATTTTGTCGTTTGTAAAAAAAACGAAAATTTTCTTACAGTTGAGCAAACTGAAGTTTATCGTAACATTCTTTTAAACACAGATAGTCCTTTCTTAAAAAATGCACCGCATGAAAAGAATCGAAATATCTCGAAAGGCTCTCGAAAAAAAGTCGAATCCTTAAAAAGTTTTTGAGCTTTAAAAAGTATATAAAATTATATGTAAAAGCAAATTTGTGTAAAAGTGTTCATTACAACGCATTTATTTTTTCTTTCTTAAAAAGTATAATTTTGTACAATCTTTGTTGTTAAAATTGCACTTAATAATTGTTGAATTTAAAAAGGATTATTTTGTCATGTGGCATATAACCTCTTATTTCTGTTAAAACAATCACATGATTGGCCTTCAGTTAAACAGATCACCAGATTGGCCCTGGCAAAAATAGTGCGCGCTTTTTTGAAACTAATGTATTTTGTTATAAGAAAAAAAGTATTTTTTTTGTTAAAATTATTAAAATGTTAAATTGGAATAATAAACAAATATTTAAAATATTAAATATAAATATGTAAATATATATAATATAATAATAATATAATAATATATATAATATAATATAATATATAATATATAATATATAATATAATATATAATATAATATATAATATATATATATAATATATAATATATAATATATATATATATATATATAATATATAAATATGTATAAATATGTGTTTGAGACTTCAAATTCATAATCAGATACGCTAAAAACCACCGACTAACACTTTTTAATTAAATCTGATCAAATTAAAAAATTTGATCCGCCATTTTGAATTTCTACAAAGTAACTTCATAATCATAATCTTCGACCCCAAAAGCCCCCGAGTAACACGTTCTAAGGGAATCGGATCAAATTTGAAAATTTTTTCTGCGACATTGGATCCGCCATTTTGAATTTTTAAAAAGTGACTTCAGATTCGTAATCAGCGACCCTAAAACCCCCCGAGTAACAAGTTTAAATCGAATCTGATCAAATTTGAATTTTGTCCGCCATATTGAATTCGCTATTTTGGATTTTTAAAAAAAAACTTTAGAATTATATTCGGGAACCCTAAAAACTGATAAAGAATGAGTTACAGAATTATTTACCTCGTTTTTTGCTTTTAATTCATAAAAGTATTTTGAGATTTTTGGACCTTTTGACTTTTGACAGTTCTATTAGCATCGGAAATGGAATTTCTCAAAAAACGACCATCGGCATCTTAAAGTACATGAACGTAGAAATCTTTTAAGCCCTAGAACGTTTAAATCCATCAAAGCAATTTTTGTTTAGAGCTCTGTCTGTGTTGACGTGGAATGTCCCATATATATATATATATATATATATATATATATATATATATATATATATATATATATATATAATAATTATAATTATTATTATTCAATCAAATGTATAAATAAATAATGTATATATAAAATATATAAACAAACAAAAAAATATTTTTTTTATTTAAAAAAATAACATTTTTTACAAAAAATTCAATTGTTAATAATAATTTTTATAATATTTAAAAGAAAATTTAAAGAAAAATTTTCTCTTTATAAAATTCATTACAAACATTAAAAATTAATTTTCAATTTTTTTTATTAAAAAAATAACATTTTTCACAAAAAATTCAATTGTTATTAATAATTTTTATAATATTTTAAAGAAAAATTTTCGCTTAATAAAATTAATTACAAGAATTAAAAATTAATTTTAAATTTGAGTCAAAATATTTATATATTTATTATTTTTTTTATAATATTAATCAAATAAACAGAATAAACAGGAAAATTTATCTGCAAAATAATAATTATATTATTTTTTAATATTTTTTCAAAAAAGCAAAGAAATAATTTTTTTTATTTAACAATAAATAATTCATAATTAATTTTTAAGATTTTTAAATTGAAAAAATTCAACAATTTCAAATTCGTTGTGTGTGAAAAACAAATTAATAACATTTTTTTTAAAAATATATAATTTTTTTTTAAAAATAATTATTAAAGTTTTTAATATTTAATTTATTAATTATATTTATATTTTTATAGAAAAAAATTGTACTTTGAAGAATAGTTAATTAAAAATTTTATAAAAGTTACATTCCTATAAATAATTTTTTTTATTGAATAACACAAACATCAAAAAGATTTTCACAAAAAATTAAATTTACCAATTTTTTTATTTATAAAAATTTGGTAAAAAATTTGTTTTATCATATTGATAAAATATTAAATAATTATTTTAAAAAATATAAATTCTAAAAAATTTTAATTAAAAAAGAATTTTATTTTCTTATTATTTTGTGAAAATAATAAAAATTTGTATAATAAGATAAAAAATTGTATAAGAGAAATGATATATGTAAAGAAAAAATATAAAAATGTGCGATCATCCTTCATTTATTTTTCATGTATAATTGTGACATTAGATTTTAGTTACATTTTTGTTTTTGTCGACAATTTTTTATATATATATTATTAAATAAAAATAATACAAAAATACCAACACTTAAATGTGTCTCGTGAGAAATAATAATTTTTTTAGACAAATACTTCTGGTAACAGTCTTTTATTTTTTCTCTTTAATCTTTTCTTTCTTTAAAAAAATAATCAGACTTCTCTTTTTTTGCTTTTAATTTTAATTAAAATAATAGTTTTGTTTAATCTTAATATATATATATATATTAATTTTAAATATTTTAATATTAACCTTTAAATATAATAATAAAAAATTTTAATATTAATCTTTAAATATAATAATGTCACATGTTCACATGACCTTTTTTTTGCTCAGGGACTTTTGGGAAATCTGACTACAGATACCTTGGATTACGCACTCCAAGGTTATGTGGGGTTGGTACAATAAGAAAAAAGAAAGAAATATAAAATAAAGATAGATAAATATTATAATAATTTTAATAAACTGGCGACCTACTACCAGCCCGACCCACTAAAACCCATAACTCTTCTTTTGGAGCCCTTTACCTTCTCTCGGAACTGTCGTAAGACTTTAGCCTTCGAGAAGGTTCACATGTCCTTAAAGGCAATATTAAAAAAATTGCAAAAAGAAAAACAATTTTTTTTTAATTATTTAATATTAAATTTTTTACACCTAAACAGTGTCATATTTTTTTAAAAAAAAAGAGTAGATTGTTTTGAACGATCGCAGAAAGCAAAATATATAATAATGATTAAATATTTAAAAATTAATAACACTTAACAGTGTCATATTTTTTGTTTTTTTAAAAAGATAATAAATTGTTTCAACAAATATTATTAATAATTATATAAGTCATTTAAAAAAAAAATACTTTACGGTTTGGAAAGAAAATACCTTTTGGTTTTTGTAGAAACACTGAAAAACAAATTTTATAAACTCAAGTCGAAGTTTTATAAACTCAAATCGAAGGTGATGTCTTCATCACGTTCTCTGCCACCACTTTCCTTTTGATGAGTTACACTGTCGCATTTCAAAACCTACAAAAAATTAAAATTTTTAGTTTTTTTAAAATAATAATAATTATTATTATTATAATTTTTTTATAACAATCATTAAAAAATTTTATAATATTTTTTTTTAATAAAATATCTTCTCTTTAAAAAAAATATTTACAAATTAAATAATAATATATATTAATAAAAATAATAAAACCTTCAAAGGAGTAGAAATGTTGTTGGTATTGTTTGATAAATACGCATCGGTTGATTTTCTTCGCTGACTTTGTGAATTTTTTTTGTTAAAAAGATACAATCAAAAACATATGAAAGTCTCTTACAGCATTTAGAAAAAACTGCAGAACATACAAACAGCCGCGTTGGAAAAGTTGTTATTCTTCCGTCCACTTATCCTGGATAACCGCGTAATATGTTACAAAATTATTAGGATGCAATGACCATAGTACGAAATTTTGGTAAACCTGATTTATTTATTACAATGACGTGCAATCCAAAGTGGGGAGAAATAACTGAAAATTTGTTAGATGGCCAAACTGCTTCCGACAGGCCTGATTTAGTGGCTCGCGTTTTTTAATTAAAGAAGGAAGAACTCATTAACATAATAGTCAAACAAAAATTATTTGGTGAAGTCCAAGCTAACGTTTATGTCATTGAATATCAAAAACGCGGATTACCACATGTTCATATGTTAGTTACTTTGAAAAGAAATTCTAAAATAACGACACCTTAAATTGTAGATAAATTTATTTCAGCTGAGATTCCTAATCCAACAGAAAATCAACGGTTACATGAAATTATAGCTGCTAATATGATTCATGGTCCTTGTGGAGATTAGTGTTTAGATGAAAAAGGCAATTGTTCAAAGAATTAGCCTAAAGCATTTAATGATTAAACGCATATGGATGAGGACGGTTATCTACATTACAGGCGACAAAATACGGAAACTTACAATCGTCGTGATGGATTTCAATTTGATAATCGACGTGTCGTACCTCACAATGAAGAACTTCTATTGCTTTTAAATTGCCACATTAACGTTGAAGTAGTTACAAGTATTAAAGCAGTAAAATATCTATTTAAATACATTTATAAAGGACACGATGCTGCGGCTGTAGTGATTCAAGAAACACAAAACAATGACAATCAAGAAGTAGGTATACTTGAGCATGACGAAATAAAAAATTATATTGAAATTCGTTATGTGAGCCCACCCGAAGCATGTGGCCGAATTTTGAGCAACAATTTGCAAGAAAAAAATCATACAATTTACCGACTTCCAGTTCACTTGCCAAACCAACAAACAGTTATAGTGGAAAATGTAGATAATCAAAATGCAGTTAGATCTGCATTGACACGTTCTACAGAACTCACAGAATATTTCGTTTTAAACCAACGCGATCCAACCAACTTAAGAGATATAATCAACATTGATAGACCATTTGGAGGTAAAATAATTATATTTGGAGGCGATTTTCGACAGCTACTGCCAGTTAAACAAAATGCTACTCGCAGCGAATTAGTAAATCTCTGTATTAAATACAGTATTGTCTGGACTGATCTATTAATTGATCAGTTGTTGAATTATTAGATGTGTCGACAGAAAAAATTTATACCAGTATTAATACTGTAAAAAATTGCGATAATAATGAGATTGGTGAAGCTCTATTACCCGAATATGTAGAGACATTAAATCCTCCAAATTTACCACCACATGAATTAAGATTAAGGGTTAATACAGTTGTAATATTAATCAGAAATCTTTCCATAAATGAAGGTTTATGCAATAGAACAAGACTACAAATCTTAGAATTGAAGAATCATTTATTGAAATGTAAAATTTTAACAGGCGATAAACATGGTCGAATAGTTTTTATTAATCGAATAACTTTATATAGTGATGAACGGTACCCTTTTCAGTGTGGACGCAGACAATTTCCAATTAAAATAGCGTTTGCAATGACTGTTAACAAGTCACAAGGACATACATTTAACAAAATTGGAATAGATCTTAGGAAAGACGTTTTTAACCACGGACAACTTTATGTTGCACTGTCTTGTGTTCGATCTTGGTCATCACTAAAAATATACTTAGGAGATCAAAGAAAAACTAATATAGTAAAGAATATTGTTTATAAAGAAATTTTTCAAGATTGACGGACTAAAATTCACAATTATTACAAAAAAGTTTTTCATGAATGACAAAATGTGAAATTTATAATTTATAACATATTAACAAGTAAAAATTTTTACGCAATTAATATTAAAAAATGACCTTATAGTAGAAGCAAAAAATTAAAGGTTATATTTAAAATTTTCGAAATGAAAATTCAAAAAAGTGAACAATAAAAAAGATAAAAAAATTTAACACAAACATAATCTGAAAGTATAATTTACTTATTCTAAGGTACCTTTGATATTGCAAAGTGAAAATTTAAATTAGAGAATAGAACCAAATTTAAAAAACACTAAAATATAATAATTAATTTAATATATACATTTAAGGAATATACAAAATTTGAATTATAAAGAAATATATTGATTTAATAATTTAATAAAAAAGATTTCACTCGACTCTCGGATCTTTTGCACTTACGGGACCAAATCCTCTCATACCTTTTACCAAAACAAATGTCATGGTAACGCAAAACAAAACAATGTGTATAACCAAATATGTAAATTAATGACAGTATTTATGTTTTAGTTTTAACATTTACATTTAAAAAAATAAAAATTTTAATATAATTTTAATCACATAATGGAAGAGCTGTTCTAATTTACTTTAGATAACCAAAGTTATTGCGAAATAAATGTTATGACAATTTGATAGTCATTTTTTTATTTAACATAAAAGGTAAAAGGTGCGGGAGAAAAATTGCAAAAGAAGCGAGAGTGTAAAATATCTGAATGCAAAAGATCCGAGAGTCGAGTGTATTTACATTTAAATAATCAGCTAATTATTAGGTAAAAAATAATGCAAGAGAAAGTAAAATTTATTAGATAAAAAAATAATTAAATTATAAATTGTTTTAACAGAACGGAAATTTTTGTTATTTAATATAATTTTATTTTCTTTACATTAAAAAAATACATTCTAATTTTTTTAATTTTAAAAAGTACATACTACAAAGTTAATACGAATAGGAGTAGAATTTTAAAAAGAAGATATTTTAATCTTTGATTGAAAAGGAAATAGGCAAGGAATAGCAGCAACGAAGACGGCCGAAGGCTGTCGGAGGCGCTAGTGATTGTCAAAAAAACATCTTTTTTCTTGATGCTCATTGAGGTACTGGCAAAACATTTTTAATTAATTAAGTCCTTGCTAAAGTAAGAAACCAAGATAAAATTTCGTTAGCCGTAGCTTCTTCCGAAAATGCAGATACTCTTCTTTCTATGTGATAAATTTACTACAGCCCATAAAAATGTTTCGAAGATGTAGATTGTACACTTAAGAACATAAGAAATAATAATTCAATTATGGGAGAGGTGACAATGTTACTATCAGGTGATTTCCGCCAAACTTTTCCTGTTGTGCCTAGAGAAAAAAGTGCTGATGAGGTCAATGCTACAATAAAGACATCATTTTTGTGGACAAATATCAAGCGTTTATCGCTTTCAATAAACATGATAGTAAGGCTTTGAGGACAACAAGAAACTCAAAAATTCTCTAACCTGTTAATGAGAATTGGAAATGGTGTAATAGAAAACAGTAATAGATGTATTAATATCCCACTATCTCTAGGAACAGTCATCACATCTCAGAAAGTTGTGATAGAGAAAGTATTTCTCGTAGTTGACAAATTACCATCAATTAAGAATTCATGGTTATGTGATAGAGCTATCCTAACGATTCCCGGTCATTACCCCGAATGTCAGATCCCGAATGGACATTTCCCCGAATAGGTATTTTCCCGATCCAAAAAAATCATGAATGTATTAATTTCTGCTCATAACCAATTCAAGTAAATTAATCTCCATATCTCCTTGCTCTTTTTGTATATGTATCAGAGCGGAATACAAATTAGGATGATTCTTGCCCATCAGCCGTCGGAATCTGTTGCCTTTTTGGAACATCTGCTTCAGGAACAAATGCCAGAGCAAGAAGCGTTTGTGTAAATATCTTAATTTGTCGTTCTGGAGAATCGTATAAAGCTTGAAATCCTTCGCTATGAATTCTTCTATATAGCGATTGCCCTAAGTAGAAGAAATATCCAGAGAATGTTGCTTGGGGAAAAACTTTCGAACACGCATTTGTAATCGCTTTCTTAAAATCACTCATAATCCTCTGGGGATAAAGGTTTGGTATGTTGAAACGTTCCCCTGCTGCGACAACAAATTGTAAAACAGCAGCATATTGAATTGACTCCTTGGAACTTAGGAGGGCGTATACAAATGGCAGGAAAACTACTTCCTTCGGTGATTCTGGATTTCTTCGGTTTCCTTCTTAACAACCAAGTATGGTAAATACCTGTGTAAATATCGTAGGTGAATGCTGAAATTTAGAAAATTGCTCTAATTCAAGAGGTTAAGGGAAATATATATCATAATTTGATAATTAATTTCATATATTTTTTTACCTTAAAAGTGCCATCCACATGCCAAACTTCGCTTAGCGCAAGTAACTCAAGATTACGTTTGGTTGCAAAAACGAGAACTCTGTTATTATCGATATCTTTACTATCACGGAAATCGTACAGAAGAAATTGATCATCAGTCAACATTTTTTGGAATAAATCCGGAAGTTCTTTTAATTCACTTAAAGATTTTTGATAAGTAGGTAAATTTTGTCTGCGAACTCTACGAATTGTTTTGGTAAGGTTGATTCTTTCCGGAAGTTGACATAATACTTCTGATGAAACTTTTTCAAATTCGGTACGCACTATTGCAGACGAAGGTGCTTCAGGATGATCTTTGGCATGACGTTTAACCCTATCTTTGACGACAATAGCTTCAGCTTCATTTCCATTCAGAGCATGCTCGTGTGTCGACAATTCTGGACCTTTTTCATACAGGTCATTGAGGTTAACTTTTAGATAACATTTACTTATTTTTATATTTATTTAATGTGAGAAAATTACCTTTAATAACAATTAATTTTCCATCAATCCATTTTGTCACTGCTCTTGCAACACATTCTTTTGTTCGCAGACGCCGGCAATCCCAATACGTATTTGGATTATTTCCTTGGGGTTTTCGAGATCTTGTGTTTATCCATCCACCAATCATTAATTGGGTTTCATTAATAATTTTTGCATTTTTAATTTTGAAAAAAAAATGTGTAAACGCCAAAAAATATTACAAACAAAACTGACAATTAAATAAACTGAAGTTTGGTGTATGTCCATAACAACAGAATAGATTACAATAAACAATTGAATCTAGTGTATAGATGTAATTCAAAAAAATATTAATTCGGGACAGCTGTAATTCGGTAAAAAGGGTTTCGGAAAATACAAATTCGTGATAAAAACAGTTCGGGAAAAAAGTAATTCGGGAATATAGAATTCGGGAAAAATCTTTCGCGAAAATGGTGATAGGGATAAAAGTTATTCGAGAACTTGCGATCGGGAGAATGGGCGGATACCATCCTAACACCAAATAATGAAGAAGCATCACGTGTCAACACAAAAGAAAGACTTTATCTTTTAGTAATCATACCTGTCACTGATGATAACTGCGTTCATTTTCCTACAGAATTCTTGAACTCGATTATTATTCCAGGATTACCGGCTTACGAAATGAAGCTAAAAGATGGAGTTCCAATCATACTCTTAAGAAACATGAATCCTCCAAAACTATGTAATGGTACATGTTTAAGAGTTAGAGAATTGCACGGGTTTATTATAGGGGCAGATATTCTTACTGGAAGTGCCGATGGCGAGTCTATTCACATAAAAAAAGTCTTGAATAAAGTCTACAAACGAGCTAATTTTAAGATGTAACAAAAAGTAGTCATCCTAGACTTAAAATTAGTTTGTAAAAAGAGTCTTAAAAAAGTCGGTACTCAGGCTTGAATAAAGTCGCTATGTAGTCTTAAAAATAGACGATAGCCAAAAAGTGGACTTAAAAGTAGTTTCCTTTTAAACTTCAATTTAATCTGCAAGTCAAAATAGTGACGAAAATAAAGCTTTCCTAAATACTTAAAAGTAGTAAACAATACAGTTCAAATTTATTTTTCTAGTTCATATAAAATTATAGTTATTAACTATGTTTTCCAAATAAAAAAAGTTTAGAAAAAGATATACATTATAATTCTTGTCAGAGTTTTACACATAAAGAAAACCTGGTTAATTTGACTGCTTTTTAACTATTTTTATTGCAGTTTCAGGAGATGCCAGTAACAGATTGTATAATAGAAGCATCTGTAAGAAAAGTTACATTAACTATTTAAAATAATAAAATGAAATTATTTATTTATTTTTTATTATTTTCATATACTTTTATGATGACATTTGTTAACATGTACCTTATAAGTTATCATTATTTAATAATAGACAAGAAATCGGTTAATTGAATCAAATTCATTTCAGTTTAGTGTAACTATGCTTGCACTTCATATAATAAAAACTTATTTATTTATTCAGTACACAAAAATATCAAAATCTACAGGTGACAATGGACGAAGAAAACACGTACACTCAAGACACCATGACAACTAATGACACGTCACCTGATCACGCCCAAGCGCGTCTCCCCTTCCAGAGGACTATAGACGCTAGGGGACTAAAAACTAGTCTATATATCGACTTCATTTTATCTGTTGAGTTCTTAAAGTTTCTATTAGTCTCGCTGAGACTATATTTAAGACTAACATATAAAAATAAGTCATAAATATGTATTCCTTTAAGATTAAGGCGTGTTAACAGTACTCTTAAGTTAATCATGAGGCTAAAATATCGTTACAGACTAAAATTAAGCCTGATTTTAAAATTAGTCCTTCATAGATTTAAGACTTTTTTTTCTGTGTTTTTATTCCGCGTATTCCAATATTATTTCCTGTCACTACCCATTTGAATTTCCGGTTTCTCATTGTTTTGCTATGGCGATAAATAAATCACAAGGCCAAACACTATCCATAGCAGAGATAGATGTATTAGTATTAGATAATTTTTTTTCTGGGTTATACTTTATAGTCTTAATTCTAGTTCGTTGTCCTACGCGATTTCGAAATGATGATTTACGCATTTTTGAAATTAATGAATTACTTAATTATTATTGTAATATAAAATTTTGTAAATTTTTTTACGATATTGGCAAAACAAATTCATAATTCTAATCAGCGGCCTCTAAAACGGCTAGATAGGGTGAATCAGACAGTAGTCGGACACTTTAATTTTGAATAGCTTTAAAACCGTGTGAGATAAAAATAATTTGTTTCTTATTAATCATTTCTAAGGTCATTATAAACATATATGAGCTTTTAAAATTGAAAGAAAATTTTTTTTACGGATTTTCAAGGCTTTTTTGAGTGTCCGATTACTGTCGTATTCTTACTTGTGAAGGAAGCAGATTAAAATTCATCATTCCCGTTCTACACTGAAGGGCAGAGTCCCACGACAGCGTGGCAAAACAGAAATAAATGGTAAATAAATGTTCAGACTGATCAAACACATTTAACAAAATTAGTAAACAGATTAATATATAACACTGAAGGGCAGAATCTCACGACAGTATTATAAGTAAACTGTAATAAATAAATGAATAACCAATACTAAAGGGCAGAATCTCACGACAGTGTGGCACATTAAATGTAAAAAATATAATAAAGAATAACCAACACTGAAGGGCAGAATGTTACGACAATGTGGCATACAAAATGTTAAAATAAATATAAGAATAACTAACACTGAAGGGCAGAAACTCACAACAGTGTAGCAAATAAAAAGAAATAAAACAATTAAATATAATAATACGAACAATTGGATGATGAAGAGAAAAGGACACTTAATACTTATTTCAAAGATAAGAACATCCGCAAAGGTTGAAGGGTAGTCCCAAACTGAGAGTCCTACTCATCAGGTCAGTGACCCGTTAGAAAAATAGAGTGGGGCAGCTACCACCTATTGTGAATCCAAAGTAATTGAAAAATAAGGTTGACTTCAATAACCGAACCTTACACTTGTTTATTTACTAATGAATTTACTATCGAAAGAAATTTTTTTTCATAAACATGATTGGTTTAATAGTTTTGTGTGATCGTAAGAAACAATATCACCTGAAAGAATTTGCAAAACATGATTGGTACAATAGTTTTGTAGGACTATAAGGAACAATCAAAAGTCAAAAAAATTTTAATTGCAATTTTTAAACAGTATTCATTAAAAATATTTTCCAAAGTGGCCGACTGCTGTCTGGTTTACCCAATAAAGTTTTATAAAAGCCCAACACACTTTACATTCATAATAATCAGCGACCTGAAAAACCGCCAGATACTAAGTTTAATAAAAATACAACAGTTTTTCAATTATCGTCCGCCATATTAGATAAGCCATTTTAAAATTTGAAATTTTGACTACAGATTTATATTCAGCGACCCAAAAAACCATCAAATAATGAATTCTAAGTAAATGTAATTTATTTTTTCAAGTTTTTTGACATTTTTAATGAGCCATCTTAGATTTTTTATTTTTACACTCTGAATTTTAATGTAGATATTATTATGTAAAGCTTAAGACATATCCATGAACATCCCAGGATTTACAAACTGCCGCAAACAAATTGATATTCCCAGGACAATCGCTATTGTAAATTGGGTTCCCGGGGTTGCTGAATACGAATCTGGGGTCAGATTTGCAAAATTTTTAAAATTCAAAATAGCGGATTCAATATGGCAGACTAATTTTTAAAAATTAAACGGATTTACTTAAAACTTGTTACTCGGGGGTTTTTAGGGTCACTGGTTACAAATCTGCTATTAGTTTTCAGAAAGTAAAAATGACGGATTCAATATGACGTACGAATTTTAAAAAATTAAACGGATGCACCCAAAAACCCCGAGTAACAAGTTTAAGTGAATCCGTTAAATTTTTTAAAATTCGTCCCTCATAAATAACGTTTGTACTATAACAACAGATTTTCCAATTGCGTTTAGACCATTTCTGTCGATTAAATATTTGAAAGTTGGTACTTGAAGTAGTTATTAATAAAACTTACTTTTTAATTAAACTTTACCTTCTTATTCTATATATATATATATATATATATATATATATATATATATATATATAAAACTGGAATTTCCTAAAAGCAAAACCTTCATTCTTTAGCACTGGTCTTAATGGGAAATCCTGCGTAATGAAGGCCCTTTGTGAAGCAGGGCAAAGAAGTGAATTGGAAATTGGAAAAGGTACTTTCATTCAAGAGCTTTTGCACGCTATTTTCACGTAAGTTGTCATTTAATCATTGGACAATTTATTTCGTGTTTACAAGTTTATATATATATATATACATGTATATAATATACTGTAGAGAGAGAATTTCTAATGTTACTTGCCGATCCTAATTACTACTTATAATTTGATTTTCAGTTTACCCAACGATGGTACCGCCTTCGAATCGATAGAGAACAAACTTTATGACTACGCATATAAGACCAAACAAGACTGCACAACTTTGTATCCAAACTGTCAATACTCTATTAACAATATCCTATTTTAAACCCTGATTTTCAAACATTTTTTTATTGAAAACAATTTTTGACTCGAATTTAAAAATTTTAAATTATTGCTTCTCGTGAAGGAAGCTTTGTAGTCGTTTAATTTATGAAATTTAAAAAAAGCTATAAACAATTTTTCCTTTATATAGGAATGCGTTATATAAGATTCTGAACACATGTCCGGATGTATGTATGTGTGGATCCCATTTTTTGTGAACACGATAACTTAAAGAGGTTTCAACGAATTTGGCTAAAAATTGCTAGGTATATATTAATATAATATCTCAAAATGTATTAAGAGACTTTAAAAAATCCTCAAAGATTTGTTTTTGAGAATTTAAAAAAAAATTTTAAGCTGTATAATAAAATCTTATTCTTTGCATCAAGACGGATAGATTGGTCTATATAAAGTATAAATTGTATGAGAATTAATAGAGTTAATCACAATTAAAGCCAAAAAATTTGCATTTTTATAAAAAAAACAGTTCTTTCATCAAAATTATGTTGCTGTACAATAAAATCTTACTCCTTACTTTCAAAAATCTTATTCTTTGTATCAAGACGGATCAGCTGGTGTATATTAAGTATATATTATATTGGAATTTATAGAATTAATCACAATTAAAGCTTAAAAATTCGCACTATTATTAAAAAATTCATTTCCTTCTTCTAAATTATGTTGCTGTACAATAAAATATTATTCTTTACTTCAAAACGAATAACAAATTTTATTCTTTGCATCTGGATAATATCAAAATATTGAAAAAATTATTTTTTATTTAAATATAAATTAATTATAAAATTAAAGTGAATTACATATTAATTAATAAATCATTTAAAAAACTTTTGTTATTAAATTTTAAAAGAAGTTCAAAGGTGGAAGAATTTTGCAATATCTACTAATCAATTTTTCTTTGAAGCTTTAATTTCATATATCGACAGTACAATTGCCTTTCGAAACCAGCATAGCATGAGAATTAGTCATGTTCTAAAGGTTTTATGAAAAAATAACGTTTTGCTTAATGAGAATAAATGTACGTTTAATGATAAAGAAATCAAGTTTCTCAGGCATAAATTGTCTTCAGATGGAATAAGACCCCTATATAAATATTTAAAAACAGTTAAATCATTTCATGATCCCAAAAATATTGAAGAGATTCAGACTTTATTGCTTTGACAAATTTTTTTGGGAAGTGGATTCTTAATTTGGCAACGTTAAGAGAAACCAATTCGACAAATGACATTTCGTGTTTTTGGAACAAAAATAAAAAACAAGCTTTAGATGACCTTAAGGGCATCCGGGAAATAATACTGGTTTCGTGATAGACGTCTCATTTAAAAAGAAAAGAATATTTTGAGTCGGGATTTTTTGGTAAATATAGAGAAATGCTCTGGGACCAGCGGTCTTCTCGGAATTTAGAGAAATTTTAATAGATAATAATTGAAAAAAATTGTTGGAATATACGGAAAAAAGGGGTTTTTTATTGTTCAGTATAGACGTCTCATTTTGAGAGGATAAAATATTTCGGGTTCATATTTGGAGGGATGATAAAGGAAGACTCTCCGAGGAGCGGCCCTCTCCGTTTTTGCAATAATTTTGCGAGGAAATTATTTTATTAACGATTGAAAGTGGAGTAATTTGAGGTAATACATTTCCCTCAGTTCAACTCGCGACCACTTCCGAGAATTGGCGCCTCCTCCTTGACCACTGATACATAGATCCACTTGTCTGTGTGCTCGCCGCCATATTGTCTCTCACTTTCGCCAAAAATCCAATTTTTGTAATTTCGTTTTTCAATATTTATTTTAAAAATTGCTTGCAAATTTCGAGAATACTCTTTATCATCATGAATTCCCCTAATTATCATGATAAATCCGAACTAAATATCTAATTATTTAGGAGTAAGACGACACGCGGGAAAACACTTTTTGGGCTCGATTTTTCCCGGATGCCCTTAAGAAAAGTCTGATTTTAGACATATGGTTATAAAAGCTTAAAAGATGCATAAAAAATATATTCTCAAACTGACAAGAGGCTTTGGTTTGGGCAATGAAACATTTTCACATGTATCTGTATGGAAAAAATGAATTCAAGTTAGATACAGATCACAAGTTGTTAGAGGTAATTTTTATTTAAGATTAAAGCCGTGCACTCGAATTGAAAGATGTGTTTTAAGACTGCAAGCTTATAATTATAAAGTAGTATATCAACCTGGGAAAATGAATATTTCTGACCAAGTGTCACGTCTTTATATGTCTCCTTATGCTATTCCATTAAATTATGAGCATTACCAAATTGTTCAATATGCTCGACCAATTGCTCTGTCCCTAAAAACTATTTCAGATACGTTTCAAACTGATCAAGACTTTATGTTAAGGGGGAACCTCCTTTATTATGTCAAAAAAAACTGACGTTCTGGAAATAATTTTAATTGATTCTACAACTATTCAAGAATATACCCATTAAATTTTAAGTCGATTTCTGTATTATTGAAGAAGTCACAAAATTTTTAATTAATTTTTTTTATGCGTCGTCTGGTGAAATGTTTACCAGAGTCCAGAATTTTTTCTGTTTTAGCATTCAATCGGCCTTCTTCTTTCATTCAGAGTACCACTGTCAGTATAATTTGTAATTTCTATGTGGCAACCCTTCTTTCATTTGTTTGACATTCGAGTCACTTTATTTAAAAAAAACTTCAAACGCATTTTTCTCGAAACACCATTTTTTAATTTTGAGAACACGATTGAGAATGCCCTTTTGAACCAATCGGGCTTTATGATACATCATTTTAAAGATAATTAAATAATCTTCAATATGACATTTAGTGTTTCTTGAAAAAAAAATTTTTTATATTTTTTTTGGAATTTTAAAGTCAATTTTTATGCACGAAAAATCACTTTTAACTTAAAAGTGGGTAAAAAAAATTAATTCTCGAAAGTTTTTTAAAAAAACCGAAATGTCATATAGAAGGTATTATCCTAAAGTTTAAAAAAAAGGTTGGTTTCTTTGTTTTAGAAAAAAAATCCAGAGCGCTAGAATGTTCACAGATAAAAAGAGATGCCATGGACGCGGTGTATATTTCCAAACTAAAAATGCTTTGTGTTTTATCCAAAAATTTTTTTAGACTCTCAAGACATGTATTAAAGTACCTTATAAATTACAAAACGTTTGAAGTTATTTTACCCGAGAAAAAAGATCCCAAAAATGACGCATTTCTCGATCGTCTAAAGGAGGTTCCCCCCTTAATCTAAGAGGAACTAACAAATAATAATTGGAATCAACAAGTAAATAATTTTGGTAAACTTTGGTTACATGATAATATCTTGTTACGGTAAAATAAAATTGTTATCCCAACAATGTTAAGAGCACAATGGTTAGCAGCACCTCATGAAGGACATCCAGGAATTGTGAACATGAAGGCGAGGTTACGTATAAAAGGCTGGAGGCCTAAAATAGATAAGTATGTAGGAAAAGTAAAAAATTGTGAAGAATGCATATTAGTTGAAAGAATATATTTTGATTGAATATTGATTTAAAAAAAAATGTCAGAAAAAATTTAGTGCCACTTGCTGCTCGGAAACATGACTTACCAGTAAGTTCCATTTATGAGTAGCATATATTTATTTGCACAGATACACTACGCTTTATTAAATGTTTATTCCAAAATTAAAAATTTTTTTTAAAGTTGTAATCTTGCAAAGTCAACAAATTCTGAGGGGCAAAGACTTTATGTGCGGATATTAGTCAAGAATTTAAAAGAAGCGTTATTTATCTAAAATGTGTGTAAGAAAATTGGAAGATGTTACAAGATTAAAAAAAGAAACAACACTACCGACACAAGAAAATTATGCATTCAGTTCACATTAGTGGTTAATAGTTCATTCTTAAAATTTAATGCGACCAATGTTATTAAAACTAAGTATTAAAATGTACTACGAAAATATTAAAGAATATTTCCTACATTAAAGAATTATAATTTATTACTACGAATTAATCAACTAGTTTATAATGTTCACAAAATTTTATAAAATTGAAGGTATGTGGTGTTTAGTATTGTATAATATTAATAAAGAAACACAGGGAGTCATGGTGAAGAGACTGGTTATGTCTATATTTTTTTACTGTACATATTCTAGCATCGAACGACGAACAAAACATCAACTTAAAGCTTGCGGCAATCTCGCAACAATATTGCCGGAAGCTTATCAGGCTAATGTAATGTACGTACAATCACACACATGCACTCAGATATTTTTTTAATTCATGATTTTTAAACTCCTGAAATTATATTGAAACATGTCAAAAAATTATAATCGGAAATTTCCACATACACAATACATTCTCTAAGAATATAATAAAATGAAATAATATAAATGTTCCCTATTAAAACCGTATTTAATTATTTTGTAATAAAAAAGGTCTTAAAAGAAAAAATTTAGGCATTTTTATTGCATAGTAATTACAGTAAAATATAATAGAATAAATGTGTGTTCAACAATTTTTTTTTGTAAATTTAGTTAAAATGAAAAATGTTTTGTAGAATTGAGTAGCAAAGAATTTTAATGAGCATTACACGTAGTTAAAAAGGAAACAACGTTTAGAATCATTTAGCACCAAAATGTTGAACTTGAAAGTGTGATACCGTTGTGACTACAGTAAAAAAGAATAATCAGTTTCATTTATGTAAACGTTAAATCTGTTATATTATTGGAAGACTTGCAATTTACGAGAAAATAAAGAGAAAAAAAGAATGCCTAAAAGTAACAATTTTCTTCAAATTCTTCTCTGTTTCTTATTCTTTAAATCACAGCTAACAATCTCAGAATCAATAAATACTACTCTTCCTAATTTACTAGATCATAAAGTTCGAAGAGAAGTTCCCGAATATAAAAAGTACCTTCTCTTTCCACAAGGCAGTAATGTTCAGGTGAGTGAGCTATACATTGTAAGTTCCAAAATAATTATTGACATTACAGATTTACACTAAAAGCAATAAAATTCCTTTTCGTAAAAAAGGAATAAAGTAAAATTATAAAAATTTAAAAACAAAAATAATTAAGAAAAGTAGATAATATTGTAAAAAGAACAAGAAGAATAATTCAATTTTATTGTGAAAGAAGTCATTTTTTAACCCTTTAACACCCGAGAAAAACATAGAAAATATATAAACTAATGAGATGCCATTCCTAAGGTTTTCGGGGGCGCTGAATACGAATTTGATGTCAAATTGACATTTTGACAGTTGACAGCTGTCAAAACAACTGTCGACTTTTGTAAAACTGATTTATTTTTTGTAAAAAAGACTCTAAAACGGTTTTCGGATCGCTGATTACGAATTTGATGTGAAATTGACAATTTGACAGTTGTCAGTAAACCAACTGTCAACTTTTGTAAATCTGATTTATTTTTTTAATGAAGACTCTATAAAGGATTTTTGTGGTCGCTGATTACATATTTGATGTCAAATTGACAGTTGATAGCTGTCAAACTAACTGTCAACTTTTGTGAAACTAATTTATTTTTTATAAAAAAGACTCTAAAAGGGTTTTCGGGGTCGCTGATTACGAATTTGATGTGAAATTGACAATTTTACAATTGACAGCTGTCAAACGAACTGTCAACTTTTGCATTACTGATTTACTTTTTATAAAAAAGACTCCGTAAAAGGTTTTCGGATCGCTGATTACGAATTTGATGTGAAATTGACAATTTGACAGTTGTCAGCAAACCAACTGTCAACTTTTGTAAATATGATTTATTTTTTTAAAGAAGACTCCATAAAGGGTTTTTGTGGTCGCTGATTACGAATTTTATGTCAAATTGACAGTTGATAGCTGTCAAACTAACTGTCAACTTTTGTAAAAATGGTTTACTTTTTATAAAAAAGACTCCAAAATATTTTTCGAGGTCGCTGATTACGAATTTGACGTCCAATTAACAATTTGACAGTTGGAAGCTGTCAAACCAACTGTAAATTTTTAAAAGAAGTAATTTTGTTTATGCAAAAGTGTCTATAAAATCAGCAAAAATTATACGAGTTATAATTATTACAAGAGTTGTGTTAAAATAGGGCTACAGGCGAAGATTCACAAAAAAAATCTATCGCATCTTTATCGGAACCTCGAAGGTGATGTGGATTACTGTTCACAAACGAAATTATTATTTTTTTCTTTGTTATTATGCCAGTATTGTCTGCGTATTGTCAATTGGATTTTAAACTCGTAATCAGCAATGTAAAAACTCTTTTACGGACATTTTTAAATAAACTAAATTACTTCTTATAAAATTGACAATTATATCAAATGTCAACCTGTTAAATCATTAATTTGAGTTCAAATTTAAAATCTGCGACCCTAAAAACATTTTTCCGTCACTTTTATTAAAGAGAAATCAGTCTTATATAAATCTGACAGTTGGTTTAACAGCTGTCAACTGTCAAATTGTCAATCTGCCATCAAATTCGTAATCAGCGACCCCGAAAACTCTTTTGGAATCTATTTTATACAAAATAAATCTGTTTTACAAAAGTTGACAGTTGTTTTGACAGCTATCAACTGTCAAAATGTAAATTTGACATCAAATTCGTAATCAGCGACCCCGAAAACCCTTTACGGAGTCTTTTTTATAAAAAATTAATCAGTAATGCAAAAGTTGACAGTTCTTCTGACAGCTGTCAACTGTCAAAATGTCAATTTGACATCAAATTCGTAATAAGCGACCCCGAAAACCTTAAGGAACTTTTTCTTTTTTTTTATTAATTTTTTAATGTTGGGATAATGTAAGACAATTTTGCTTCGGAGTGTGCGCCATCTTGAATACGCCATTTTTAAATTTTTGCGAATTTTTCAAAATGGCGACGATATTTGTATTCAGTGGTTCAAAACACTTCACATAGTGAGCTTCAAAAAATTTTTTTGACTTCAGCGTCTGTACATGAGCTAACTGACTTTTTTAAACAATTTTTCCGATTTGCATAAACATTTTATTATTTTTTTATATTAAAAATTTTTTTTATTGTTTACTTTAATTTTTTTTATACCTGACCCGATTCTGAGGAAATCAAGTCCAACCCGGTTAAAAAATATTAATATTTAAAAAAGTTAGTGGTTTTTGTAAGTGGGACATATTATGTCCTGCAGGCGTTAAAGGGTTAAAAAGGTTAAATGTTTATTGACAAAACAAAAAATTTTAAAGAGTAAATTATTTATTTTCTTTTTCAAGTAAAATCCTTTTGTAACAAAAGGATTAATTTTTAAAAATAAAAATTAAGTAATAACAATAATATAAAGTAAATAAAATATTAAACTTATATCCAAATAAACTAAAAGTTTAACCAATATAAATTGTCCTTTTTCAGGAGTAAAATTTTTTTATATTGTTATTCGAATATATAACCATAAGAAAAATTAAAAAAAGAAATAAATTATTTTCCTTTTCAATTTTTAAAAATTTTACTTCCTTAAAAAAACTAAAATTTCCAAAATCAATTTTATAATTTTGTCCTCAAAACTATAAAAAAATTTAATGACAAATATTAGGGGAACATAGTCAATGTTGGGCCATTGTTAAGGTATGCCCATCGAGAATATTTATTTGATTTAAATAATTTTATATGGATCTAATAAATATTTTTTTGCTTTAAATAACTTATAGTCTAAAACTGTTTACTATTCAAAAACCGCTTAAGAGATTACGTCACCCTGAACGCATTTAAAATGTATGGCTTTTTATGAATTTTTTTTAAGAAAATATTTAAGAGAAGACAATTTTATTTTTTATTGTTTCTTTATACATATTGTAAGCTATGCAAATATCAAATAGTTTTTTTTAATTTTAAATGGCGGAGATACACGCATTTCAGCCCAGCAGTACATTCTTTGATGGTGAGAATGATTGTCATTTTAATTTTGATCTGAAACAAGTAAAAAAACATTTTTTCTAAAAAGTTATAAATTTTGAACAGAGACGCAGCCGTTTTGAATTTTTTTACGTTACTGGGGGAATCAAAAACTAAAAACCTTATTTATTTATATAGTTAATTTATTGTATGACAATTGGAACATACGCGAGACCAGGAGGATTTTTCACAATGGGAGTAACAGCAGGATTAGCTTATGAACTGCCACACAAACGTACAGTGCTATTTAGAAAGCCTGCGGAAGTTTATCATCGTAGAAGCAGACGAGAATTATATCAAAAACTTGAATTAATGCTGAAGACGTAAGTTGCACTTGATCGGTACGAACAATAAATTAGTGATTTTAGTGCATAAAAAATGTTTTAATGTAAAACCATTATAATTATATCACATGCACTTATAATCACTGGGACTAAAATAGAACACTCTTTAACAAATTCTCTATATCTATAAACATAAACAAAATAATAAACTATTAATATAACAAACAATAATATATTTTGTTTAATTCATTTGTGTGTTATTACAATCGAAAACGATATCGGATTTGTTAATAGAGGTGAGCAGAAAGCAAAATTTTATAGTAGGAGAAGGATTAGTGATATCATTATTTTCTATTTAAAGTTTTATGCTTTCTGCTCGCATGGGGCTGTATCTTCACATTGACACTAATACATCTTTTCGAAAAATAATTTATTTATATTTACTTATTTTTCACTCTTTTAGTTAAAGAAAGTACAGCACTGAAAGTTGTATAAATCATTTAGAAAGATTAAATCAATAACTCTTTTTACAGACAAGGCAAAGATGGGAAAGAGTGTGTATTGAAAGCTCTCTGTAACGCTGGAAAACGAAAAAGAACGAAAGAAGGAAAAGGTTCCTTTATAGAAGAGATTCTGCACTCCATATTCACGTAAGTTTTGCATAGCTTTGAATTCCGAGTTTAAATATTATGCATCGAAAAAATGAAATCTCAAAGTGAGAAGAAAATTCCGCACAACAATTATTTTTACATTCTATTTTTAATATACGAATATTCATCTATAAAAAGAGGCATTTTTGTTCATATTTGAAAGTTTTATAACTGAAAGATTAATTTCAATCTTTCTTCTTAAATTGAAACAATTCCTATAAAATTGAAACAAACTTACACTAGAAAAATAAGAACTCATTTCGTCTGAAAAGTCTGTTTTTTCGCTTTACATTTATACTTATCTTTTTCAAAGACGGTGGGCTTAAAAATTTACACATGGTGTTTCTTATGTATTTTTAGTATATTTTCAGAATCTGCAAGAAAATTTTAATTTTGACTTAAGGATTAAAAGTTATGATTGTTTAATTAAAAATTTAGAATGACAAAATATCGCATTCAAAATTTATTGCCTTTCATTTGGGCATTATTAGAAATTTTTTTAAAATTCATATTGCGGATTAACAATCGTGATCAAAATATTTAAACTTTTAAATAATCTAAAAAACAAATTGCAGACATATTTTCTCATCACAAATGACTAAAATTAGTATCAAATAAACATCTGCACTAAAAAACCTGTTGATAGTACAGTTCCGCTATTGACTGTTGTGCAGTGCTACTTGACGTTTAAACTTACAGCTCAATCGAAATTGGACGAGTTATTATTAAACTTGACTACCAATGGCGTTGAGTGAGCTGCTGCTTGACAGACAGTTCGGCAGCTTGTTCAAAAAGGAGAGTTACTCTCCCAAAAATAAAGTGAGCTCTGCGTTTCTTTTTAACGCAGCACTTCAATGCATTGAGCGAACAGTTTTACCAACAGTTTTTCAGTGTATGTTAAAGTTTTATCACTGTGACTAATTTAACACTAGTTTGAACAATGTTTCTAATCAAATTTTATAAATAAATTAAGAATTGACAACAATCGAATCTGAAAAATAGTATCTTCTTCCACCGACTTTTTTTACTGTTCTCTTAATAAATCTTTGAGATAAAAATTATTGTCCACATAATTATTTAACAACTTTAAAGTCACTTGTTTTAATTTTGCAATTTTGCAATGGATTTAACAAAATGTTCCCTTTTCATGACAACATTCACATAATAAGTCATATCTATTTTTATATTTAACAAATTTTTTTTAATTCTTACAAGTGTATTCTAAAACAAACTTTATAAATCTATTTTTTGAGTATATTCCTTTTCACTGACATTATTTAAAATCCATTTTTTTATATTTAAAATTTTAATACTTTTGTTGCAGGTTGCCAAGTGGATCTTATCATTTGGATCCAAAAACCGAGTATGAAAAAGCCCATGAAACAGATGTCGACTGTAACAAAGCATTTCCTTCCTGTGCAGATTCAATTTTTAACTGAGAATATATTTTGTGACAATAAAAAATACAATTCAGAAGATGATGGAAAAAATAGTACATTGTGCAACGAGTAAGGGACGCTGGTGACTTGTAACAAGTGTGAAATAGCTGTCTCTGGCAAGTTGCACACGATAATTTTACCAAATACTGTGCAGATAGTGTGACTCAGAGAGTATGTTGATAGACGACGAATGATTAGATTTCAAGATCTAAAACGAGAGTCCTGGTTATTGGCTTGTGAATCCATATACAATCAAACGTACAAAAGTGTTTTGTGGCGGTAGGAGATTCGGTGAGCGAAACTCATCTTACCACAACAAAAACCAACAAAAATAAATGCAACTTTTATTCGTAAATACTCATAAATGGATATATTACATTAGAGGTGCAGAGTGGGTGAAATTTTTAGAAAGTTAAATGCGCATATGTATAGAAGGTGAAATTTTATTTCTACCACTTGTAATGGTTTTATGGTATAAACTGATCCATTTTGCTGGTTGAAATGTAATTAGCACAATGCTAAACATTAAGAATTATTCGCTTTTAAAAAAGTATTGATTTATTTATTACAAATTAGTGTTCTTATTTCAATTCAAATCGACCCATAATTGCGTTACTACAATGTACTTTCTTCCTTCTATCTGATGAAATTGTAAAATGTTATCCTTCCAAATAATTTTTTGTAAATCGCCAAACAACAAAAGCCCATTTTCATAACAAAGTGAAACATAACAATAGCCAGCAAGGTATTTAATGCCGTTGAATTTAATCCACTTGGTTGTGCAGAAACTTTCTAGATCAGAAAGCAGAAACCTGAAATATATTCTTTTAAAAAATTATAAAGTTCCTAGTCAAAAATAATTAAAAAATTTTACCTAAATGGAAATTCGGATGATGAGACACATTCTTGGGTCCATTTCGAATTGGTTTTTTTTGACATAATGCACTTCAGTGATTGACGCATTTGGTGTTTCTGCGACAAAGTTAAAATTGGTTTATTCCAATTTCGCATTGATTGGAAATTTTTTTTAAAATACTGCGATGTGTTGCCTCAAATCTCATTGTCTAAAAGTGAATTAGAGGTCCAAAAATTTTAATCATTCTTGAATAATGGACAAGCAATTATTGCTTCGGTGCTGATTTTTTTCTGATACTTGAACAATCCTCCTTGTAATAGCTAATAACCTTAATTTGTTATTTTTAGTTATATGTATGCGCTTTATTGGTGACGGTTTAGATGATATTTAAATAATTATATTGATGATAGTTAGCTGGAAAGAATCCTTATATCCACAAACCTGGTGCATACTCTTATTAACTCATATTATTGCTGAAGCAGAACCATTCATTACTTCCTCATTCGTCAATTTAAAGCTTTTGCTTTTTTCATATTCTCAACTATCACTTCAGAAATTGGATCACAACCATATTTTGCAATGTCTGAGGATTTCACAATAGCAACTAAATTAATTAAAGACACAGATCCTTGATTTCTCAGAGAAAAATTGCGATATTGTGAACAAACAAATCCTACAATATGTACTCCTCCTCACCACCTGCCGTTGTTCCCAAATCATCACAAAATCTTTGAATGCAGTCAAAAATTTATCTTTTTCTAATTTAACTTTTCGATTACTATCATTGGATTACTCTCCAACTGTTAAAAGTCGAGATGAGAACTCTTTATATGATGGTTGGATTATGTTGAATTGTTTATTGAAATATGCATTTTGTTTGAAAATAGTGTCTTATCCATGCACTGTATTTATAGACGCAAAATCTTTATTAATATCAACAAAGTGATTTAAATCACAAACGTTTTCATCATTTAAAATCTTTTGGATTTTTAAGAGACTGTCACTAACGTATAATTTTACAACTGCATCTAAACGTTTCGTTACATTTAAAACCACATTATTTGTCACTTAACTTTAAGCTCTTATGCTAGGAAACATTGTCCCTAGTGTTAACTTTCGAAGAGAAAAATCAACAACAGTATTGTCATTGTTTTCACTAACATCGGAGTGTAAACTGCTTATTTCCTTCACATTAGCATCTAAGATTATATCTTCCTCATTATCAACATAATAATGGTGATCATTTGTATCATTATGAGAGTCAATGTTAATAGCACTAATGGTAAAATCGTGGGATGTCCACGCCGATGCCAATAATTGGCAAACCATTATTATTTAATGGCAGCCAATAATGTGCCAATAATGGTTGCCAATTATTAGCATCGGCGTGGACATCCCACGATTTTACCATTAGTGGTCCATTATTGGGTGCCAATAATAAACCTAGAGAAAACTAATGGCTTCCAATATTGGACCATTAATGCACCAATGGTAGACTAATAACAATTTCCCATTGGGTAATCATTTTTGTCATTAAAAAAAATATTTTTTTATTGAAAATTTTTTTTTAAGTTAAATTTTTTTATCCCACATGCACAAAAATGGCGCTTTTTGATATCAGACGACAGGGAGGAAACTCATTTATTTCTTCGACTGTATTAAAACAAAACGAAATTATCAATGTATTTTGATTCGGTAACGAAACAAAATTTACTTCCTATTTTGATTCTGATACTGTAACGAAACTAAATTTACTTCCTATTTTGATTCTGATACTGTAACGAAACAAAATTTATGTCCTAATTTGATTCTGATACTGCAACGAAACAAAATTTACTTCTTATTTTGATTCTGATACTGTAATACTGCAATTCGGTTTTCTTATAGAAATAGAAGTCGATTCGAATTCTACTTCAGATTTGGTATGTAAAAACGATATTATCTTTTGATATATTTGACATTTGCAACAAAATTTAGGTATTTCAGATATGTGTGTTAATGTTGCGTGTAAACTAAACTTGCTCAATAATTTAATGAGTACTTATCTCATGCACAGTAATACTGTGTGTACTTTAGACATGCGCAGTAATGTTCAATAAGACTTATACATGAGCAGTAGTATTTTATCAAAATTAAAACAAAAAAGAATTTTGATTTTGATATTGGAATGAAAACTAAATAGAATGGAATTTTGATATTAGAACCAAAACGAAATAAAGTGGAATTTTGATTTTGATATTGGAGTCAGAACTAAATAGAGTGGAATTTTGATTTTGATACTGAAATCAGAACATAAACAAATTTTTTTTTTTTGATTCGGTTATCTGAATCAAAACTGAATAGAGACTAATTTTGATTCTGATACCCATATCCAAATTAAAACAAAAGTATTTTTTAATTTTGTTTTGATTCCGCCACGGTTCCTGATTAGGAATAAAAAATATTGTATGTAACATGAGAATAAAGGCACCCAATTGCTTTACGATGATTTTTGTGACACGAGTCTCGGGGCACCTGCAGCACCCTCGACCTCCATTTGTGTCACAAAAATCACCGTAAAGAAATGGCTGCCTTATCCTCTTGTTGTTTAATATACTATATTAATCCGGGACTAATTGCATTACATTTTAAGGACCTTATATTGTAAGAAACCGTCTAATATCTAAAAATCGATTTTTTTTGTCATAAGGTCTGTTTTTTCAGATTATTACCATTTTCTTCATCTCTTGAAAAATAAACATAAAGGAAAGTGAAAGAATCGAGTTTGGAAATTTTCAGTAAATATTATGAATATTATAAAAAAAAATAAATAATTATTAATTTTGAAAAAAATAAAAAATATTGATACAGTCAGTTCTCGCGAGTCGTTCAATTCTCGAAAATTTTCAAGATCATAAAACTCACGAGTCGTTCAACGCATAAGCCACGCCTCCAAGGCGATTTCAGGGATGTATGAAAACTATTTATCGCCCCGAAAGACACAATATTCAATGACTTTGGTCCGTTTAAATTATACAGCACTGAGCACCGGCGCGCGCATGGTAGAAATTGAACGACTTGTGAATCGGACACTGATCAGCTGTTGAACGACTCGTGAGTTGAACGACTCGCGAGAACTCACTGTAATAGTATTTAGAGGCCTTTTTTTAATTTGTTTTTAAAATTAATTTTATCTTTGGTGACAATTAATATCTTATAATTTTCATTAGAGATGTGTTGTTGATTTGCTTACGTTCGTTTTAAGATTAAAAATTCTTTTATTATTAAAAATTGCCTGATGAGGAGTTAATCAAAGTCGAAACTTGTAGCAATTTATACAATTTTTGTAATAAACGAACATCTTTATCCGTAAAAGGCCTCTAAATACTATTATCAATATTATTGAAAAACGGTTCTTAAATAAATTTATTAATATAAAATATTGTTCAAGAAAATTTAAAGGCAAATAATAATATTATGAATAGCTACCCAGTGAGCACTCGGACATGGGATGTCGTTAGGGTGTCATTAGGATGTCTCTGTCCGTTCATAGGACGTGCTAAAGATATCTTAAATCTTTAAGACAACCTTAATGTTGTCTTTTGGATGTCTTTCGAACGGACATAGACGTCCTAAGGATGTCCTAAAGACATCCCATGTTCCGGTACCCACAGGGTATATTCTAAATTCTTGAAAAACTTATAGGAACGTTTTTAAATTTAACTCACTAAAAGTTGTTGGAGAAATGAAGGCTAAGTTCTTTTGCTAGATATTTTTGTCAAAAACTACAATACTTTCAAAATTTTAAAAATTCAATTTTAGGAATTTTAGGAAGGAAGATATACAGTTTCTTAGTAATTCCTATTTTCCTTTGCTTAATAAATTGAAATAATGGTTATAATTCATAATATTTCGATTGCGGGTCATTGACCCCATCGACTGTATATAACGCGAAAATTGTCACCGGCTCAGTCAGTTTGACTAATCACTCGTTTTAATATGTTTGTGATTTGTAAATTTAAATATTTTATTTTCTTGTTGTATTGCGTTTATTTATGTTTTTAATTTATTGACGTGATGTTTATTTTATTGACTTTAACTAGGTAAAAATTGTTTTTTATTTTTTGTTTAAATTTAAATTTTCAAAATTTTGTTGTATTAATTTTTTTAAAAAAATTTTTCTATTAAAGTGACCTGATGATGGTGGCGAACCTGACCACCGAAACGTCGTCTATTTTATAAAAAAGTAAAAGAGTGTTTTTCTTTTACCTTTTATATATGTCTTCCAAAAATCGAAAAAATTAATTTATTAAATAACTGTGGAAGAATTTACTAAATATTTAATTCAATTTTTTCCAATTTCAAAATTTTTATTTGCATATTATTATAGCTTCACTGGAAGCTATAATTCACTGGAAATAGTTTATTTTTGGCTATTAATCTAATGGTTAAATTTTTAGGATTGTTTTTATCTTCTTCGTTCAAATTTATTTTTTGAGCCTAATTTTTGGCTGCACTGCAGGAAGAAGTATTTTAATTTTAATTATTGTTTTAGTAGTCATTTCAAAGTTATTTTACTTTACCTAAATTTAAAATATGCTTCTAAACTGGTTACGTGGATTATGGTCGACTCCAAAGAAACATGGAACATAAAATTGTTGATTTAACAATTGTTTAAATATATTATTTTTCTGATTTATTGTCACCTTATTCAAAACTCCAAAAAACTTAATTTTTTTAAATTTCACAAATAACTAATCTGGGCAATAAAACATAAGATATTTTAAGAATTTATTAAAAGCGCCGATTTTTAATTGTTTAAACGAATGAAAACTTTGATTTTACGTATACGAATTTTGCTAACCCACATTTAATAATAATTAGGTATTAATAATTAATTATTATTAATTATTAATTAATAGATATTATAAAATTATATTTTTTGGACCGTTTCAATCCCAAAAGCTATTTTCAAACTACACTGCAAAAGAGGTTAATTATGTAAAATCAGTTGTCAATAATAACTTGATAAGAGGTTGTTCAAACACTCAATTTACAGTTACAAAATATTTGAATCAATAGTCATAACACATTTAAAAGTTTCTCAAAGGATAGATAAAAATTTTTTGAAAGGACGTTTTGCTGTTTGGAATAAACAGAAATTTTTTTAAATAAAATAACTGATTAAAAAAAAATTATAATTATATATCAATTAGAAATTAATTATGAGAAGCTTAATTAAACTTTGTTTTTTGTCATCATTAGTCAATTTTAGTATGGAAAATGATTTGTACTTTCAAAATCAAACTCATTTAATAGAAATTGAATCAAATTTGCAAAACATTCACCATAGAATAAAAAAAAGATCGTTAAATTTTCCAAAAGGAAGTGCTTTTGTGGTAAGTAGTTCATGCAAAGTAATAAATTAAAATTGTACAAAAATTTTATGTAGGCCATTTTATGTAAGAAGGTAAATGACTTTGTTAACTTGTGGTTTTAATCAATTCAAAAGTTAAAGGGTTTAAAATTTATCATTTTTAATGTAGAATTGAATGCCGAGTGGCTTTTTTAAAAAACAGTTAAAAAAGCCTAAAATATTGTTACTCAGAAGTTTTAATGGTCTCTGAATGAGAATTTAAGTTCAGAATTTAAAATTCAAAATAGCTGATCTAATATAACGAAACATCATTTTAAAAATATGGAATGGATAGTCTTAAAAAGTTCTCATTGAAAATGATTTTAATTAATTTCAATAAAAGAAAAGTCTTAAAATTGACTAATTGGAATCGATTTTAATTCTATTAAATAAACTTAAAGACCTGAAAAGGACTGATTGAAAATAATATATATGCAGATGACAATGTCAGTAGTGAAAACCCTTCCCATAAAAGGGTTCACCTGGAATCAAGTTCATGAGTTTGATGTCATTTGGCCAATATCAAACGGATCTGATAAACCAAATCCAAAACGAAAAATGCATTACTCAAAGACGAAAAAATATCGACCACTATATTGGAGGAATAGAATTCATCGAAGGGAATTATATTCTAATTTTGAATTGGCTCTCGAAAGGTAAACTAATATAACCTACAAATATGTCGATATTCGAAAAAAGTGGCGTTATGATATTAATTAAAAAAGATTAAATAAAAAAATCACCTATGTATTGACTGTAAAACTATCACTAGGGTATAATTTATTTTGTATTCCATAAGCAGTAATAATTTGTTTAAAAGTTGTTACTCAACGGTTTTTGAGGTCGCTGATAAAGAAGCTGATATCGGACTTAAGAAATTTAAAATGGCGGATTCAATATGGCGGACAAATTTTATATTGTTTCGAAAAAGGCGAATTATAATATTATTGCTATTATTATTATTAAACTTTTTCTTTAAACTAGCAAATATTTTATTGCTTCTAATTCTTTTTTTGTAGTTGTAACTTTTGTTGGTGTATTTTAGATTCAATTTACCGGGAAAAATTTGCATGCTGAGAACAATTTGTGAAGCTAAAATATTTCTACAACCACCTGGAGTTTCCTTAATCGAAGACATGCTTCGTGTAATTTTAAGGTAATTGAGATCGATAAAGGGTTTTTACTCAAGGAATCTGGAAAACAGAAATATTTGACTTTTTTGCTTCAAAAAGATTTTCATTAATTTTGAAATAGCTTCTGCTGTAATTTCAAATGCAAATCCAAGTCAAACTCCTAGTGCCAAAGAATTAAATTTCAAATAAATTGTAAAAATTTAGAAACTATAAATATGTAAATATGTTTATAAACAAAAGCCAATAGTCACTTTTGTATCTATTATTATTTTTTCGTAAATAAGCGGTTTTAAGGCTGAAAACGTGAAATGACCTGTCTCCACAGGAAGTTTGAGAAAAAAGTTATTATTTTTAGTAATATGCAAAATAAACACAATTATTATTGACATTTTAATATAGTATACTTAAGCAGATTTTACTAAATAGTATATTAAACAACAAGGGATTTAAAGGCAGACATTTATTTACTTTATTTGCTGTAATGCTAAAAACACTTTCAAAAATAAGACACGACGGTTCTAGAGAAAATTTTAGTAGGAAGTGTTTCACTTCGATTCGAGAAATTAATTTTTTTCAAGCGATTTTGTTAGTTATCGTCTTTGTTTCTCGAATGATCATATTATTTATTATTTCGTTAATTGTCAAATCATATCGTCTAATTTTTTTTAATTGTCATCGTCCGAACTTCTCGATATTCGCTTATAACTGACAGCTGTAAATAATAGTCCAATAACGAAATATTTTAATTTTAACCGTGACTTCATCGGTGCAATACATCCAAGTTTCAAGCGAAGTATGGGGCCGTCCATAAACCACGTGGACAATTTTTCACCAATTTTTGACCCCCCCGCTCCCAGTTGTGGACAGTCGTGGACATTTGTCCAACCCCCTCCCCTCTACACAATTGTCCACGTGGATATTGCAAATTAAAAAAAAAAGTTTTTCGTACTCGTGTATGTTAAAAAATTAAAAAGATTATTTTTGAACATATTCCAAAGCAAGAATGTCAGTAAAGTCAGGGAAATGTCAGGAAAAAATTTTTTGTCAGGGAAATTAAAAAAATTGTGACTTTTTTCGACTCATTTAAAAAAATTGCGACAAAATTCCACAATTTTTAGTACAGAAAAGTACAAGTTATTATTTCTGAATAATTTTCAGAAAGCTTTAAAATTTTTTATCTATTAAATACAGAAGTTTAAGATTTCTTGAGTAAAAATCCCTCCTTTATATTTAAGATACATATTTCAATTTAAGGGCATCCGGGAAATAATACTGGTTTCGTGATAGACGTCTCATTTGAAAAGAAAAGAATATTTTGAGTCGAGATTTTTTGGTAAATATAGAGAAATGCTCTGGGACCAGTGGTCCTCTCGGAATTTAGAGAAATTTTGATAAATAATTATTGAAAAAAATTGTTTAAATATACGGAAAAAGGGGGTTTTTACGGTTCAGTATAGACGTCTCATTTTGAGAGGATAAAATATTTCGGGTTCATATTTGGAGGGGTGATAGAGGAAGACTCTCCGAGGAGCGGCCCTCTCCGTTTTTGCAATAATTTTGCGAGGAAATTATTTTATTAACGATTGAAAGTGGAGTAATTTGAGGTTAATACATTTCCCTCAGTTCAACTCGCGACCACTTCCGAGAATTGGCGCCACCTCCTTGACCACTGACACATAGATCCACTTGTCTGTGTGCTCGCCGCCATATTGCCTCTCACTTTCGCCAAAAATCCAACTTTTGTAATTTCGTTTTTCAATATTTATTTCAAAAATTACTTGCAAATTTCGAGAATATTCTTTATCATCATGAATTCCCCTAATTATCATGATAAATGCGAACTAAATATCTTTAATTATTTAGGAGTGAGACGACACGCGGGAAAACACTTTTTGGGCTCGATTTTTCCCGGATGCCCTTAAACTTCAAAATAAGAATAAAAGAATCTAACGATTATATTTATTTCAGTAATCATGGATTGATCAAGACGAGTCTAGATGATTATGATTTGGCTCATCAGACCAAAGAGGATTGTCATATTTTATACCCTTGTCCGATTTCACTATTACACTTGTTTTTTAATTACAACAATTATATTTATAATTAGTCAACAAAGATAATGTTTCTTCATAATAATGATTAAGTACAAAAAAGTTTCTTTATTTCGAAACTTAATCAAAAAATTATCAAGCACCTCATCATTCTGGCTGTTATTCAATTATTCATTCCATTAAATAATAAGTTAATTAAATACTCAACCAATAAAGTTATTATAGAAACATTAAACAATGTTGGATCAAATGAATCAAACTTATGTTCTTTTAAAAATCACCATTTTTATTTACTTTTGATAAATGTCTCTTTTTGTAAGTTTTAAGATATTAAAACAATAAAATCGTCGTTATTTATGTTAAATGTAAATAATATACCGTATATTTTTAGTGATGCACGTCGGACCGATAAATGCTCGACATCGTTCGAATGTTCTCGTTTGAAACGAACTTCAAGAAAACGATATTTTTGACTTTTCTTTGTTTCTGTTCGGCTCGTTTCGTTCGACAAAAATCGAATCATGATGACAGTAAATTATATTAGAAATGAAGGGTAGCATGATAAAAGGGGGAAAATGATAATTTCATAATTTCACAGGAAAAGAAAAGACATTTAAAAATTTCCCTGATCATTTTAGAAGAAGTCTAATAAAACTGTTTCGAAATATAATTGCGCTTTGCCAGTGGAAATACAATTTATAAAGATAAATCTACATATTAGTGAGAAAAATAAGTAAAAGTGGACCATTTTGGGGTTACGTCAAATGCGCATATTTTCTTATAAAATTAATTGTTAAATAAATATACAGTTTAAAGAAAAACTGAGAAATTTGTTTTTTTAATATTGAATTGACGATTTTATTGCAAAAAAGTCTGCTTTAAAAAAATGTTTGTTTTCAAGAAAAATGTTAATTAAAAGTTTAATTTTTAAAGTAAACAGTATCAAAATTTTTTAATGCAAACTACAAACAGGAATATTTAAAAATGAACAGAAGAACAATATTTAAATTGTTCAAAATTAGATAAAGAATGGAACTATTTCTAAATAGACATACAGTTTTTCAGTGAAATTTAATATATTTAATGATATCAAAAAGAAAGCATTATTTTTAACCATATTAACCTATTCACAATAATATTTTTGATTCTTATTTTTATTATAAACAAGTTTAAAAGCAATTTACAAGAAAATCTTTTTACAGAACTGTGTAAATATATTTACCTGATTTTTTTAATAAAAAATTTCTATTTAAAAAAATTGGCACTTGACCCTTTTTGTCATGCCACCCTTCAAATAAGAAAACGTATCAGTATTAATATATGTACAACGTATATACAAAATATAATTATTTTTAGTAAATAAAAATTAACTTTTTATCCCACATGCACAAAAATGGCGCTTTTAGATAGCTGACGACAGGGAGTAAAGTCATTCATTTGTTCGACCGTATGAAAATGGCGACTTTTTTTTCCCCAAGGGCAAAAAAACAGCTGGTCCCATGCTTTTTTTTGCCCAAGGTAAAAAAAGGCCGTAATTTTCATACAAGTCGAACAAGTGAATGACTTTTACTCCCTGTCGTCTGCTATCTGAAATCGCCACTTTTGTGCATTAGGAATGAAAAATATCGTAAGTAACACGGGAAGAAAGGCAGCCAATTTGTTTACGATGATTTTTGTGACACTCGTTCCGGTCTCGGGGCGCCCTCGACCTCCACTCGTGTCACAAAAATCACCGTAAACAAATGGCTGCCTTTATGCCCTTGTTGCTTAATATACTATAACTGTAGATATTTTCGAAAATTTGTGTAAAAAAAATTATAAAAAATTTAATTTTGTCTATAAATAATATAATAAAGTTTTTGAAATTTTTTATTATCAAACACTATTTTAAATCTGATTGTGTTAAATTATAATTAATTAATAATAATTTTTAATAACATATATAAAATATTTATTTAAATTTAAAGTTACACTGTAAATATTTATTGTATGAATTGACTTCATTTTGAAAATTATAACCAATAGATATTGAAAAATAATATTTTCTTTAGTACTAACTTCAATTTATTAAAAAATAACTTTGATCGACAATTCGCACAGTGGTCTGAAACCCTGATCTGGCTGGACAAAACCTCAAAAAAAAAAGTTTAAAAATTGCATTTTTTATTTGAAGATTAGTTAGTTAGGTACTCAATGAATTCTGTAATAAAAGGACAGATCACTAAACTCCATACTTTTGTTGAAACAAAACGTCAAAGTGGACATTTCAGCACAGTAGGCTAAAAGTTATAAAGCAAAGAAAATTTGACTTCTTTTCAAGAGCCCATTACTTTTGTCTAAAATTTTTTTTGGTATTTGTGTAATATGGAGGTTGTTTCTATAAGTGTATATGTTACGAATTTCTTGTATAGGTTCATTAAATTCGATAGAATAATAATTATTAATACTTTTAAGAGTTCAGGTAAGATCGATGCAAATAATAGATTATTTTATCGCAATATTTCAATAAGTTTTTTGCTCCATGGTTCTCCGATTTCTTTCTATGATAAAAATGAAGGTATAAAGTTACAGATTCATATAAAAGCAAATTTAGCTGCTAGTATTTGCAACTTTTTTCGGAAAGTTTAATTAAGTGACACAAAATGAAGGAAAACGCTTTAAAAAATGCAAAAGTGTGTACAAAAATACCTTTATACATTTAAAGACTCACATTGATTACTGTGTAACAGTTACTGAAGCTAATAATTACAAATTTCAAGACAGTTTTTAAAAAGTCAAGATGGCGGATCCAATATGGCGGACAGAAAGTTAACTTAATTGTTGGATTTTAATGAAATATTGTATTTAAAGATTTTTTGGATCGCTGATTACGAATCTGAGGTCAGTTTTTAAAAATTCAAGATGGCGGATTCAATATGGCGTACAGAAAGTTAACAAAATTATTTGATTTTAATGAAACATGGTATTTAAAAGTTTTCTGGATCGCTGATTACGAATCTGAGATCAATTTTCAAAAATTTTAAATGGCGAATCCAATCTAGCGGACAGAAAGATTAAAATAATTAATGTACACATATAAGATAAATGTTCGAAACAAAATTACCATATTAAATCTAACTTTTTGATTTATTAAAATTTTATTTTAGAATAGTAATTATTGATCATAAACACTTTTAAATTTGAAGTTTCATAAAAATTAATAAAAATTATCCGCTATTTGAAGTTTTCAAAAATTACATAAAATTTTGATCAACTGACTTCAAAAATCTCAACTTATGAAGATTTAAATAAGATATATTTATTTTATTTTTATATATTTTTTAATAGTTAAAATTTATAAATTAATTATTGTTAACTATTATTAAAATCATTTTATTTTAATTTTCAACTATGGATTTTTTTTAAATTTTCAAGATTGCATATTCCTTTAAATTACAATTTTTTTTAATAAAATGGAATATGAGTAAATTATTTAGATCCTACATTAAATAGAGATTAAAAAAACACCAAGAACGCTAAAAAAAGTAAATTAATTTTCGAGAAATGAAAAATTTACGAAAAGCATGTAAAATCCACTTTTTTTCTGTATCTGAGTGTAAATAGTCATTCTTTTGTTTTTTTTATTGACACGGCTTTAACCTAATTCACAAGTGTCATTAGCATTAACGTGTAATGTGATAAATTAATTAAACAATCTGCAAAGTAAGTAAAAGTTTATATATTTATTTAAAAATTATATTAACCTTTGAATTACATTTTGTTTCAAGTGAATGTAATTAAATTACTTTAGTAATCATTACTAATATTTTAGAATCCATCAATGATACAAGAATGTATATTACAAGGCTACAAATTTTCAATTTACTGAAAAATAATTTTCAAGATGACATTGCAAAGCAATTTGAAATTTTTAAACAAGGATTTAGCAAAGAAAGAAACATTGCCTTAGTCATTTTAAGTCCTGATGAAGAAAAAAAAATCAAATTATTGCTTTCAAAAATAAAAATAAAGTGGGCGGAGTCACATAGAATATCTGAACAGTTTTTGAAAAAAAATCAAACTTGGTTAAATGTTATTGAAACGATTTCGGTAAGTTTATATATTGATCTGTAATTTCTTTAGTTAGTAACATCGATTTTTAGTTAAAAAACCGTCTACAATATTTTACAGAATAGTGTTGTAAATGAATTACCAACAACAGCAGACAAAGGTGGTCGCCCTTCTTCAGAATTCGAAAATTCTTCTCAACGAACAAAGAGGAGAAAAACGGAAAGTCTTCGTGAGAATCACAGTTTAGCTGAGCTTGCGTTTGCAACGGAAGTAAGCCTTCGTTCACCTGGAGCTCATACGGCTGCTACGGTTGTTAGCCGTATTGCAGACTCTCCAAGTGAAGCAAAAAAATATCAAACTGCTTTGAAAGCAACAGAAAATCAGCCTGATACCAAAGTGCCTGCTGACGAGGCCCTAGCCTTAACGATTGGATCAAAACTTTCTAAACATGCATATCAAAACATTAGAAATTTGCAAAATAAAATGAGTGTTACATTTTTACCTTCATATGAACACATTCTGATATCTAAAGTTCGTTGTTATCCAGAGAATATTAATGTCACTGAAACTCATGCCGAAGTACCGTTACAGTCATTACTGGACCACACTTGTAAGAGACTTTTAGAAGTTCAACAAATTGTGATTTCGACTTTGCCACATGCAACTCTGGAAAATTTACAGCTTATATATAAGTGGGGTTGTGATGGCAGCTCAGGCCATAGTGAATACAAACAAAAATTTTCCGAATCTAATAGCTCTGATAAACACGTTTTTTTAACATCAATTGTACCATTGCAACTGAAGTATGAAAATAGTTTATCTCAACCAGATCTTGTATTATGGAAAAACCCAAGACCATCGTCTCCACGTTATTGTCGACCGATTAGATTACAATTCCTTAAAGAGACAACTACTTCAACTCAGACTGAAGTAGAAAACATCGAAAATCAAATTAAGTTCCTTGTTCCTTTCTCCACAACAGTTAACGAGAGAAAAATTGTTGTCACACACAATTTACACTTCACAATGGCAGATGGTAAAGTAATCAATGCAGCTACCAACACTGCTTCTGCTTTGCGATGTCATATTTGTAATGCAACTTCGAAAGAATTCAACAACATCGATGAAATTTGTAAAAGGGAAATAGAAGAATCAAACCTGCGATACGGAATCTCTTCTTTGCACGCTTGGATCCGATGTTTTGAATGTTTTTTGCACATAGGCTACAAAATAAAGTTAAAAAAATGGCAAGCACGATCGGGAAAAGAAAAAGATGAGGTTCAAAGGCAAAAAACTAGAATTCAAGAAGAATTTCAAAATTCTTTAGGATTAAAAGTTGATTTTCCAAAACAAGGATATGGTAGTAGTAACGATGGCAACACGGCACGACGATTTTTTGAAAACGGATCGGAATCAGCACGCATTCTTGAAGTGGATGAAAAATTAATAAACAGAACCTATGTTGTCTTGCAGGTATTAGCTAGTGGCTTTGCCGTTGACATCAAAAAGTTTCAAGAATATGCCTTAGAAACTGCAAAGCTTTATGTCTAATTGTATCCGTGGTATAGCATGCCTACATCTTTACATAAAATACTGATTCATGGATATCTTATTATCGACTACGCTCCGCTCCCAATAGGACAAATGTCCGAAGACGCCCAAGAGTCTCGAAATAAAGATATTAGGAACATTCGAGAAAAATTCTCTCGAAAATTTTCTCGGAAAGAAAATATGCGTGACGTGTTTCAGGGACTTCTTGCATCTTCGGATCCCGTTATTACGAGCTTTACCACAATGCAGCCAAAAAGAAGGCCTGGATTGACAGCAGAAGCTATTGCATTGTTATTACCCCCACAGGCTCCAGACAGTTTTGCTGAAATTGAGGATGAAGATCAGAGTTTATTTTGAGCTTTTCAGACAACGACGACGTCTGTAAGATAGAATGCGAGAAAAAACTTTCTATGTGAAAAAAATCAGAAAAAAGTGATTCAATTTTACCAATTTTACAATTTGAAATTTATGTTATTAAGATTTAATATTTTTAAAAGTTAGTATATCTTGTTAATAAAGTTATGATTTACAGTTAATTAATAAATTTTATTATTCATATACATAATTGAAAACATTATGTATAATTTAAGATATAGTCCAAACTTAAACACATAATTTAAAAAAGTAACCTCATATTCGTAATCAGCGGACCATAAAGCCATTCGATACAACGTTTCATTAAAATCTATTAACTATTTTAACTTTTTTATCCGCCATATTCAATCCGCTATTTTGAATTCTTGAAAAATGACGTAAAAATTCGTAATCAGCGACCTAAAAAACCATTTAATACTACGTTTCATTAAAATCTATTAACTTTTTAAAATTTTTGTCCGCCATATTGGATCAGCCATTTTGAATTTTTCAAAACTGACCTCAAATTCGTAATCAGCGACCCAAAAAACATTTTTATACCATGTTTCATTAGAATCTATTAACATTTTAAATTTTTGTCCGCCATATTGGATCCGCCATTTTGAATTTTTTAAAACTGACCTCAAATTCGTAATCAGCGATCCAAAAAACCTTTTTATACCATGTTTCATTAAAATCTATTAACTTTTTAAAATTTTTGTCCGCCATATTGGATCCGCCATTTTGAATTTTTCAAAACTGACCTCAAATTCGTAATCAGCGACCCAAAACACATTTTTATACCATGTTTCATTAGAATCTATTAACATTTTAAATTTTTGTCCGCCATATTGGATCCGCCATTTTGAATTTTTTAAAACTGACCTCAAATTCGTAATCAGCGATCCAAAAAACCTTTTTATACCATGTTTCATTAAAATCTATTAACTTTTTAAATTTTTTGTCCGCCATATTGGATCCGCCATTTTGAATTTTTTAAAACTGACCTCAAATTCGTAATCAGCGACCCAAAAAACCCCCGAGTAACAAGTTTCTTAAAAATTCATCGAAGCAATTTGGAGGAAACAGTTTTGTCCAGCTAGATCCGGGTTTCAGACCACTGTGATTCGTCAAGATTGTCAAAATAACGAGCCGAACGATATTAGAGTAGAAGGGGGTAATGTAGTGCACTTTTCTTTCGAAGACTCCTGTGGTCGCAATTTTCAACCAATTTTGATCAATAAGGACTCGTTGGAAAGACAATGCTTCTAGCTACATTTATGGTGTACATTATTTTTTTGTAGATGTAAATGGAGATTTTGTATATCCAAAAAACTGAAGGCACTTTTTTCGACATTCTAAAATTTGTAGGGCAATGTAGTGCACCACTTTATTAGTGAAATAAAAAACAGAGAATATATTATAAACGATTTTATTTTATTAGATATAATATTAGGATCATAAGAAACTTAAAAAACTATAAACTAGTAGTGATGCTCACGAGACGAGACTTTGCATGTAAAAACCGAGACGAGATCTAGACTTTACATGGTATCATCTCATCTCGTGGACAGCACTATAAACTAGAGATTTCTTTGGTCCTGTGTTAGACAAAACTGAAAGAAAACTGCAAAAATTTGCAAAAAGCAAACATGGTTAAATAATACATATTTACGGTACTTTGTATAATTGCACTACATTGTCCCCAACCCCGTGCACTACAATGCCCCCAAGCACTTTTTTCACATTTACTTCAATATCTCAATAGAAACAAAATTAAACGTCAAAACAATACTAAATTTGTGTTCAGAAGTAAATTTTACATCGAAAAAGCACTTACCTGATACTTTTTTAACGAACCTTACATTTTCTTAAAGTCACTAAAAAACGGAAATATGGTTTGGAAATCTAGTGTTTTTGAAGTGACACCACAACTTCTTTTAGAAGAAGCACAATAAAGCCAAAATGATATACATTACTATAATTTGATACCTTAACCCTACCATACCAACGGCAAGTAATTCAATTCATTCGTTTAGTCAGTAAAGCCAGTGCACTACATTACCCCTGCACTACATTACCCCCTCTACTCTATTAAATAAAAAGACGATCATTTTTCTCGTAATTGTAATTTCTCGATCGTCTCGTCCGAAATGCATCACTAATATTTTGTATAAAAGTTACAAATGTAACTAAGAATATTTAAACTATAAGAATAGCAATATATTTGACATATTTTTAAGTACTTTTAGTATTATTTTCAACAATGCTTCCGTCATGGTTTATTATGGTTCCACTTAACCCATTACGCCCAAATGTATAATTTTTTGTAACAAAGTTTTTTGAGATTGTATTTTAACATAAAAACTCTACAGAAAAATTCAAAATAGTCATTTCTTATTAGCTAAAAACCGCTCTTTGTAATGACATGCCACAAAGTTTTATAAATTTATAAATAAATAAATTACACATGGTTTAAAAAACGTGAAATTTTTAGGTTTTTTGTCCTAAACATCGCATAAAAAATATATACTTATCAGATAGGGATATTCCGAAAACAAAATCTTTAAAATGGCGTCTAAAGTGGATTTTTATTTACAATATCGTAGCCATGTGAACAAAATGGCAAAACTTAATAGATTTCTATAAAATTTGACATTCATCTGATTTCAGTTGATAATATTGAATGTTGAAAAATTAATCAGCCATCTTGGATCCGCCATTTTGAATTTCAACCTTGGATTCGTATTCAGCGACTGGACAAACCCACAAGTATCAACATTCATTTGATTTCAGTTCAATATATTAAATATTAGTAAATTAATCCACCATTTTGGATCATTTTGAGTTTTTTATTTCAGACCATAGATTTGTATTCAGTGAGATCACAAATATGAAAATTAGTAGGTAGTTTTATATATAACCTTACCAGGATATGTGGTAGGATGAGAATAGATTCTTGATCTTCTTGAAGAAAATTGTAAATATGAGTAAAAGAAAGAGAAACATATGTTGACGTCCTTCTATCACTCATTCTTAGAGTTAAGTATTATGTGAGTAGAAAGCGTAGTAGAACCAAAAGTAGAACTTTATCAGAGTGAAAAGGATAGTTCAATCTGTCTATCTCTGTTACACTCATTAAATTTATATTTTATTGAAAATTAGTTAACACTGTTTTAAGTAAGAAAAATCAAGTTTTTATTAGATAAATATTGTTTTTTAATGATTTACAATATGAAGATGAATTTTTTTGATGAATAACCATGTAAATAAATATTAATTAACTTTTGTTTTGAAAAGTTGTAAACAACGTCACAGCTGTTCTTGATGCGGAATTTTGTGTGAAATTGTAAGTATAATGATAAATTATTAAATAATATTTATATAATTTAAATAAAAATGTTTAATGAGGATATTTCATATGCATTTTATTATGTATATGTACATAAGTATAAGTTATTTTTCGAAAAGTAATAGATGTAATTGTGTACATAACCTATCAATGTATGACAAGTTATACATTTATAATATAAAATTATAAATTATTATTATAATAATATTAATAATATTATTATAATTATAGTTATAAATTATTTATTTTATTTGTACAAGTCATACATTTATAGATTATGTACACAATTACATCTACTACTTTTCGAAAAATAACATATACTTATGTATATAAAAACTTGATTTTTCTTACTTTAATCAGTGTTAATTCATTTTAAATAAAATACAAATTTAAAAATTCCCGCTAGCAACAGTTTTCCCATTATATCGGAAAAGCGAAGTGTCAACGCAATTTTAACTTTTTCGATAAATTTTTTTTCTACCGACCATCGTATAAATGTACCCTAGAGTACGGTCACACGACTTTTGGAAAAACCATTCTTGTCTTTTTCTCTTCTATGGTAGAGGCATAAGTTTGTCTCATTCTGCATTTTCTGTTTTTGGTAAAAGTAAGAAAATGTAGAGTGAGATAAACTTATGCCTCTGTCATAGAAGAAAGAAAGACAAGAATGGTTTTTCCAAAAGTCGTATGAACGTACTCAAAATCTCTTTTCATTTTGGGAACAGAACTGCAGCCTCCTTTATCCTGCCACTTACATAACTACACAACCCTGATGCCGGAAGTACTATAAGTAACCATTTCTTTTTTACTTGTCAATAAAATTTTTGCACGTTGTGATCCTTATGGATAGTGTTTAAAATAAAATGAAATTCGTCGATAAGTTGAGGTGAAAATTAAATAAAGAATTTACTATGAGTCAATCGAAAAAATACGAGACTCATTTAGGGAATGAAAGTTCTGAAATGTCCAGAACTTTTCGTTGGAGAAGGAATAAGAAACAAATTGTAACCAATGAAAGCCATGCTGTTCAAATAACTGTAGTAAGTATAATTAATTATTTTTCAATTCAACAAAGGAATAAACGTTCAAAAGAAGATAAGTTAATATTTAACTATTTTGAGAAATTTAAATAAATGCAACTCGACTAATAACCATTAAAATTATTTTTAAAGTAATAACACTACTAAATTATTTATATCATTATATTCTTGTGGACATGGAAGTCATTATTAAAGTGAATTAAAAAAATAATTATTATAGTTTTAAGCATTTTTTTATTGTAAAAATTAAAATTATAAATCTTGTTGGTTAATTCAAAATATATTTAAATTAATTCTTAATTAACAATTTTTTAAAAATGTAATAGTAATTTTTTAGTAATTTATTTATATCCTTCACGTAAATCGCAAAGTGGTAGGGTCATTTGGCGTAAATGAAAACAAGGGGTAAATGTAAACAGCAGATGTTTCAGCTAAATTTACAAATTTAAAAATAAGTACGACGTCAATATTTTTACCTCAGCTCACCTACAAGATGTTCTGAGTATTGCCAATATTTTATTTTGACAATTGTCAATGCCATAGTGTAAGTTATCTTTTAATGCAAAAAAGATTGAAAATCAAAGTTTTACTGTTTTAGTATTTTGTCTCGCATTTGCATAAAAATAAATTAAAAAATTAAACTAAAATTCTTAATTCTTCCTTATTAATGCCGTAACAAAAATTGACTTTGATTTTCGTCAATTTAGTTAATAAATAATTAAGTGATTACATTTACCCCGAGAATTCGAAAACTCGGGGTGAATGTAAACAGAAATTCAAATATATTTTAAAGGAAAATAGTTGAATAAATTTGCTTCTATTTCACAATTTCATTACTTTGGCAATGTAAAATTATAAAGAAAAGGAAATTAGGTTTCTAGGTGTAAAATCTGTCACTATAATGCTGTCAATAGTTTTAAGCAAGTTTTAAAGTTTTATTCTTCGTAAGAAAAAGTATTTATAAAATTAAACTTTTTAAAATTTGGTGAACGGCAAATATTTTAAGTTATTAGTAGGGGAGACCGAGGAGGAAAGTAACAAAAATCAGTTTTTTTATTGTAGCGTTAAAACTATTTGAGCAATAATTTTTGTTGATACCTTAATCAAAAGCTTGGACTTTCACCTGTTAAATAAAATTTGAATTAGACATTTAGATGAAATAATCAGTTCACAGTATGACTTTTTCATGACCTCCGCATTTGTTACTTTCCTCCTAATCCCCGAGGAGGAAAGTAACAGCACCTAGGAGGAATGTAACATTATAGAATTATGGCAAATATTATAATTTCAAGACTATTATTAATTTCAAATATTTTTATTATCAACTTAGAAAACCCACTTAAGAAAATTTGCCTAATTTTGCATATGTTTCATATTTTTAGCATGGAAAAAATAAAACATTAATTTTTTAAAACATAAAAGTAACTTTGTCTAAAGTTTAAAAACAAAAATTAACAATTATGACAAACGTAATTATTTTCACTAGCTGAACAATATGAACACAAAATTAAAATTTTGCCTGGATTAATAAACCATTTTAAGGTTATGTTTATACGTCAAAACGAAAGTCAATCTACTTATAATTCATTCCTTTTAACGAACAAAATTTAATCTAAAAATTTAAATATGATTTACTTCACTCATTTCATAATGAATGCACAATATACTGAAACGAAACAATATACTCACTATCTTTTTTAACAAAAAAGTGAAAATTACACAAAAGTATTACACACAATTTAAAACTACACTATTACAACTTAAAGACAGATAGTTAAGCTACAAAAAATCGAAAAGAACATTTTATTTAACTGTGTAATTAAAAAAATACGAGGGTTTGAAAATTTAAACGAAAACTTACTTTTGACGTGTTTTTGTAGCGTCACATCACTAGCGGACCTAACCTCACTGGAAATGCTCTTACACGCTATGGAGAAGTTGTAGGGGGCACTACTGACTACAAAAAATTTAAACTCTGTATATCCGCTAATTTGTTTAAAAGATATTAGCGTTGTTACTTTCCTCCTCGGTCTCCCCTATGTAAGATTCCTTCAAAATTCCTAGAACATTATGCATGATAGTGCGATAGACACAATTGTAGATCGTTATTACTGTAAATCACTGTTTCGGTAATGTCGGGACACTTATTGTCGGCAGTGTCCGGACACTGCTTGTTTAAATCTAATAAAAGAGTACATTTCTAAATAATGACTTCGGCATTATTTTTTTTAAGTTTTGTCGGCAATATTTTTCAAACAAAAACCTAATCTTAAAGTTGCGAATGTATTTTCAAATAATCTGTAATAATAAAAATAATAATCTTAACTCTTTTTTTAGATGTAAAAACGTAAACAATTTAAAAGGGACACAAAGGAACCCAAATGCTTTGAAATTGAAAGCCGTAAAAAACATTGTAATTGAAAAATTTGCGATTTAAAGTAATGTCCCGCCACTACCGACGCTTTTTAATGTCTGTAGTTGCGGGACATTATTGTACTTCGGTTACAGCTATTTATTTTTGAAGACATATGTTATCTATATTATGTAAATTTGCTAAAGATAGTTTGACTTTTCTGCCTTCATAGATACGGACTAAATATTCATGAAAATATGGGTGATATACTAAAAACATAAAGCGTGTCCCGCCACTGCCGACTCTCCCCTACCTATTGTGGTCAACATTTTAAAAATTTTGAAAAGTGACACTCGGCATTCTATTCCACATAAAAAATGCTATAAATAATATTATAGCAAAATCTTCTTTAATTAAAAATGCTATATTTTAACCTCCCTCCGGTTAACCCTGAGTGTACTCAGAGTGTATCTTTCATTTATTTATTTAAAAAAATTAAATTCGAAAGTCATATAAATAAAACTCTTAGTGTAACTTAAAGCTAAATAGTTGTATTTAATTTCAAAATAAATATGAAATAGTCAAAATTAGTTTTAACAAAATTATAAATGCATTTACTGCAAAATTGAAAAATGATAAAACGGTAGGAGGGTTAAGTCCAATAACTTTGATATTGCTTTAAATCACAAGTGGACAATGCCATTTACCTTTTCACATGAAATAACCCATATGAGTCATTTTACGTAAAATGTCTAAGTTGAAATTTCAACTTCTTGAAAAAAATTGAAACTCAGGTAATTTGTTGTTCTATCAAGTAGAAATGTGCCCCAAAAAATATTTTTGATTTTTTCGAAGATTTGGAGGGGGGTCAATTTGACCAATCTTGCTAACACCGGATACTCTGTGAATTTTTTCTGAACATACTTGTAATGGGAAAATTTTTTTAGAATATGTTTCTGAAAGGTTTTTTCGTACTCTTTTCAATGGTGAATTTTATTTTTTAATATTTTAAAAATGTTCCCTAATTTTTGATAATTAATATTTAATTTTCAATTTCCCAAAAACCGGTCCGTTTTATTTGAAAATAAATTATTGCAAACGAAAGCTGAGGTTTTTTCGTATCGGCATGCAAATTTGCAGAATACTGATAGGAAAAAACCTCAGCTTTCGTTTACAATAATTTATTTTGAAATAAAACGGACCGATTTTTGAGAAATTGAAAATTAAATATTAATTATCAAAAATTATGGTAAATTTTTAAAATATTAAAAAATAAAATTCACCATTGGAAAGAGGACGAAAAAACCTTTCAGAAACATATTCTTAAAAAAAATTTCCCATTACAAGTATGTTCAGAAAAAATTCTCAAAGTTGCCGGTGTTAGCAAAATTGGTCAAATTGACCCCCTTCTACCCCCTCCCAATGTTCGAAAAAATCAAAAATATTTTTTTGGGCACATTTCTACTTGATATAACAACAAATTCCCTGAGTTTAAATTTTTTTCAAGAAGTTGAAATTTCAACTTAAAACATTTCACGTAAAATGACTCATATATAATATTTTTTTATTATTATTTATAATATTATTTATTTTATTTAAATTTTCATATTTTTCCATATTCTTCTCACAAGTAAAATGTTGTGAACGTTATGAAAAAATCAGATGTAATGAAAAGTACATAAAAACTGATTTAGAAGATTTAAGGAACAAATAATAGTAGAAGTAATTGGAGGAAAACATGCGAAAATTAACACCTGCACTGACCGTTTCTGCTTGGAGCAGTGAACTTTCAAGTTGTCAATTATTGGACCAATGAACCATAGCATGTACTTTATGATACGAATAAGGATTTTAAGGTTTAAAGAAATGGTCTCGTATTTCATCCTTGTCAGTTCGATTAGTGGGTAAGTTGAGTTTAGCCTCTTTTTCTAATATACAAAAATTTAATCATTTATTTAAGGTCACATTTGCAATTTTTTTGTTTTTGAATTCAGTGGCTTTTTTAAATATTGTTTCTTTATTGAAGAATGACACTGAAATTTAGAAAAAGGACTTTTATTTATTATAAGAATAAACACTTTTAATTATAAATTATTTTCTTTGTTTTATAATTTTATTAATGACAATCTTGTGTATATTATAATAAATGTTTAATAATATCATATGTAGGTATACATTAAGACATTAAAGCCCACAACTATAAGATTATTTGACGAATTTCAAGTTATGCTTTTATGAATAAAACGCTACATATTTTTTACAAAAAGTATGTTTTCCATACGTCCTAATGTTTTTGTCAAAAATGAATTTTGTTTAAGCCAAAATTAAAAATAGCAGTTCTTATTTTAGGAAACGGAAAAATGTTTATTTTTTAGATTTTTTTAACCCAGAAAACCTGTATGAATTAAATTAAATTCTCAACCATAGAACACATGCTTTTTGAGAAGGGTTTGTAAATATTATGACCTATCACAACCGAGGGGGAGGGGATCAAAAATCGGAAAAAAATATCACATGCTTTATGGATGGCCCCAATACAGTTTTATTAGAAACGCCATTTTGGTGTTTTTGTCTGTCTGGGCCTCGGCGCGTGGAACGCCATGCTAGTGAAGTGGTTAAAAAATAATTGCGTTGATATATTTCTTATTTTAAGGGATAATTTGTTCCACAACCTTGCACCTCTAATAATGAACGATCTTTGCATTTTACTAGTTCTATGCGCAGGTATTTTCAAAATTGACTTTCTCTTTCGTAATCTATTATATGTTGATTCCTCTAAATTCTTAAAGTAAATCAATTCGTGTAGATAAAATAGGAAGAACACCAAGATTAAACCAAATTAAAGAGTAAGAATGGCAATGAAGCTCCTTGAGGGATACCTCATTCGAGTATATTCTATTCAGAAAAATCTCCATTCAGAGATTTCCATTCAGCTTAAAAGATAATTATGAGCCATTCTCTTTTTATTTGTTATGCTATTTTTTATTCTCTTAGCTGACCTGCGTAATTTATTTATTTCCTTTATTAATTCTCGTAATTCATCCAAGACATGAATCTCTTCTTCCCACTTGGTGGATGGCATGGCGCTTACACATCAAATGCCGAGGTAAAAAATAAAGTCAACTTCTGTACTTAACATTAATGTCATGTCTTAACATTAATATTGACGCCCAATCATAATCCATCAAATCCGCAAGAAATTCATCCTTAAGAATGCTATCTATGTTGCGTATGAATTTAAATTAATGCGAGTATGAATCAGATCCTTCCATTTTAAATTTAATATTTATCAAATCATGACTAAATAGAAATAGTATCGAATGTTCATCATAGGAGATAACCTTATCAATGTCACTAACGAATATTGCATGAATTCTTTTGCTAGAGTTGATCAAATGGTGTGTTGGGCTGTGTGGCATAATAAATAATCCCGAAAAATATACCATCGAAGTAAAGATCATTAGTTAAAGGAGACGAATTGTTCAAGTCACAATTCAAGTCACCTAATATTATTGTATAATTGAAATATTTAATCAAAGAAAATATTTGATTTTGCAAGTCAGAGTCAAAGATGCATCTGGTGATTTATATACCACTCTTATTAATGCATTCTTAAGCTGAGTGTAGTGAGTAAGTGAATTTTAAGGAAAGTTAACAGAATTAGTTCATTGAATTCTTATTTGTTATTTTTTAATTATTTATTATTTACATAGGTAAAGAGAAACGAACAAACACTATTATAACTATACTATTACATAAATTAGCATACAATTAAAATTGAACTTGATATAAATAAGTACATTGTTTTATTTTCTTGTAAAAATTTTATCTACAAATTTATAGATTATTCATATATTTTTTTAGAGATAAAAAATATCTCTAAAAAATGTGAATTAGTCTATAATTTTGTAGATAAAATTTTTACAAGAAAAGAAAACAATGTAGGGTAAGAATCCGTCAGAAAAATTACAATTTGCATCATTTGCATGGGGTCTTCGGATTATTCTGTAATTTAGTAAAATTATATTTGATAACAAAAATAAGTGTACCAAAGGATTTTTAAAAATTTTCAAAATTGTAAAAGTTACGCCATTTTGAATTTTTTTATAAGGTTTTTTCAAATGTGAATATTTCCGAAACAATTTAACGGATTTTAATGAAATTTAAATATGTTATACTTGAAATCATGTCCTTTCAGAATTTTTCAAAAAAAAAAAAAAATTTTTTGTTTTTTTCAAAAAAAAAGTAAAAAAAATTTTTTTTGAATCGATTTATTAAGCACGGGACAGATTTTTGAGTATTTTTCGATATAATAAAATATTCCTTATAATTTCACCTTTCATTTACAAAAAAAAAACGATGCAGACTTTATTAGTTTTCGAGCTATTGCAATTTTTGTGGAAGCGCGACCACCTTTCAGTGCCAGCGCAGTATCTTTTACCCGGGACGCCTCACAGTGGGATTTTTTACACTTTACTCTTCAAAATTGTCTAGAGCCTACAAATTTTATTGGATTTTGATATTCTTGGTCTTAAATGAAAAAGGATAAAATTTCTAAGAGATCTCTTTAAACCGATTTTTGAATTTTTAATTGTTTATTTATTTTTTTGTTACTCAAAGTTAACAATTTAAAATATTTTTGTATAAAATACTGTTTATTTTTTATTTTTCCATTGCACAAGATCGAAATCAATTTAAATTAGTCTAGTCTGACCACCTGACAAATAATAATGCATAATACAGTTTATTTAAATTGTTAAAAAAACAATTTAAATTAACAAATAGATAACTTTAGTCTTTTTTTTAAAAATTGTTTTTTTATAGAAAAATTTATGTTTATTTAAGTAATGTATGTCTATTTTGTAAAAAAATGATTTGAAAGTTAACAATTATCATTGTTATTAATAATTATATAACCAATAATCTATTTTCTTTTGCATTTATAAACATTTCTAGCATTTTTTAAACTTAAAATGTTTATATCATATGTACATTCTTTCAAAAACTTAAAAAATTTACTGATTGATTTTAAAACAATTTTAATTAACTAATAGATAATATTGGTCTTTTAAAAAAAATTGTTGTTTTAGACAAATGTATGTTTATTTAAGTAATTCATGTCGACGTTGTAAAAAAATGATTTTAAAGTGAATGATTATCATTGATATTAACAATACTCAAAAGTTATCGATATTTAAGTAGAGCTTTAAAATTTAAATTTGTTCAAAAAGGTTTTATTTTTTTTGCAGAAATAAGCCATTTATTTGTTTATAAAGTTAATAATTTCTTTATAACAAATGTAATTGTTTGACCTAATAAATTTTTCAAGTTTTTGAAAGAATGTACATATGATATAAATATTTAAAGTTTAAAAAATACTGGAAATGTTTATAAATGCAAAAGAAAATAGATTATTAATGGTTATATAATTATTAATAACAATGATAATTGTTAACTTTTAAATCCTTTTCTTACAAAATAGATATACATTACTTAAATAAACATGTCTACAAGAAAACAATTTTAAAAAAAGACCAAAGTTATCTATTTGTTAATTTAAATTGTTTTTTTAACAATTTAAATAAACTGTATTATGCATTATTATTTGTCAGGTGGTCAGGCTAGACTAATTTAAATTGATTTAGATCTTGTGCAATGGAAAAATAAAAAATAAACAGTATTTTATACAAAAATTTTTTAAATTGTTAACTTTGAGTAACAAAAAAATAAATAAACAATTAAAAATTCAAAAATCGGTTTAAAGAGATCTCTTAGAAATTTTATCCTCTTTTATTTAAGACCAAGAACATTAAAATGCAATAAAATTTGTAGGCTCTAGACAATTTTGAAGAGTAAAGTGTAAAAAATCCCACTGTGAGGCGTCCCGGGTAAAAGATACTGCGCTGGCACTGAAACGTGGTCGCGCTTCCACAAAAATTGCAATATCTCGAAAACTATTAAAGTCTCCATCGTTTTCTTTTTTGTAAATGAAAGGTGAAATTATAATGAATATTTTATTATATATCGAAAAATACTTAAAAATCGGTCTAGTGCTTAATAAATCGATTCAAAAAATTTTTTTTCACTTTTTTTGAAAAAAACAAAAATTTTTTTTTTCTTTTGAAAAATTCTGAAAGGACATGATTTTAAGTATAACATATTTAAATTTTATTAAAATCCGTTAAATTGTTTCGGAAATATTCACATTTGAAAAAAATCTTATAAAAAATTCAAAATTTCGTAACTTTTACAATTTTGAAAATTTTTAATAATCCTTTGGTACACTTATTTTTGTTAACAAATATAACAACTTCACTAAATTACAGAATAATCCTAAGACCCCATGCAAATTGTAATTTTTCTGACCGAGTCTTACCCTGTACTTATTATTTATAGATTATTCATATTTTTTAGAGATAAAAAAATATCTTAAAAAAATTGTGAATAATCTATAAATTTGTAGATAAAATTTTTACAAGAAAAGAAAACAATGTAATTATTTATATCAAGTTCTATTTTAATGGTATGCTACTTTATGTAATAGTAATTAACTCCTGTAACGCACCCCACAACTTTTTTCTCCATCATTAAATGAACTATTCTTCCTTCTTGTTTGATTATTGTTTATGATACTGTTATCTGGATTTATGCATAAAAAACTCTGTAACACAGAAAATTAAAAATTATTGTACAATAAAAATGCATATTATTTGTGTTGTTTGTTAAATTATCATTACAAAAAATATACCTTTGGATAAATTCCATAGATTTTGCAATATCCTTATTGTAGGTTAGATTAAAAACATAATATGCAGAAAAAAGTACTAAAAATCCTGATAACACTTGTTTGCTTTTAAAGCAACATTTTTTTAATGTCGACTAGTTTTAGGTGTTTCGCTTCCCTAATTATCGGAAGCATTTTTAGATTTAGTTAAAAGTGTACTAATTTCATTAGACTGCAGTTCCTTTTTCTTTAACATTTTAACCACTTGAGCGGCAGGCCGTCAGAATTGGCGTTAGACGTAGAAGTGACAGAAGCGGAAAAAAGACGTCAAGACTTGATTCGGATTTTCTACACGGAACTCTTGCTGTAATGGACTCGAATGTGCTGTAGTCCATTACAGCAAGAGTACCCTTGAAGCAAGGTCATCAAAACATTCAGGGCCGTATGAAGATTTAAAACACAGATTCTAAATAATTTTTTTTTATTTTCTTTAAATGCACAAATTTTTAACTAAAAGCAAGTAATTAAGGAATAGAAACATAATTTTGGAAAATATTTTTTTTTTAAAATGACTGAACAGCTCATAAAATAATAAAAAATTGAAAATAATATTTTAGTGGGGAGACTGTGCACCCGCAAAATTTAAAAAATTATACTTTGTTGGTGGCGCTAGTCGCCGAGCTCAGCGACCCCGTTTCCCCGCTCACCACTTCATCTACAAACTAGTCCATTACAGCAACGTCCATTACAGCAAGAGTTCAGTGTAATTCTGTAAGGAGATTTATAATATCAAAATAAAGTATTCTTTTTTTTAAGATAATAGAACAGACTTATGACTTCTTTAATCTTAAAAAAAGAATACTTTATTTTGATATTATAAATCTCCTAACAGAATTAGAAAATCGGAGTCAAGTCTTGACGCCTTTCTGCCGCTTTTGTCACTTCTACGCCCGACGCCAATTCTGACGCCCTGCCGCTCAAGTGGTTAAGCATGTGACCGATCATAAATTAATAGACAATGTAATTGAATTTATCAAGGTTTTCTTGTAATGTTCTTTGCATACTTTTGCCCATTAGATTATCCACATGCTTTAAAAAGTATTGAGGTTCCTTGATCAATGGACACTCTTGCAAAACATAAAAAATCACAACATTTCGCAGGTTAAAATTGTATCTCTGTAAGGTATATGATTCTTTTAACAAATTTTTTATCCGAGAGATGTCTTGTGTTTTGTAGCGAGTAATAAGAGTTCATCTTTCTTATCGTTTTGTGGTTTTCCACTTTCTGCTTCTGTAAATAGCGGTTGGTAAGCTACGCACCTATATTCATCAAATATATACTCTGTTTGATTTTGAGCACATCTTTTTCTTCCTTTGAAATTTTTTCATCTTTCATTCTGTTATAATAATTAATTTTTGTATAAATTTAATTTATTAGAGATTTAGAATCGTTACCTAAAATTTTACCACTAATGTGGTCAGCAAATGATTGTCGATATTCACTGACGATTTTTTTGGCAATCGCATTAGCAATTTTTCGTCGATCATCTTTCATGTCATATATTTTGTAGTCTACAATATCATCCACCATTTTTCACCTATCTTTTGGAAATGGTTTCTTTTCTTTTTTACATGCCGCTATTAAACTTCTAGGGAATTTTTCCCAGGGAACAATATTTTGAAATAGTATATTCTTTGTGTATCCCGCCGCGAGATCAAAACCGTCTCATTGACCTCCAGGAAGATTCAATGTTTTGGGTATGTGCACCAGTTTCACTGTTAACAAATTCTATGAAATGATTAACAGTTTGGTGCACATACCTATGTGATTCTTAATCAAAATAGCCTTTCCAGCAGTCAATGTGGATCTCTGTCCCTACTAACACATGTTTTTTAATCAAAATTAACAATGGTTGCTTATTCTTTTAATTTTCAGGACAGATTTCCAACAGATTCTTTTCAGAGCTACCTCGTTCTATGAATCCCAGAATCCAAGAGCCTTCCTCCACCCTCCCACGTTCATATTTTCGCCTTCCGATTCTGCATTTATCAATTTACACTACTGTTCCTTTACCAGCAATAGGTCTTTTAGCAGCAAAATCATTGTGATTTCGCTATGCATTGTGAACTTGTTTTTTTCGGATATTCATTATTTTTTTAGAAAGTTCGTAAACTTTATTTTTGTTTCCCACTTATCCTCCTTTTCCAATTACATTAAAAAATTTAAGATCTCCTTGATTTTTGGGGAATGGAAAATTATATTCCACAGGAATATATAATCTGTTTTCGACAAACACCTTATTGTTGTTCAAAAGAACAGGGCAGGCGAATAAAGGTATAATTTTATAAAGTCTTCATGGTTCACATTTCGCAAGGTAGCGAATGTGAAGCATATATTCTTTATAAAATTATACCTCCATGAATTAAGCCTTGTCCCTGTTGACAACTGGTGTTCCACGATCTCGTCTTCTAATGCCGACGCTCTAAGACAAATTCCTCCTCATCCTTCAATAAAAATTCAAAATATTGCTTTCGCATTTCTGCGTCAGAAATTTCTCTCTCTGGCCACTCCTCTGGTTGAAAAAATCTACCGCACCAGATGCCACATTTGAGGCGCATTACTTGGATGCTTTAGCATCGTCGTGAAAATTAAATGAAAAAATAAATAATTGAAACTGAAAATGTAAAATAAATAATTAATAACAATACAGACACTGCAAATGGAAACTTTAGATACACTGCCAGTGTCTCCGGAAAGAACTTGTAAATACATTTCTTCCGGAGATTTGTGGGGTCGGTACCTTCTGATACTAACAAAATATAAATTTGACTCCTTGTCTATAGGCAAGGAAAAGAAAACTTCGATAATAAAGAAGAATATACCTCCAAACATCTTAATCTTAAAAAGTTCTGAGGATTTTCGATATAACTGAATACGAATTCGATGTCAGATTTACAAAATTCAAAATGGCGGATACAATATGGCAGAAGATTTTTTAAAAATTTATTGCAAATCAATAAATCAATTTATTGCATCGAATTCGTATTCAGTTATATCGAAAATCCTCAGAACTATTTAAAATTTAGATGTTTGGAGGTATATTCTTCTGTATTATCGAAGTTTTGTCTGTTTCTATTTTCTACTTAGTTGTCGAAGAATTTGACAAACTCAGAAAATTCAATGATCCATTACTTAGAGACAAATAAAGATTTTTAAAATTTTCAAAATGGATATTAAAGGGGAAGAGTAGCGCTCTTAGATGCAATATTGACCTTTTAGAAAAAAAAATTATCTCTTAATGTTAAATGACATCAAATATAACTAAAAACAGGATTTTTGCACTTTTAGGTTAAAATATCTCGAAAACATATTTTGAGGCCGGATTCGGATTTAACACGTCGAAAACCTTCAGAAAAGTGTTGTCTGATTCTTGGAAATTAAATTGAATCAAATTTTTTTGACCTGTGTTACGCAAATAACTTGTATCAGGAAATTGATGAGATTAGACAAAACTCAGATGAGAGATTCAGTGTAATTTTTAATACTGCCAATGAAACAGCGCAAAAAGTTGGCGTTGAATTGAACATTCCTCCTCGTGTTGGAAGTCAAAACAATCAAGATAATTATGAATTTCGTTTCGGATAAAGTGAAAGTGTAAGTGAGTATGCAGTTACTCATTTACGCTTTCACTTTTTCTGAAACTAAATTTAATTGTCCCATACAGTTTTACTTTTTCAAAAACTAAATTTAATTTTCACTTACACTCAAACTTTTACTTCTACCAAATTAAAATTTTTTATTTCCACTTTTTCCAAAACAAAATTCAATTTTTCTTACACCCATACACTTACACCAAAACAAAATGTAATTTTCACTTACACTCTCACTTCACTTTTATTAAAACTAAAATTACTTTACATTTTTACCAAAACCTAATTAATTTCACTTACACTCTTATTTTCATTCACAACAAGCTTTGGGTAAGGCGAAAGTTTCTTAAGAGTTGAATACAGAAATGGTAGCTTTTTGCTTTTATTTAATTTATTAATTTTAGTTTCGGCTTGAATGGAAGTTAGAGTGTAAGTGAAAATTAAGTTTAGTTTTTGTGAAAGTGTAAGTGTAAATAAAAATTAAATTTAGTTTTGGAAAAAGTGAGAGTGTAAGTGATAATTAAATTTAGTTTCGGTGAAAGTATAAGTGAGTAACTAAGCATTAATTTCATTTTAAAGCATTGGTAAATAATTGGTTATTAATATTGATCCAATATTTGTTGGCAGTGAATAACCAAAGCTTGGAAAGTTCGGCATTTGTCTTAGCAACCAATATTGATCCAATACTGGCTGTTAATGCTTGGCAAAGACGTGATCATTCCAAAACTTTATCATTAATAGTCCAATATTGGTTACCAATATTTGACCAAGAAAAAACTGTTGGCAGCCAATATTGGACATTTTTTAGTCATTGGTGACCATTGGCAATTTTCCATTGGGATATTATTTTCGGGTTGTCTCAGAAATTAAAAATTATTACATCAGTTTAATAACACAGAAATAAGTATTACCAATAAACTCGTAAAAATGTCAGAAGATATTATTTTATTAAATAAATATAAAAGATATGTAAATATAGGTAATATATTTATATATTTATGTCATTTTTAAGTGATTTTCTACAAAAATATAAAAAAGCTCCAAGAATTACTTCCGGAAATCTCCAGGAATTGTTCCTGAGAATCTTCTGGAAACATTGTGTAATTTTGTAGAGTTATTTTTCATTCTTATGTTTTTCAATATCGAAAGCGAAAGAAGCATGTTTTTATTTTCTGTACCTTCAAAAAATTCCAATTTACCTCAAAAAATGCACTTTTTGCAGTTCTTCTCATGGGTCTAGCCAAGATCAGGAATTTTTTTTATATACATGATTGATATTAAAAGTATTTTGAATTTCACTACTTGGAAGATAAACTCAAAAGGTATAATTTCTATGTATCTAATTCCGATTTTTACAAATAATTTTAACAAAAATCACTTTTTAAAGTTTTCCCCGATTTTATTTTTGTGGAACCGGAGTTTACGAATGTATGATTTTACAATGATTTTACTAATTATAACTTATTTTTACTAATAACTTGTGGTATTAAATTAAAAATGATATTTATGCTTGAATCACGTGAAAACGTAATTTCTGGAACATGAAACGCTTTTAAAATGTTAATTTGACATAATAAAAAAAACAAGAAACTTTTTAGGAACGTTTCTCCAACGCAGCTGTTCTTTTTTACCATTGAGTGTTTTTTTGTGTTTTAAATGTTCAGGTATTATTTATTTAATTTATTCTACAACTGTATAACATTCACAAATTAATTAAATTGAAGTATTTAATTTTAATTTCATATCGTAACCTCCACATTTAAAATTGGGCCGTCTAGTTAGTGTAAGGACGCTTAATAATTTTATAAATTCTTCACTCAGGACTTAAACAATAAAGTTAAGCTTAAATACTTATTGATTAATTTATTTTAATACTAATTAATAAGATTTATAAGAAAAAATTCATTAAAAATTTTTTTTTTAAATTAATTTTGTCAAAAGTGACTACATCCTGAAGAATCACCCATTTAAGAAAATATGTTATGAATATATTATTATATAATATTTAAAGGAATAAAAATTAGTATATATTTATTTTAAAAATTGAGAATTTAAGAATGGAAGTACAGAATACCAAAAAATATTATATTTTCTTTCATCTTCTCTTATAAAAATTACTAAGAATTGTATTTTTCATTTAGAATGTTTGATATATTTTACTCTGGAAAAAATCTAAGTTAAGGAGAGAGCATTTATTTCTTTCAAGTTTTATCTTGGGTTTCACGGTCAAAATCGATTATCTCAGAGGTTCCAATGTAAAACTCTCGACTCTCCCAATATTCGGCACCTTTTCCGCACTGTCCGTAAAATCACTTTTGGCTATACACGCTTCTCAAGATTCAACTCCGTAATGCAATTCAACGTTAGTAAAGAAAATTCAAGACTGACTTTGATTTGGCAGGACATGAAATGGTGCAGTGAGAGAGAAGCAAACTTATCGACGCCTCCTGACAAGATAATGTTATTTCAAACGTCAGTTCAGTATAAATCTATCTGAAAAATAAGTGCAAGATGAAGTTAACTCATAAATTAATGCAAGACAATACTATTCCTTTCTTTAATTTAAGATAATGCTATCTCAAAATCCAATGCAATAAAATAGCACTAAAGGTAGCGTTCAATATGATTCCCTCTCGAAATATGTATAATTTCATAAAAAAATTTAGTACACATAAATATCCACTTACAAAATACTTTTAATTGTCAAATAATTTTAAAGGAAAGCATTTCCTTTTTTCCGGGCAAATTATGGATTTTTTTTAATATTGGACTTTAAATTGTTAGATAATTAACTATTATTACCTAAAATATAAAAAAAATCTAACTAAATAGATAAAAGTTATTCGTTTTTTAAAAAAAATGTATTTAATGTTTAATGCCCGGTAAAATCCACAATTTTAAAAATTTTTAAAAATCTTTTTTTCCTAAAATCTTTTGTCATAAAACACTACATTTATACCAAGTTTCACAAAAATTGAAAGACCCACGACCAACTTTAATTTTTTTGAGAAAATTTGACCTTAATAATAAAAATATTTCCTTTTTGCTTCCTCATGAGGAAGCTTTGCATTCGTGACGATTTTCAATTTTTCAAAAGGTTATATGGACTCATTTTCATCCAGAACATATGTATATCTGAGCAAATGTCCAGATGTATGTATGTGTGTGTGTATGTCTCAAAAAAATTGTGTACAAATTATCTCAGACAAATTTTGATGGATTGTCCTGAAATTTTGCAGGTTTATTGCAGTCATTAAGGAGGAATGGTATAGAAATTCAAAACATTCAGAATCTTTTGATATCTTGGGAAATGATTTGCTTTTATATAATAAAGTTACCCACCAAATTTCAGAATTTTTCACTAAATAGTTTACAAGTTAAAAATTATTTAATTTAACATTACCTCTTATGGGGAAAGCACGAATTTGCATGTTTATCATTAAAAATTTAATACTTAAAACATTCAGAATTTTTTGTAAAAATTGTATCTTGAAAGTCAAGATTTAAGCTTTATTAATCACGAAGGTTCTTTTTTATTCACTAATTAGTTTAAAAGTAATTAATTAGTTTCTGGAAGAAAACTAATTTTATGACAGACAAACAGAGAAAACGTGGCAACACTGCATATAAAAACTCATATGTGACAGCTGTTTAGTGGTACATAGAACCAAGAGATGGCGCCAAAGGTACCAAAAATGACAAATTTTCATTATTTTTAACCACAGAAATGCAAATCATAACACTTGACACTGTTACCAACGATAAAAAACAAACTATTTGCATTGCGAGGTTGTCACGATTAAACGCTCATTACAAATTGTTATTTGACAATGTTTATAATTAATAACATTAATATTACAGCATAATAAGACACATATATACGTAATAATAGCATTTTTTCAAAGTTTGCAATGAATACTCGATAGATCCGAAAATAATTTTTAAAGAATTTCAGTAACTTTTATTTTCTTAGGTTTTAAATTCGTACAGACAGTAACAAAAATTATTTTCTGCTTTTATAAAAAAATGTAATTTAATAAATTTATTATATTTTCCTTATTTAATATATACTTTTTAATATTTATTGATGTCTACTTTTATGATTTCAATAAGAAAAAGTGCTATATATAGCTTAATTAAAAAAATTACAAATTCCCCTAAATGTCACAAACTTTTGGCCCGATTAGGTATACCTTTTCTCCTTAATACCTAAAATCTGACAAAAGGATTTTCAAAAATATCTACAAAATTTTTTTTTATACAATTTTTTTAAAATTCAGAAAATTGGTTTTTGGTATTTTTTGAAATAATTTTTTTACTTGTCAATATTTTCATTAATTTTTCTCAAAATTACATTCCTGACAAGAAAACGAATCGATTGATGTATACAAAGTATATATTTTGTCAACATTTATAACATTAATAAATATTTTTCTTTTTCACAAAAAATTCAAATTTTGTATTTTTTTCATAAGTTATTTAATATTAATGTTAATATTTTGTTATTAATATTTTTTTAATTTTCACAAAATTCTATTTATATATTGAGGAAGCTAAATGGTCATGAAATGAACAACTTGTTTACTAAATTCTTAATACATTTGTAGTAATGTACAATGTGACTTTGCCGACGCATTTATTACCGTGTTTATTACGTGCAAAACACGATAGATGTCGGTATCTATTTTTTGCTGTTCAAACATTTTATCATATTAATAAAAAATTTTTTAGGTGCACGATTTCTCCCCAAAACCCAAAACATCGAAACACTAATGAATCAAATACTATAAAGTAGAAAAACCACAAGTAATAAAAGTTTATTTGTCAAATGTTTATTTTATCAAAAAACTAAATGTTCGAATGTTTATTTAGTCGAAAAGCAAAATATGTGAATGTTTATTTAATTGAAAAACCAAACATTCGAATGTTTATTTTATCAAAAAACTAAATAGACGAATGTTTATTAAATTGAAAAAATAAAATTTCGAATGTTTATTTAATCGAAAATAATTTTTTTATGTAAGGAAATGCTATAAAGCAACAATGATTTAACTAGTTATTATCTTATGTTATCAAGTAAAAAGTTACAAATTTTCTTTAATAAATATTCCAAAATTGCGGCACTGGAGCCATTCTAGTAATTCATGTTTTATGCAAGGTAAAGTTCTTCTACGGTTAAAAAGCTTGAAATTTCAATGAAATCGATTTCGGACATGTATAAAACCTTTCGTCGCTTATTCTAGAAAGTTCGAAGAATTTTTTAAGCTAATAAAAAATAACTTTTTTGAAACATCTACAGTAACCCTTTAAGTCTTCATTACAGCCAAAGTATTTAATAAGTACAGATTTTATTTTGCAATAAGTAAAAAGAAACTTTTAATCAAGAAAAAAGTAACACTAACATAACCTTAATGTGATTTGCTTCTCAGGTCCTTTTCTTTAGATAGCTTCCCAGTAAGAAGTGAGGAATAAATAAGAATTTTTGATTTTTTTGAATTCCGTGTCTGACCACAATTTTTTTTGTTTTCATTTGGAGAAGCAGAAAAGAAGTTTAGTTTAATTCTTTTGAATACCGTTTTAATATTTTAAGCTGAAAAAAATGTGTTGGTCCGAAGATATAAACCCTCAACTTTTATTCAAGCTTGTCCGCTTAGCTAGCTAAACTGTACTATAAATACTGAATTTTAGACGTACTGGTCTTAAAGTGTTGTAAACTTTGAGTTAAAAAATTTCGAAATATTAAAACGGAATAGACAGGAATTAAACTTATTACCACATAGTATTTCGGAATTAAAAAAAATTTTTGAATTAAAGAAATATTAAAACAAAATTGATTAAAATTGGTTTTTAACAAATTTTTGCGTAAAAAAGAATACATATGAATTGGACAGAAACGTAATTCAAAATATTGATAATTTAACATTTTCTGTAAAAAGTTAAAAATTTGTAATTCTTCTCAATTACTTCTAACTAAGTGAGAAATTAATTCTTTTTTTCAAGTTTTTGAATATAATAAATAATTTTAACTAATTTTATAATTACTAATTAACTAATTTTTTAAAATAAATAAATTTAATAAATAGGTATAATTTAATTTTCCAAAATATTTTCACATTAGTCATTTTATAAATTTTTATTTATCACAATTTAATATATTATATCTCAAAAGATACCTACTAATATTATCAATTTTAATTTTTAATCTTTTTAAAAAATTATTTTAATAAATAGGTTTATCAAAAATGAAAAAAATTGAAATTTTTTAAAAATAAATTGTACCTCTAGAGGTACTAGTTAGCAATCTTAATTTTTAATGTTATTAAAAAATTATTTTAATAAATCTCTTTATTTATGTTTTCTATAGTAATTTGTATTATTACCAAATATTTTTTTTATAATTTTCAACGAAATAAAAGTTACTGCCCTGTTTTATCATACTGTTAATCCTTTACGTAGGCAACCCGCTCAACACTTCTCTGCGGAAAATTTCTTCCTCAAGTCACCTCCAGATGTAAATTTTCATCGCGGAAATAAGATTGTGGATTGTAGAAATATCGTAACGAGACAAAATTAATTTTAATCCAAGCCAAAACGCGGTTGTAAAATGTAAAATTGGAAAGTGATGTAATGCTAAGAATATGACAGCTAGACTATTGTGCTCGATGCATGCTTCTGCTCTCTTCTGTTGACTGGCAGTAATCTGCTTTTTACTGTCTGTTATTACATTACTTTCCAATTTTACAACAGCGTTTCTGCATGAATTTAAACAATCTTTTGGATTACTGAATTTTAGAAGATGATTACGCGTTGTACGTTGGCCTATTTTGTAAAAAGTGTCTGTGTTTAGAGAAAAAGTGGTTAAAAATGTTTGTTTACCTATTTCATGTTATTTAAACCAGCCAGTGCCATATTCTGTTGGAAAAGAACTAAAATATACAAATATTGTAAAGAAAAAGTGGTTTTGGGAATTAATTCGATGTTTTCTTAGACAACAAGAAAAAGGATTTACTGTTTCAGTTAATTCAACATTTGGTTTTGAAGGCTCATAATCTCGTAGAAAAAATTGAGTTCCTACGGTTTTTGTTCTGGGAGAAACTTAAATGATAACATAACGTCAAACAATTGGGTCTTTAGGAATCTCTGCTAAATTAGTGTCATTAACTTATGTATATTCATATCTCTTTTCAGAATAACAACATTTATGGGTGGTACAAAATTGTTATCAAAAGTAGAAGTTGTATCTGTTGTGAAACGAAATGTCAAATTTCGTAGGGGAATAAATCGGCCTAATCAAGAGTCAATGTGCAAAAATGGTTTGGGTCATGATTTTAATTCCACTTCGAACTTGAGAAAATATTTTCAATAAGGCATAGATTTACCATCGGTCAAATTGCGTTAAAGCATTAATTAAAACGGGAGGAACTAAAAGAATAACATAAACAATTTTAACTTGCTTTTTAAGTGAATCAGTTTGGGTCGATATTTCTGCAGAAGAAGGAAAAGCCATTACATTTGAAGAATTTCTTTTAATATTGCAAAGTTCATCTTTGGCATCGTAAGCTTCTAAAAGTGACGGAATCAAATTCTTGTAACGATTTCCCATTTTCTGCAATATATTGCTATAACGCTTGATGCAGATCCATCCGGGATAAGCCTTATTCCTTACAGTACATTTTTCAGTCCAGACAGCGTCTATGCGTTCTTTCTTTTCTTTGTTTTATTAGATTATCCAATTCTTCTTCTAGTAAAACAGAACGTTTTAACAAAACATTGTATTCATTTCGTAATTCGTTGTATTCGTCAACAACAGAATTATAATCATTGATATCATCAGTTTTCGATATCTTTCTTTTAAAATTACAGCGATAAAAGAGTCTATAATAAAAATTTGATACAATGGGTTTCATATAATCAATATGAGTCTTGGCCACAAATTCATTTTGAACAGTAGTACTGACTTTATGAAGAAAGTTCTATTACGAATTAATACTAAATCTCCAACTTTAAATTTAATAGAATTAGGGGCAATATCAACATTATTAAGAGTTTTACTTTGAAAAAGAGAGTTAATTGGTTGAGTTTTTAATGTGTAATGAAAATAAGTATTATAAGAAAAATGTAAATCAGAAAGGTGTTCATCCCAAGTGCGATGATCTGCTTTAATAAAGGACACAATCATTGTTTTTAGAACTATGATGACTCGCTCAACGGGATTTGCTTGAGTATAATATGGAAGAGATGTTATATGAATAATATTAAATTTCAAATCTAACGATTTAATTACACTATTCACAAATTCTGTACCATTATCGGTAAGAAGAATCTTAGGCGTTCCTCATCGATTTATAATTAACTTTACAAAAGAGTCTCTAATTTTTTTACCAGTAGTTGATCTTAAAGCGTCGACTTTAATCCATTTCGTGAATGAAACCTGCATGACTAGAATATATTCAAAACCAAATTTACTTCTTGACAAAGGACCAATAATATCAGCTGCAACAATTTGCCAAGGTTTATCAATATTTCTATTTCCCATCATACCATAAAGAACTGTTTCTTCTACATTACATTTCTGATAAATTTCACATCTCTTTACATAATCTGAAACACCTTTATAACAACCAAGCAAAAAGTAACTGAATGCAATTTTCTTATAAGTCTTATCTATTACAAGATGTGCAGATCAAGGATCATTATATTCAGACAGGATTAATTTACGAGAATCATCATCAGGGACTAATTTCCACAAATTTGAATCTTTAACCAATGCAATGTAGAAATAAGAGCATTGGGTCTATAATGATACAATTTGTCATTTATTATCTTCAAAGTAAGAAATTTATCAGAGAAATTTCTAATGGACATTTCAGACATTCTTGATAGGAATCAGAGACATAATTTGAAGAACCTTTTCTGTGAACATTATTAAAATCATATTCTGAAAGAGCAAGGGACCATCTATAGTCACGCGCGGCATTTGACGCAATATGCTATAGCGTGTGCTGCTTCCAATGATGAGAGAGAAATTCTTTTTGATATTAAAATTACTCAAGTTTATTATTTTTAATTGCAATATAAATTGTATACATTTTTAAATTATTGTCTCCTTTAATAATTATTAATAAGAATATTTTATACTTTTTTTAGACAAAATGTTAAACTTTTTAAAAATGAAATATTCGCAACATTTCTTTCAATGAACGCAACAAATCTCCTCCTTTAAACGCAATTTTTTATTCGTTGCTCTACTGAAAAAAAGGTAAGAATATTTTATTTTTAAAAAAATGTAGCATTTAGTCCTAACTCCTAAAAAAATAAAGAATTTTGTCGAGTAAAAAAATATTTGAACTTCTCCTTTTTACTGAAAGCAATTTTTTCATTTGTTGCATTTATTGAAAAAAACGTTGATATTTAATTTTTAAAAATATAATATTTAGGATGTCATATTGCATCGGCCATTTTGTATTTTCAAAATCTGACATCTTATTCGTAATCAGCGACCCCAAAAACCCCTAGACTCTAAGTCCACAAAAAATTTTTAATCACTTGTTTTTTTGAGGTTTGAATTTACAGTAACAATTTACTAATTTTTTTGAAATTTATGAATTGCTTAGAAAACATGCTTTGAAGACCCTTTGAGTATGCAACATTTAATGTTAATCTTATAAGCTGAGATAAGGTTTCGATATGAGGATAAAGTATCAGGTTTTTTAAGAAAGAGAGAGAGAGAGAAGGTGATTGTTCCTTGAGGGTAGCAGGGGTAGAAAATGAAAAAGTAAAGTGTTTTAGTACTACCACCCCACCACAGTAGATATAAGATTTCCTGTACCAGACAGAAGATCGATCCCTCTTGGTGGAAGTATCTCGTAACTCAGTTCAGTAAGCTCTTTAGGAAACAGGAAATTATTATTTCTAGGTGAAACAGGAGTGAAAATGATCGATGAGTAATTTTGATACTAGGCAATTCTTCATGTTTCTACAAATAGACAGGGATCTGAAAACGTGCTTGAATAAGCTTTGCAATCAACAAAAGTTTAGTGAAAAAGGTCAGTCTTCTTTCTTCGTGCTGTTATAATATAATATTTCATAGAAGGATAATACGTTCAGAATGACTTCTTTCTATAAATTAAAATCAAAACAAATTTTTTTATTATGTCGAATTTTAGAGTGATGTTAGAAAATTGACAGTAGTTCGTTCCCCTAACTCACGTTTGCAAAGAAATTTTACTTTCAATCAAAAAGTTCTCATTTTGACTCAACAAATTTTTTCTTTTAAAATATTTTCACTTTATCTAAAAAAAATTGTTTTCACTTGAACTAAAAACATTCTGGCAACTCTATTTTATTATATAAAGACAGGGATGTTCGATACGTCAATTGTTTGTCTGTCAAAATTTGTTGTCTCTTCGTTAAACTGTTTTTACATCTACTTCAGTGTTATATTAAGAATATAAGTAAATGGTTTTATAAAACTTGGAAAAGAGATAAAGTCCTAGAAAGCTATCATCAATATTCCAAAAGATTGTTTCATTCTAAAATCAATTTTACAAAATGTGAAAAAGATATACATATAGTCCTGCAAACCCATCCTGAATACTTCAAAAAATTAATACAAGCAGTTTGTGATTATCATAGTTTGGATTTTTAATATGTAATGTAATTTTATTTGTACTTGTACCACAGTCCCCACCAGCCGACCGAATTAGCGTTTTTTGTCGATAACAGTTACAAAAATCGTCGTAAACAAATGGGCTTCCTTTATTCCCGTGATACTTACGATGTTTTTTATTCCTAATGCACAAAAGTGGCGATTTCAAATAGCAGGCGACAAGGAGTAAAAGTCATTTATTTGTATGAAAATGGTGGCCGTTTTTTTACGATCGAAGAAATGAATGACTTTACTCCCTGTCGTCAGCTATCAGAAAGCAACATTTTTGTGCATATAGGATAAAAATAAAAATTTCTAATAATACCTACACGAAAGGTTATACATTCTGGACCCTATATTTTGTCATTACAAATTTTTCCAGAAGTGATTTCCAATCGAAAATATAGTTTTTATGAAATAAAAACCCAAAAATTTTTGCTAATTTTTATTAAACAATAATAACTTTCAATTTTTAAGTCAAAAGTTAAATTTTCTTACAGATTCTGAAAGAGGACTAAAAAATAGATAAGAAACACCATATGTAACTTTTTTTAGATTGAATTGTACAAAAGCTTAATCTAATTTTCAGAATCAGTGATTAAAATAACTTTTAGTCAGGCAATTAAATCTTACGGGTTGCAGACTAAATAATGATTAAAAAATAATTGAATTTATTTACAGGTCTAAAATGTTTTTTAACTGGAACCTCCACATTTTATTAATCTTCTGCAGCTTGCTCTGCATTGAAGTGGGTAGTAATGCAATACAATCACTATCAAGGAAAAAAAGATATGTCGTCTTTCCAGAAGGTTCCAGTTTTTCTGTAAGTTACTACACGGAGAAACTCTTCTTCTAATATTCAATATATTTGGTTATCTTTATTCTAAAAGTTCTTTAGAATGATGGGATTTTCAATGCATTGCACAAAGGGACGATTGTATTTCAAATCTAAAAGTAAATTCCAGTTGAATTAGTAATCATAACTCATTATTTTTAATTGTTGAAACAATTTCAATAATTTTAATTCCTAGTAGCGAAATTTATGAATTAATGGGTACAATGTGCATTATTGTTGGTCAACCCACGTGGAACTTCCGGATTTTCAGCGGATAGATTTCGGAAAAATTTGGGTAGTGACTGCGTAAAATTTTGCACAGAGATTTCCGAAAAAATTTTATAAAGTTTTCTAGTGAATATAATTTTTTTTTATTTTTACTTTTATTTTTTTACTTCTGCTAGACACATTTATGAAATAAATGGAATATACCTGACATGGATTATCAGAAAGTTGTCGGTTAAGTTATAAACATTTAGATCTAATTAAATCAATTTTTAAGTAAAATGATGATTTATGGAAATTATAATTCAATTCAACCCCAGGAATTTATATATAGAAAGTTTATCTAAAATATAAAAAAATCAAATTCCAAGTTAATAAGTAATTACAAGCATATTACTCAGTTGTGATCAATTTGTTCAAGAAGTTAAACTTTTTCAAAGACTAATAACCAGAAAATTAACCAACAAATTCAGTAAAATTTGTCTGCAGGAAAACACGTATCGTTAACCGTTGAAAGAAATTTAACAAAAATCACCTAAATGTTTGGTCGTAAATTTAACACAACCTGGTATTGTATGTTTTTTTTTACTTACCATTTTACGTTAATTTTGATAAAGAAGTTATACAAAAATAACCTGGACATCTCAAAATCAATTTACGACTTTCTGATAACTCACGTAGGTTTTATTTCGTAGATTTCCCAAAAAACTCGGCATAAGTGAACATCATTTGGTAAAAGCTGATACATCTTTTTGCGTATTTTTTTTCTAATATCATAAAGTAAAAACATGCCAATTAACATTTTTATGGAATCTTTTAGATAGACACTTTTTTAATACTTCTTTGAAATTTTCGAAAAAAATTACTTTAAGTCAGATGACCTTACTTCATGGAATATTTTAGTAATATAATAATAAGAATATTTAATTTTATTCTCGTACATTAATATACATTCCTTCAGAATTATTTTCTATTTTGTTCCATTACAATAGGTATATACTCTAAATGGACCCTGTACTTCTTCTTATTTTACAATAATGTGCAGAAATGTGTCCCCTACTTAATTTAATTGTTCAAACTTTTGAATTAAACATTTTTTTTTTTTAGCCAGGTTTTTTTGTATTTTGGCCAATAATTCACCTATACCTTACCTTCTCTATTTATATTATCTCTATGTTACTAAATGCATATATGTTTAATAGTCTCAATAGCAATTTCTATAACCTTAATCATTTCTTCATAGAATGAAACAGCAACATACTAAAATGTTAAAACAGTTTTAATAAATAGTGGTATGAGAAGTTTCTCCGTGTATATTTGAATAATATTTTACAATATTCTTAAATATCAATGATAAATTAACAATATTCAGATTGCACTATGTATGACTGTTCATACACTAACACCTGATGATATTTTCACTGAGGGATTGAATTGGGGAATTTCATACGATTTACCTAATGAGAGTAAACCCGAATCGGCACCAGTTTTGGCATTGAGAAAGGACATGTTTAAATTAAAAAATAAAGTCAACAAAATTCCTATGAAAGACAAGAATAATTATTACAAGTATAAAAATTGGAACACAGATGACAAATATTATGTTTCGTCGAATTATAAAAAATTTTACAAGCAAAATTACCATTATTTACAAAGACGACATAGAAGAGATCTCTACAATAAATTAGAAGTCATCATGAAAGCGTAAGTTAAAAAAATTTCCTCATTCTACAATTATATTTTTTCCTTTTATTCAATTTGACTAGACAAATTTTCTCGCGATAATCGTACCAATTCCTTGTCTCTTTTCTTTATAATTATTTGGAAACAAAAAATAAAATATATCAATTGATGTTTGTTAGAATTATTATTGAAGCTTAGAGTAAAATAATAGAAAGGTTGAATAAATGATAAAAAATATATTTTGTTAAAAACACTTATATAATAGTTTATTAATAAAGGTAATTGAGCAATCAAATTGAGATACAAAGTATTTAAGGTTACTAAACATTGACAAAAATAAGTTCGTGATCTTTCTGTCATCGAGTCTGTCGAGTTACTAAATTGACAGTATACTGCAAGCAATGTCCTAGGTTCGGGTCTAAATCTACCTAGGACGATCGTCATAAAAATTGCCTGATGTTATCTCCTTCTTCATCTAGTTGATTATATCGTTGCAATACCAACGCTCCCTCTCAACGATATTCTATGGATCCATTGTGTAGTCTATCAGTGCGCATACCTGTAACATGTTTTTTAGTTTTACCTCTTTAAGTGGTTTAGCCATAATATCTGCCAGCATATTTTCAGTTTTGCAGTAGTGGAACTTCATGACTTCGTCTTCATACAATTTGCTAATGAAGTAATAGCGAGTATTATTATTATCTTGAGAGAACTTTGATTACCTTAAAGATTACGCTTCATAATTTGTTCTGGTGTTGAAAATCCTTGAGTAAGTGTAGACTCCATATCCCATCCTGACATGCTTCAGCTAACGCCACGTATTCAGCTTCCGTTGATGAAAGAGAAATACAATTTTGTTTTCTGCATCCCCAAGAGCACCTGCATATCCCACAAGTTGATTCATGTTATTGTCGCCATTAAGTTTCAACCTTTTTCCTTTTGTTTCCTTTACATACCTCAATACCCTTTTTGCCTCTGTCCAGTCAGTTGTAGATGGTTGTTTATTAAATTTGTTGAGTATTGCTATACTTGCTGAAATGTCAGATCTTGTGTTAACTGCAATGTATAGCAAAGCAATGATTAATTTTTGGTATCTTCCACTGTCAGTCATTGTGTCTTCCTTTGTTCTTGATTTTAAATATCCAGGATTTAGAGGTGTTTTTGATATTTTTGCATCTTCAAGTTCAACTTCTTTGAAAATTTTTTCAATGTACTTTTCTTGAGGATTGGAATTTTATTGGTTTCCTTGTCGAGTAAACGAAAAGCTTTGGATTCTTTAGAATACCCGATAAATATTAATTTTCTTGCCTATTGATCCAATTTTCTTTTGTGTTCCTTAACTATATGTGCGTAAGCCTCACATCCAAATAACTTTAGGTTTGATACATCCAGTTTCTTTGAGTACCACAATTCAAATGGTGTCTTTGTTGTCCCTTTAGTTGACAATTTGTTTTGTAAATAGTTTAATGTACTTATATACTTGATCTTTTCTTTCCATTAGTAAATTTGCATGATTCCACTATGATCATCTATAATATTTCAAATGTACCTTTTTTTTACCTAGAGTAATTGTTTGCATGAGTCCGCAAACATCCATGTGAATTAAGTCGACAAGTTCCTTAGTGTTGGTGTTGGGTTCTTTTGGAAACGATTTTCGAGTCATTTTCCCTTTAACACAACACTCACAAACCTTATTTTCCTTTAACAGTCTTTCACGTTAATTCCTTCTGACAATTTCTCTGTCTGTTCAACAAAAAGTTTTAATTAAAACATGATTTGACGAAGATAACATTATCATTTTTTAACTAATATTGTTGATATCAATTTGAATATGTTACTTTTTTAACAAACAAGGCACATATTCTTTTAATAAACCTAAATTAAAAAATAAATAATAAAAACAAAATTTCGTTGTAAAGAAGAACCAAAAATATTTGTTAACTAATATAGTTTATAAAAATTTAAATAAGCTATTTAATGTTTTATTATTTGTCTGAAGATCATATTATATCAATTTTTTATATTGAATTGTAATATTTATTTTTTATACACCCGTTTTTAGCATACAATACTTGGCTATACAAGTGTTTCTACATAATATTTTTCTTTACAATTTCTTACTACAACCTTATTCTCAATTTCGCGTCTACAGAACGACTTGAAATTAGGTTTACTCGCATTTGCCTGGACCACCCGTCTAATGGAATTTCTCACTAGAGGAGAGGAAAACAGTAGAAAACCTCCCCTGAGTATAACCGGTTATATCGGCAGCAGAGTTCTAATGGTGTGTACTGGACAAGAATCGGCAGTGCACATCATTTTATACCTCGAAGTCAAACCTCCCTCTTAATGTATTACGAAAGTAGTGAAAAAACACCAGGCTATAGCAAGAGACGAAGCGAGGTTACCCATCAAAGTACTAACTGCACAGGGTGTCGCTTAACCTCGACGATCGCAATAATAAACAAAATAAATAAAATATTATAAATATTTTATGATTTTTTGGCATTGAATATCCTACAGATATAATAGTTTCTGGATATCCTTAGGACATGCTGAATATCCAAATGCTGTTAGGGACTGAATACAAAAATTTCAGCTTTAACTTTGCAGATATTCTTTTGCTTCTCATGTTGCAGAATGGGATTCGATGGAAGGAGTTGCATCCTACGTGCGTTATGTGAGGCTTCCCAGCGACTTATGCCAAAAGGAAACACTCTTGTTGAGGAAATGATGAGGATCGCTTTTTCGTAAGATTCAACTTCAAAAGATAACGCGTTTTAAAATGTAAAATTTCAAAATGAAGAAATAGTATGAAATATTGTTTTTGAATGGTTATTAAGGGGTGTTTTCTTGTTTATTTACCCTTGAAGAGTGTAAGTTACTTAAAGAGGAAAAAATACAGTCAACCCCTATTTTCTAGAAAAAATTGTAACTTATTCACTACAGTCGAGAATTGCGCGTTCAACGCGCATGGCCCAAAAACATACCAATCTTTAAATCACGATTTTTCTGTAAAAACAAATGTCAGAAAATTAACAAATATACCATTTGAAAGCTTTTAATATTTTACGTTAAATGATAAACATTGGAAAATTTTAATAAATTTCACAAAGATTTTAGAAATCGACAAATTTTTTTAAAACATTAAGTAATTAAATTTTATTCTTACAAACTTTTTTAACTCCTGCATATTTTTTGAAAAATGCATACAAAATTTAAAACTTATATAGATGTCCGCCATAAAGTTTCAACTTTCATTTAAGACCAAAAAAAATTAAAAATCTCTTTCGGTTCACGAGATATCACTATAAATATCAGAAAAAATTGTTACAATGAGAAAAATATTTTTTAAAGTTTTTTCTTAAAATAATAGACTGTAAAAAGGGTACCTGTATATTTATTTTATGAAAAATTTAGAATGGCAATCAGTTTTCATTTTTAATGGAAATTTTCGTCTTTAAGATTCTGGATATATTTTCGATTTTAAAAGAAGTCTGACTTTGCAGGTTACCACTGAGGAAAGTATTTCCGTTTGAACCAGATGAACACCACACGTACACGAATGCTCATAAAGCCGGTCATGAGGGACAGAACTGCCTGTCCATGTTCCCTGGATGCACTTTCTCTCTTATAGACATGGCCCTTGGGAAATATAACACACCCGAAGATCCACCTTACAATCCAGATGCCTCGGAAAGGGTGACTGTAACTTCTGATACAGAGAGAGCAACGGAATAAGATCGATACAACACGAAGTAATATGACAAATGAAAGATATATAAATAATATATACAAATAAATGTTACACTTATCAACCCCCAGGGTTGTAACTTTTCTCTTTCTTCTAATCTTCACAGTAATATATATATCAAAATACACGGAAAGAAAAATCAAGTAATAACTCTGCCGTCCTGATGAAGAAATTCGGTTTTTGTATTCAGGACGATTTCAAGATATTTAACCCTAGAACGGAAATATGATTTTTTTATACATTAACGGAAAACTGGGGTGGTTTGGAACCCCAGATTTGAAACATTTGTAAAAAGTTTGTTTTTCTGAAAACAACTCTTATATAGTACATTTTTATCGTTTTTCAATACGAAAGACGATGGTATCATTTATTTTTTAGTAAAGTGTAGAGAAACATGGAAAATGTTAAAACAAAAAGAAACAGAAAATTTTAAAATTTTGCAAAATGTATCCTCTTTTTGTAATTATTGCAATTTCCTAACAATGTGGTCAATTTTAATCAATTAAGTGAATTTTAAAGGTAAATAAAGACAATTTAAGAGTAAAATATTGACTTTTACATTAGTTGAAAATATTAAATTTTTCACAAAATGAAGCAATGAAAAGTAAGGAAAGAACAGCATTTTAATAAAAACTTATTAAAATAATTACAATTGATATTAACTAATTTTTGTATGCTCTTTTTAATGGCACTAAAATATTCCAGAAATGTTTATTTTCTATAAGCAAAATGTCGATTACTGCTCGAAATTTATTTTTAAATCTTGGAAATACTGCAAGAGTCAATACCTGCAAGTACCGAACTTTTCAAACTGATTTCACGAAAGCAGAGTAAATGCACTGACTGTCTCTTTCTGTACCACAAGCTAGATTACAATCCTCTTGAGTAGTCTATTTTTATGTCTATGATAATTATTTGAAATTGATATTTTAAAGAATCAAAAATTTGTTGTTAAATATAAAGATAGCTATTAATTACATAAATATTAGTAACTTGTATACTTTGAATATACCAATCTCGATACATTTTTATACTCAGCAATACAATTTGACAAAAAATTAACTAAATTAAATCTGTGGATGCCGTCTATGTGGTCCATCTGAGTTTTTGAACTTTAAGGCAAAACATTTTCCTGACAATTACAAAATTGTTAATTATTCATCCAAATCTTACTCGGCATTATTATTGGCCTCCCTGGTTGTATACTTGTTGAGAAACATAACCGAAAACATATGTAATGCAATCAGCAATATTTATGAAGTAAAATAATTTTTTTCATTGATATTTTCCATAAAAATAGTCTTTGGATTAGATCCATGGCACCATCAATGAATTCAGCAAATACTCCAGTCATCCATCAGTTATGGAAGAGGGGCCATGACTAATTTTGAAGCCTTTAACTATAATCCAAAAGAACATAAATTATTATAAATAGTCATAAAAGTATTTCAAAATCAAATTAAAAAACTGTCATATGATAAAACATTTCGTTAATTTAGAAACTGTCGTAGTTAAGAATTTTGTCTCGTGATTGGGAATTTATATCGAAGCCAAGAGACTTCGTCATTGTATCTGACAATTGATTCTTAGTCGAGACTCATGCAATAACACGGTCGTATTCAACACATTCTTTTACATAGTCTTGATGAACAATCTGTCATATGCCTTAATTTGTTTCCACCGTTAGTCTTAGAACAAATCGACGCAGCTTTGTTATCACATCTTAAAGTCGCAGGGAGAAAACTTTTATCACCAAACAGTCGTATCAGGAAACCACAAGTCGGGATTGAGGATTTGCAATCGGCAAAACTCACGTCTAAATAAGCTATCAAATCATTTCGTCTACCAATAAATTTAAGACCTAAATCTGTTGCATTCAAGAACTGAAAAACTTTTTTGACCATGTTCCACTCGTTTTCTGTCGGATTAATTTGAAATCTGCTTAAAACATTTACCGCGTAATCTATATCAGGTGGAGTTGCTCCAGACAGATACAAGAGACTACCAATCATTTCTCTGTAGGAAATGTCAAGGACTTTTTCGCAGGTTCCGTAATCTGTGAAAAAGTTATCATGGTTGTATTTTTCGGAAATTCATTCTCAAAGCCTTTCGTTACAATTTTCTCAATGTATGTATCTGTTACGTACCAAGTCCGAATTTGTACAAAGCCCGATCTGTACAACGAGTTTTGTACTGAGCGCGGTTGGTACAAGCTGTTTTGTACAGAACTGTTATTTCCGGACTCTGTACAGAGATATTTGTACTGAGCTAGCTCGGTACAGAGATGTTTGTACAAAACTAGCTCAGTAAGATTTCTCCTGTACAATGTTGTCCATAACAGTTGATTTGTTTATTGTTGACACTTTACCAACAATCAAATCAAAAGAATAATGATTAATAATTTCAATTATAAATTGTAAACGATTTCAGTATTAAAGCAAATTTATTCAAAGGTACACGTACTTTTTATAATATTTAAATCTTGAAAAATTTTATCATTATTTTTTACATCTTTTTTTAATGTTTTTTTTTCTTTCAATAAAATAAATATATAGGTTTTTTGATTAAAATTATGAAATTGAAATTTTTTTGAGGTTGCAAACATGCAAGATTTTACATGGGAGCAATGGGAACAATCCCCTTGCCCCTCACCACCGCCGTGGCAATCCTTAATCGACTGCTATGGACAACATTGTACAGGAGAAATCGTACTGAGCTAGTTTTGTACAAACATCTCTGTACCGAGCTAGCTCAGTACAAATATCTCTGTACAGAGTCCGGAAATAACAGCTCTGTACAAAACAGCTTGTACCAACCGCGATCAGTACAAAAATCGTTGTACAGATCGGGCTTTGTACAATTTCGGGCTTGGTACGTAACATATCTAAGCAAATAATGTTAAGGGTCTCCCAAGTCAGTCATTTCAAACGATATCTACACGTCACAAATTGACAAACAATTCCATCTGCCCTTAAAATTCAGATCAATTTTAAGGGCAGTTTTGATCTACACGTCAAAAATTGACAAACAATTACCTCTCCCCTCAAAATGTAAATAAATTGTAAGGTCGGTTTTGACCTACAGATCAAGGCTTGGCCTGTAGCTTTTCTGCTCTCAAAATTTAGGTCAATTTTAAGGGCATTTCTGACCTACACGTCAAAAATTAACGAACAATTCTTTGTGACCTCAAAATTTAGGTAAAATTTAAAGGCAATGTTGACTTACAATTCAAGGGTTCACATAAATCCTCTCTGACCACAAGAATCCCTTTAACTCCTTAGCCCCGTTAAAATTATGTCATTTGTGACCTACAACTTTAAGGTTTAAATTTTTTTACCAATATTTGAAAGATCACCCCTTTCATTACCGTATTTCCTTTATAGATTTGGATTATTTTAATACGAAATGATATTAATTTTATTAAAGAAAATAATATGAACAATATATTTTATTTAATTTATCATTTTTTAAAAATAATTTTTATTTCAGTAATAAAATAAACGAACTTATTTAATAAATAATATAATTATTTGTTTCTACATAATTAAATCTAAATTCAATTTTCAGAGCTTGAATCAGTAAAGGTTATATTATATTAATTAAAACTGATTTAAGACATGTGCAGTAATGAAATAAGAAAATAAACGTTCATTTTTAAATGAAAATACAGTATTAATTTGTTAAATTTAGTTAAAAAAAATTATTCAAACAATTAAATATTTTAAAGTTTGCATGCAAGGATATCTTGAGAAATTATTCCCCTTTAATTTAAAACAAAGAACACTCAAAAAAAAATAAAAATTGTACGCTGTGAACTGTTTTAAAAAGTTAATTGTAAAAAATCTCACCGTCATGCTTGCAAATGATTTATGAAAATTTTTTAAAACTCAATTAACACATCAGACCCATTTCGGGACTTTTTGAAAAATTTCACATATATTATAAAGTACCTATAAATAAATTTTAAAAAAATAAAAAAAATCCGGCCCAAAGTTAAAAAAAATTTACGGAGAAAAATAGTTATCTATTTTAGCTAATTTTTAGCTACCTTAGCTAACCTTCATTGCTATTATTTAGATAGCAATTATTGTTAGCTACTGCAGCTAATAATTAGCTAAAATAGCTAATTATTAGCTGTAATAGCTAAAAATAAGCTATCCATATAATAGCATTTTTCTCCGTGTTAATTTCTTTATAAAAAATATTTTCTTTACATTTCTTAAAAGTCGAAAGAAAATTAAAACTTTTATTCTTTAACAACTTTTTCCTAAACTCAATATTTTCGGACTTATAAGCTACTGATATAGGTCTACAATTACAAGATCAAAATTTCGAAAATTCATAACTCGAAAATTTGGACATTTAAACAAAAATAAAGAAATTCGTAGGGGAGGGTAGGCAACATTGAACTGGGTTTATAATAAAGTCCAAGAACTAAGTAAATTTTACAAATTTTGATCAAGTTTTTGTATCAAAATAAAACTGAAGTACTCCTTTAGTTAATACACACGTTACAAACACAAATTATTACGTTTAAATAATTAAATTTAATTTTTTTCTAACCAGTTACACTTTTTTTATTTTGAAGGATCTGTGTCCACAATGAACAACCTCTAAACTCTAATAAAACACTACAATTTACTTGGAAAAAATAACATTTTTTGATCTCAGGTTAGGTATCAAAAGTGACAGTTTAAGTTTATCACGTTGATAATTGTGATGCAAGCATGTCTTCCAGTATTTTTCTTACTAGTTAGTAGAGCAGACAATTTACCATACTTAAAATTGAAAATACGCTGTTAATTTGGGTGGTTCAATGATGCCGCACTCACTGTATACACATGACAATTACAACAAAAATTGTTTATAATACATTTATGTAAGATTTAAAATTCTTTATCAAATCAGAATATTGAAGTGGACACCCTAAGCGAAATAAATCACAAGTTTATCAATTTTTTAAACTTCCTATTAAAAAAAAAAACTTGATTATATTTCCACAAAACATTTTTTCGAACATAAAAAATTATTTTTGTACGTCATGTAAAGTTGGTACTAATTTTATAAAAAATCAGTTCCATAACGACTATTTTATTGGATTTAATGACTGACATCAAACAAAGCAACATTGAAAAAACATAGTTGCATTGTAAAGCACAATTATTTCTCCACATATATAATATAACATAATATTTTCAAAGACAATAAAGATTATACATTTTACTGCCATAAAACAAAAGTTCTGCAAAAAAAGCATGTCAAGCAACATAAAAAGGTACATTATTAACAAGTAATACCAAAATGTGTATTAAAGATTAGTACAAAAAATATTTCCAAAAAACTTAAAAAAAAAGACAAGACAAGAATCTGTCCGAACATAATTTCCAAATCCTTTTGAAAAAAGCAATAAAAAATTTGTTTTACAGAATTCGCACAAAGAGGGTTCTTTGCAGAAAATCCTAACGAGTCTGGCGAACGTAGTCTGAGTCAAAACGGATAATTAGGGACACAATTAGAGTATTTTAAAGTTGTCGAAAACCCCTCAAAATTCACAAATTTTTTAGCCTATTTTTGTCACGTTTTGCAAAAAAAAGGCAAAAAAAAATATTTTTTCTTTATTCGCACAAAAAGGGTTCTTTGCAGAAAGTCCTAACGAGTCAGAAAAACGTAGGCTGAGTCAAAACAGATGATTAAAAAAACGTTATAGCAATTTAAAAATGGCGATGTGTCAAAAAAAGGCTTCGAAACAACCCAACATTTAAGGGTTGAAAAAACGTCAATTTTTGGCATGTTTTGCAAAAAAAAACCCATAAAAAATGTGTCTACAGAATTTTTACCAAAAGAGATTTTTTGTAGAAAAGCCTAACGAGTCAGAAAAATGTAGGCTCAGACGAATCGGATTATTAGAAAAAAAGTTATAGCAATTTAAAGATGGGTAAACGTTAAGTACATTTTTGCAATTCAAAAATGGCCTGATCAAGCACCCATTTCTGGGCGATTTTGAGGGTTGTGACGTCACTTTTCGAAATTTTTTCGAAATTTTTTTTTCTTACCTAAATGATATTTTTTTCAATCCTCTGAACTGGAGCATCTCTGGGACTCACCAGATGTAATTTTAGTATCAAAAAAAAAAAATTTTGAAAATTTCTTTTTAAAGTTGAAAAAAATGAGAAAAAAAATTTTTGTCGCGTTGCCGAAAAAATTTGGCTTTCTAAACAAACCAAAAGTGTACATGCAAAAAATGAGCTAAATGGGATAATTAGGGACAAAGTTAGAGCAAAAATTCCAAAAAATTTATTAAAAAGAAAAAATATGTGTGCAAATTTAGCATGGAAAAAAATGCAAAAATATTTTTCTTCATGACGCCCTTATAGTTCTGAGTTTATATACTCCCCTGGAGTGTAAATCCAAAAAATGGTCAGAACTGGATAATTAGGAAGGAAGTTAGACCAATTCAAATTTTGACTATTAAAAAAAACACCGATTTTTCAAAATGTTTTTTGCAAAAAAAAGCAATAAAAATTTGTTTTACAGAATTCGCACAACAATAGTTTATTGCATAAAAGCACAAAAATATAAGAGTTTGAAATTTTTAAAGGTAATAAATCTCAAATTCTTGTACTTTTTGAGAAAAAATGTCATATTTTTTTCTAAAGAGAAGAATCTAAATGTGAAGTTGCTTGTTTTTCCTGAAAATTTAAGGGAAAAATCAAAAAATCATATTTTATTATAAATTGACAAAAATACCAAAGTTTGAAATTTTCAAAGTAAATAAATCTTAATTTTTTGTACCTTTATGTAAAAATGTAATAACTTTTTAGTTTTTTGTTGTATATACAAGTTTCTGAAGGAAAAGTTGTTTGTTTTTGCACAAAATTTAAGGAAAAAAGTAGAAAAACATATTTTTTTTTGAAAACTGAGAGAAATATCAAAGTTCGAAATTTTCAAAGTAAATAAAGCTGGATTTTATGAAGCTGAAGCTGGCAGCCAGTTATCAGCAATCAGTTAATTTTTTAAAAATTTTGTGTTAACAATGAAACGAAAGAAAACGAACGTCAGACGCTTAACAGGCTATAACCAAATGCAAACAATTCAATTACTATTATATAAACCCTCACAACATACCTCACTTGGATATCCCAAGGAGATCCCATGGGATATCTCACGGGACGGAAATTTGGATAGCCCAGGGATATCCATTGGATATCCCTGGGATGTCCCTGAGATATCCGCGGGATATGCAAATTTTTCTTTTGTGGGATATCCCTGGAATATCTCGCGTGGGATATAGTGGGATATATGTCAGCGTATGTGCATTAAACGGAAGACGATCGTTCCAAGTGTCAAAAGATTGTGTGGAATTATATTTACAATTATTCTAACTACATTCTAAACAAATAATGCATGAATTACTAGATTAATTACTGAAAATCCAGTATATTTTCCCCTTTAAACACGAAGAAATAAAATTTTATATGTATGTACTCATATAATCTTACACGCGCAGGCGTCGACCTTCCCAGCTGTTGAGTGTCATGGCGACCATGGCGTCGCGTCATTAGATCAGAAGTGTGTGATTATAAGTGTTGTTGTTTAATATGTTTAACTTTTACATTTTTTTTATTTTCTTGTAAATATCTTTAACCAATAAATATTTATCAGTAATAGACAAAATGAATTGACCAAAATTAGTTGAAACCCACACACAATAAATGTCAAGCCTTCTTCAAAGAATAATGGTTTCTATTTATGCGGAGAACGATATATTTGTGCCGTAGCATTGGATTATTTGAAAAAAGAATTGCAATTAGAATTATTTACCTGCAAATATCATAGGGAAATTATTATACAAGAGATATTAAAGAAAAAAAAATTGTATGTAGAGCAATTGAAAGAAGAGACAAATCATTAAAGTCAAAACACACATTCTCTACTTTATCTAAACAAAACAGGACACTTCCTTATGAAGGATGAATCTTATATTAGCTAACTCTGATGACAAAGTTATTATTTTCTAAATTAAAAATATTATTGTTTTTTTTAAACAAATTGTTAAATTAAATGTGACATGCATTTAAATGCACCAAAAATAAAATAATTTTATTTATATTTTAATTTATATTTCTAATTTAAATAATTGTTTTAACTTCTATGTAATAAAAATTAATAATATCAATATTAAAGGTTATTAGTTCTTAATTTACATTTAATTAAAAAAAGTTTTTAATTAGAACAAATTTATAGTCGTTGCATCTCTAAATTATTAAAGTAATGTCTTTCTTATTCACATAAGGCATTTTTCAGTGCTAGAAAAATTGTGATTTAATTGACAAATTAAATTTGTCTAGTCATTTCGAAATTTATAGGATTTCTTTTAAATATTCTTAACAATTATGTATATATAATATATGTTCAGTTAAAGTGAATTTAAATGACTGTATGAATATTTGACGTCAAATGACTATTTGTTAAAATTAATGAAAGAATGAATGTATAAATTTTAAATCGTTGCAATTTAACGATCAAAGTCTAAGACTGTACATTTATTTTAATAAATCATTTTATAAATTAAAGATGTATACAACATATATTCTAATAATAAAATATACATTTATTAATTTAAAAAAAATTATTAATTAAATTTTCAAATATTATGTACATTTTAAATGTATAGATAGTGTTAAAAAATTTAATCTCTAATATAATAGATAAATTAAAGTTTTTAGAGAATTATAAATTTAGTTCTTTTAAATTCAATCACTTTTACCGCGTGAACTCTACAATTTCTATGCAATACATGCACAACCAGATGTGCACGCTTTAGTTCACTATGTTTTTACTACAGAGGCGCTGAAGTCCAGAAATCTTTTGACACAATTTTTACATTGAGTCGACTCAGCCTGGTTTTGGCTTGGCTGCAAAGTAAACCAAACAAGACGTCGGAAACTGTTTAGTTATGCTTATTGATATATTAATTGAATTTAATTTATAGGAAATATGTATTGCATTTTCTGGAGATAATTGCAATACTAATTTTAGAGGTGTAAATCAAACAGGAAAGCAAAATGTGATTTTAAGTTAAAGGAACAGTTAGCAGAAAGTTTAATCGGTATAAGTTGTCCCGATCATATTTTAAACAATGCTACTCATTCAGATACAGACTCACTTTCTATTGATCTTGAAGTAATAATTTTTAAAGTATATAATTACTTTTCGATTTTCACTGTCAGAATAGAAGAACTCAAAGAATTTTGCGACTTCGTAGAAATTGAATACAGATGTTTCTTAAAACATTCAGCATCTCGATGGTTGTCATTATTTCCAGCTATGGAAAAACTTCTTGCAATATTCAGTCCATTAAAGTCATATTTCTCGTCTGTAGAAAATCCATCAAAAATCATTAAAACCTTTTTTGATAATGATTTTATAGAATGTTACACTCAAATCTCGCTATAACGACCTTCTCTATAACGAGCGCTCTCTATAACGATGGCTCTGTCTCTCGGTATAGCGAGAAACATTTCCTTCCTATTACCCCCACTATTTATAAACAAATGCACATTCTGTTGATTTGAATTTGGTTAAAAAAAATTTTATTTATATCATAATGAGCATAAAAAGTCACTTCTTTTTTTAAATTATATCAATGAGTCGAACATCTTCAAAATTTTCGCTTATATAAATTTTCTGTATGTTGAAGTTCAAATTAAACTAGGTTACGTTTGTAATTTTGACATTACGTAAATTGTAAACACAAAAAAAATAAATAAAGAATCTTAAAAGTGGGGATTTTTCATTTCTCCTCTTGCGCTCGTAATAGAGGGAGACTTGACTCCAGAACTTCTCGTTATAGCGAGATTCGAGTGTATTTATGGACAGTGCATTCTTTGATGACAATGTTTTACGTTCACATTGCGAGTCTTGAAAAGAAAAAAGACTCTTTAAGGGCATCCGGGAAAAATAATGGTTTCGTGATAGACGTCTCATTTAAAAAGAAAAGAATATTTTGAGTCGGGAATTTTTGGTAAATATAGAGAAATGCTCTGCGACCAGCGGTCCTCTCGGAATTTAGAGAAATTTTGATAAATAATTATTGGAAAAAATTGTTTAAATATACAGAAAAAAGGAGTTTTGAACGGTTCAGTGTAGACGTCTCATTTTGAGAGGATAAAATATTTCGGGTTCATATTTGGAGGGGTGATAGAGAAAGACTCTCCGAGGAGCGGCCCTCTCCGTTTTTGCAATAATTTTGCGAGGAAATTATTTTATTAACGATTGAAAGTGGAGTAATTTGAGGTTACTACATTTCCCTCAGTTCAACTCGCGACCACTTCCGAGAATTGGCGCAACCCCCTTGACCACTGACACATAGATCCACTTGTCTGTGTGCTCGCCGCCATATTGCCTCTCACTTTCGCCCAAAATCCAACTTTTTTAATTTTGTTTTTCAATATTTATTTCAAAAATTACTTGCAAATTTCGAGAATATTCTTTATCATCATGAATTCCCCTAACTATCATGATAAATCCGAACTAAATATCTCTAATTATTTAGGAGTGAGACGACACGCGGGAAAACACTTTTTGGGCTCGATTTTTCCCGGATGCCCTTAAAGATGAAATCTTTAAGATGTATTCGAAATGCTTAAATTATTTTAACCTGTGGTTAAAATATTTTAAAGAGTTTCAATGTTTTCGACGGATTCATAATGGGAACAAGTTTTAAAGATGTTTGGATATTTACAGTCTAAGAAAATCAAAGTTGATGAAACAAAACTCTTTGACCAAGTATGTTATTTTTAACTGTATGTTAAAGATTTTTTTAGAAAAAAGTGAATATACGAACCTACAAATTGATAAATTATGGAGTAATTTCTTTATAAAATGTTTTTGTCCAGTCAAAATAATTTATATAAGTGAAATAAATGTGATTTGATATAAAAAAATAATAAAATTTCTTATTTAAATTGCACTTTAAAATGTGTACTACTATTTTACTCTTTTTTAAACAAATTCCTACTTTTGTACTCTTTTTTAAGTGCTACATTATAAAGAATGGAGATAGTAACCCTAGTTTTAATTCAATCAGAAGTTTATCAATATTATCAATTGGATCAGTTCTTTTAGTTGAAATGGAAAAACTAACAATTTTGTTCATGTTTTTAAAAGCGGATACATATGGCACTAGAAGTAGTGGAATGATTCCTGCATGTATTTCATTATTCATAATTTCAACAGACAGCTTCTTTGAGTATCTTTCTACACGCATTCCCCTCGATGCTAATTTTTTATACAATTTTTAGCTTCTTTGACCACAATAAAGCTTTTTCTGGATCAACTAGTGGCGTGCATTTTTTAATAATATTTGCTTACTCAATATTATAAATAAAGATTCTCTAATTCTACTTAATTGCAAATTTTTAGTTGTAAATATTGCTTTGATATTTTGTATTTTCTAAGAGAATATAATATGTAATATACACAATAATGTAACTATTTTGTTTAAATATTTGTAAACTGAAAGTAGCAGCAATTATAGTAACAGTTTATACTTCTTTTTATTACAAAAAAATAATTTTTTATGTACATAAAATTGTAAACATTTTATGTTTTGTGACGCGGCATTTTGCCACGCACAAAATTTTCTTAATTTTCTTCTTGTTTTAAAAAACAATTTTTAAAAATAACTCGTCAAAATGAAATTCTTTCCTTTCCTAAAACAAATAAAAATTAGTAATAGTATTTTGAATTTTAAAATTTAAATAAAATCAAAACGACTATACCTCGTAAATTCAATTATTTAAATAATTGAAAATTTGTCAAATAAACCTGCCAACTCGTCAGATCAACAATAATAATAAAACTCGAAATTAGAACATTTTCTGCCGTTCGTATTTTATTATTTCATAGTCATCGAGAAAATGTTCAATGGAAATCGGCTGGTCTGTCAACGCTGTCACTAGTCGAAGTCTACAGGGGAAGTGCTTCCTGGTTTTTATATTCGGATGTGAGTCCCGAATATTCAAGAGCACCAGGAAGACGAAAATTATTCATTGTTTTGGTCCTGTCAAAACACTGACTGCGGCCATATTGGATTAAAGGTCGACGCGAGTAAGCGACAGCGACTAATAAGTAGGCGCTCCGCATTATCGGCGGCGGATATTTTACCTCGCGCGAATAAAAGTAGAGACTAAAGATAATAAAAAATAGTACTTTAAGGACTCACCCTAAAACTAAAAAGAAGCGCATGTGTAGCGACGCTCTCGTAGACTGACAGACGGCCATTTTTATTCATTCTCGTTTTGATAGCACATAGCGGCGCATCACGCCAGTGAAACAAATTGTAAATAAAATTAAAAAATTGAAAGTTTGGTGCCATGTCTGGACGAGGCGCTATGCGGGGTCGTCGACGTATTGATGGCGAGTTCTAGTAAAATTAACTTGTTTCTCGCCAGATTGGCAATAATTAAAATTATTCAAAAATTGAAAAGTGATGCTTGTCACCGCCTTTGTCATGCGGTAAATTAATTTGAAAATTCGGCCTTCTGACAAATATAATAATTGTTAATAGTAAAATTAAAATTTAAAGTAAAATTTATTGAATAAAAATAATTTTGTGTACAATCTAAATTCAGTGACAGTGTAATTATTGTGTTAATCTCCTTACTCCTCCCCTCTCCGCGGTTTATTAGGGATTTTCCTAATAATTTCTGAATTAGTCTGGCAAAATAATTAAAATTAACTAAATTAATCTTTTGGATATTTTTAAGTAAAATATCCTGGCGCTAATAAAATAATTTATCTAAATTAATTTAAATAATTAAATTCAAAGTGTAGATAACGTTCAATTTGAACCTCTTGTCAAAATATTATTTTGTTTTGGTTAAATAAAGTTAAAAACTGGAATAAAATCTCCAAATAAATATTTCAAATGTTAAAAAATAATTAGTAAATTATTAAAATAAAAAATAAGCACGACTGCTATAGTTTATAATGTTTAACATCATTAATCACTTTCCTAATAATGACAATCAATTTTAAGTATTTTTCAAAAAATTTATGTACTGCTACCACAATTAGGCAAAATATGTTAATTTTATTTAAAAAATTAAAAAAACATAATTCCTATAATATATTTTTGATCTATAAAATTAAAAAAGGATCAGTTTAATTTGCTTCCTGATCACTGTGTTAAACATAATTGATCGAGTTTTCCTTTGAATCGTATGGTGAAATGATTAAAACGTTGAGACACTCCGTTGTGTTGAGTAAAACAATACTTCGATTGTATAACCTCCGATAAATTCGGTTCCCTGATCTGAACGCAAATAACAAATTTTTTTGTTAGTACTAAGCAAATTTCGAGCACTTTTAATCGTTGACTGTCACAACGCATATATATGCGCAAAACTAAGGCAGACCAAAAGTGTTCATGACGCATATATACGCAACTTAAAAAAGGTGATTAAAAACTTCTTAAATGTTCCTGAAACCGGTTACTCGGAGGTTTTCGAGGTCGCTGATTATGAACATGACTTTCGTTTTCCAAAATTCAAAATGTCGAATCCAATATGGTGGACGACAAAATAAAAAAATTGATTGGATTGACTTGAAACCTAATACTCAAGGGTTTTAAGAGTCGCTAATTACGAATCTGACATTAGTTTTTCAAAATTCCAAATGGCGGATCCAATATAGCGGACAATAAAATAAAAAAATTGATTGGATTGACTTGAAACTGAATACTTGGGGGTTTTTGAGGTCGTTGATTACAAATCTGACATTAGTTTTTTAAAATTCAAAATTGCGGATCCAAGATGGCGGAAATTTTTTCAAAATTTGTCGAATTTGCTTGAAACTGGTTACTCGGTGGTTTTAAGGGTCGCTAATTAAGAATCTGACATTAGTTTTTCAAAATTCCAAATGGCGGATTCAATATGGCGGACAACAAAATAAAAAAATTGATTAGATTAAGTTGAAACTTGAATACTCGAGGATTTTCAGGGCTGCTAATTACAAAACTGAAATCAGTTTTTAAAAATTCAAAATGGATGATACAATATGGCGGACGACAAAATAAAAAATTAATTGGATTGGCTTGAAAGTTACTTGAGGGTTTAATTATTACGTAGCTGCATGCAACGACACGTCTAGTATATAATCTAGTATATAAAAAAATAAAATTTAAAAAAATATATAAAATTTTTTGAAAAACAAAAAAATGGAATGCAAAATCTTATGGCAGCCTCCTCGTGGTACATTCTGGGGTCGTGAATTTAAAAAATTTAATAAACTATAAACATTAAATTTACCAGCCAATGTCAGGGTATTTAACGAAATTTGATTTTACCAAAAATTATCATACTGATGTCAGATTAACCAGTTTCAAACAAATTCAATAAATTTTAAAAAATTCCGTTATATTGAATCAGATATTTTGAATTTTGAAAAACTGATTTCAAATTTGTAATCAGCGACCCTAAAACTCCCGAGTATTCAGTTTCAAGACATTATAATTAATTATTTATTGTCATCCGCCATATTTGATCCGACATTTTGAATTTTAGAAAACTAATGTTTGATTCGTAATCAGCGACCCTTAAAACCCCCGAGTAACCATTTTCAAACAAATTTGACGAATTTTAAAAAAAAACTGATCTCATATTCGTAATCAGAGACCCCAGAAACCTTAGGATACCAAGTTTTATAAAAATTAATTAAAAATTTTTTCAACATACTTTTGGCCCAAACAGTAGAAAAATATTTTCGACAACCAAGGGGTTAATAAATTTTTCTAAGCATAAGCCCATGTCGCCTTTCTTTTTCATACAATAAGCAAGCCAGTCGTGAATAGTCATTAATAAAAACAACAATATAATTGAAGGAAAATTATAATTTTTATTAAAATGAGCAAGTATGTAAATGAAAATTAAATTTAGTTTAGGTGAAAGTGTGAGTGAGAGTGTAAGTAAAAATTAAATTTAGTTTTGGTAAAATGTAATTTATTGTAAGTGAAAATTAAATTTAGTATCAGAAAAAGTACAAATCTGACGTCAGATTCGGAATCAGCAACCTCAAAAACTTATAGTTACAAAGTTTTAAGCAAATCCGTTTACATATTGAATTATGGTCGGTTTTATATGTCTGATGTACCATTATGTATTTTTCAAAATAATTAATTGCAAATATACTTTATTTTTTGTGAGCTCCAGGTGATGTTACTCCAAATAAGTTAATTTTTTTCTGAAAAATGCTATGTGATCGAAAGTACTTTGAATCTGAGACAAACGGTTTAAGTTATTTTATTTATTGTAAATTAATTTTTGGATATAATTTTTATAACTTTATTAATTCATTAATTATAACTTATATAATAAATCATATAATTTTTTTTAGAAAAACTTTATTAATTCATGAATCAAAAACACACTTATATAATGAGAAAAGAGATAGCATATTCCGTATACTAGAGGTATGTATCGAACCGTCTGAGTTGACTCTAATGTATAAGCTCTTAGAACGACGACGTACATGTTATCAATGTCGCCTTGGTGTATATTCTCGAGATTTCAGAGACCCTTTAGCTCCTATATATGCATGTACACTACGTTGGTAATGTTGAGATTGAAATGACGTAAAGGAGAAGCCTAGCTAGCGCAACTATCAATACACAAGTAGGGACATCCCCTTGTTCTCTCAACTGGCAGAGATGTTAAATCAGCCTCAGGCTTGCTAAAACACTCGCGATGACAGTTGAACATTGAACAAGACTAAACCAAGATTTGAGTACAGAGCAACAAAAAAGACTTAGATAACGATTACTCCTCCCACCCTAAAACTGTCTTAAGCAGGAATTGTATTTTGAAAATTTCATATGTAGTCAAAACTAAATTTTGACAGCTGACAGCTGTCAACATTGCTGTCAAACTTTTGACAATGGGTATTCAAGTATTTTACAATAATTTAAATAAGTTTAAGTATTTCCTAGACTACTGAAATCAAACTTTGTTGCAACATGTGTTTTTGACAGTTGACAGCTGTCAAAAAAAATTGTCAAACATAGAAAATGTTAGTTTTCAAGAAATTTTACCTTTATTTTCTCAAATAAAAGTATGTTTTAAATTACATTAATCAAATTGTGTAACGGAATGTTATTTTAATAGATGACAGCTGTCAAAAATGCTGTAAAAATTTTGAAAAAGGAATTTCTTTAAGTATTTTACATTAATTTAAATAAGTTCTATTATTTTCTAGACTTCGATCATGAGATCGAACTAAGTCGCAACATGTTTTTTTGTCAGTTGAACCTTGTCAAAAAAAACTGTCAAACTTAAAAAATGGTAGCTTATAAGAAATCTTACCTTTATCTTTTCAAATAGAAGTACTTTTCAGAATGCTCAGATTAAACCGAATAACAGGATGTCATTTTGACAGATGATATTTGTTTGTATTTTTATTTTATTCGTTTTACCGTTCTTTTTGTCTTATATTGCATGTTATTTTTTTTATTTATTTACTTTTGTATCATTTATTGTTTTATTTATTTGCATGTTTTATTTTGAAAATGAAGAGAGGGGATAAGAGAAATTTATTTTATTTTATTTCCTTAAGTACACTTTGCGTTTAACGTAGAAAGATTTGATTAATTTTTTTCTCTAATGGAATAAAATAAAGGGGAAAAAAGATAGTTTGTTTTACTCTGAGTATAAGGAGAAAAAAAATAAATTCATGTTTGTATTATAAAAAATAAAAATGTATGTTTTGTTTTTTTTGTTTTGTAAGATAACGATTATAGACTTTTATTTTTTATTTCTTTTGTTGTACGTTTATTAGGAATTCTTTTATCTCTTCTTCGTTATTTTGACGTAATTTTATCCATTCTAAATCTTGTTTTATCCTTTCTTCTAAATTTTTTTTTTAAATTTATCGTCGATCGCTTCTCCAGCGTAACATCCCTAGAAATGTTTCCCTTTCTTTTTCATATAAGTATGTGTGTTTCTCGAAGTCTATTGCTTTATCGAATTTTTCCTTCTCTGTTTCGTCTCCTTTTATTTCCTCGTCCATTTCTTCTTTCTCGGTTTTTTTCTTTATTTTTTATTACTATTACTGTCTCCGGCTCCGAGCTCGATTCTTCCTCGTCGCTTTCTTTGTTTAATATTTTTTCTGCATTCATTTTCCAGATTTGTAATCTGATTACTTGATTTTTTAGTGATTGGCGTTGATCTTCCAGTTCGTTCCATTTATTTTTATATTTGTCCATTTTTAGTGATAATTTGTTAATCTTCTTCTGGAGTGTATTTAATTCTTCTTTAATTTCCTCCAACGTTTTTTTTTTGACGTCTTCGTTATTCAGGTGAATCCGGTTCATTTTTTATAACAATTGAAAAAAAAATTTCTCTTTAATTCACATTCGTCAATGTGTAAAAAAAATGAAAAATAATTGTTTGTTTTGTGTTTTGTTTTATTCCATTTTCTTACAATTTTCACTTAATTTTCCTAATAATTATTCAAGTAATTTTTACTTAATATTAAATAATTTTTTTCTTAATTTTCTACGAATTTTCAATTAAATTTTAACTAATTTTCTTATAAATTTTGCTAAATTTTCCTATAATTTTCAATCAATCATTTATATTTATATTCCATGATCCTATTGATTTTCCTCGAATTTTTCCTAATTCGTACATTGTGGGGGAAATTTTTCGAATTATTTTATACGGGCCTTCGAAATCTTATTTCAATTTTCGCGCAATTCCTAGGTCTTTGCTCGAAAGAGATTTGTCTTTCTTTAAGACTAGATCTCCTACTTCGAATTCTAATTTTTGCCTACGTAAATTGTAATACGATGGAGGTAACCATCGTCCATGGCTCCTCAATGATTCTTTTGCCCATTGGTCTTATTTTCGGTTTGTTACTTGCCTTAATTTGTTGGCAAATTTTACATTTTCGAATATATTTCACTATTTCCGTATACATTCCAGGCCAGAAAAAATTTCCGTAAAGTCTACGGAAAGTTTTTTCTACACCAAGGTGTCCTGCTTGCATATTATCGTGATTTTCTACTAATACTTTTTTTCGCAGATTTTCCGGAATTACTAATTTTTACGGATTTTCATCTTTAAGGGGGTGATTTTAACGGATCGGGTCTATAAAAATATAATTGTTTGTCTCGAATTCGCCAATTATGGTGTTTGTGAAAATTCGATTGAGTGTTACTACTTTAAAATGGTTACCTTCCAAATAAAATATTGTCGGAATTTTCCTGTGAACGTTTTTACAGCGAGGCATTCCTTTTCTGTTGTCGAATATTTCCTCTCCGTTTTGCTCTAATTTTTACTTCCATATGCCACTACTACGTTTTTACCCTCTATGTCTTGTGTTAAGACTGCGCCTAGACCCGTGTCATTTGTGTCAGTCTCTAGAATAAAAGTGTATTAAAAATCAAGGAAATTAAAGATCGGAGCGGTCGTCAACAACTCGATCAGTTTTAATTTTGCTTTTTCCTGATCTTCGTTCCACGTCCATTTTACTTACCATTCCTATGAAGCGGTGGAGTTGCTTAATAGTTTTGGGAGTTGGGAATTCTCGAATAGGCTTGACTTTGTCTTCATCGATCTGCAGTCCTTTTTCGTTAACCCTGCTTCTTTTAATTTTCCCAATACTATTTCCAAATACTTCATGTGTTCGTCGAAAGTTGTTGAAACTGTAATTATGTCATCGAAATAACAAACAACCTTCGGTTTAAGGTCAGGCATAATAATTTTGTCCATCAACCGTTGGAACGTTGCAGGAGCATTGCAAAGTCAAAACGGCATTCGCTTCTATTGGAACATTCCAAAACCAGGAACCATGAAAGTCCACTTCAAATCGACCTTAGGGATATATTTTGCCGACCTGAACATATCTAGAATTTCTGCCATCAATAGAACCGGATATAGATCTTTTTTTGTGACTGCGTTGACTTTCCGAAAGTCTAGACACAATCTGTATGTTCCGTTCGCATTCTTGATCATAACGATCGGGTTTGACCAGTTGCTACTGTTAGGTTCGATCATACCTTATCATTCTCTTAATTTCTTTTATAATTTCCTCTTTAATTTACGGCGAAACATAGTAATATCTTTGTTTGATTGGCGCTGTACCTTGCGAATCAATGACGTGTTTTGTCAAATGAGTGGCTCTTAAATTTTCCTCGGGGAATGGTAATCTAATTTTTAAAAATTTATTTAAAAATTCTTGTTCCTGTTCAGATAATTCGACTAATCCTGTCGTCTGTCTCGTCAGGGCCTGAGTCTATTTCTAAATTATCAAATCGGTTCGATAATGGGATATCCATCAATTTCAGAGGAATTCTCCGGGGTTTTGGAATTGGGATTTGGGTTGGTATGTTCGACTGTTGTAAGGATTGTCTTGGTATAATTTCTGGAATTTTCTTAATATTTCTCGAGTTGACCCTTGGAAAAATTTTCGTATTTTTCCTATAATTTTCCGTATCAATATTCTTCGATTTAACTAATTCGAATTTTTTCTCGAATTTTCTTTTTTATTCTTTATTTTTGGTTTAAATTTTTTTTCTGATTTTGACCTATTTTCCTCGGATTTTTGCGTGAAATTTTTTCGATTTTCTCGTTGTGAACTGGACCATCCTGTTTGTGATCCGACTTCTTGTTTTGTCAAAACAGCTTCGATCATTTTTTCGATTACTTTTTTTTCCCTATCACCGATTGTGTATCGTAAGTTAGGCAAATCTCTTATTGACCACGTGTCTGTTTCGAAATCTAATTTCATTCCTAATTCGCGTAGCATATCAATTCCTAAAATTGCGTATTCTCTTAATCTTGGAACAATTTTGAACATCAAATTTTTCGTTATATTACCATTTTCTACTGGTATTGTAACTTCACCTATTATTTGTGAACCTTGACCGTTAGCTGCTGTCACGAGTTTATTTTTCACTGGTTCTAATTTAACACCGTATAATTGTAAATATATGTACCCAATTTTTGTAACCTAAAAATAAACTCATAGCGCCCGTGTTAATTAAAGTTTCGAAAATTGTTTCCTGGTATTTAATGTTTGTAAAAAATGTTAAGTCTTTCAGCAACGTTTCGCAACTTTCTGCTAATACTGCATCGATATTTTCTAGTACACGAATTTCCGGAATCTTATAACCTCGCATGAATCTAAACAATTCTTCTAGAAATTGCACTGGGTTGTCGGTTTCGTTGTTGTGAAAATTAACTGGCCAATTTGACATGATTTGGAAAGGTGTTTGTTACATGCCGAAAGGAAAAGGAGTACTGAAATTTCTAAAATGTCAATTGTTATCGACTAGGGCATTTGGAATTTCCATTTCAGTATTTTCTGTGAAATTTTGTTCTATATTCGGATTTCCATTTTTCGCTAAATTTTCCATCGCGTTTTTCATTCGGTCTATTTCTAATCTAAGTTGATCTAATTTTTTGTCAAATAACGAGATTTCATTTTTGAATTGATCTGACTCGGTTGTTTGATTTTTTGTCTCCCGATGAAAACTAATATTTTTCTTACCGGCACAATAATTTTCTGTAAAATTTTGTGTTGGTCGCGAATTTTCTTTGGGAAAAGCTCCGGATTTTTTGGAGGGAAAATTAGATAATTCCGAATTTTTAGGTTCATACACGATTTCTATTTCACTATCGTTCGGCCATTCATAGTTAAATTCATGATTTTTATTAATTTCTTTAAAATGAACAATTTTGTCTTTTTTCCATAATTTCGCGTTTGTCTTGATCAAAATATTGATCCAATTTTGTTAGAAAACTATCTTTTGAATCGCTGTTAATTTGATTATTTTTATTCACTGAACTATGTGCTAAAGGTTTGTATTTTCCTGCACAATTCTTCTATGTTCGAGTTCTAATCATTTTTCTTTTACGTGCAATTTTTCCCTTTCATTTCTAAGCATTTCATCGTATGCCGTTAATTCGTTCCTATTTTTAATCATTTGACTAGGGTAATGTCACCTTGACTGGACCGCCTAAGCTTTTTTTCAAAAAAATTCTTTATGAAAGCAAATTATTCGAAGGTTTCTATTCCAAGCTTTAGTTTAGATCCCTAGATAAGTGTTTATACCATAATAGCTTTGATTTTTTTTATTTGGAAAAAAATTGACTTTAAAAAAATAGCTAATTTTTAAGCAATTAAAAAAGTGTAACCTTGAGTGGACCACTCCTAAAAAATTGCAAAAGTTATTCTATATTCTTTAATGTTCTTAATATTTCTGATATATTAAAACTAAAATTTATGCTTATGCAGTTTCAGACCATGTATGTGTCGCAATGTTTGCAAGTGAATCCATTTTTAATAATTTTGGCACATATCACATCAATATCACAAAAAAATTAATAAAGAACATAAAACATAGTTTCAAACCAATTTATTGTCAATTTATATCCAAAAAAATGGTAAACTGACATTAAAAATATAAAAACAGTCAGTTCACTCATGGTGACATGCAACTTTTTATGTCAGCCACCAAAATTTTTTTTGAGTCAAAATTATCACTTAATTAAACCAAGACAATCAATTTCAATGTTCAAAGTATAAGGAAAAAATTTAGTAACCTCTTAAAACTTCAATTTTACACTACTTTTGCACTTCCGAATCACTTTACTTATTGTAAGAGCGGTCAACTCAATGTGACATTACCCAATTTGTCCCTAAAAAACGAATTAACATCAAAAGTTCCGTCTTTTGATTTTCCTGAAAAATTTTCCGTCACATTTTCCGCTAATTTTCCTATCAAATTTTCTGTGACATTTTCCGGTTCTTTTTCTACATCTACAACAGTTTTCTTAAGCGGTCTTAAGTATTGTTGTAGTATCGAGCTAGGTTTGGGGGCATTTATTTGTTCTCTCTGTCCGGGCATACGCAGAGATGTGTTCATTGTGACTTGTCTCGTTGCGCTAGGGAGGCGCAATGATTGATTGGAATTTAAAAATTGCAATCTTTCTCGAGGCATCATGTCAATGAGTGTACGAATCATTGCATTTTGTTTCTCTATTGTGGCTTTCAAAATATGCGACTTATCCTGTGCAACATTTTGGTGGGGGGGCATTTTGTCTGTAGGGAGATTCAGTTTTGCTCGCCGTTTCTGCTTCGCTTCCCGACATATTTTCTGTTTCCTTATTTTCCTGAATTTTTTTGTAGTTGATCGTAATACACGTCTCGACTCCATTTGTGATCAATTATTGAAAAATTATAATTAAATTTTAATCGTTATTTAATCTATTCTACAAATTTCACGTTACGCAAAAAAAAATTTTCCGATAATTTCTATCCATCGTCATGAACTTTATGTGAAAAAAAGTTTTTATTACTTTTTTTAATTCAATCACAAATGTTCGAACTAAGTTTTAACAATTTTCCAGAAATTTATCGTATTTATCTGTTTGTGCTTAAAACAAATTAATTACATGTTTTTTTTCCGAAAAATACTAAAAAAGAATAAATTGTTACTTTTGACACACCCGGTATAAGTTGCAAAAATTTTATTTTCTTCCTAACTTTCTAATATCGAAAACAAAGAAAAAAAAGAAAATTTTTTCTACCTATTTTCAACAATGAATTTTAATTTAATATCCAGAATTAAATTTATTTATTAATAGTTATAAACTTTATCGATATTCACTAGTTGAATCTATTCTCTATTGCACGACCGTTCGAAATGTGTCACCTGGTATAAGTCGGTCACTGTGTCTCCATATTCTAAGTTTTTATTCTATGATGAACTTTTGAGACACAGGGTATACGCATCAATTTTTCAGGATTTTATTTTCTCTACTTTTGATTAATTTTTATTTGACACCGTGCATACAAATATTATTTCAAAATTTTGACAAAACTATTTCTTGATTTATTCGCGAATTTGTAGTGTTTACGTTTTTCGTTACTACCTTACGATACTGTATGCGGCCTTGACAATAAAAGCAAAATGCAACCGGCGTCTTTCTATGACTAAATTTCTCTAAAAATAATCGATAAATTCACTTTTTCTTTTTAATTCTCGACTTTATTTTAACGTATCGGAATTCTCCGATTGACACCCTCGACGGACTTCGGTTCTTACCGAGTTCAATCGCCTGATTCGTAGCAGACGCGGGAAGATTTGTAACGCCACGTTACAATATGTAGTCTGCGAAATTTCGGATTTCAGCATATAGCTGAGATTGGGCTGAGACTACGTTTTTCTGACTCGTTAGGCCTTTCTGCAATGAACCCTTGTTTTCAAAATTCTGGCAAAAATTTTTTTAAATTTTTTTTGCAAAACATGCCAAAAATTGGCATTTTTTATTTATTTATTTAATAACATAACGGGACATGCCCTTTCGTACATTACGTACTTCCTAATTTTTAAGAGTTACATTTGTAACATATAAAAAAAGATACAATAGGAAGGTTGGCGCTTCAAAAGTTTAAGTTCGGTATAGATGTAAACACCGTTGTAGTGTAAACTGAAAATAAAGTAATATAATTAGACATTTTTGGTTTTTCACTGAGTCCATTAGAAAGTTAATTATTGTTGTGAATCTTACAGTTTAATAGAAGAATATCAAAATAATAATAATAAATGACAAATTTGTATCTCTATCCGAATTAATTTTAAACAATTAATAAAAATTTTATCAAAAATAACATTAAAAATTATGAATGAAATAAGATGTTTAAAACGGTCTAAAAAAACTTTTTTACTTGACAAAATGTCATTTTAAGAAATAAATCACAATACCCTAAAGGAGTTTAACTCAAAAAAACCATACACAAAAAGTTTGCTAAATACATTTAAACACTGAAGAGAATGATATCAGAAGAATTAATCCAAAACCAGGTACTGCAGTTGGATTGGCCAACTGTTTACCCGCCTATCTGAAGTGTGAGAGTAGAAGTACGTTTACGGGGAGGGATTTTAATAATTGTGGGGACTCCACGACGAAAAACCAAAGAAATGTTTGCTTCTCCCTCTCGTCGACGCACGGCTAACTGCTTCTTCACTCTCCTAATCTCGTCCCTCTACATCTCCGTTTTGTCATTCGACAACCATAGATTCTCCAAGTCCGATGAATTTACAAAGTCTCTTTTAGCAGCCACAAACGATCGCAAAATCGCTTGTGCCCTCTCCTCCGTCGCACATACGATTTTCACCGGGCGTGGCTTTTGAGAGACCTGCGCACTAGCACCAATTCTGAATGTTCGAATTCCATGAAGATCAGCTGATTTAGTAAACTTTTTAAATTTGTTGCTGACAATTGCTTTCAAGGTGTTAGAGTCTGTGTTAGGTGTTTTATCTTCAGAAAGATTAAATAGAACTAAGTTACACTTTCTTTCTGACCGATACACAATTTCATTAATACAGGCATTAATCTCGACTGTTGGATTGTCCAACATTGAACATCCCGCGTCAATCTTGTCAATTCTTTCCTCAACTAAAGCAAGACGATTCGTCAAATCAACCACTCTTCCCTCTATATTTATTACTCTGGAAAGTGTCTCATCCAATTTGACATTTACTTCCTTAAAATTCTCATTCATTGTAGAGACATTACGAGATATTGTTAACGTCAGCTGATTTAAGGCGTCCACAATAGTATCCAACTTGACAGCAGAGTTTGAGAATTGTGAGTCAGCTGACGGGGACAATGACCTCGGCTTACAGCAATCAACAAACGATCCGTCAGGCAAAGTAGATAGAGGTCTGTATTGCACAGCTCCGATAATAAGGAAGTTTACATTTAGAACAAAACGTAGGAATAGCACGTGCAATATCTTTACCACACTTTGTACACTTCTGAAGATTTACTGCAGATGCCATTATTAATTTACTAGAAAGTACCAATTAGTAAAAATGAGAAGTTCACAAAAAAGAATTGCAAATTGCAAACTCACTTTAATGAAAGAAAACCTTGTCAATGAACGAATGTCCCAAATGAGGTTACGATATGTAGACCCAAGTTTACAATAAATAATGCAGGATTTAAGTGAAAAAGTCACAAAATATAAAATCAAGGGAGCTCCACAATATGAAGACACTCCACCAAAAAATTAAACCGAACTTATAAACCGGTTAAACTATATAAAAAAGCCGAGACACGCACAAACATGTGCTCAAAAGCCGCCACCTACCGGCAGATTTAGTGCCTAAAATTCTGATTTGCGTAGAATTTTAGCTCTAACTTTTTTTTGGTTCTCCTATTCGGCTCATTTTGTAAATACATACTCGTAAAGTGTATGTAATGTCGGCTTTAAATTAGCGACATGAGGAAAAATTCTTTTGCATTCAAATATACACACATATTTTCTTTTGCGACAAAATTTTTCGGAATTTTTGCTTTAACTTTGTTCCAGTTTGAGCAATTCGGCTCATTTTTCGCATTTACACTATTGAGGTGTGTAGTAAGCCGGAAATCTACAGATTACGCAAAAATTGTTTTTTTTTCAAAATTTGGACCAAAAACTTATTTTTGCAATAAATTTTGCTAAATTTTTTTTTTAAACTAAAATTATGTTGGGTGACCCCCAGAGATGCTCAAGATCAAAGGATTTTTAAAAACATTAATTACGTAAAAAGTTATGGCTAAATTACGAAAAATGTCATCACAACCCTCAAAAATGCGCCAGGAATAGGTAGAACGACTTTGCTGGAATATATCTCGGAGTTCAGCATATAGACTAATTTAAATTGCTATAACTTCTTTCATAATTATCCGATTCGGCTAAGACTACGTTTTTCTGACTTGTTAGGCCTTTCTGCAATGAACCCTCATTGTGCGAATTCTCGCAAAAATAATTTTTAACGTTTTTTTTGCAAAACATGCCAAAAATTGGCATTTTTTCTTTTCACTAATGTTGATATGCGTCGATTTTTTGCTCTAACTTTTGATGTATTCATTCTATTCGGCTTATTTTGTGCATACATACTCTTGGATGGTATGTAAAGTCAGACTAAAAAAACGACATTAGAAAAAAAAATTTTATTTAATTTTGCACACTTTTTTTTTCTTTTGACAAAATTTTTTGGAATTTTTGCTCTCATTTTGTCCCTCATTATGTTATTCGGTCCAATTTTTGCATTTACACTACTGAGATGTGTAGCAAGCCGGATTTTTTTTAATTCCGCAAAAAAAATTTTTTTGCAATTTTTTGACTTTGCCAAAAATTTTGCAAAATTTTTTTTTGCAAATAAATTCACGTAGGGTGACCCCCATAGATGCTCCAGTTTAAAGGATTTTAAAAAATATTAAGTACTTAAAAAGTTATAACTAAATTACGAAAAGTGACGTCACAAACCCTTAAATGTACGCCAGGAATAGGTAGAACGATTTTGCTAATATACATGTAGTCTGCAAAATTGCCGATCTCAGCATGAGGCCAACTTTAAATTACTATAACTTCTTCCATAATTATCCGATTCAGCTAAGACTACGTTTTTCTGACTCGTTAGGTCTTTTGAAATGAACCCTCATTGTACGAATTCTCGCAAAAATAATTTTTAACGTTTTTTTGCAAAACATGCCAAAAATTAGCATTTTTTCTTTTCACAAATGTTGATATGCGTCGATTTTTTGCTCTAACTTTTGTTGTATTCATTCTATTCGGCTTATTTTGTGCATACATACTCTTGGATGGTATGTAAAGTCAGACTAAAAAAACGACATTAGAAAAAAAATTTTTATTTAATTTTTCACACTTTTTTTTTCTTTTGACAAAATTTTTTGAAATTTCTGCTCTCATTTTGTCCCTAATTATGTTATTCGGTCCAATTTTTGCATTTACACTACTGAGGTGTGTAGCAAGCCGGATTTTTTTATTTCCGCAAAAAAAAATTTTTTGCAATTTTTGACTTTGCCAAAAATTTTGCAAAATTTTTTTTTGCAATTAAATTCACGTAGGGTGACCCCCTGTTACGTAATGGACATTTTTTTCTATTTAAAATTTAATGAATAGAATCAACTGTCAAATAAACAATTAGAAATTTATAAATTTCCTTTACCGAGCGGGAAGTAAAGGAAAGTGGGATTAATCCTGATTTAAGAGAGGTCTTACCTAATTCTTCTTCTACTTTAACAATCTAATTTAATCAATTTATAGAATGGAATTTAATATTTAATAGAAAAGAAAAACGTGAATAAACAAATATAAAAATTAATTCTACATAGAATAAGTTAGAAAGAAATTTAAATAAGAACACAAAATTTTAAAGGAGAAATATATCAGCATACAATTCATTTATTTTACCAAATATCTCAGCAATCGACAGCCCGAAGGTGACCCAAAGGGGAAAATTGCTCTAGATTTTTATAGTGTAACTAAACGCCTAGACTTCTGCTCCAAGAGAGAACTCGAACTTGGTTTCTTTGAGATAACAAAAGTAAAACTGGTTCCTCGAAGGTGTTCCTCGACAGCCAAACTCTCTAGCTCCAACTCGGGCGCGACCAAAGGTACAACCGGGAAGAAGACTTTTCAAAAACTGATCCTTTCATTTTTGGCAAGTTTGAATTTGGAAAAACTGCCCTTTCCGTTGATGAGGAAAATGGGCTGATCCAAATATTCCTATTGGATCCCTACTTCTTAATTTGTGTAAAAATTCTACCCCTAAGCAGTGATGGTGGGGGTAGACAAAATTTAGGCCTGTGTTGGTGAGGCTCATTAAGAAAGAAGCTGATTTTATGGAAACGATAATGGTCCCTGGTTGTTTTCTTAGGTCTTTGCGCGTCCGTCCTGATCCAGTGACAATTGATCCCAAAATTACATTTTATTGGGCCTTAGGCAGGAAGGTGGAGACGATGTAATTTTGTCTTTTAGAAATCCTCGAACGATTATCTCTTTAGAGCAGTTGTCTTTTTGTCCAGTATGTATAGATCTATTTACAATGATCCCCTTCTAGGCAACCCGAACTATCTTTTGCATAAGGTGTTATAACACTAGAAAAAATTTGGTGTGATTTTTGTTGCGTGTTAAATTAACCAATGTTAAACGACATAGAATGTGGCGCCACCTATAACGGTTAAATTTGTTGCGTGTTATTTTAACACCAAATTCGGTGTTAAAATAACACTTTTTATTTTCTGTGAAAAATTAACAAAAACAGCTTAAGGCTTTCTACATAAAGTGTTTCAATTTAAGACAAAATAATATTTTCCTACGCAAATCCTTGTTATTTTAAGAATGTTTAAGACGATGAGAAAAGAAGCAAATTTGATAACTACAATACCTAATATAACAAGAGAAAAACTAATTTAAGTATATATGTACATATATAAGTATCGCTTACTACAACTATTCATTATATTATTAATTCGACGATAGATATAAACATAAAAATTAAAGAATACGAGTTAATAGTTTATTTAGAAGAACGCATAATCTAGAAGAATTCTAAATAAAATGTCTCTAATCCCGATACTCAATTTTATAATGATTAATAGATATATATAAATTCAGGCAAAATATTAATATGTAATAATAATAAGAAATTCTATTGGTTTTGAGTACCTTGGGACGTCACACCCCATAGATGCTCCAGTTCAAAGGATTTTAAAAAATATTAATTACATAAAAAGTTATAGCTAAATTACAAAAAGTGACGTAACAAACCTCAAATGTACGCCAGGAATAGGTAGAACGATTTTGCTATTTTTACATATATATATATATATATAAATATATATATATATATATATATATATATATATATATATATATATATATATATATATATAGTCTGCAAAATTGCAGATATCAGCATGAGGCCAACTTTAAATTACTATAACTTCTTTCATAATTATCCGATTCGGCTAAGACTACGTCTTTCTTACTCGTTAGGCCTTTCTGCAATGAATCCTCATTGTGCGAATTCTCGCAAAAATAATTTTTAACGTTTTTTTGCAAAACATGCCAAAAGTTGACATTTTTTCTTTACTCAAATGTTGATATGCGTCGATTTTTTGCTCTAACTTTTGTTGTATTTATCCTATTCGGCTCATTTTGTGCATACATATTCTTGGATGGTATATAAAGTCAGACTAAAAAGATGACATGAGAAAAAAAATTTTTTTCATTTAATTTTTCACACTTTTTTTCTCTTTCGACAAAATTTTTTGGAATTTTTGCTTTAACTTTGTCCCTAATTATGTCATTCAGTCCAATTTTTGCATTTACACTAATAAGGTGTGTAGCAAGCCAGATTTTTTTTAATCCGCAAAAAAAATTTTGTTGCAATTTTTTTTGCAATTAAATTCATTTAGGGTGACCCTCATAGATGCTCCAGTTCAAAGGATTTTAAAAAATATTAATAACTTAAAAAGTTATAGCTAAATTACGAAAAGTGACGTCACAAACCTCAAATGTACGCCAGGAATAGGTAGAACGATTTTGCTAATATATATATATATATATATGGGCAATTTCACGTGAGATTTCAGTCGACCTCTTAAAATCGGCCAAAAATATTTTTTTTCTATTCTGTATTGAAAAAAAGCAGATACGTATTTTTTTATTATTTTTTTGGAGGCCAAATTTTTGAGTTATGAATTTTCAAAATTTTCGCTTTTTAAATGTAGGTATATTTTTAATGTCAGATAACTAAAAAAATATTGCTACTTTTCATTTTTTGACAAGGGAAAAAAGTTTTGTTTTTCTCTCTACTTTTGAATAATCATAACAAAATTTTTTTTTCATTTTTTATTAAAAAAATAAAAAAATTTTATAAAAAAATTAATTTTTCTTAACTTTGGGTATAATAAATTTTTAATTTTCTTTTTTTAAAACATACCTGGAAATGATAAGAAGGTTTTGGAAAAAGTTTCAGAGTGGGCCTGACAAGTTTGATGGGTCCAAAAAAATAATTAAGCTCTCCGTGCAGGTCGCACGCACGTGGCACAATGGGATTTTTTTATAATTTATTATTAAAAATTGTTTAGAGCCTAAAAATTTAATAATAATCAAAATCCGATAAAATTTGTAGGCTCTAGACAATTTTTAATAATAAATTGTAAAAAAAATCCCATTGTGCCACGTGCGTGCGACCTGCACGGAGAGCTTAATTATTTTTTTGGACCCATCAAACTTGTCAGGCCCACTCTGAAACTTTTTGCAAAACCTTCTTATCATTTCCAGGTATGTTTTAAAAAAAAAATTAAAAATTTATTATACCCAAAGTTAAAAAAAAATTAATTTGTTTATAAAATTTTTTTATTTTTTTAATAAAAAATGAAAAAAAAAATTTTTTGTTATGATTATTCAAAAGTAGAGAAAAACAAAACATTTTTTCTGTTGTCAAAAAATAAAAAGAAGCAATATTTTTTGAGTTATCTGACATTAAAAATATACCTACATTTAAAAAGCGAAAATTTTGAAAATTCATAACTTAAAAATTTGGCCTCCAAAAAAATAATAAAAAAATACGTATCTGTTTTTTTTCAGTACAGAATAGAAAAAAAAAATTTTTGGCCGATTTTAAGAGGCCGACTGAAATCTCACGTGGAATTGCCCATATTATGTAGTCTGCAAAATTGCGGATCTCAGCATGAGGCCAACTTTAAATTACTATAACTTCTTTCATAATTATCCGATTCGGCTAAGACTACGTTTTTCTGACTCGTTAGACCTTTCTGCAATGAACCCTCATTGTGCGAATTCTCGCAAAAATAATTTTTAACGTTTTTTTTTGCAAAACATGCGAAAAGTTGACATTTTTTTTTACTCAAATGTTGATATGCGTCTATTTTTTGCTCTAACTTTTGTTGTATTAATCCTATTCGGCTCATTTTTTGCATACATAGTCTTGGAAGGTATATAAAGTTAGACTAAAAAGGCGACATGAGAAAAAAAATGTTTTATTCAATTTTGCACTTTTTTTCTCTTTCGACAAAATTTTTTGGCATTTTTGCTCTAACTTTGTCCCTAATTATGTCATTCAATCCAATTTTTGCATTTACACTACTAAGGTGTGTAGCAAGCTAGATTTTTTTTAATTACGCGAAAAAAAATTTCTTGTCAAATTTGTCAATTGCTGCAATCTTTGTATAAATTATTAAAATTATTAGTTATGTATTATTAATCGTAGAATGTAACAATCTTTTGAATGCTATATTTGTTAATTTTCTGACATTTGTACAGTGAGAAAAAATTATATTCGATTCTTGTGAAAAAATATTTATAAGTGATTTTGTTTTATTGAAAGTAGTTTGTAAGCTTAATTCCAATATATACCTATAGAAAATATCTACTGCTTTGATTCAAAAATAATATTTGTTTAAATAATTATGTTTAATTCAAACATATTTTCTGTTTTGGTTTAAATAAAAAATATGATTGAAAATGTTATGTTTGATTCAAACTTAAATGTTGATTGGAAATAATTTAAAATTAACCATAAATTATATTTGATTTGAATATATTATTTCTATAAATAAGCCAAAAAATATGTCTGAATTAAACTTAAGGAGGAATGGTATATCTAATCGGGCCATCAATGAATATTAAAAAGTATATATTAAATAATGAAAATATAATAAATTTATTAAATTACATTTTTTTATAAAAGCAGAAAATAATTTTTGTTACTGTCTGTACGAATTTAAAACCTAAGAAAATAAACGTTACTGAAATTCTTTAAAAATTATTTTCGCATTTATCGAGTATTGCATTGCAAACTTTGAAAAATGCTATTATTACGTATATATGTGTCTTATTATGCTGTAAATTATTGTTATTAATTTTAAACATTGTCAAATAACAATTTGTAATTAGCGTTCAATCGTGACAACCTCGCAATGCAAGTAGTTTTTTTTATCGTTGGTAACAGTGTCAAGTGTTATGATTTGCATTTATGTGGTTAAAGATAATGAAAATTTGTCATTTTTGGTTTCTTTGGCGCCATCTCTTGGTTCTATGTACCACTAAACAGCTGTCACATGTGAGTTTTTATATACAGTGTTGCCACGTTTTCTCTGTTTGTCTGTCATAAAATTAGTTTTCTTCCAGAAACTAATTAATTACTTTTAAACTAATTAGTGAATAAAAAAGAACCTTCGTGATTAATAAAGCTTAAATCTGGACCTTCAAGATACAATTTTTACAAAAAATTCTTAATGTTTTAAGTATTAAATTTTTAATGATAAACATGCAAATTTGTGCTTTCTCCATAAGAGGTAATGTTAAATTAAATAATTTATAACTTGTAAACTATTTAGTGAAAAATTCTGAAATTTAGTGGGTCATTTTATTATATTACTTTTACACGGAGAGAAGAGTTACTGTTGTGATAACAACATTACCTCTTCTCCATAAGAGGTAATGTTAAATTAAATAATTTATAACTTGTAAACTATTTAGTGAAAAATTCTGAAATTTAGTGGGTCATTTTATTATATTACTTTTACACGGAGAGAAGAGTTACTGTTGTGATAACAAAACACGTTTAGTAACCTAAAATTTTGTCATATGAACCGTTCTAGCAGTAGGTGTAACTGAACAGCGTTTAGTTCCGTATAGTTAGCGATACTCAACAGTATTTTTGCCCTCACTATCTGTTGAGTGAATGCTACTGCAAGAGTTCTCCCACTTTTTACCAGTATGAATATACCAAAATGTCGGATACTTTTCTCTGCTAAAATCGAGTGACAGTGAAAAACAAAAATAATCATGAAAGATTTGTTAACTCATTGGGGATTTTCGAACTACATTCAAGTGTTCGAAGGTAAGTTTTAATCCATCTTATTAATTAGTGCAAATAAGTAATCGTAATCATAAATCCGTTTGACGAAGAAAATCGAACTTTTAGGGTTATGTTTTTGTTTACATGTGTGATCAATACCGGTTTTAATTTTTAAAGAATAATATTTTATCAGAGAAAATATTTTTCCTTGTTAATATATTTTTTTTAAATATTAAGTGCGTAGTCTGACGTAGTAAACTGTTAACACTGTATTTATTCCTAATCGTATTACGTATGAAACTTCTCTTTAAGCCTCGTGAACGTGTCGTGTTTTTCTCGAATAAAATAATTGCTGTATTTCGTACTGTCAATTGTCTCATAACTTTTATTTGTCAGCAGTAAGTTATAAAGATTTTAGTTTAATACATAAATTTGTGAAGAAAAATTAAAACAATGTAAAAAAGCTAGATTAGAAGTAGAATATTTTCGTAACCTCAAAACCACAGTGATTACTAAATGTTTTATTTTCATTAACCATCACTTACATTTTGCAGAAAACAAAATTGATATAGCAGCTTTAAAGTTATTAACTTTTGAAACTCTAGCCAATTTAATTCCCCCCGTTGGAGATAGACTGAAATTTTTAAAAAATGTAGAAACCTACAAAAGTTTTGAAACGGTATCTAAAATATTATTTATATCATTAAAAAGGTGAATGAAATTATTTATGTGTATAGAAATAAAAAATTTAAAAATATTTTTAGGAAAATAGTGAGCCGTTCAAACAGATTCCGACTTTCGACCTAAGTTCAATTTTAGACGAGGGAGAATTATCAAACGGAAACTCAGAACAAAATTCGAATACGACTTTGAAGGAAGTAGAAATTGAAGTGGTGAACGAATTCAGTGATTTGCCGGTAAATAAATCAAGACATTCATAAAAATATTGCTTTAAATATTATAAATTGTTGATTGATACAATTTAATAAACCACATTAACATTCTCGAAATTTCATTTCATATATCATACAATTGTTAAGGAACCAATAAGCAAGTACCATTTGACGCAATGTTTATTTGTATTTTTTTTATATTTATTTCTTTTTATATATATTAATTTATATATTTATTCATTTTTAAAAAAAAATTTTGTAATTATTTTAATTCTATGAATTTTTAATTTTTTTAAATTCTAATTCCATTTGTAGAACGTAGTAAGAAAATATTTGGATTGTGTGAATGGTCGAAGGGTGGTATCAAATTATTCTGCAAACGGTGGTCCCGGTAAAAAGCCATTTTTGGATGATCATCATCAAAACATACTTGTAGATTTGATAATAACAGGAGAATTACAGGACGCAACAACTGAGTAAGTTTATTTTTAATAATTTATCTTTCAACCTGTCTACTGATAATTAATCATTTATTTTTATACAACAATCATTCCTTTTTTTACTATGTCTAGAATTACTACTGCGAGATTTAAGCAATTAGCAAAAGATATAATTAAAATTTTTCCAAATGAAAATGAGGTGAGAAAAAAGTTATATTTTAAAGTATTGCAAATGAAATAATTGTTTTGTGACATAATTAATAATAATTTTTATAATTAATTTTAGTTATATGTGTATGCACATTCAAATTGTTTAGGAAATTAAAAATTTTTACTTGTATTTTCACAGAACATTTACTACATACCGTATTCTTCTGTGAGAATTAACAATAAAGTAATAAAGAAAAATCCTGCTCAGGGAAAGCTGTGGTATAAATATATAAATGTTTGTAAAGTTTTGAGAAAAGATGGGTTGCGTAATCGAAAAAGACAAAAAGTGATAAACGAAGATACTATTTCAACAGGTAATTGATTAAGATAAATTATATAAAAGTTGAAAATGTAAACAATAATTTTTATTGTTTATAGAATAATATTATTTTAATTGTAGCTCCTGAAACAATCGCAGGCACTTTGCTTTGGTTAGAAGGACAGCTGGAAATCACTGAAAATTTACAGACCAAGTGGAAAGAAACAGCTAAACACAGATTGAAAAAATTGAATGTAATACATTCATTAACAGATCTAGACACTGCCTGATAAACAATTATTTTATAAGGTATCCTTTTTTAAGACAACTGGGTGGATACAATTTGGAAAATTTCTTAGTGACATTTTATGTTGCATATTAATGTTCCATATAGGTAATTATTGTAGGGTGATTAAATTTTTTAATTTAATTATTTTCAGTTGGAACTAGATTTTTTAGTCAAGTACCCGCAATGTGAAACTTTACTGTTCGAAAAATGGCCTGCATTTAAAGAGACAGTTATAAATTTGTCAGGTGAAGGAAGCCCAACTGGTAAGTTTCTTTTTATTATTTAATGTGTAATCACAAGCACTATTCTTCGCTATTATTTTCATTTATTTTTATTTTTTGTGTGTACGTTTGTTTAGGGCTACTGTTAGGTGATAACGAGGCTCTAAATAGTTCTACTGGTTTTGTCGAGGGTCCAAATGCTACGTGTTATTGCAGAATCTGTAAAATGAAGAAGAGCGAAAACCAGAGAAACTGTTGTATTGAAGAGAAGCATATGAGAACTCCTGAGCAATATCTAATGGAAGGCTTTCAAGATTCCAAAAATACAGGGGTCAAGGAAAATTCTATTTGGAACCTCTTTAATTTTTTCCATGTAGTATTAAACTTTTTTTTAGATATTGCACACGATTTACTCGAAGGTGTGTGCAAGTATGGTATGAAACAATTACTTTATTTCCTCATTTCTGAGAAGAAGTGGTTAAATCTCGATTTATTAAACGAAAAATTGAAATCTTTTAATTATGAAAAAAGCGGGTTTCGTAATAGACCACCTCCTCTTAAATATGACGAAGTAAAAAATAAAAAAATGCACATGTCTGCTAGCGAGATGCACACCTTTGTTTTAATTTTTCCTCTTCTTGTCAATGACATCATTGAAGGTGGAATTGATATGAAGCATGAAGTGTGGCAATATTTTTCCGTGTTGAGGCAAATTTTAGACATTTGTTTTGCAAAATCTTTAAAATCGGAGCTGATAAGTATTCTCGATCCGTTAGTAAATCAGCATCATCATTTATACGTTAAAGTATTTAAAGATACATAAAACCAAAGTTTCATAATATGAAACATTACAGCTTTATTATACAACAGTCGGGCCCTTTGGCACATCTAAGTTTGCTAAGATTCGAGTCAAAACATCGAGATTTAAAGGCCATTGCAACATCAACATCGTCAAGGAAAAATGCTTGTCACACGATTGCTGTCAAAGAGCAACTAAAATTGTGCCAACGTCTTTTCAGCAACCAAGGATTAACTTCCAACTTTGAAATAAGTGACGGAATTTGTATTGATTCTATTACGAGTGATGAATATGTCCAAAATATTCGCGGTTCTCTTCCACCTCAATTTCTAGAACCATGTTTAGATGTTCTTTAGATTCACACTTTGGGAGTTAAGTTCAATGTTGGGTCATTCGTAATTTTGGACGTAAATCCAGACGGTCTTCTGATGTTCGGAGAAATTATTAGAATTTTTGTGAATGACAAAAAAGTACTTTTTATTTGTAAAGAAGTACACGTTCAGTGTTTTAATGTCGGTTTGCATGCATTTGAAGTTTGCATAACTGACAAAGTCAATTTTCTTTTAATTGAAAAATTAATTTCGCCACAACTTGTTGTTCATTATTGTCTTTCTGATGGAAAAAACATGGTATTACTTAAACACGCTGTTTAAGATAATAAACAATGTACAGTTTAAGAAAACTAATAAGACGTGTTTTTATGTAAAGAATATATATTTGTATAAGGTTTATATGAGATAATAATTAATAATACTAGTCTCTGTGATGGTAAAAACGTAATGTTTTTTAAATAAGCTATTTAAGATAATAATAAACAATATACTTCTTATAAGAAAATTATGTATGTTTTTTATTTAAGGGCATCCGGGAAAAATCGAGCTCAAAAAGTGTTTTCCCGCGTGTCGTCTCACTCCTAAATAATTAGAGATATTTAGTTCGGATTTATCATGATAATTAGGGGAATTCATGATGATAAAGAATATTCTCGAAAATTGCAAGTAATTTTTGAAATAAATATTGAAAAACGAAATTACAAAAGTTGGATTTTTGGCGAAAGTGAGAGGCAATATGGCGGCGAGCACACAGACAAGTGGATCTATGTGTCAGTGGTCAAGGAGGTGGCGCCAATTATCGGAAGCGGTCGCGAGTTGAACTGAGGGAAATGTATTAACCTCAAATTACTCCACTTTCAATCGTTAATAAAATAATTTTCTCGCAAAATTATTGCAAAAACGGAGAGGACCGCTCCTCGGAGAGTCTTCCTCTATCACCCCTCCAAATATGAACCCGAAATATTTTATCCTCTCAAAATGAGACGTCTATACTGAACCGTGAAAAACCTCTTTTTTCCGTATATTTAAACAATTTTTTTCAATAATTATTTATCAAAATTTCTCCAAATTCCGAGAGGACCGCTGGTCCCAGAGCATTTCTCTATATTTACCAAAAAATCCCGACTCAAAATATTCTTTTCTTTTTAAATGAGACGTCTATCACGAAACCAGTATTATTTCCCGGATGCCCTTAAAAAGATACAAAAATATTTTTTTTATTATTAATTAAATACACAGGCACAAAAAAAATAAAAAAGTCAAAACCCAGAGGTCACACCCCCCTATCCCCATGTTTTTGGGGTCGCTGAAACCGAATATGACCATTAAAAATTTTTTTCATCGGCCATTTTCTCGCTACCACCCCCTTACACCTGCTCCCGGGGGTTGGAATTTCAGTTTAAAAAAAAGTGAAGTAGGGTGTCTATTCCTATGTTTTTTGGGTCGCTAAAACCAAAAAAGACTACCAAAAACAAATTCTTCCCTCCCTTAACCCCCTACAACCCCCTTAACAACCCCGGGGTGAAGGGTCGAAATTCGAATTTTCACGAAAAGTCGATTACGGTGTCTAAACCTACGTTTTTTGGGTCGCTGAAACCAAAAAAGACTACCAAAATCAAATCCTTTCCACCCTCGACCCCCTACAACCCCCTGCAATATTTTTTTCAAATAAAACGAACTGATTTTTGGGAAATTGAAAATTAAATATTAATTATCAAAAATTATTGCAGGGGGTTGTAGGGAGTCGAGGGTGGAAAGGATTTGATTTTGGTAGTCTTTTTTAGTTTCAGCGACCCAAAAAACGTAGGTTTAGACACCGTAATCGACTTTTCGTGAAAATTCGAATTTCGACCCCTCACCCCGGAGTTGTTAAGGGGGTTGTAGGGGGTTAAGGGAGGGAAGAATTTGTTTTTGGTTTTTTTTGGTTTTAGCGACCCAAAAAACATAGGAATAGACACCCTACTTCACTTTTTTTAAACTGAAATTCCAACCCCCGGGAGCAGGTGTAAGGGGGTGGTAGCGAGAAAATGGCCGATGAAAAAAATTTTTAATGGTCATATTCGGTTTCAGCGACCCCAAAAACATGGGGATAGGGGGGTGTGACCTCTGGGTTTTGACTTTTTTTTGTGTGCCTGTGATATTAAATAATTAGACATATTAATTTTTGTTAAAATTGCTTTTATATGTTAAATTTATACAAATATTTTTTACAAAAAAAATTATTCTGATAACCCAGGAAACAGTAATTATTTTGTAAAATAAGCAATGATGAACAAAAACAGTTCATATTTCAGGCTTTGCAGTCATCTACTAAATCCTACTATTTTACTAGTTACTATTTTTATGTTATATATTACTATTTGGGTACTTCTTTTGAATTCAGCTACTAAAAGCTACTATTCTTTCTGTTTTTTTTAATTTCCACTATTTTAAATTCGCGTTAATACTAGAAATAAAAAAAACAATTTTCAAAAATTATAATCAAAGTCTTTAAAACGATTCAATTGTTTTTAAAAAATGTTTTAAATTCAATTATTTTCAATATCTAGTATTTTCATAAAGTTTCGTAAAAGAATTCAATTATTTAATAAAAAATTGATAAAATTCATCCAAAATTCAATTATTTTCGTAAAAAAAAAATTTTTATAGGAATTCATATTTAGAATTCAATTTACAAAAAAAATTTCGAAATTTCACATTGATTCAATTACTTTCACTAATAATAACATTTTTCATGGAAATACAATTATTTAAATTTTTTTTTAAATCCTTGCAAGAATTCAATTATTTTTCATGAATAATAAAACTCATCGAAGAATTTTAATCCTTTAAAATACTATTTTAAATATAATTAATCAAAAAATTCAATTATTTACACAAATAAATTTTTTCACAAGCATTCAATTATTTCAAATGAAATTTGCATAATATTTATTATATGTCGAAAAATTATTTATTTAAAACAATGTATATAAAATTCTTTTAAAGAATTCAATTATTTTCAAAAATAACAAATTTTTTGACAGAAATTGAATTCTTTTCAAATATTTTAATAAAATTTTTCACAATAATTCAATTTTTTTTCATAAATAACACAATTTTTATAAATTTAAGTATGAATTTAAACTAAAATGAAATGCATACTTTATTATTTATTTCTGAATGAAACACTAAATATATTCAATAGGTTATGGTAGGTTATGTTCCCCATATTTCAAACAAAAGCGGTTATCTTAGTTATTTAACAGAATTAAAGGTTGCTGCTACTGAACAGTTAACTTGTCACTGCTACAAAACGGCTGTTTAGTAAAGCGCACTATTATATTGGTCCGTCGAAAATTAACAATCCTGTTTAGTTACCACGACTGAACCGATAGTATTACTCACTATTCCCTTCTCTCCGTGTAATTTACCATAATTTTACATAATCTTTATTCAAAATCTTTGCTTATCTCAATAAATCATTTTTATGTTCTTTAGATGTTTTCGTTTGTACAAAATTGTTTATCAAAAAGAATAAACTAACAATTGTCTAAAAGAAATTATTTTCCTGAGTTAAATCCATTTTAGTTATTTACAATTAGTCATTCTATTGAAAAATATAAATAAGAAAGGTCTACTTCTATTAAGCAAATCATTATGATAATTTAACGAAACATTTTTATTAAGAACTTGTCTCCTTCTATTCTGACCGGTGAGCCACCGAAATGATGAAGATTTGATTTTTATATGTCTATCATCGGAATTGATATCAAACTCACCGTTTACTTTACGCTCGACATTTCCAAAAGAAAATTTCAAGCCTGGATCGAGTCCTTTTGAAAGTTGAAAATTTTTCAATTTCTCATAATTTAAAATTGGATTTTTTTTAATAGAAAAATTTATCTTTTTTTAGGTTTCTTTAAATTAAAAATCACAGACACACCTAATCTATCCGTCATAATAACGCCCGAAAATATTAACTCTTCTTCATTTAATCGCAAATGAGAAATGTTAAACAATCGATTCCATCGATTTGCATTTTCCATATATTTATTTTCGTGTCTTTTTTCCAAACCTTCCATATGTTAATTTATTAATTTTTCCATGTGGTCTGTAATCGGTTTCAAATCTTTATTTAGTTTTTTCAACTTAGCTTGCAGGTTTGACAATTCTTTTTTTGCTTCGTTACAATTCTTTTTCCTCTTTAAGACCTGAATTTCATTATTCAATTTTTTTATCCTCACAAAAAGAATTGAATTTCGCTTTTAAACTACTACAACCGTTTAACCCTTTAACGCCCAGCGACCCTAAAAACCCCCGAGTAACAAGTTTCAAGCAAATTTAATCAGTTTTTAAAAAAATTATTCGCCATATTGGATCCGCCATTCTGAATTTTTAAAATTGGACTTCAGATTTGTAATCAGCGACCCCTAAAACCCCCGAGTAACAAATTTCAAGCTAATCTGAACACTTTTAACAATTTCGTACTTTCGAATCAAATTTTGAAAAAAAAATTGAACTTCAAACTCCATTTTTGAGCCGCCATTTTAATTTTTAATTTTCTCTATAGTCCTATCTTCTAGGTTATATATGTATGTCACGTTATTTGTATCATTTGGAATTATTTTTCCGCTATTTCATAGTAGAAAAAATTGAAAATTAAGAGCATCCGGGAAATCATACTGGTTTCGTGATAGACGTCTCATTTAAAATGAAAAGAATATTTTGAGTCGGGAATTTTTGGTAAATATACAGAAATGCTCTGCGGCTAGAGGTCCTCTAGGAATTTAGAGAAATAATAATTATTGAAAAAAATTGTTTTAATATACGGAAAAAGGGGGTTTTGAACGGTTCAGTATAGACTTCTCATTTTGAAAGGATAAAATATTTCGGGTTCATATTTGGAGGGGTGCTAGAGGAAGACTCTCCGAGGAGCGGCCCTCGCCAAAAATCTTTCGCCAAAAATCCAACTTTTGTAATTTCGTTTTTCAATATTTATTTCAAAAATTACTTGCAAATTTCGAGAATATTCTTTATTATTATTAATTCCCCTAATTATCATGATAAATCCGAACTAAATATCTCTAATTATTTAGGAGTGAGACGACACGCGGGAAAACACTTTTTGGGCTCGATTTTTCCCGGATGCCTTTAAATAAATAAGTTGTAAATCCAGATGTTCATGTAATGAACATTTTGCTTCCTCTTTACGATCAGCAAAAAAAATTTGCTTCCTCGTGGAGGAAGCATTAACGATAAATATATTTCATTTTTAAATCATTTTTAATACAATTTAACATTTATAAAATAAAGTTCATTGGTCTTAATAGAAAGAATAAAATTTTCTTATACAGTAATATAAATCTAAATAAATAAAAAATTTTTAGTAAAAAAGTGAATTTTTCAAATTTGATTGTAATTAATTCTATAATTTTCAATAGAATATATATTTTATATACATCAATCGATTCGTCTTGATGCAAAGAATAAGATTTTTGATTTATTTTTCAATAAATAATAACATTTTATTGTACAGCAACATAATTTTTAAGAAAAAATGAATTTTTATTAAAAGTGCAAATTTTTTGTCTATAATTGGTTTTAATTCTATAAATTTAAATACAATATATAGTTTATATATACCAATCGATCCATCTTGGTGCAAAGAATGAGATTTTAAAAATAAATAAGTAAGATTTTCTTATACGGCTACATAATTTTGCGGAAAGAACTCATTTTTTGATAAAAACGTGAATTTTTCAGCTTTAATTGTGATTAACTCTGTAAATTCTCATACAATTTATACTTTTTATATACCAATCGATTCGTCTTAATGCAAAGAATGAGATTTTATTATATATTAACTTCAATAACCAACTTAAAAAAAATTTTTTAAATAAAAGTCAAAAAAAAAATGTTTGAGAATTTTTTAGAGTCTATTAATCCATTTCGAGATATTTTTATGATAAATATACCTGGTAAATTTTAGCCAAATTCGTTAAAACCTCTTCGAGTTATCGTGTTCACAAAAATCGGGATCCACACACACACACACACACATACACATACATACATCCGGACAATTGTTCAGGGTCTTATATAACATAGTCCCATATAGAAGAAAATTTGTTAAAAGGATTTTTAAAAATTTTGTAAATTAAACGACTACAAAGCTTTCTCACGAGGAAGCAAAATTGGAAAAAAATCGGACTTTTTTATAAAAAACATTAATAACTTTTTTGTTTATAAATTTTTGACTTTTTTTAAGGTACTACTACACTTTAGAATTTTAAAAAATTTTATTTTTTTATTGTATTTTTTAACTCCTTATGACTTCAGAAAACACCTTCTAAAGAATTAATAACCAATTGTAAAAAAAGTAAATTTTTCAAAAAATATTCAATTAATGTAAAAAGTCATTGACAAATTAAGTAAGTCTTTAAGGGGATAGTGGGGTCCAGCTTTCTGTTACGACCAGTATAAACATTGGTACTAATGTATGTAACAGTGTCTGAAATAAAAACAAGTTGTAAATCCAGATGTTCATTACATGAACATTTTGCTTCCTCTTTACGATCAGCAAAAAAAATTTGCTTCCTCGTGAAGGAAGCATTAACGATTGATGATCGCATATGAAAAGTGTTAAGAAAATAGATATTGCGTTTGAAATAAAAATAATAGAAAGACAATAGATTTAAAAATTAATAAGAAAAATATTAGAAAAATAATACTACACTCGATTCTCGTTATAACGACGATCTCGGGACTTCAAAATCTCGATATTACGACGGAAGGAGGAATCCTACTTCACGTTCTATTCAAATACATGAATTTATCTGCGATTAACAGAACAAAACGTCAAATACGTGTAAAAAATTTCGTAAAGTATGTTTATTTATATTAAAAGTTTCTGCATTATGGAATCAGTTTAAAGAAAAAGTAAGAATTTTCAATAATAATCACATCACTAGATTCTTTAGGTAAAATAAAGTTAAGGGTTGATTAACTTAGTCTTTTTTTTGAGTTAACCAAAATTTTGGTTAAATTAAATTCTTAAATTCGTTCGTGTTTTTTTTGTCGTTGTATCGAGAGTTCTAATGTTCGTTGTAACGAGAGAACGTTGTAACGAGATTCGTTATAACAAGATTCGAGTGTATTACTTTTATCAAATTCACAAACATTAAATTAACCTTTAAATAAATATAATTACAAAATTTTGATACAGAACAGCAACAATTAAATAAGAAATATTATTTAACTGGCTGATTACTTCTCACGCAATATTTTTGTTTCAAAATTAATATTATGATCCAAAAATTCAAATATGATTTCAATATCACAAACAAATGTATTTTCTGTTCTCTATGCATTACTTTCTAAGAATTATATTGCAGCTGCATAGAGTATGGAATGTATTTCAAAATAGTTCATCTTCATATCGATCCTCATAGTTTACAAAATTCAATACTCTTCATAGATACTGAAGCTATGAGACTCGATATGAAAATGCACACATATATAAATTATAAATAATTTTATATACGCATTATGAGTGGACTTGACTCACATAAGTATATTGCGAAGATGCAAGCTTAGTTTTCTTCCTGGGAATGTTTACTATCCCATGGAATAGTGATACTCGCGATATATTATATGTGATGCAGGTGGTCACAAAGCTCCAAGAAGTGACTCAATTCTTGGGATGATCTAGAAATCAAGCTTGGAGATGGGGATGATCTTTGATCTTTTGTCTCCCACTAAGGAAGATTTGCTACTATAAAACCCCATGCAAATCCATTGTCATCCGTCAGTTTATTTCGATACAAAGTCATCGTTACGTTCGCGTCGTGACAACTTCATCTTTAACCAATTAAGGACGGGATGTACAAAATTTGTACACAATGTTTGAGGACATATTTCAATAATAAAATGCTACGAGAAAATTTTTTGAGTACACATTTCTTATGTGTCAAGAGTCCCTCTTTCGAATGGCGTGCTCAAAAAGACTAAAAAATGTTAAATAAACAATCTATTTAACAATTTATAACAAAAAACACGATTTTTTAAGAATTTTAAATTGGTTTTTTTAATTTTTTTATAGCTTAACCCTTCAGCATACCTTCTACTGTTATAAATATCGCGTCAAAAATATTTGGGCTACAAGATAGGACTATTTTGGGGATTAAATTTTTAAATGGCTGCCACAAAATGGCGACCAAAGTTACTTTTTTTGAACAATATTATAAACAAATATAGGAAATTTTCAAAAATAGTTAACTTTGCTTAATACTTGTCACTCGGGGGTTTTTGGGGTCGCTGATGACGAATATGACCTTGTTTTTTAAAAATTCAAAATGGCGGATCCAATATGGCGGACGACAAATTTAAAAAATGATTGTATTCTCTTGAAACTTGTCACTTGGGGGTTTTTGGGGTCGTTGATTACGAATATAACTTTATATTTTAAAAATTCAAAATAGCGGATCCAATATGGCGGACTAATTTTTAAAAATCATACAAATTCTCATGAAACTTGTCACTCGGGGGTTTTTGGGGTCGCTAATGACGAATATGACCTTGTTTTTTAAAAATTCAAAATGGCGGATCCAATATGGCGGACGACAAATTTAAAAAATGATTGTATTTTCTTGAAACTTGTCACTTGGGGGTTTTTGGGGTCGCTGATTACGAATATAACCTTATATTTTGAAAATTCAAAATGGCGGATTCAATATGGCGGACTTATTTTTAAGAATCATACAAATTCTCATGAAACTTCTCACTCGGGGGTTTTTGGGTTCGCTGGTTACGAATATAACCTTAGATTTCAAAAATTCAAACTGGCATATCCAATATGGCGGACGAAAAACTTTTTAAATCATTGTATTCTCACTGCGTGGAGTTAAACCGTTTGTAAAGAATCTTTTTTTTATTTTTAAAAATTTTTTATTATTTATTTATTTTTTTATTTTTTATTATTTTTTTTTATTTTTTAAACATTATTTAGAAAATTTTTAATCTACTTTTACTTTAATTATTTTTTTTCGTGTGATTCTGAAAAACACTGTTTGCAAAAATATTGATTGCATTGCTGACAATAAATACGTTGAAAATTTTCGTCAAATTATATATATTTTCATAATTATGAATTAATTTTGATTTTTATATAATAAATAATTTCGAAAATTAATTTAATTACTTTTAATAAATAATATATTATTATAATTAATGTATTAAATATAGTATGTATTTAAAACGTACTCTTTGAAAATTCCTGCAAATTATTTTATATTCGAATATTAATAATTATGAACTTATTAAATAATCAAGAAATTAAATTAGATTAGTTCTTTAAAAATAATGAATCAATGTAATGGATATAGATAGTATATTGTATTTTCAAAATTCACTGATTTATAATTTCCCGACAAATTACACTACCGTTCAAAATTGAGAGACCACCCATTTTCAGGTAATTAAAAAACATTTTAAAACATCAAAAACATGGAATCTAAAAAATTGTTCTTTTTATTTCTGGAAAGATGATATAATTTTGAAAAGAACAAGATCTTTTAGAAGTCATTTTGACATTATTTTATTTAGATATCTTTAAAAAATCGCCATTTTTAATGTTTTACAAAAATTTAAATAACTTTTAAAATAATGAACGCTTGTTAATGATGTTAGGCTTATTTTACAGGTAATTTGCTACACTATAAGAATCACTTATAGTCATTAACGAGTAATTTTTTTCTTAGAAAGTGTAGACCGTCAAACTTGGACCAAGAAAATTCAAAAAATTTGAAACATTTTTTCTGTACTAAAAACTATTTTAAACTTTTTTATTTAAACTATTTTTAACTATTTTATTTTTAACTATTTTTTAGAAAATATATTTAAAAATTAATTAAATTTGTATAAAACATTGAAAATGACGATTTTTTTAAAAATATTTAAATGAATTATTGGCCAAACGACTTCTAAAATATTTTGTTCTTTCCAAAATTTTATCAACTTTCAGAAAATAAACAAAAAAAATTTTAGTATCAGTAAATTTTATGTTTTAATACGATTTTCATTCGTCTGAAAATGGGTGGTCTCTCAATTTTGACCGCTAGTGTAGTTCAATTTCGTACGTCATTTTTGATACACCATTTTGAATTTTTGAAAAAATGAGGTCAAATTCATCATCAGCGACCCCAAAAACCTCCGAGTGACAAGTTTCAAGAGAATACTATCGTTTTTTAAATTTGTCGTCCGCCATATTGGATCCGCCATTTTGAATTTTTAAAAAACAAGGTCATATTCGTCATTAGCGACCCCAAAAACCCCCGAGTAAGAAGTTTCGTGAGAATTTGTATGATTCTTAAAAATAAGTCCGCCATATTAAATCCGCCATTTTGAATTTTCAAAATATAAGGTTATATTCGTAATCAGCGACCCCAAAAACCCCCGAGTGACAAGTTTCAAGAGAATACTATCGTTTTTTAAATTTGTCGTCCGCCATATTGAATCCGCCATTTTGAATTTTTAAAAAACAAGGTCATATTCGTCATTAGCGACCCCAAAAACCCCCGAGTGACAAGTTTCATGAGAATTTGTATGATTTTTAAAAATTAGTCCGACATATTGGATCCACCATTTTGAATTTTTAAAATATAAAGTTATATTCGTAATCAACGACCCCAAAAACCCCCAAGTGACAAGTTTCAAGAGAATACAATCATTTTTTAAATTTGTCGTCCGCCATATTGGATCCGCCATTTTGAATTTTTAAAAAACAAGGTCATATTCGTCATCAGCGACCCCAAAAACCCCCGAGTCACAAGTTTTAAGCAAAGTTAACTATTTTTGAAAATTTCCTCCATTTGTTTATAATATTGTTCAGAAAAAGTAACTTTGGTCGCCATTTTGTGGCAGCCATTTAAAAATTGAATCCCTAAAATAGTCCTATCTTGTAGCCCAACTATTTTTGACGCGATATTTATAACAGTAGAAGGTATGCTGAAGGGTTAAGCTATAAAAAAATTAAAAAAACCAATTTAAAATTCTTAAAAAATCGTGTTTTTTGTTATAAATTGTTAAATAAATTGTTTATTTAACATTTTTTAGTCTTTTTGAGCACGCCATTCGAAAGTGGGACTCTTGACACATAAGAAATGTGTACTCAAAAAATTTTCTCGTAGCATTTTATTATTGAAATATGTCCTCAAACATTGTGTACAAATTTTGTACATCCCGTCCTTAATGGGTTAAGCTTGACCCTTCGGAATTCATAATTTTGGCCATAAATCTTACACGTTCAAACAGTATAAAGTTTACTCGTTGCTCTAAAATATTGAGCAAGTATTCATTATCGCCAGACTTGTGAGTCGGTATTCTCAAAATTAAATTGTCCGTCGTATTAAGTCTATTTTCAAAATATACAAATTGCAAACGTGACGTGTGTGCCTTTTGGAAAATAAGAACTAGAAAACTGTGACAAAGTCCCAACCGTTCTTTTTTAAGAGTTGCAAAACATCACAGTGTCAACGATTTTAGGAATTATATTCCTGATCAAAAAATTCATCCTTGTATCTGCCCTCTGAACAGAGGTAATTGTAAGTACCTTTTAAATTTTAAACAATTGTATTAACATTTAACACAACAACATTTATACACCTCATTTCTTGTAATCAAAGATAATAAATATTTCATTAAAATATAAAATCATTAAATTTGTAAGTTAAATTTATTAAATATCCTAAAGTTCTAAAGAAAAGGTAATTATCTAACAATTAAATTTGAACTAATTAAGACGACCCCTGTAGGATCGATAGAGAACAACGTACTCACATAAAAATAAATGGTCAAGCTTTACCAACTTGACTTAATTAGCCTACCATTCCTCCGAAATAAAATAAATAATAATTAAAATTCAAAATAACCTCGCTTTCCGCTCGGGATGTAACAATATATTTCATTTTTAAATCATTTTTAATACAATTTAACATTTATAAAATAAAGTTTATTGGTCTTAATAGAAAGAAGAAAATTTTCTTATACCGTAATATGAATCTAAATAAACAAAAAATTTTTAGTAAAAAAGTGAATTTTTCAAATTTGATTGTAATTAATTCTATAATTTTCAATAGAATATATACTTTACATACATCAATCGATTTGTCTTGATGCAAAGAATAAGATTTTTGATTTATTTTTCAATAAATAATAACATTCTATTGTACAGCAACATGATTTTTAAGAAAAAATGAATTTTTATTAAAAGTGCAAATTTTTTGTCTATAATTGGTTTTAATTCAATAAATTTAAGTAAAATATATACTTTATATATACCAATCGATCCGTCTTGGTGTAAAGAATAAGATTTTAGAAGTATATGAGTAAGATTTTCTTACACAGCAACATAATTTTGCGGAAAGAACTCATTTTTTGATAAAAATGCGATTTTTTCAGCTTTAATTGTGATTAACTTTATAAATTCTCATACAATTTATACTTCTTATATACCAATCGATTCGTCTTGATGCAAAGAATAAGATTTTATTATATATTAACTTCAATAAACAACTTAAAAAAAATTTTTTGAAAAAAATCAAAAAAAAAATTTTTTTGAGAATTTTTTAAAGTCTATCAATCCATTTCGAGATATTTTTATCATAAATATACCTGGTAAATTTTAGCCAAATTCGTTAAAACCTCTTCGAGTTATCGTGTTCACAAAAATCGGGATCCACACACACACATACACACACATACATACATCCGGACAATTGTTCAGGGTCTTATATAACATAGTCCCATATAGAAGAAAATTTGTTAAAAGGATTTTTAAAAATTTTGTAAATTAAACGACTACAAAGCTTCCTCACGAGGAAGCAAAAATGGTGTGGTTTCAATTTGCAAAAGAATTTTAGGTAATTTATGGGTGGCCTCTAACCATACATATAAGTTTAAACGCGTTTTTCTCAAAATAACGGTTTCTCAAATTGCGGACAGTTTATCTCTTAATCTACTGAACCGATTTTAATAAATGATAACTCGTTTTGTTTGTTAGCATGTCCTGTGTGACAATTTACCAGAAAATGGTCAAAAAATTAAAAAAAACATTTTTGCAGACTAGAAAAATACTGAAAAACATAGTGCATTTTGACAAAAATTATTGAAATATCTGCTATTTTGCTTCCTTGTGAGGAATCTTTGTAGTCGTTTAATTCGACTACAAAGTCGAATTTTAAAAAATCCTTTTAACAAATTTTCTTCTATATAGGACTGTGTTATATAAGACCCTGAACAATTGTCCGGATGTATGTATGGATGTGTGTATATGTGTGTGTGTGGATCCCGATTTTTGTGAACACGATAACTCGAAGAGGTTTTAACGAATTTGGCTAAAATTTACCAGGTATATTTATCATAAAAATATCTCGAAATGGATTGATAGACTTTAAAAACTTCTCAGAAAAAAAATTTTTCTTGACATTTTTCTAAAAAAAAATTTTTAAGTTGGTTATTAAAGTTAATATATAATAAAATCTTATTCTTTGCATCAAGACGAATCGATTGGTATATAAAAAGTATAAATTGTATGAGAATTTACAGAGTTAATCACAATTAAAGCTGAAAAACTCACGTTTTTATCAAAAAATGAGTTCTTTCCCCAAAATTATGTAGCCGTATAAGAAAATCTTACTTATTTATTTCTAAAATCTTATTCTTTGCACCAAGACGGATCGATTGGTATATATAAAGTATATATTGTATTTAAATTTATAGAATTAAAACCAATTATAGACAAAAAAATTGCACTATTAATAAAAATTTATTTTTTCTTAAAAATTATGTTGCTGTACAATAAAATGTTATTATTTATTGAAAAATAAATAAAAAATCTTATTCTTTGCATCAAGACGAATCGATTAATGTATAAAAATTATATATTCTATTGAAAATTATAGAATTAATTACAATCAAATTTGAAAAATTCACTTTTTTACTAAAAATTTTTTTGTTTATTTAGATTCATATTATTGTATAAGAAAATTTTATTCTTTCTATTAAGACGAATGCACTTTATTTTGTAAATGTTAAATTGTATTAAAAATGATTTAAAAATGAAATATATTTATCGTTAATGCTTCACGTTAAAATTTGCTCTACGAGAAAGCAAATTTTTTTTGCTGATCGTAAAGAGGAAGCAAAATGTTCATGTAATGAACATCTGGATTTACAACTGGTTTTTATTTAAGTCGATTTTTCATTATTGGTGGAAGATTTCTATATTTCTTCCTTTTTAAAAAGCAATTTAGATTTTTTGTTTCCGATTTGTCAATCTTGAGATAAACTGTCCCCAATTGGACAACTAACTTTTTGGAGTTTCGATCTGAATGCTGTCTGCAGATTATGATATTAAATAAAAATTAAAAACAAACTATTATTTTTATTCTCCAAATATGTACTAATATAGAAAAAAAAGTTTTTAAAATATTTATAATAAAAGACCTAAGAAATTTTTTTTTAAATTTGATCTTTTAAGAGCCTTCTAAAGTGTAGTAATACCTTAACGCCATTCGATAGAGCGCATATGAAAACATAAGAAATGATGATTCGTGAATTTTTCTATTGATTTTTAAGTACCGAAATAAGTCCTCAAACTTTATGCCAAAATGTTGTCCATTTAGGCGTTAAAGGGTTAACCATTAAATTTTCACTTTTGGACAACTTTTATTTTGACATATAAATGTATTCAAAATAACCCACAATAAGGTATTTCACTATACACTATCTTACAAATATACTTTTTCGATACATTTTTAAAAGTTTCTTTGTCAATATAATACTGTGCAGCGTTTTTCCAATAAAGAAACTTGTGTGGATTAACCAGCGTCTATTTATTTGACAATATAATTCTAAAGAACGGTGAGTTAACAAAAAATCAATTTTTTTCATATTTTGTGTTTTACGCCATGTGCTGCCTATGGCGGTCTCAACCATAATTCACCCTGAATTTTAAAGAGCCTAAATTTTGTTAGTTGTAAGTTTTAAGTTAAATTAATAAATTATCTTGTTATATTTTAATAATTTTAAAAGCCAGTAAAATAATTGGCGCTCAACTGAGTTCTTTCTTTGGTGAGTTTATTTTGTTAGAGACATTGAGAATTCAATTGTTAATTTAGACTGGAAGATTATCTGATTATGTAGTCTGTTGTTTATATTTAATTAGTGAATTAAAATAATAATTTCCATTTGTTACTATTTTAGGCGCCCTTACGTAGGGCACGTTAAGTTTGAAACATAATATTCTTTTGTGATTCTAGCGTCTAATTTTTTTTGTTTTCATTCTGCGTTGCCAGCGAATATTTATTGTGATTATTTTGTGTTAACTGATTATTTTGCTTCCTTGTGGAGGAAGCTTTATAGACGTTTTAGTTGATAAAATTTTTAAAAATCCTTTGAACAAATTTTCTTCTATATAGGACTATGTTATATAAGACGCTGATCAATTGTCCGGATGTATGTATGTGTGTGGATCATGTTATTTGTGAACACGATAACTCAAAGAGGTTTCAACAAATTAATATAGATTTAGGCTAACCCTACAGTGCATCCGGGTGTCCAGGAGTCAGGTAAATGTCATCTACGGAGAATTCTGTTTGTTTCAAGTAATCAAAATAATACTAAAGAACATCCGGGAGTCAGGTGAAAGTCATGTTCAGGGAATTCTGTTTTTTCGAGTCAGAATGCTGCTAAAATTACACTAATGAACATCCAGGAGTCAGGTTAACACCATCTTCAGAAAATTTTTGTTTCTTTAGAATAATAATAGCTACAGACTAACCCTAAAATGCACCCGGGTGTCCAGGTTTCAAGTGAAAATCATCCGCAGGAAATTTTTGTATCTACTAAATAATCATTGATCTAGACTAACCCAAAAGTGCATGAACACCCGGATGTCTAAGAGTCTGATGAATATCATCTTCAAGGAATTTAGGTTCCTATAAAATAATTATAGCTAAGGACTTACACTTAAGTACCCGGAATGTTTGGGTGTTAGTAGATCATTATTTTAAATAAATTTTAGTTTTCATAGCATATAATTGTAGCTTCAGATTAACATCAAGGTAGACTGTGATTTGCAGGATGATGTTCAACTGATTCTTAGACATCTACGTGTATCTTAGTGTTAATCTAAAGCTATGCTTTTTGATGGCGACCTAAATTACCAGATGATGATGTTTTACTGAGTCCTTGTTATCCGGGTGTACCTCGGTTTAATCGAGAGCTATGCTTTTTCAATGAAAGCCTAATTTCCCAAATGTTAGTGTTCAACTGACTCTTGGACACTTTGGTCAAGAGATAACTGGAGCTACATAATTATTTTATGGAACCTAGAATCCGCTAAAGATGATGTTCAACTGACTCTTAGTCGGATCGATTGGTGTATAAAAAGTATATATTGTATTTAAATTTATAGAATTAATCACAATTATAGCCGAAAAATTCGTACTTTTATTAAAAATTCATTTTTTTCTTTGAAATTATGTTGCTGTGAATAAAATGTTTTTCTTTACTTGAAAACAAATTAAAAATCTTATTCTTTGCATCAAGACGAATCGATTGATGTATATAAAGTATATATTGTATTAAAAATTATAAAATTAATAACAACTAAAAGATGTAAAGATTTATAAAGAAAACAATAGACTTATAACTAATTGGTATAAAAAAATCAACTTTTTCAGGACGATATGTCAATTTTAATTCAGAAGTGTGTGTTAAAGGTAAAATTTCAATTATTTATGGTTTAGTTGATAGAGCTATAAAATTATCCGACATCAGGTTCAGAAAGAAAATTTAAAATTAATTTTTAGTATACTTGAAGAAAATGATTTTCTAGAAAAATTCATAAAAAGTATGTGAGTATGAGACTTCAGTCTCTTAATTCGAACGTTAATAATGTGTCGAAGAGGACAGACTTTGATATGGGAAACGTGATAGTTTTACCCTACAGTAAAGATTTATCTAGTTTTTTCAAAAATATTTATAATGCTTTCGGCATCAGAGTAGTTTTCTCTTATGATAAAGATCCTTATAATTGTTTTATTAAAAAAAAGGATTTAACACCCTTCGATTTGAAATCACATGTTGTTTTCAGTATTCCTTGCGAGTGTGAGTGTGAATTGGTCACACTGAGAGATATTTGAAAGATCGGGTGAAGGAACATAAGAAGGATTGTGAACGTGACCAACAAAAATCAGCGCTTGTAAAACACTCACATGAGAATGACCATCTATTTCAATTCAAAAATGTTAATTTTGAATTTGAATCAACGTCTTAATCAGCATTTGGGTCCAATGAAGAATTTAATAACCGATCTAAAAAATTAATTCTCTGACATAACCTCAAATTTAAGGGAGATTTCATCTGAATTGCATGACGTAAAATCAAAGGTTGGCAACACTAACGTCATAGTTGATGATCTTTCCAAGCAAATTAATAAAATGGAAGGTACGATATCTGCTTTATCTAACAACAATAATCAGTCTGTTTCCAACTTTGACTTAATTAACAAACAAGTTGAAGAATTGGAAAACAGTTTCAAACGCAGAAATAATCTAATTTTGCATGACATTCCTGAATCACAATCCACGACTCATATTGATGATGACAAGCAAAATGTTATTAAATTATTTTCTGCTTTTGTTAATGTCACTTCCTACGGCGACTTTACTCTACAAAGACTCGGTAATTTTGTCCGGGATCGCCCAAAACCAAGACCAATAAATGTAACTTTTCAAGGCCTGAAACAAGCTGGATCTCTTCACAAAAAATTCCTGGAGTCAAAAAGAAATGTTCAACTGGACACCACTCTGAGGGTAATCAGTCTTCATATGGACAGAATAAAGATGCAGATGGAAAAATTGTCGCATTTGAAAAGGGAAATAGAATTGCGTGTCTTGAAAGGAGAGAAGAACCTCCGAATTGTGTATCGTAGTAACAGAACCCAGGTTATTCGAAACATACGAGTAACTATAGATTCTCCAACCATCTCTTAACTGACCAGCGTGAGTCACCTGACGGTCAACAACTCGCAACTACTAGCAAAATTAATCACACTTATATCGACCCCCCTTATCCGACAACTCGTTGTCGACTCTTTATCTACTATCAAAAAATTCGAGGCCTTCGTACTAAATTACATGTGCTGCGTCAAAATATACCTCTTTCTGATAACAATCTGTTTATTTTCACAGAAACATGGTTAAATTCAGATATTTTGTCTTCAGAACTAGGTTTCGAAAATTATGATATTTTTCGACGTGACAGGTGTTCTTTTACTAGTGCTAATAGGCGTGGGGATTGCGGTTGATCTCATATATAGAGAATATATTATTCTACGATTTGTTCCATTTTAGAGGAGGTTTGTGGTCGATTTCTGAAGCTGTGATTAGTGTTTATGGGGATTTGAATGTCCCGTTTATTAAATGGAATGTTTTGTAAGACAATGCTAATAATGACAAGGAGACAGCTAATTTATTTGCTAAGTACTTTTATTCTGTTTATGACGCGGCAAGAATAGTCGACTTTCAATTCTCCTCTGAACTTGGCAACAACTCACACATTTACATTTTCTCAACTGACAAACAATTAATTTTTAACTCAAATCTATAGACAATGTTCAGAGAGGCCTTTTATATCAGGGAGGGCGGAGGTGTATTGGTGGCAGTAAATAAGTCTTTTAAGGTAACAGTAGTTGATCTTTCTTCTGTTAATGTTATTAATGAAAATATGAGCAGCATATATGTCTTATTGTTAACAAATATATACTTCTTCGTTTATTGTTGTCAATATTTATTTTCTCCTGATTTGTCAGTTAGTGAATTTACTACATCTCTTACAACACTTAAAGACATTCTCATTTAGTTTGTTTCCAATAAAAATAATAGAATTCTTGACCTAATTTACTCAAATATATCACTAACAACATTTCGAGCACTGTGTCCTTTAGTTAAAGAACTAAAACACATTATGTCTACTCATAGATTTACTTCATCAAGTTTTAATTCAGTATAACCACAGTTACACAGTGTTTTCAACTTTCGTGAAGCGAGATTTGATTGTTTATACGCGACTTTTTTTCTATTGAATGGAATTTCTGGAATGAGTTTGTTGATGTCAATGTAGCGTGTGAGGCATTTCTAATGAAGTTGAATGGAATATTTTATCAATTTGTACCACAAAAACGTTTTCATAATAATTGTACTCACCGTTACCCACCATGGTTAACACAAATAATTATAAATGACATTCGTGCAAAAACAATATTTAAAAAAACATGGCCATAGATCAGAATATTACAACTTATAAATAAAACTTTATCAAAGGTAATTTATAAAAACTGAGTATAGGAAATATATAGCTAACGTAGAATCTAATATACCGCTGGAACTGAAAGTTTTCAATTTTTTCAATTTTTCCTCGCAAACAGAACAATATATTAAATTGGTATTAATTTAAAATTTAAAATAATTAACAACTTATTATTTCTGCTGCATTTGGCGCCATCTCTTGGTTCTATTGCAAAATAATGTACCACCAAACAGCTGTCACATGTGGTTAAGGTGGTTTGGACTATTGGAAACTGCTCATATTTAATTTATGAACAATAATTTTTTTATAATATTTACAACAATTGAAATATTCATCCGTTGTATTTAAGACAGAAAATGAGTTTTCTAAAAGGATAGGGCATAATATTATATATTTTTCAAATAAACGCGGTTGCAAATTTTTAATCAATTTAGATCTGCATTATGGATAAGTGGCAATCGAAATTTATTTTTTTTGTGCCGGTGTAATAGAAATTGGGATTTACATTTGCATGAATTGAAACATGCTATGCACAGGTGTTTAAAAAAAAGTTTACCTACGATTCCAAAACAATTAATTGTTACCCGCTGATTCCTTAGCATCCCCTGAAATAAGAAAACTTAACCCTAAAATCGCAGCTGTTTATATGATACATCGCCCCTTTATAGGAGTAATTTGGTATTTTTTCAGAAAAAAATGTTTTTTAAGAATAAAAAATCATTTTTTAATTTTTTTAAATTTTTTATTGGCTTAAAATATACTATAACATTTCTAGATCTACTAGAAGAAATTTAAATGAAAAAATTATAATTTGGTAGAAGTGTAAGTAAGAGTGTAAATGAAAATTAAATATAGTTTTGGTGAAAGTGTAAGTGAAAATTAATTTTAGTTTCGGAAAAAGTGAAAATAAATTAAATTTAGTAAAATTTAATGTGTAAGTGAAAGTATAAGTAAAAATTAAAATTAGTTTTCGAAAATGTGTAAAGGTAACTGAGTCTCTAAAGATTCTCTCCCTGGATTCTTACTCTGGAAACTCTGAAACCTACTGCTGCACCTATCCTAACTAGATGCAACTGATGCTTGTGGCTTGCGCTCCGCAACTTATACACTAGTCCCCACCATACTCACCTCCCCACTACGATGCGCCCAGTACTCCAAAATCGCGCTTCACTCCATACCCCACACTCCACATGCATAATGTAGTGAGCGCCGACTATCGGGATAACTTAAAATTGTTATATGCCAAGTAAACTATCAGTAGGCAATGTAGAACACTATTATACTGACCAAGAAACAGATAAATATGTCAGTATTTTTAATGAAGTATGTCAATAATGTAGAACCCCAAGGATATTTTACTTGGCCGATATTTAAAAATGGCGTCATCTCTTTAAGGCAGCCTGAAATAAAGACGTTAGGTAATTTAGACAGGAAATTTAAAAATGCCCCTAAACCAAGGGATTTAAAATTAAGAATAATAAAAATTTAAATATTTCGCCAAAGGAGTTTGAATTCAACAATAGCATTATCTATCAGTGACAGGTGGTACTAAAGTTAGTCGGTAAAACATTCTAACATAGTAACAGTAGTCAATAAAAAATGTTTCTTACAAAATGAGAAAACCCCTCGACAAAAATGGCATCTTCAATTCAAATTTAAAACTTGTCATTAAAACTGAGACAAAATTAAGTATAATTTTTATTCAATATTAAACCAATTTTTAGCCAAAGAAATTATTTCCCACTAGGCTAAGGTAGAAATTATACGCTCTTACCAATTTAGAAAGTTACTTATTTTTTAAACCCTCTTCATTTTAAATATTTCCCTTTGCAACTTTATGAAAAGAATCTTTCTTTGTATAAATTTAAAATAAAAAGAATAATTTTTTTCTTGTGAACATAATATAGAATTAACATAGAGGAGCTGGGAGTTGATTGTAATAGTTTATAGCGTCCAGCCGAGCGCTTGACGGATTATTGCACCGACACGCTCAATTACTATTATCGATTAATCAATTCTTTCTGTAATAGATTAGAACAAAGAAAAAATTAAAAAAATATACCATTTTCCCATAAATAGGTTTTCTAAAAAAACCAGCTGTTATAACTTGATCCGTGATGAGATTGATTTTAACAGTGATTATTTAAACAATTGTAATTTATTAGTAGAATTTATTTAAGGTTAAAATCTTATCATAAAATGATAAGAACATTGTAATTATATAAAATGTTTTTAATTTAGTTTTATTTTTTATTATTTATACATATTTAGTCTCTAAAGAGAAACTTTTAGATTTATTTTAGATTATATATATTTTAAAAATCGACAGAAAAATTGACAATGGATCTAGCCAAGTTTATAGCGCAAGATTGACGCAAGCTTGTCTGTGATAGCAAAATGTCCACTGTATAGCAAGCTTTCCGTGAAAGGTTATTGTGATTTTACGACGCAAGGTTTCTGCAAGCTTGTCATGAAAGATTTCAAGGTTTTTACAAGTTAGCAACAAGCTTGCTGTAATTTTTTAAAAATGGAGTTTCAAATTAATAAACAAAGTATTTTCAAATTTTTATTTTTTTAATTTGTACCTAGATCTTTTTAACGTCACTTAAAATTGATGAGAAATTTTTGGAAATAAATTCGAAGGAGCTAGAAATTGAACCCGAGTTTGATGGACGCTTACCAAAGACCCTAACCCATAAGCTAAACAACTAACTATCACACCAAAAAAAATCTTGCCTTTAACCTGAATCCCATAAAATCATTTACAGGTTAAAGGAAAGATTTTTGTGTTGTTGCAGGAACCTTTCACAAAAAGATTACAACCTTTTAAGAAAAGCTGGCTATACAGCGGACATTTTGCTATCTTAGACAAGCTTGCGTCAATCTTACGCTGTAAGCTTGGCGAGATTGTATGGAAAGCTTGACTCAAGCTTACGTGTTATCTGGGAAAAGGTATATTTATCGTAAATGAACTAACCTAACCTATAAAAATATATAATTTCTAATACTGTTCTTACTATTATTATTTTAGAATCTGAAGAGGGCTGGCAAATTCAGTCGAAACGTTATATAATATAAGAAAATATAATGTAAAATAATAGACCAAATAAAAAATAAAACTAAGTTAAAAATCTTTTATATTAAATAACAATTTTGGTCAAAACACAAAGAATTAACATTGAACAAAATAATTAAGCAAATTGTTCACAGTAGGTACTGTACATAATTGGGAAAAGGAAAACTTTTATTTAAATTAAACGTTAGAAGGCATTGATATTAACCTTCGTGCTACCACTCTATCCACTATATGGGGCACCGTTTCCCTCCTGACAGACAGTCCAACATGCAATACTACTCAGTTTTATATAAAAACAATAATAATAATTTCTGCTAAGAATTATATATATTTTTTAACTATTTAGTATATAAATATATATTCTATATACAAGGAATCTTTGTGTCCCGTATAATGTGTAGAGTGGGGGAAGACTAAGGGATGAAGTAAGTTGCCTTTTGCAAATATGGTGAAAGTATACTATAGTCTAGAAGCCAGCAAAAGATTTTGGTCTGTCATTTCCTCTCGGCCGATAACACAGGACAACAAAAAAAGTAAGTCTTTTTTTGTTGACCTGTGTAATTCGTAAAATTCTTAAGGAAGTTCATCCCGATTGAAAATTTGTAAAATGATAGTTGGCACAACACCTTAATATAAAATAGTTTCCACTAAGCTGTATCTACATAGTAAAAAAGTGAGAACCGTAAAACGCAGACGCAAAACGCGAAAAATTGACATGTGTTTTTCTCGCGTTTGAGTCACGTGTTTCTCATTTTTTCTTTGACATGTAGAAGCAGCTTACTTGAAAACAGCCTAACCAAATGGGAATGCATCGCGTCTGCGTCTATCCACTAAAAACGTTCTTAGACAAGTTTGAACGTGAACTGACGAAAAGAATTTGTGAATCTGACAACAGCCCTTATCTATTTCATATTTAGGCAACATTGAAATGTATACGTGACTTTACTTTCTTTTCGATTTAGATGAGTCAGTTCAAATAGTTACAGACCATTGAAATATAAACACGTTTTATATACGATGAAAATAAAAGTGTACTTCACTCTGAAGTTCTCTCTTCCTCATCCATTTTCTCAAAATAAACTAAACGTATCAGCCATAAATACGGACGACGCGCTCGCGACAATGTCTCAAGTATTTTCTGTCACAGCCTACACATAGTTCTCTACATTTAGAAACACATAGCAAACGTGGGCTAAAGTTTCATTAAAATTCAGGAAAACACTTGGTGCTTATAACGACGATCAAAGAATCACAAATAATATACAAGGCGCGGTACACCTAGAAACCGAAACTTCCGAGTCGATTACGTAATTTAATTTTCACTTTCACAGATTTATATTTTTACTTTCCTTTTCACTTTCACTTTGAAAGACTTATATTTTTACTTTCCTTGTTACCTTGACTTTAACAGATTTTTATTTTCTTGTCCCTTTGACTCTCACTATGACAGATTTTCACTTTGACATTTATATTTTCATTTTCACAATCACTTTTATTTGACACATTTCTACTTTCACATTTATAGACCTTTTCTCATTTTATTCGCACTTTTATTTTCACTATAACAGATTTTTATTTTTACTATTATAATACGTTATTTCCACTTTCATTTTCACTCTTTCTCTTAACTTTGATATGATTTTATTACCTTCAAGTACACTTTGACATTTTATTTTTATTATCACTTTCTCTTTAATTTTGATAAAATTTATTTCCACTTAAATATATTTTAACTTTCACTTAGATGAAATTTTTTTCTAACCATTTTTATTTTTGCAGTATTTTGTTTTCACTTTTATTATTATCTTATTTCCACTTTAATATATTTTTATCTTTCATTCTTACATTTTACATATTTTTATTTTCATTTCTTTTAATGTCTTGTTTATAAGCTGTGGAAATGTAATCAATTAAAAATGTCACCAAACTAAATATAGATTTTTATATGAAGTTACATAAATATTATAATTTTTGAATAAAAAACGTAAAACGGCACAACGGACGCGGCAACGGTTATTTTGAAGCCAATTACAATTCCTTACATTGACAGTGTAACGGAAATGTGAATCGAGATAAATTCGAACACAACACGCAAAATCAGTTTACATTAAAAAACGAGATGGACGCCTGGAGAGAATAAATCTCTCTGGCGAACCTATTATTAAAATTAAAAAACCGGAAAACCCTTTAAAATTAATTTTAAAGACTGGGACAATGATATACCGAATCCAAGTTGTCATAACAATTCTGACGAATCCACGCGTTTTCTCCAAAATGCATTACCGCTTCTGAAAGCGACTATGACGACTGTTATATTATTCGGAATTCAAATGGGCATCAGAACGTAATGGGTCGACATTTTGTACAATTTGTAATGTAAAAGTATCTGGAGCAGTATTTCATCTGCGGAGGCATTCCAATAGTTCCAATCATATCTTAAATATTAAAAAAAATAAATTCTTCTAATATCACCGACTTCATGAAAAAAGGCATTAAAAGATCGAGCATTTGATGCTGAAATAAAGATTACGTGTTTTATCTGTGATAATAACATTTCATTTCGAGTTGCTGACAATATGGTGCTAGTGTGCAAGCATATTTATAATGATTCCCAACTGGCACAGACCATGGAAATGGGAAAAACGAAATGTACAAATCTTCCTATTAATAAGATATCTCCTTACTTAAAGAAAAAATTATGGATAGAATTAAAAAATAATAAACATAGGTAATATTATTATTGACGAAACAACGGATATATCAACCACGAAAAGTTTGATTGTCATCGTAAGGCTGTGGTTAAAATTATCAGTGCAAGATAGATTTTTAAACTTAATTGAAGTAGCTAATGCGACATTCCAAAAAAAACTTTTCTTAGCTGATACAAAATATAATGAACCATCTCCAATCAACATAATTATAGAAGCAGAGTATACTTACAATTTCTTAAGTGTTGGTAAATTAAGTATCAAGGAACATTCTGCAGTTTTACAAAACACGACATTAGGTTGGATATTAGCAGATAGAATATTTAATGTCAAATAAAAACACAATACAAATTCACAAACGTCAATTTGCAACTTCTTACACAATACAAGCCTACCTCTTTTGTGGGAGCAACCTACCTGTACGCGTTCCAAAGAAGAAGAATGCGAGACTCATTAAGGGGTCGTCCATAAACTACGTTACCAATTTTTCTCATTTTTAGACCCCCTCCCCCCCCTTCGTTGACAACCGTTGATTTGCTTTTACACCCCCCTCCCCCCAAGGAAAGTAACGTATATTATAAATTGAAAATTCAATGTAATACAGTTAAGTTTTTTGTGTTTCTAAGAAGTTTTTATCTTCATAATATACATTAAGTAAGTATATATTTTAATTATAATAAAAAGTGCATAAAATATTACTAATAACTTTATAAATTATAGAAATATAATATAGAAATATATATATTTTATAGAAATTAAAACTTTTTTTCACATTCATAGCTTTTTATAGTAATAATTTTTTTTGGCACAAGTAATACTGTTTTTGGCTCATATTTAACGTAGTTTTAAATTAAGATAATGTAATATTAGAATATAATAAAGTGTTTTCTATAAAATATTTAACCAAGCACAAAAAAAAATTATAGATGGTTAAACACTGAGGTAATCCTCTGTAAATGCAATGCCTTCGTTAATCCATGAGGCGACATCATGAATTACAGGAAGTGACTCCTCAGAATTTTGTTTTTCATGTAATTTAAAAGATTCGATATCTTCAATTGAGTCCACGTCAATCCAGTCCAAGGAATCTTGCGAAGTTATACATAACAATTCCCCAGGACGTTGACAAAGCACTTGCAAAGGCCGGATTCGCGATACACCTGAAGCTTCAGTTTTATGGACTTTCGTTCTAGAATTTGAAAGAAATTCTAATTGGTAATTAAAGAAATTTTTTAAAATTATTTTGATATTTCACAAATGAAAATATCAAAAAATATACAAAAAAATACACAACGAAAATATTACATACTTATGAGAATTTCTTGACTTCGCTGATGCAAAATAAATACCACAATCAGGACACAACCTCTTACTAATTTCTGCGCTTTGTGATGGACAATAAAAATCATAAGGTATCTCTTCTGTTTTAGAATATTCAGGACGTAAAGTCAAGGCCTGTTTCAAAACCAGTGATGGAAACTCGGAGATATTCTCATCAGGAAGAGGAACACAAAACGGATCTTGCTTTAAAGGAAAAGGTGCAGGAAGAAATCTCTGATACAAAATTTGTTTCAAGTTGCTTCTATGCGAAGAGCAGCAATTTGAGTCATCACACTTGACTATCTATAAAAACAAATAAATTTTATATTTTAATAAGATACGCTTTATAAAATTTAAATAGTTTTGAAATTTAAGTTTGACTTTTTAATTCTACCTGGAGGAGATACTGGCTTTCGCGAACATGCTTCATATACCAAACTTGATCATTAAACTCTTCGAGGTGAGGAACTGTCTCATCGCTAGGAAGAAACTCTGCTTTGACATTATAGCCATCAATTTTTAGCTCAGACCAAATCTGAGCAAGAGTTTCTCCTGCATGTTGGAAGTTTTTCAACTCCAAAGTTTCATCGACTGTCTTATTTTGCGAATCCAAATGATTTCCATAATAATCATGTGGTAGAATTACTCCTGAGAGAACTTTGCTCAGTGGTGCCATCCGCCTCTCCACTCTATTGAAAGCAGATCTACCAGGAGCATTCGTGAAAACAAAAATTGCATCTAAATTATATTTCCTGAATTTCATAATGGCATAAGAAATTACTTTTGTATATCGGGGATTCTCATCAGGGCCACCATCGACTGAGATCATAAGAACTGGTTTTATTTCGCCATCATCTCCTTTTAGAATCACATTGAAATCGTCTAATTTTAATAATTCCTCGAAATCTTTATAATGGGTAGACGCACTTGAATTATTGTGTTTCGCGCTTCGTATGGCAATGTACGTTGGCCCTGAATGCGTGACAGCATCTTTTTTGCCCATACAATTATCTTTTATAATAATCCCTGCATATACGGATGGAGTAAATTTGTGACGACTACCCACTGCAAAATCGTGATCGGACAAACGAATTTTATATTCCACATGCATCAAGATGGGTGCCTGTGCCTTTGCTGCGGTTATTCCTAGAGGAACCTTCGCCTTATCATCTTGTGATATGAAAGAAACCTAAATATATAAAAAAATATGTGAAAGTAAAGAAAGATGATTTAAGGCATAATTTTCATTATAGTTGAATAAATTTAAAAAAAAACCTTTCGACGAACCTGCTTTGGTCCAAGTATCGAAGCAATTTCTTCAAGTCCGTTGATGGTAGCTCGACAGAAGAATTGGTCAGGATGATCTCTATGACGATCAGCTTGGGCCCTACACAACTTGACCGGCACAGTGCTCACATGTCTCTTCCCTTCCGCAGTTATTGAATTCCGAGGAATAAGTCTAAGGTAGGTTGCTGACCGGGATAAGCTAAACCCCATTAATTTCAGTTCTTCGTGAAGGCTGTCCAAAGTCTTGCACGCCCGAATTGCTTCAGATCTACGTCTATCATCAGCCGATCCTGAATGAAGAGCTATATCACATATGGCTTGAAGCAATTGACTTTGATCTGATTCAAGGCGTGGACGTCCCACACTATCTCTTGCTTTTGGAAAATTTGATTCTGGAAGATTTCGTTGTAAATTTCTAATTCGTTCTCTTTCTTTTTGTCTGTATTCTTTTTGCCATTCTGCTCTTAATATTTTTTCTTTTAATTTTTTTTTATCTTTTTCTAATTGTTTTCTCTTTGAAATAATATTTTTTTCAATATTATTGTCTGAAAGTCCAGAATCTCTTTTCGTAATTAGACAGTTTAGTTCACTTTCTATTATTCTAATTTCTTTTTCTAAAGCTTCTTGACGTGGCTTAGGATAGGTTGAACTGGACGAAATAGTAGTTGAAGTATTCGCCACATTTTGTAATTCATCATTAAAATCAACAATGGAATCAACATCTTCATTTTCTAAATTACAAAGAAAAAAAAATTAAATAACCTATATTTCGCCACATATTTTAAAAAGAAAATAATTCATTCATTCATTTTCTAAATTACAAAGAAAAAACATAATTAAATAACCTATATTTCGCCAGATATTTTAAAAAGAAAATAATATAGTTTAAAGAATTTTGATGTTAATAAAATATCGAAAACTAAAAAATCAAACTGTACACTTCCTATTATTATTATTTTGTAAAGTTTTGTCTTTTAGGAAAAATAACTATATCTCCAATGTTATATATAATCCATAATTTGTTAAAAGAGATTTTTACAAAAGTAAAATGCAATTTAATCATGCCACACAAAGAAGTTCTAGTAAATACAGCATTATTAATTATTACTATTAATTAATTACAGAGCACATTGTATGATAATGATATATTAATAATGAAAATAATAAATATTTAGAAAATGAAATTTTTTAGAATATATTAATAATAGTCATGCAGAAAAATTATTTTATATACCAGCAATTTCGATTTCACCGATTTCAAAATTAGAAATTTCAGGATTTGATACCAATTTATTGAAGGACACTTTGGAAGAAGAAGATTCAATTGGAACAGATTTAGCAGCCTTAAAAAATAAGAAAAGAGAATATGAGAACCAAAAGAAAAGTATCTTGTTAGGAAAAAAATGTGTACACAAATGCAAAAGAAAATAAATAGTTTAGGTGCAAATGCAAATCAATCATTACTGAAAAGTTTTTTCACAACCTATTAGAAAATCGTTATACAATACTTACTTGCGCAAAATAGTTAAATAGTTTTGCAGATTTTTTAGTTGTTTCTAGTGTTAAAGTTTGAATAGTTTCTTCAGTATTTAATTTTAACTCTGCAGGAGTAGTACTTTTATCTTTCAATTTCTTCCACGTTTCATTGCATTTAGTTTGCACTGATTTTTTCGAAATCTCACTGTCGTATCGATTTTTAAAAGCGACATACAGTCTGTCATATAGTCCTGACATTTTTTTTTAATAAAAAAGATAAAGAAAATGATAAGAGAAATTAAAAGCACACTAAGGTAAAACACAATACACAAAACGTGACACCGGCCGGCTCAGGTGAGATTTAGACAAAATAGAATATACAAACTTAGAAAGGAAACATTGGAAACAGAAATGCCAAGAAGACTGACGCAGAGTCATCTGTCGAACGAATGTGTAACAATTTCAAAAAATGTAAAAGACAAATATAAATACAATAATAAAAAAAGATAAAATACACTATAAATTGCGCAGTTTTTTCTAAGTCAACTTTACAAGTGTAACGTTACTTTGAAGAAACTCCCACCCCCCCCCCCGTTACAAAGCGTAGTTGTATGCATGACCCCCTCCCCCCCCTAAATTGGTAACGTAGTTTATGGACGACCCCTTATAAGGAAAACACATTTCGCGAAGAGTCGGATTGTTACGCAGTAAAATTATCTTTTAATGAGAAAATTAAACGGTTAGGAGAATAAAAAAACATGACCTTTCAAAGATTCTATTCACTTAAGAAGAGATTTGAAAGAGATCCATTGACAAAAAATTCATGTTTAGAATGTGTAAAAAATTATTTAGATAAGGAACGCATGACGAAAGTAACTGATAAAGCTTCTTTAGATAGTGGATACTACCTTCCTCACCATGCAGTCAAAAAAGAAGGTAGTCTTACGATTGAAACTCGAGTAGTGTTTGACGGTTCTACGAAGACTGATACAGATCTCTCTTTAAATGACTGTTATGTTGATAATCTTGTCACTGGTGCTGAGTCATATAAAAAGGCACTTTTTCAATCTTAGAAAATGAGACTCAAATGATAGTAGATTAACACGCGAATTTCCGGGCAATCCAACAATTACACACATGTCACTAGATCCATCAAACTTACTTTAAAAACATTAGACGTTTATTAGGATTCAAAAAATGATTCGATTACTTATACAGTTAATATTCCTAAAGTCAATGAGATAATAACAAAACAGTCAATTTTGTCACAAGTAGCTAAATTATTCGATCCATTAGGATTATTAGGTCTCGTTATAGTCAAAGCTAAAATTTTGATACAACTCCTTTGGAAGGCAAAAATTGAATGGGATGAACCCGTTCCTCAAAAGTTGCAAAATTCCTGGTTAGAATCTAAAAATGAATTAGAGATGTATTTGAGAGATGTATTGTTATCCCAAATTCAAAGGAAACACAGATTCTGTGACGCAAGCACAAAGGCATATGAAGCTTGTGTGTATTTGCGTTCAACAGCTGATCAGAGAAATAGTCAGAGCTCTCTTATAGCTGCAAAATTGTGTGCAGTTCTAGTATTGACAAAGTTATACATATCCATCGCTCAATCAATTCCAATGTTCTTTGATAAAATACTTTTTTGGTCAGACTCGACCATTGTCCTCAATTGGATTAAGACACAACCATACAATTTGACCACATGCAAAGCAAACAAAGTATCAGAAATTTAGAAGGTCACTCCAGACCAATGGTTTCATGTTCCGACTGAATGCAACCCAGCAGATCTCATATCACGAGGTCAAGGTCGAAGGGAGTTTGTACAAACCACCATTTGGCGAAATGGTCCAGTTTGGCTTTCTTAACCTCCCGAAAAATGGTCAAAATCATGATTCATAGTTTCAGACCAATCAAAAGGAGTAGTCACGGAACCTGTCACGACACTGACCTTGACAAACTTTGTCAAGGTTCAAAGGGGTGACCACTTCCAAAATATCATCTCAAAACATTGTAATTTAAAGACATTAAAAAGAATCTTTGCCTACTGTCTCAGATTTATTTACAACTCAAAGAAAACAAGTGCGTTCCAAAAAACTAAAGGTCCATTATCGATTGAAGAACTTGATAAAGCATTGTTAGCTGTAATCAAACTAACAAAAGTCAAATAATTTTCTGCAGAAATTAAAATTCTCTCTCAAGGTAAATCGCTCTATAAAAAGAGTAAATTATTAAGCTTGAACCCATTCCTCGACAACGGAATAATTAGGGTTGGGGTAGGCTTGAACAATCAGATATACCATGCAAAAAGAAACATCCAATTGTATTACCGCGGAACAATTTCTTAACAAAAAATATGATTCGCGAAGAGCATGTTACCAAAAAGCATGCCGAGTTCAAGCAACCTTGTATGGCGTTCGAGAATTCTTTTGGCCTATCGACGGTCGCAATATTATGCGACATGTATTACATCAATGCTTTTAATGCTTTCGAGCGAAACCCCGCGGAGTTGATCACATTATAGGCAATTTACCTGAAAGGCGCTTAAGTTATAAACTATCCTTTCTTAATGTAGATATCGATTACTGTGGGCCTTTTTATGTAAGACAAAGGCGTCAGAGAAATCGAGACAAGGATAAAGTTCACATCGCAGTTTTTTTTGCTTTGCTGCAAAAGCTGTTCACTTCGAAGTAGTCAGCGATGAAACCAAAGATGCCTTTCTTGGCTGTTTGAAACGTTTTTTTCTCACGCAGAGGAAAAGCAAAAACAAATCACTCTGCCAACGGTTGAAATTTTATTGGTGCTAATAATAAACTAAATAGACTTTATAAATTTGTAGAAACTGAATTTAAGAGCGATGCAGTACGACAATTTTTGTTAGAAAACAAGGTTAAGTGATTTTTTAATCCTCCCAGTTCACCTCACTTTGGTGGTTTGTGGAAGGCATCATGAAGAAATCAACATCAATAATCTGTCAGATTGGCAAAGGGTAGAACAACTTAGACAACATTTCTGGTCTAGATGGTACAAGGAGTATTTAAATGACATGCTATCTCGCAACAAATGGAAGGGGATGTCGAAGCAAGACAAAATAAAAATTGGTACAATGGTAATGTTCTCGAAATCCAATATGCCTCCCATGTGTTGGAAATTAGGTCGCATCACGCAAATATTTTCTGGAAAGGATAGAGTGATTCGTGTTCTATCAGTTCGTACCAAGTTCGGAGAATATACGCGGAGTGTCCAAATAGTGTTTCCACTTCCAATCTACAAGCAATAATGAATTACAAAACAAACAGATTAAACTATATCAGTGAAAATCTATAAACTCTTTTTAACATTGTATTCACATATTCCCAAGAAGACTCTCTTTACCTCAAAAAAGGGTGTGTCAATGTTTCTCACCTCATATAGAAGGAACCAATCACCTTAGATTTAACTCCCACTATTTTTTGTAATAACCCCCAAAACTTAAATTTCCAATGTAAAGGAATTTACAAACCAGACAAAAATCGAACGCGAAAACGACAAGTTGTAATCAACGTTTCGCTGTAGTTAACATAGCTTTCTTTTTAAAACTTGACTCTTTCTTTCAACGTGTATTGAATTAATTATTAAATATATGACAGTAGTCAGCCACCTAAAAAAATCTTTTTAATTAACACTTTAAAATATGCAATTCATATTTTTTTGAAAATTCTTTCAGGTTATATTATTCCTTACGATCACACAAAACTATTGAACCAATCATGCTTGTGATAAAAGAATTTTTTATGATGATATTAGAAATGATTTTTAACAAACAAATTATTCTTATCTCATATACGGTTTTATAGCTATTCATAATTGAAAAGAGACCGACTACTGTCTGGTTTGTCCTAAGACATTTTTATATAATTATATTGATACACTTTACATCATTAACATACCACAAAACATAGAAATTTTTGAATTTTTAATTGTGCTTAATAAAAAATGTGGAGGAATAGTCTGCACAGGTTACGAAAATTGGTCGTGCGCACCGCTACACCTAGGCTGTTTTTGACACTCACCCAGGGTTAACTCAAAAACTTTCTGGTCTAACCAATCAAAAATTAACCCAAAAATTAACCCGGAGTTAACTCGGGGCGAGTGCCGAAAATAGCCCAAGTATACTTTCACCATGGTTAAAACTTAACCCACAACATAAATTTTAGTAAATATAAATTAATATCAGTTTAAAACAATGTGGGACAGTAAAAGTAAAAATCCTTATTAACTTATTCCACAGAATTTTTTAAAAAATGATAAGTAGGTATTAAAGAATTGATTATTTTAAAAATTATTTTTTGGCATGATGAAATTGGCTTTTTGTATATTATATTACACTGCGTCATAAAATAAAATCTTTTTATATCTATGTATTTTGGGGAGTTGTAAAGGATAATATTGAATCAAATATTTTAAGTCAAAATGGTAAACATGACAGTTACTTCTTACCCATTTTTCAACCAGAAACTAGCTACCCTTCCTGTGTGCCGCTAATAATTTGTTTTATTTTTTTATGTTGTACGTAAATATTTATGCATACGTTTATTTATATTTTTTAAACAATAAATTTAACCGTTTGTTTATTCAATCGTTTTTTTATACATGCGTTGATAGTGGTGTAGAATGTAAATGTTAGCTTATAAATAAGTTAGTTTTAATTTATTCATACATGTTTTTTAGAGTAATGGCTTTTTTGTTAGTAAAGTTTATTACACTTTACACAATAGCGTCCTGTTTAAAAAAAAGAAGAAAATTTCCCTCTTCTTACACTTTTTCGCTCCTTCTTTCCATTATTTTTTATTTCAATAAAACTTAAAAAATTATCTTCTTCTCAGACTTTGAAAAAAATATTTTTCTTATATCCATTAAAGGAAAAATGGAAAAACTCCAAGGAAATAAAGTGATTGGAAATAAATATTCTTTTCTCATTCGTTGGTGTGTGATTTGTCTCCTTTTTTTATTGATCGGTGACGAAAGATGTGCAAACGGAAAGATCTGAGAAAGAAGAAGGAAATGAAGCGTGATGGACATTTTTTGCAAGAGAGAAAGGAAGAGTTGTAGTAAGCTTTTCCATAAAGCTTCTCGGTTTCGGAATGGAACGCTATGGAATAAAGTATATAGTACAATGAACCAATTGATCGATCGATGACTGGAGGCGTGGGTAGCTGGCACTTTGGCTCGAATAGAGCGGATACGGATTCGTGATAGACGGACAGACAGACAGACAGATAAATAGATAGACAGATAGATATACAATAGGGCAGTTCCACAATAAAAGAAAAAAATTGTTTGCTACTAATTTCTTCCAATTTTTCAAATCTTTTTCATATACAAGTCCGAATCTGGAGGAAAAAAAAGAACATAATTCAAAGGACATCTAAAAATGTTCCTTCAAATAGAACAATGTTTTTCAAAATTAAAAATAATATTGACTTATACGTCAATTTTTTTGTTATTAAACTTTTTCAATTGCAACAATAATTGTAATTAGTCAAAATAATTATCTGCTATAGCTGAAAGATTAACTTTTCTAAAAAATAAAGTCGATTCCTCCAATGTCTTTATTTTTAATTACAATGAGAGTCAAACAAATTATCCCCAATGTTAAAGAAAATAATTTAATAACAGTCAAAGAAAAGTTTTTTTTATCATTTTTTTAAAATAGAACAAGAACTTGCAGTTCTTAAAAGTGAAACATGTCGTTAAATTAGGTAGAAATGATCTTTTTTTTCTTTGCACACAAAATTCGATTATAATCAAGAAAAAAATTCTTAAGTAGAATAAGTTATGATTAGTAATTTATGATAATATGTACCTACTGAACTTTTTCAAAATTTTTCCTAAAATTTTCAATTTTTTCTTTATAAAAATGCTATTTTATTTGCAAAACAAAGTAAAAAAATAATGTTTACTCCTTTGTAAATTCTATTTTATTTACTAAAAAGAAACGTACAAAATTCTTCAAAAACCCCTACTGCATATAAATAAATAATGCAAAAAAAGTTCAATTGAAAAGATTTGAAAAATAGAAAATCATTTTCAACTCCCTTGGAAGACAAATGAACAAGATTGAGACATGTGCAGATTTAATAAAGTGATTAATAGTTATTAATATATATATATTTATATATATATATTTTTTTTAAAACAAAATTTCTCGATGATTCGTTGTTTATTTAAAACAATCTTTTTCTTCTAAATTCTCTTCCTTTTTTGCCTCCGTCCCATTCTCCTTTTCTTTATATAATTGGCACCTAAATCTCCATTTGCACAAAAGTTTGATATATATATATGTCTTTGACAATAATATCGATAATACATAAAAAACCATTATTTTCTCGGTAATAAAAGACAAATATACGTATATACTATATATATATGCATATCCGCGGTTTTTCTCTCGCATTTTGCCATCGAATATAATTATATCTGTTGTATTTACATATGTATAAGTATATAATAATCGTTCCTTATCAGCGAACCAATTGTCATCGACGCGCAACAGTAATGCAAATCACTACTGCATAATAAATCGTAGGAGTTTAATTATGGCGATCGGGGAAATACCCAGGCTTCCAAATCAGGATCGCTCTTTTCTTTAACAACACGGACAACTCAACGCTCACGATTTTTTTTTATTTTGACATTGATGATCACAATAACATTTTTTTTTATATTGTTGAGAATATTTTTTTGTTTTTATTACAACAAAAAAAAACAAAAGAATTTGTCATTTCGAGAGGAGCGATTTTATTTGTATAAAAACCTATTTGCAAAAAATAATACTGGGAAACAGTACCAGACAATCCAACTTTTTTTTGAAATTTTTGTTTTGTTTGTTTTTTAAAAAGAGAAAAAAATTGTTGTACTGGAATTTTTTTTTATGAAAGGCGCATTCTTACAAGTTCTTTTACAAATTGTCTCTCGTTTAAAATTTAATTCGATAACCATTTTATTCGCAGTTTTAAACAAAAACTTTGGTATACGTTGAAACACAGCCCGTTGTTTTTTTTTTGTTTTGTATCAATGAAAATCGAACCTGACTAACGTTGATAAAATATTGACGAACGAACTTTTTTCTCTAAACGACTTATTTTTGAGCAATTCTATCGTTTTTGGTATTTCTAAGAAGAGAGAGAAGAATAATAGTGAAAAAAAGTCTTCTCTTTCATTCTCACTCGTTCATAACATTTATCACCGTAAAGTCACCAAAAGTTTTACAATTTACTTTCTTAATATTGCCGCGGATCTTTTATACAATTATTTATTGTTTTCCGTTTGTATTATAATTTATAACTAACACATTCCAAATTTTTTTAAATTTCTTTCATAGAATTAACAAATTTATAATTACCGAGAGTAAGTAACACTTTTTTTGTCAATATATCAATAATAGTAATAAAATTAAAGAAAACTATTCAAAAAAGGAACAATTTTTCTTTTTAAGAAATTCATAATTTGTTTTTATACTTTTACTTATTAATGGTATTTAAAAAGCTTTTTTTTTAAATTTGTAATTATTAAATGTGTTTTTCATTTTTTCCGATTCATTGAAAATTTTTATGTTTAAAATTTTGAATCAATGAAAAATTGCTAAAAGCATTTAGTAAACATTCCGTTGATTCAAATTTAGAAAATTCAAACACACAAAAATACATACAAACATACTTGCATGCATACTTACAAATTCATGTATCGATTCTGCTATTATCCCTGTTTTTTATGTAGACAAATACATAAAGCAAGTGGTAATTAGTTTCGCTCTCTGAACGCTTACTTTAATATAATTAAATATAATATTTTAAGCCGACTTGAGATAATAGCTTCTTTTTTTTATTTACTTAGGTTACAATAAGTCTAAAGGATTTGGCACAAGTCAGCCGTACAATTGATTAGTTAGAAAAACTCTAGAATTTCTTAATTACCCGTAATTTTATCATAAATATTTAACTGTAGATTCGATACGTCTTACATTCTTACAATGTTGACTAAATTATATGATAACAAAACTTTTTTTTATCCCTTTGTGCCTCATTACGCATTTGCAATTCTAGCGAGAGATCATTTTACACTCGGTAATATTTTTTTTTTATTTTTTTTTTTAAACCGAAGGGCGTCATTAAAAAAAGTTATTATTTTCTATTTTGTGGTTGGAAAATTATTTTTTCTAGTTTATGATAAGAATATTATTTTCTATTTTATTGTGAACAAATTATTTTATAGTTTATAATGTAAAAAAAAAATTCCAAGTAGTACCTTTTCGATCATTTTGGGTGCGTTACTTTCCTATGTTTATTTCATGAACGCAGTGCTTCATCATTGGGATCAGTGTATCACAGGAATATTAAATATTAAAGTAATAAGAAGTTAAGCATCACAACTTTGAAAACATTTTCATTAAAATTTAAACACAAAAACAATACAAAGTTCTCTCTAAATTTGAATTATTAGCGTTTCACTGATATTTTAGTGAATCAAGAATTGGGGCGAAAAAAAAACTCTCGAAGAAAATATAACCAAAAATACAGTTTTCAGTTTAAGTTTTCTGCTCAAATAAAAGATTTTTTTTAATTTTCTCTTTCGTCTTGTAATATTTATTTAAAAATTTAATATAATCAAATTAGTTTTTTTAAATTAAAATTTTGTGTTTTCATTTAAAAATCAGGTGTGTTAGTTTTCGTGCAAAGATATCTTAAGTTCTGTTATATATTTATCGCTTTTTCAGATTTAGAGAGTTACATTTTTTAAAAAATTTTAATCTTTGTTTACTTTGGAAAGAATAACAACAGAATGTTTGCCAGGAAGTAAAAATGTTTTTCTTGAAAAGTTCTATGAAATAAAAGAAAAAAAGTACACAACATACATTTTATAGAATTAAACCAAAAACCTAACAAAATGTTAGTTTTTTCAAAATTTTCAATTTTAAAATTTTTTGTAACTCTGGATGAATTGATAGCAGAATTTTCAGTAATAGATCAAAATATGCGTCTTAAAAGATCTATGAAATGAAAAAAAAAATATTTATGGGGCGTTTCATATGAAAACGACATATGATGTCTTAGATTTTTTTCATATTATGAGATTTAAGAGCGATTAGGGTCCTAATGAAGTATACCAAGTAACAATGAAAATTATATTTATTTTTCTAAATATTTGCATTGAAAAATTTTTGTAAAATTTTTTTATTTTAATAATACCTTTTTTTGCTTGAAGATACAACAAAAATTGTTTTTAACATTATTTGTGCTTGAAATAAACTTTCAGAAAAAATTTACTATAAATAAAAATTATTAATTTTAGGTTAATTTTTTTGTTAAATAATAAAATTTGTTTTTAATATTTAAACCCTTTCTTCCTGTTTCTTAGTTCTGAAAAAAATCATGAACAATATTGATAATATAATAAAACTTAAGTTTTAAATGAAACTTATCAAAATATTCATGATTTTTTTCATACCTGAGAAACAGACGGGAGAAAGGGTTGAAATATTAAAAACAAATTTTATTATTTAAACAAATTAACCTGAAATTAATCATTTTTATTTACAGTAATTTTTGAGCACAAAAAATGTTAAGAACAATTTTTTTGTATCTTGAAGCAAAAAAAGTTATTATCAAAATAAAAAATGTTGCAAAAAATTGTTAATGCAAATATCTAGATTCGCTTAAAACTTGTCTTTCTGGGCTTTTTAGGGTTGCTGATTTCGAATATGATGTAACTTTTTAAAAATTTTAAAACGGCGGATCAAATGCAACAGAAAAATTTTTCAAATTATTTGCTTAAAACTTGTAATAATAATAAATTATTTACATTATAGAACATTAACTACATATCATAAGCTGTAATTATTTTTAAAAAGAATAGTCTTTTATTTTAAAACCCATTTTGGGCAGAGGGTGGGGTCCGTTCGTCCGCGCGTGTGTGTATCGAACAAATTGATTATTTGCTTTTAACTGTAAAAAAATTAGTTATACATTAATTTTTTTAAAAAAGTATTCGCGTATTCAATTATTTAAAATTTAGTTGTCTATTAATTTGTTTAACTAGAATTTTCTCAGATGAAAAAGTTCTGCAGAATTTCACTAAAATAATTTTATAGAATCATTCTATAGAACTTTAACAACTGTGGGTTCCATTTTTGCTTATTAAAAAAGAACATTTTTTAGAAGGTTTTTAAGAAAAAAATTTTCATACATTATAGAAAACTTAACAGCATGAATGATGATGGGATTTTGTTTTATTTTGAATAGAAATAAAAGGCAGAGAATAAAATAAAATAATAAAAATATGAGTAAAGCCTTGTAGATGTCGGATTAAATTTTCCTTATCTTCAAGTTCGCGATAGCAATAAGATTCTGATTGTCTTAACAATACTATCAGTTTTATATGAACTAATAATTAGCCGTTATTAGTATTAACAATATTTTTACCATTATTATAAGTGGTTTGAAAGAGTTTCCAAAGCGATTCTTCCTTATTAAGTAATAATAATTAGACGAAGAATTTAATTAATAATTGAAAATTTTACCTATATAAATTGGATTTAACAATATTAAATAAAATCATAGTAAAATAAAATCATCATTTACTTAATAAAAGTAAATTATTAAATAAATTTCTTAACAAAAATAATTTAATAAATTATTTAAAACCAATTTCAATGTTTTAGTTATATGAAACACATCATTTAATTAATTTTTTTTTCATTTTAGATAATCACCTGAAATTACATTTTCAAAACTCTTTCACATTATCATTATTATAATTATTTGTAATAGCTTTCACTTAGACCATGGGTATTAAATTTTCATTTTAGTATCAATTTTTCATTTGGTCATTATTCTCTCATTTCTTGCTATTTCTTTATTTTATTTATTATCTTTTTTTATTTCTCAATTTCTTTTTGTTTTATTTAAAGTCGCATATTTAGGTTGCACCTATTCAAGACTGTTTTCTCACTTTTAACATTTCTCTGTCCACTTTACTCTACAGAAGTTTGTTGGTCAAGTTTTCAACCTGTTGTAGCGAGCAAAGTTGACTTTCTTTCTTTACTCTTGTCCTTTTACTCTTCTTCTTTTGTCCCTTTTTCTTTTCATATTTTTTTTTATTTTTTAATTTTTTTTGTCAAAAGAGTTGTTATACTATGTACATTACACGAATTTAACATTACTTATTTAATATGCCTCTTGCATTTTCCGCTTCATATTCTCAAACTCAGTTCCATATTTGTGTTAAAATATAAAGTAAACCTTGTGGGGCTTTCTAATTTCATAGTTTCGGTTTTCTGCGTTTTTCTTTTTCATATTTTTTGTCATCAATTAAATTGAATAAATCGAATAATATCTGAACTATTATTGTAAAATGTGTCATATAACTTCCAAATGGTATTTGCAACGATTTTTTAAAATATTATATTGATAATAAAAATTCGATTCTTTTTTCTTTTATATTCATATTTCAGTTTTTGTAAAATTTAATTAAAAACTAAACTAATAAGAAAGCATTGGAGAATATATTAAAAGAAATTTTCTTCTTGTTCAAAAGTAATAATTTTCCTCGTAATAAATAGTAATTAGGATAAATTGTTTTATTTTCCAAATTTCAGAGTTAAAAAATAAAATAAGAAAGGAAGAAAAGTGTAAATCGAAGGTTTTTTACGTTTGTCAAAGTGTCTACAAATGTGATTGTAATTTACAGAAGGAAAATATTTCGCTTATTAAATTTCATGTTTACTCGTTAGTTGACTTCCAGCTTTGAACTATGTCGCCCAGCGAACATCAAAGCTTGATTTTATTATGTACTCAAACGAGTAAACAAATCTTCATTTGAGTTGTCTAGTAAATTTGTGTGTCCAACAATCCTTTTATAGTTTATATATTCACATATTATTATTATTATCCTTCACGCTACTAAATATTTTTTATAAAAAAAGATTTTTTATTTTTATATTGCAAAAAGAACTAAAATTTATGCGCAAGTTTTTTTCCAATTCTATAGATAGGTTAGCAAAGTTTAAACAGTTTTTCACATTTTTCATGCTTACTTAATACTTAATCAATTTTCATTTCTCAGTAACGTTTACACAAATAATCTTTTAAAAATTTTTAAAACATCTCAAAAGAAAACTCAGATAGCACGTAACCTTGCAGCAATATTGACGTGTAACATTCTGGCAAGGTTGCCATAATTGCATTGCAAGCTTACAGCAAGGTTGCCTTCTAGGCAAATATTTAGGTAATTATATAATATTAAATAAATTATTTAATATATAATTTTTATTTAATATTCAATTTATGTTTAATATAACATAATTATAACAACGTTATAATAAAAATGTTATTAATTTCCCCAAAGAATTGGAGTTGTGAACTGATCCGTGATCAGTGGATAATAATAAAAAATTGCTACGATGTTAACAATTTTTTATTATTATCCACTGATCACGGATCAGTTCACAACTCCAATTCTTTGGGAAAATTAGTAATATTTTTATTAAAACTTTGTTATAATTATGTTATATTAAATAAAATATGAATATTAAATAATTTATTTAATATTATATACTTAAATATTAGCCTAGAAGGCAATCTTGCTATGTAATTATGGCAACCTTGCCAGAATGTTACACGACAATGTTGCAAATCTTGCACGGCAACATTGCTGAAAGGTTACGTGCTATCTGGGAATAAATAAAAATTGAAGTATTTTTTCAGAACTGTCCATCGTCTGCTTTTTATTGATTTTTCTTTGTTAAAAGTTTTAATACAATATTCAAGTAACGTTTTTATAACAATCGTTCTCTCTATTCTGTTAATTTATATTTTTATTGCAAAGAAAGTTTCTTGTAAGTGTGCCATAGTTAAAAAGTGTAGACATATTTTTCGCAATCGAGAACTAAATCCGAATTCTATTTTCAAAGTATTTCTTTTATAAAGAGAATTTTAACCGATGGTGACACTCCGTGACTTCCGATCATCGAGGTTAAGCAACGTCCAGTGCGGTTAGTACTTGGATGGGTGACAGTGCTTTGACTTTTGCTATAGCCCGGTGTTTTTCTCACTACTTGCGTAATTTATTAAGCGGGAGTTTTGACGTCGAGGTATAATGATGTGCACCGTTGATTATTGTCCGGTACACGCCATTAGAACTCGGCTGTCGATAAACCGGTTATATTCAGGAGAGGTTTTTTTACACTTTCCCTCTCCTTTGGCGAGAAAATCCATTAGACGGGTGGTCCAGGCAAAGGCGAGTACTCCTAATTTTCAAGTCGCTCTGTAGACGCAAAATTTAGTATTAAGTTGAATTGCATAGAAAAATTTGTAAGAGAAAACATTACTATGTGTAGATACACTTGTATAGCCAACTATGTAAGGCTGAAAACATGTGTATAAACCAAATAAGTAAAGAGAATATTGTACATTTATTTAATTTTAGCGATAGCTTTTAGATCAAAGCCTTTTTAAAGCAAGGAAATGAAATTACTTTATTTTTGTGTATCCCATTGAAATCTAAATGTATAAAACATACGTTTAGATTTCAATGGGATTCGGATTAGTCCACGATTCGCGGCTGCCGTAAAAATCGGATCGGAATGGGAAAATTAATTTAACTTCGCTCTATTCAACTTGCATACATATAGTGTATTTCATGAAATCAGTATCTAGTGAATAGTTTGTCTCCATTTATTCATTCATATACATAGAATTTCATTTATTAGCTCCGAACTTAATACGCAATTATTGAAAGGAAATTAAAATGTCTACCTCAAAGGAATATTGCAGTAAAGTGAAGGCCAGATTTTTGGATATGGTAGAATTACCCAGTGGGACGGCAAAAAGTTTATGTAATTGTTTGTTAAACGTTTTACGAAGCAATGAAATACCGTTTGAGAATCTAGTTGGTTATTCTTTGGACACTACTAACGTTATGTTTGGAAATAATCATTCAAAACACATTGTTGCACAGATATTTTCCAAATATCCTTTGCGTTAAGTGCACGTGTCACAGTTCACATTTATGTGTTGGCAAAGCTTGCTTACAGCTACCGATATCCATCGAAAACGACTGGAGAAATGATTAAAACTATGTCAAATCAGTTTACAACAGTTTATTTGGAATTTTTGTCTTATGCTGTAGGTTTGATGAGTGATTTCAACGTACTTTTTCTATCGAATACTCCTCTACTTCACGAACTAATTAAACTAATACTAATTATGTCAAAAATGCTCCAAATATGTTTGAACTTGACCTCCAAAATAGGTTAATGTTTGTTGAAAACAAAGACCTATATCTAGGTCTGCTTGCATCTGACAGTATTAATGAATTGGAAAAAAATCTCGTTCTTATTTCCGAACTTAAAGAAAGTTACCAGTTTCACGATATAGCTTTTCAGAACGTGCAAATTGTTGACCCTCTATTTGCCCAGTCTAATTCAAAGACCCAGACAGCACGTAAGCTTGAAGCAAGCTTGAGGCAAGCTTTCCGTGCAAGATTGCCAATATTGACGTGCAAGTTTGCGGCAAGCTTGCCACAAGCTTAAAATGTCCCACTTATAGCAAGCTTCATGTGCAAGTTTGCTGCAATATTGCACTGCAAGCTTGCAGCAATATTGCACTAAAGGTTGCCGCAAACTTGATGTAATCTTATATGGAAATTGTTTATTATATAAAATTAATTATTTATTATTAGCAACAAATTTATATTTATTATTTTTAATTTTTATTAAACTTTAAAAAATTATAACATCGTTATAATAATAATGTTATTAATTTCCCCAAAGAATTGGAGTTGGGAACTATTATCCATGATCAGTGGATAATAATTAAAAATTGTCAACGTCGTAGCAGACGTTAACTATACACATTATCATTTAAGATAATATGGTGAAAAGCCTGTTCAGCGGACCGATACTTATACTCTGCGTGAGACAAGTCGTGCGCGAGAGAGGTATTTCTCGCCATCTACCAGGGAGTTAGAGAATTATAAGAGAAACTTCTATTAGTTTTCCAATTCCTTGCTAGATGGCGAGAAATACCTCTCTCGCGCACGACTTGTCTCGCGCAGAGTATAAGTATCGGTCCGCTGAACAGGCTTTTCACCATATTATCTTAAATGATAATGTGTATAGTTAACGTCTGCTACGACGTTGACAATTTTTAATTATTATCCACTGATCATGGATAATAGTTCCCAACTCCAATTCTGTGGGGAAATTAATAACATTATTATTATAACGTTGTTATAATTTTTTAATGTTTAATAAAAATTAAAAATATTAAATATAAATTTGTTGCTAATAATAAATAATTAATTTTATATAATAAACAATTTTCATATAAGATTACATCAAGTTTGCGGCAACCTTTAATGCAATATTGCTGCAAGCTTGCAGTGCAATATTGCAGCAAACTTGCACATGAAGCTTGCTATAAGTGGGACATTTTAAGCTTGTGGCAAGCTTGCCGCAAACTTGAACGTCAATATTGGCAATCTTGCACGACAAGCTTGCCTCAAGCTTGCTGCAAGCTTACGTGCTGTCTGGGGATATCTAAAGTTTTCTGTAAATTAAAATTCCTTTTTACAATCAAACAAATTTTTTTTAAATGAAATATTCTTAACCTTATTATCGTACATCGTATTCGCGCTTAAAATATTTGAAATAAATGTGGATTAAAAATTAAAAAACAAATAAACATCTTACTAAATTGACTTAAATCTAAAAACACTTTCATCTTATATGTTCATCGTATAATCATCATACATAAGATTTAATATTCTCCATTTCAGTTTAATTTTTAATATATTTATTATAGAAAAATACTATAAATTTGATGTCTGTTACATAGCAATAAAAATTTGTAGCACTAATTATACAGTTGTCGGTAAAAAACAGAATTGAAACAACATGTTTTTCCGCTAAAGACTAAAATTCACAGTGAAAAAGACGAAACGAAGTAACGATATGTCATGTCGCCTAAATGTTCACTCGATTAACAGTTAACAGTTAATTAACTGTAACCGTCTTCCATAAAAATTGTTTAAAAATTACCAAATATAACCTATTTACATGAAACTAAGTTAATATCAATCACATAGTAATTATTTGTATTAAAAAAACAATAACTACGAAAGTTTGTTTCCATTATGCACATTTTTGATTGGCTAATCCTTCGCAGAATTATTTTTAACAAATGGGTTTAAACATCTCAGCTCGGTTGTGACAGTCATTATAACTTAGTTCTTTTTTATCATATCTTATTTATTTTTAATTACTATTTTTTAACAGAGCTATTTCTACCACTCGGTTAAACGCTAATTTTCTCAGTGCTCCTATTATGAAAAGTTGCTCTTCTAAAGCGAGTACAAAACAAACTGTATCTGCACTTTCAATAACTATAACCGTGTTATCTTGTATGGTATATGTAAGGAGAAGTTTGGGAAGACGCGTGATTGATTTGGCTTTTTGTGACGTTGTGGGATTTTTTTCTACAATTAAGGACACATTTACTCCTTTTCACATATGGCACACTCAGTTAGAAAGTTGACGTACTTTGCCCTTATAATGTATTATTTTACATCTGGACCCTTAAAAAAAAGTTTCCCGTGTAAAAATTTCCAGACTAGGGCCCAAGTAAGAGCGGTGTTTCATTCCCTAATAGAGACGGCCCCGATCCGGGCCTTGGCAAAATTCCTACATGGATTATTTGAATCAATCAAATTAATACACACAATTGCTTCACAGTTAACTATAAACATTTCTTTAACTCAATCAAATTTTACAATTAACCTCTAAAAACAAGTGTCCGCCTCTGATTCCATGTTGAAGTCATGAAACTAAACAAAAATTCGTTAACATAAGTTGAATGTTAAGTACTATTCACAGTATTTTTTTCATATAGTTTAAAAGAGTCTTTAATGAACTAAAAAAACTTCAATTAATATATTCCAAAGGACTGCAAAAAATAATTGCTAATTTTTTGGAAGTAAAAAGAGTAACTATACCTTAATAAAAAATTTACCAGAAATGCACAAAAGTTCTTGACACTTTAAGTTTGAAAATTCTGTAGTGTGGCTTCATTCTGTTATAATTGTCTATGTCTATGACGTTGGTTATCCCTTTTCTTTAATAGTTAATAATTCTTATCTTTGTTATTAGCATTTTTTTCTCCAATTATTTCTTGGTACACTAATTATGCTTCTTGTAAATAAATTTTATTGAATTTCTTTTTATTTATTAGTTATCGTGATTATTATATTAATATTCATATATTTAATGTTACGCTCATCAATGCGCTTCTTTTTTTATTTTCTAACTATTATTGTTATTAATTACGACTAGTACTTATACTTCGTATAAGTTTTAGTAGAATTTTACATTTTACTTTAGATTATCCTTTATTATTTTGTTATTTTTAAATAGAAATAATATCGTGTTGAAGCACAAAAATGAAAATATACAAGATTTTCATAACTGGATATTACTTCCGTTTCATTAGATTTATTATTCTTATTTTTTTTTCCTTCCTCATAAAAGCATTGTTTTTATCGACAATTTTCCAAAAAAAGTAATCGTCATATTGGATCTGCTATTTTGAATGTTTAAAATGTATAATAGAACATTTTTAATTCATATTCATAAAGTTTTAACTTGTATGTTTTAAAATTTTCAAAAACGGTTTTTGCAGATATTTTGAATAAACTGTTCCGAGATCTAAAAGTGTTTTTTTTTCAATTTTGTAGTGCTTTTGATCTTCTAACATCTTATTGAACACTTTTTGGTAATATTAGTCAATGTTATTAACATTTTAAAAAATTAAAATTTTGAAAAAAGTTCATTTTTTGGTTTTTGGTAATAAATTGACATTTAATTGTTTTTATTGCTCTTTAAGTTTGTAGTGCTTTTTGAGTCTCATTTTTACTCCATATTGAACATTTTTTTGACATGTTAACAAAAAAATATTGACATTTCAAAAATTAGTTAATTTGAAAAAAAAAACTTTTTGTGGTTTTTTAGTATTGAAATTTCAATAATATATGACAATAATGCAATTTATAATATCCTTAGAATGACATTTTTGGAAGGAATCAAGGTGTTCATAAAATGAACACAAAATTTGAGTTTTAACTTTGCAGCGGTTTTTTCTGTTCTTCTCCTTTCTGATTTTATTTTTTTGTTTTTTTTAGTTTTTCTTTCATTTTCTTAATTCTGTTTTTATTAATTTTTTTCTTTATGTTTTATTTAGATTTTTTCTTACAATTTATTCCTTAATTTTAAAACGAGACGCATGACTACTCCCGAAATTTTATTAGTCATAATAGTCATTTGACATAAAACCATTAAACATGGATTTCATTTGACATCAAATACACTTGATATAAATTTTATTTTGACCTAAAATTAATTTGTCATAAATTTCATTTGACATAAAAGACATTTAACATAATTCTCATTCGACATAAAAATAATTGAACATAAATTACATTTAACATAAAAGTCATTCTACAAAATTCTCATTTGACATAAAGTTCATTTTATATCAATATTACATTTGACATAAAAATATCGGCACGAATTTTAAAAATAATCAATTAGATATTGTCAAGAACATTGTGATTAGCCAATTTTGAAATTCGCGCCCATATTTTCATGACAAATGAAATCTATGTTGAACTGAATTTTATGTCAAATAAGTATTATGTTGAATGACTTTTATGTTAAATTGAAATTTACGTCGAAATAAATTTATGTTCGTTGATTTTTATGTAAAATGGGAATTATGGTATGAGTTTTATATAACATGAAATTTGTGTTAAATGAATTTTATGACATTTATGTTAAGTGGTTTTATATTAAATATTTTGTCAAAAAAGTTTTCGGGAATAAGCATGCGCCTCATTTAAAACAGCTACTTTGTTTCGTTTTTTAATTTGTTTTCTATTTTTGTATTTAAATTTGTATTAACTTAATTCCCTTATTACAAGACTTAATTATTATGTTGAGTTTATTTTTGGAATTTATTTTTCAGTTGGTCAGTTTTCATTTCTATTTTTTTAAATTATGTTTTAGGTGTGTGCAAAAAGTTTTAAAAAATCCAGTTTTTATTAACTTAATTTCCGATTATTACAAGACTTAATTGTTATATTGCGTTTATTTTTGTAATTTATTTTTCAGTTGGCCACAAAGTTTTCATTTCTATTTTCTTCCGTTATTTTTTATGGGTGTGCAAAAAATTTAAAAACTCTTAATTGAGTCCAATTTTGTTTAGCTTTGTCAGGTTTGAGCTTTCTTGATGTATCAAGTACTCAATATTTTTGAGTTTTTGAATTTAATCGACAATTTTGCACACCTCTATTATTTATGCATTTTCAGAATAATTTTCATATTTCTATGATATTTTTGCATTCTAATTTTTAATCTGATGAAAAGTTTTTTATTTTTTTGCATTAAATATCTTTATTATGTTTCAAATTTATAATTATTACTAATTTACTTATTTTTTTATTTTTCTCATTTCTTATCTCTATTTTTACTCTTCGCTGTTTTATTTACTTCTTTTTTTTGTTTAATAAAAATGTAAATTTTTTTTTGTAATTTAGAAATTTTTGAATTTGGTGAGAAATGCAACAAACAAATAAAAATTTTCTTTTTTTTTATATTTTCGTAATCGTGCAACATTTTATCCGCCCTGGATACTTGAGTAAAATTTTTTGATGCTCGATCCGTGTAAGTTCACATCTTAAACTCGTTGATTCGTATTTTAAATTAATTTATGTACGCGAAAATTTTTATAATTTTCTTGTGTATGCATTTGTGCGTGTTTATATATGTACATTATATTTATATATTTATGTATAAATCACATTATTAGCACACTTTTATATATAGTTATATAACACTATTTAACAGTTATGGACTGTATGAAACATTAACTATCTCTAATAAAATCAAAAGAAAAATTGCATAATTCTGTTTTTTTAAACGGATAAATTACACTTTTATATTTTTGTTTACCTATTTATCAATTTTGTAAAAATTTAATGCCAACTAGTCAAGTTTTAGCTGAGAATGATAATCAAAATTATTTCAATTATATCATTCTCATAATTTAATATTTGTTTTCATTAATTCATCATTTTTTTATTTTATTTGTTTTTTGAGTAAAAAAGTTAATATTATCAATATAGCCATTTATTAAAATTCAAAATGGACTATTAGAGTCCTTCTTATAGTCCTTTTCTTCCTTCTCTTCTTGTTTTTTAAATATTTATTACAAATTTTCGCATTTTTTGAGCTTTTCTTTCTTTTCTCGAGCGCAGTTTGACTACATGTATTTAATCTCCGTTTTTTAGCTTTTCATTATTTTGACTACTTTTTGTTTTTAAATCACTATCGCATGCATTCATCTTTCAAACACATCTTTTCTCTCGCATACGCTAAAACTTCTCTATCTCATTCTTGTCTAAATTTCATTTCAATTCCACTTAACAATCATTGTGAAATATAAGCAATACTAGAAGTTCTCAAAATATTTATGATACAAATGCGTAAACTTAGTAATTAGAAAATTAGTGGAATAAAATCCATAAATGGTTTTCTTTGATCGTAGTAATAATTTAGAGAAGTAATAAAATTAATAATAAAATATTATTAATTGTTTTGGTCAAACGATCAATTTAATTAAAAAGCTTTACAAAAACTGACGTTTCGGTGCAAGTTGAGTATACCATCCTCAGAGTTGCTAACAAACTCACCAATGTCAGAAATAAAATAAAAAAACATAAAACACTATTAAACGTAAAAAACATAAAACTGTGACATAAAAAACATGACAAATTGTTATGAAAAATCTTTTGGGAATGATGTTGTTTTCCCAAAAGAGAAAGTGACAATAATATTATGACAGGCACAAAGCATGTAGCTATAAGAAATTTACGAGAACAATTAATAATATTTTATTATTTTCTCTAAAGTTAGTAATTTATTATACTCGTGTGACATTTGCAGCACTCGACAATTTGGCTTGTGCTGCAAATGTTATACGCGAATAATTAGATTTACGCACGAGTGTCAACAACATTTTTTGCAACACTCACCTCCCTTCTCACTTAAATTTACAACAATATACGCAATATTTGTGCAGTATTGCCCTATAGCTGAGGGGGAAATTGTGGTTATATGCACTTTAAGAACAGAAATTTACTTTACAAATTTGAGATAGAACAGTTTTACACTGAGGTATCGAAATATTTTATACACTCTTAAAAAAGTGACATTTTTCGTATAATTTCCCGTATATAAAATTCAACTTTAAAATTTAGTGTTGCAGAAAAAAAAACTTTTAACTAATTTAATGTTAAAAAATGTTGTCACAAATTATCGAATTATAACTACCAGTGTAGAAATCGCTAAGATAGACCAACATGTTATTATATCGAGATAAGTTCAAGCAAAATTAGCGTGACGTACAATCCATTTTTAAGCATTTTTCTACACGGGTAAATAAATTATCAAATCTTAAACTAATTAGATTAGAAAATTTATTTCGAATATAATTAACAACTAATTAATATCTCACGCGTGCCGAAAAATAATATAACCTTAAAATCATTTGCTTCTAGGGCACCTTTCTTTGGAACGCGTTACATACCGTTAGCTAAATTAATTAATAAAATTAATCCAGACATGCAATAACTAATAAAATCACAAAATTACATAATTTAATATAGGATCATTTGGGGTAAATTTAAACAGTCATCAAAAACGTTAGTGCATTTTCATAACTGTAGGAAGAAAGACAGTGTCAAAAAAATCCTTGGAATTCAAATTCCGTTAAAATTGACTCACACAAAGAAGGTATTGAAGAAGACCCAAAATATCTTTTTCTATGTAATTTTATATCACTAAGAAGTTTAGGTGTGAAATGGATCCAAATTCATTTAATTAAATATTTTAAAAAGGAGTTCAAGTTCCGTTTACATTTACCCCAAGTTTTCAAATTCTTTGGGTATAAATGTAAACAGTTTATTATTTATTAGGGGAATATCTCCATGAGTTGGCCACTGTTCTATATTTACTCAAATAAAATTTTTTAGTGAATGAGATTTAAAAAGACATTGTTGGATAGCTATTACCATAAACTTCAAGTTATATGAAGTCAGATTGTGTTTCAGTTTAAATTTAGGTCTTACAATACAAAAGGCGGTTCCCTCTTAAAAAATTAAATTAATTTGTAATATCATATTAAAATTATTAAGAACAATTAAGGAGGGATTGGAAAGTCTAAAATCGCTCTTTCAGGAAGTGAGGGAACCAAGGTTTGGTCTGTAAAGAAGAGGCACGACAGAACCAAAGACGCAGAAGAGCTAAGGTTCAACGCAATTGCGTTGAAGAACGTTGCTATTGCGTCTCAGAAAGGAGATTGAGCAGTCCTGAAACAGCGTCTGGACAAAAGAAAAAGGAGGATGTGAAACCTCCCAACCTGTCTACTGGTAAGGTCGACAAAGCGTTGAATACAAACCAAGGTAGAAAAACACCAAGATTAATACGAGAATCAACAATGATTGTCAAGTAGCTAAAGGAATTAATTTTTCTTGGGAAAGATTAAAAGAGAGTCTGAACCTGATGCCAGCCAAACAAAAGTGGTGGGAGCAAGTCCTACATAGAAAGGTGATTTTCTTATAAAAATAGAAAGCTCACAAGGTAACAAGTTTACTGAAAAGGTGACAGGGATTATGGGTGAGCTTGGTAAGGTGCAGATGGTGGATCGAAAGATTACACTGGAGGTCCGTGACCTGAACTGCCTTACTGACAAAGCAGAAGTCCAGAAAGCTTTGGTGCAGATTTTGAGAGCACCATCAGCCTGTAGAAAGGTGACAGTCCTTTAGCCCAACAAGCGTGGCTTAAAGCTTGCTGTTGTGGTCACGAGCTTAGAGGAAGCTGCAAAGCATGAAAAGTTGGGACGCATAAAGGTGGGCTTTATGTCGTGCCCAATCAGAAAAAGATGTATGGTCGTCACGTGCAATAGGTGCCTTGGATACGGACACATAGGAAGAGGTTGTAAGGCGGTAGATAGATCGGCTGCGTGCTTAAGGTGCGTTGAGGCCAATTATAAGTCTGCGTTTTGGAAAAAAAGACCAACCTACTTCTTATGCAAAGAAAAGCATGGCGACAAGGTTGATGTCAACCATGTCGCAGGCAGCGGTGCATGCAGAGTCTTTAGATCTGCCCTTTGAGGAGGCCAAGAAGACTCTCGCTAGGACCAAGAATAAATAGTGCGGAAGAAAAACTGTACGGAAGGGTCGCGTGAGCGACATAATGGGACCTTCACCCCACGAAGTTCGAAACCTCTTACAGGTGACCTGAGGTTAAAAAATCGTCGTCTCACTTAATTTTAAATCTTTAAATTAATCTAACAAATCAACTGTTTACCCAAATGATCCTAATATTTTTTCAAATAATTGAAAGTAGAAATTTTTAAAAAACGTAATAGTTAAGAAAGTTAGGGTGAAAATTTCGAAGGGTAATATTTTATTAAAAAAAAAATTTCTCAGTCATTGTTGCATATCTGGACAATACTTTTTATACAGCATATAGAACTCTTTGCTCAGTTTTCCCTAACAGCAAGGGATATTAAAGGATATCCTACGGATATCCTAGTCACATGCGAAAATTTGGACATTCCTAGTATATCCTTAAGATATCTCAGAACATCTCTGGGACATCCTACGGATATAATAGTTTCCGGATATCCTGTATATCCAGATGATGTTAGGGTTGTGTGTCTAAAAACATTTCTTGAAAACAAAGCCCGAGTAAGTGTTAAACCCTTCGTAATTTATACCCTCAATATGCGTCTTTCACTTATTACCCTTTATAATATTACCACCCTTTTTTCTAAACAATTTTGTAATTATTAAGTAAATATTTCAACTAATAATTATGTAATTTTCAAGTTGAATTCAGAAGCTAAATCCAAATGCATTTAGTCCGTCGGTCGAACGTCTCACTATATTCTCATTGCTTGTTTTTATATCAAAAGCATAGGATATTTAAGTAGTTCTCTTTTTAACTTAAAAAAGCAATATTTTTTTTCTTTTTCCTTAGAATTCTTGTTTTCTTTTTTTTAGACAATTTCTGCATTCCATCGTTGAAGTGCCTCGTGTGTTATTGTATGGGTCTCCTCAATTTAACCAAAAAAAACAGTATAGAAGTTCAATTTTTTTTTAATTTTGTAAGAAATGTTTTTTATTTACTTGAATGCAAACGATAACAACAAATTTATGTTATGTTTAACATGCCTTAACATTAATAAAATTTTCTCAAATTAGGTTAATGAGTTTGAACTATAAATTACATGACGTTCATTTAATTTCTTAAGTTAAATGGTAAAAATATAACAATTTTAACCAAAATTTTCTACTTGCATTTTCTTGAAATATTTTCAGAACAGAACTCTGATTGATCTGTGAGGGTTCTGTGTGACGGACAGTTTTGTTATTAGGCATGCATCTGGATTTAGCTTTAAGCGTTTGTTTGTGTCGTTCCTTGACAGGGCACGATCTTCTAACTCTGATCGTGTTTGTATCGATCCCTTCTAATTAATAAATTCTTCATTATACAGTCAATAACATATATAGTTTCCTTCCGGTTTGGACAACTTTTTGAAAAGTGGTGTGCCTTCTATAAGAATGTTTTAAGTCTATGGTTTAAGTCCATAGACTTAAAACATTCTTATAGAAGGCACACCACTTTTCAAAAAGTTGTCCAAACCGGAAGGAAAGCATATATGTTATTGACTGTACATTATTTAAAATAAAAACATTGTTTTCTTATGCTTTCCACTGTAAATTATCGTTTCTGAATCGGTCACGTTAAAGTTTATTTGTGTCTTTATTTGACAGTTAATTAATCAATAAATATATTTTATTAATATCTATACACATTAAGATTACGTTATTAATTTTATGTGAGCAAAGAAATTGATTATTACACCATGACAAGTGTGTGAAAACATCTTATCCGCAGCGTCCTTTTTATGGCATAAGTATTGGTTTAATTTCTTTTCATTTTATTTTTATCTTTTTTTTTGTTATATAAAATTTGTTTGGTATGCGTGTATGTGTATGAGTTAGTGTGTATATCGACTTTCATCGCAATCTTTCCTTCGGTTTATTCGCTTTTTTCCGTTTCATTTTCTCTCACTATCTTTCATTTATTTATTTCAATTTTTTTATTTTCGATCTGCTGTCCATTTTTTGCGACCGATGCGCGTGTTGGCCGAGTATACTTGGAATGCTATACATTTCCACCGGCGATTAACTCTCTTGTTATTTCTCTTCGATATCACCGCGATTCAGAGGACATCCACCCCTCGTCAAGCGCAAGATCGATCCATCTGTCAACGAAAAATAAAACCCCCTTCAATTTCGCGACCCAATCACTAAATAAATACTTTTCAATTACTTTCTAAAATTATTTTTTTTATTTTTATTTTATTATTTTTTTAAAATGTTTTTTTTATAATTGTATACAATAAGTTTTTTTTCCTTTTTCACAAGAAAAATTTTCGTTGACATTTTTTTAACGGAAAATCAAATAAATATTTATTTGATTTTTTTTGTTTAATTTTCTCTTTTAATTAGATTACCATCAAATGAGAAATTTGACAAAGTTTCCAATAAAAAATTCTCTTTTGTTTAAAATGACAATTTTTTTCTCGAAGTGAAAACACACAGTTGAAAGTTGAAATATGCTCTTTTTATTGAGCGACAATTTTTGGTTGTTTGTAAAAGTTAGAATTTAAAGGTAAGTGGAAATTCAAAACATATGACTAAAATATTAATAAAAAATAAAATTTTTGATAACAAATATGAAGCTTGTAAATTCCTCATGATTTCATCTTGTAGCAAGATGCGTTTTTATTCTTTTTAATGATTACCGTGGATGTCCAAGTTTCCGTCCACATTTATTTGTGGAATAAAATTATAAAACATTGATTTTCTTAAAAATCTGTTTAGGTAAACTAATAATACTTCAATTCAAGAAAATAATACTGAACTACACTGAAAGAAGTTCGAGGCGTTATAGTTCCCGCTAGATGTCGCAATGCGCTACTCTGCTCGCACGGAAGTATTAGTTCCCGAACTTCTCTTAGTGTATTATAATATATTAATTTACATTATTATGAAAAAAATCTTTAAAAATGTGGACATGGACTGAAACTTGACATCTACGGATCTCTAAAAAATTACAAATTTTTTTATTATCTAATTTGAAATTTTTTATTTAATTCCGTATGTTAAGCATGGTTCAGACCCTCGTTTCGATTTTGTTTATATTTGTGAGGTTGATTAGTCTCGAAATAAAAAAGTGCAAATAGCACTTTTCCGAGGACAAAAATTTAGCGCTCTTACAATTTTTAACGGATTTTGTCAGTTTTTTTTAAAAATGATCTTGAGTTTCCAGATAATACAATGAATCTGCTAATAATTTACTTGAACTAATTATTTATTTATTTATTCAACAACAATGTAGTCGATAATTATTTTCTAACTTATTTGATAGACATTTAGTGTCCTAACATTAAATTTCACTTAAAATTGACATTCAGAGATGTAGTTAAACATAATTAATAAATTAATAATTTAAATTTAGGACACAAATGTCTATCAAATAAGTTAGAAAAAAATTATCGACTACATTGTTGTTGAATAAATAAACAATTAGTTCAAATAAATTAGTAGCAGGCGCATTGTATTCTCTGTAAACTCAAGATCATTTTTGAAAAAAACTAACAATCCGTTAAAAATTGTAAAAGCGCTAAATTTTTGACCCTGAAAAGTACTATTTGCCCCACTGTCGCACGTAGCAATTTTTAGGTTCGGATGATTTTAATATTCACTGTCTGTGCGACTTCATCCTCACCTAAAAAGTATTGCTTTACGTGCTTGCCATATAATATACTATTTTTATCACTTCCTCTAGACAAATTTGTTTATCAAATTTTGTTGGTATATTTTTGATATATTTTAGCTTCCCCTATAACACAGAAAAAATGTGAGTTCAAATGATCCCCATATAATACAACCCAGTGGGCACACTTGTCCAAAAGACGTACTAAGGATATCTTATTGCGAACGTCTTTTCGCATAAAACGTCTTAATGGGGCAGTCTGGCCAGAAGGGTAAAAAAATCGATTTCCTTTGCTTTAAAATATTCCTAAATATGTGGAGAATGCTGCCCTGTAATTATTTTAACAAATTCGAACTGGAATTGTAGTTAAATATTGTTATAAATTCAGCGAATCATGTACACGTATATACTATAGCATCCGAAAACATTAAACGCGTTTTTCCAGAAACCATGTTATTCAAATTGACGGGATTCATAGCTCATTCAATTTTCAATCGATTTACTTCGTTAATAGCTTAAATTAAAGGTAATTAAATATCAATTAAGAGAAGTTAACGACTTTACCGATCAAAGTGACATCTATGAGATGAAACAAACTTTCATACAAAATTTTAAACGCTATGATAATTCTTCGACACAGTCGATCTGTAATTATCTTTTTCAAATTAAAATTAACTTCTCTTAATTGATATATAATTACTAACCGATGATAGTATACCTGGTACGCATATGTTATGTATATATAGTATATATCTGACAATGAATAAAGGTAATTAAATTTATATGCGGATGAACCTCGAATATAATACTACTATTCAATATATATTTATATTTAATTATATTTGAATTAATTTTTTTTTAATTTTCTTCTCAAAATGTTCCTTTTTATGTAAAAAAAATTTTAGTTAATAAAAATATATAATATTATTAGAAAAAACCCTCGGTTTGACCAGACTCCCCCTTAATGACGTCCTACGATTGTTCTATGTCTTGGCCATTAGATTTCTCTAAGATGTCTAAAAAACGTCTATTCGTTCCAAACTTTGAAAATAGAAAAATTTTCATAAATAGAAGATATTATTTTTTAATTTCTACTTGTACTTAGAGTCTCATAAAAATAAAAATTATTATAGGAATTCTTCTAAGTTAAATTCATTTCATTTACAAGTGAGATCATAAACTTTGTAGAGGTTCATATCTGTCTTCAACGGCTGAGGTTATTAACCCATTTAGTACCAAAAGTCCGTTTTTCTTTATGTAGATGTAGTAGAACAAATTTTTTTTCAGCAATTCTTTTTTTGCAATAAGGACGGATATTGAAAGTACAAACATTCATTAAAAATTATTTAACAATGTTTAATAATGATATAAACAATTTTTATATGTGAAAAAGGCGTCCAAGAAATGGTCTTAAAGACGTCTTTTAGACGTCCTTTTGGATGTTTACTGGACCAGACATAGATTGCCTTATAGACGTCTCTTAGTTGTCGTTATGATGTCTCCGAGACATTACCCAGATGTCTGCGGACAAAAAGTGCCGTCTTGAAGACGTCCTTATGTCTACTGCAAAACTTCAAGAAAAGTAGACGTGAAATTAATAATTATAATATATAATAAATAACTCATGAACATATATTTCAAATAATTAATTCATTTATAATTTAAAAACTAAAAAGCATATAAAAATAAATCATATTGAAAAAAATATTTGATAACGATGATGTTAATTTTTTGATTGGCAAATGATGTAGACTTTTCTGATAGCAACTTTGCTAGATTTACTTCAAAATTGCCTACACTCATACTGAACTGTAACTCATAAAACGATATTCTAGGTTTAATATTTCTCTTTGTATGTTAATTAATTAACTTTTAAAATTTAGAAGAACTAAATGTATGAAATAGCTTGTCTCATTTAATTTATAAATAAATAATTGAAATAATAAAAAATAAATTTCAACAGTTTGTTTTAGTTATCAAAAATTCTAATAATTTCAAACCAGACAGAACATAATATCTCCTGAATATTTTAATAAAAGATTAAAATATTTGAGTTGAACATTTTAAAATGCTGCAGTACTTACGACAATGTCGGTTTGTGAGAAAATATTGCAGCAAACGTTACACTAACATCATACTACAATGTTCTGACATTTGGAGAATTAAGGCGGCCCCACTTTACTGTTTTTCTTCAGTCATTTTATTTAAAAGATCAAAAACGTTTTTTGCACCTTAAAATACAATATTAAAACTACAAAAAGAAAAAATTATTTTGTTTTTCAACTGTTATTTACGATTCGTAGAGGGCGACAAAGTATGGCGGTCTCAAATTCGTAAGAGTTTGCGGTGCCCTCGATAAAGCCGCTCATGACAGTCTAAAATCAAAAAAACATAATTTATTTCTTAGTATACATTAATACGTAGTGGACGTATACTTGTGCCTATTTTTTGCCTTCGTAAACGCAAGTACGCCTTAAATTAGTAATTAAATTTTGCAATTAAAATATTTTAATATTAATTTAAATTTATTCAATATCATTTATTACTTAATTATTATTTAGTTATAATAATTTTTGTTATCAGAGGTTAAAAATTAAATAATTAATTATCAAAGGTTAAAACCTAATGTTCCAGTGACATCTTATACATTCGAAATCTTCTATCTAAATAAATTTCACAGAGTGATTTTACATATGCATACTTTCCATGAAATTGCAAAAACATTTATCAAAATTTTGATTAAAAATTTAATAGCGAGATTTCCTGTTGGAATTTCCTAGGTGTGCTTTTCCGGGAATTTTTTCACGTGGGGATCTCTGCTCCTGAAGACGTTAAATTTAAAGAAATCATAATTTCCGTAATTTTGATAAAATAAAATAAAAAAAAGGTATTTACTTATTTTTCATATAGAATTCGAAAAAAATTGTTTTTAAGTGAAAATTTAATGGAGAATTCCTCTTATCCTTAATGACTTTTTTAAAATAAAATATAAATTTTTTTAATATTAATATGTAAAATTTTTTATTATCATATTCAAATTTCTTATTTTCTTTGGATTTCAGGCAAATGATATCTTAAAAATGTTAAAATTTGAAAAGCTTAGAATTTAAACATGTTTCAAATACAATTCTGCAATAAGATTTTGTAGTTGATTTTGTAATGTAAACACTTTATTGGTTAAAGGTATCCTAAATTAAGAAATAGTAAATTTAATTATACACACTGTGTTAGATTAATGAAGAATAGTTATACTTTCCGTGCAGGTAGGACAAAAAAAATTATTTCAACTACTTTTCAGTGTGAACCAGCAAACGCGTTTTAAAAGCATAAATAAATGATCAATTACTTTAAGATTATTCCAATCAAATTCATGTTTTTATAGGTTATTTTGTGTTTAGAAATAACATTATGGTAATTAATATTCATTTTTTTTAAATATTAGTTTTGTGGTTCTTTGACTAATATAAATTAATTTATATACGGCATTACTTTTTTCTCAATTTTTAAGTCTGTCGTTCCCTACATCGTAAAATTTTTTTTATTTGAAACGGATTTGAAACGGAGTTCTAAAAATTGTATTCATTTTATATTGTTTTAAGATTGACTTTATATGTATTTTATAAAAGCTTTTAAAATAATGATTTAGATATATAATAAATCTCTAATATTATTACGATTATTATCTTTGTAAAATATTTGATGCGATAGTTTAATATTGCTCTATCAACGAAATTTTTAACAATAGCTACTTTTTTCTGAATTGGATGACGTGATAACAAATTATATGTAATTTAGTATTTCATGATCTAAGTCATCAGAAATTATTTTTGCCAAAATTGGTGAAATGACGGAACCAATCGGTGTACTATATGAACCATAACAATGTAATAAATTTGTACTTTCATTCAAAATGTGTTTCCTTTGAATATCTTTAATATTTCCCACCATTCTTTTATCAAGTAAAAGGGGTCTTTTTCTAAGCTGTTATCAAGTTATCATCAAGTAATTTTTCAAAAGTCTTTGATATTTTTGTCTTTCTCTACTAACATAGTAAAATTACCTTACTTAGCATATGTACACATTAAATTTTTATATTCCTTTAAGATTAACATCAGAAATAAAAATTACAGATAGATATCTGTAATTTTTTATATATCTGATGTTAATTTTTTATCAAAAAATTTTGAATGGCTGTAAGAAATTTTAATGACATGTTCAGTATTTTAGATCTGAAACGTTTCTGATTATCAATAAGAATTTTTTTTTAATATTGTTTTATACATATTTGCCAAGTTCTAAAACGAGGTTTTTTTTATAATTAATTTCAATAATATTAGAGTCTTTTCCAAGTCTAAGAATATTATTTACTCGGTTAGGTACCTGTACATCACTCAAATTCACAAACCAATGTTCAGGATTTGTATTATAAAAAATTTTGGTATAAATTTAAATTATATTATTGTATATCATCTTGTATTTTTAATTTTTCTATCTTTTTATTTCTTTTTATATTTTCTGTGTTAAGTATTTTATTATTTAATCTGGTTTGGTGTTCAATAAGTCATATCAACCACAAAGAAGGTATATTTTTTCTAAATCAGTATTATTTTCGAAATTGTTCTTGTTTATTTTTTATATTAGGAGAAAGGTATACGAGATGATCCTCCTAAGGAAAAATAACCATTATTCAAAAGATAATCAACATATTCGAATTTTTTTGTGCACACTAGTAGATAATTAATTTACCTAACTGTTTTGATTTTAAATTTAAGCAAGTAATTAATATTTTACTATTAAATTTCTTTTTTCTAAAACTTTATAAAAGGATCACTTTTGACACATGTGTATTTAAGATGATGCCGATGGTATGGACAAGATGATTAGTAGGATAATCTTACCCCAATTATTGGAAATGGAGACTAAATTGGAAAAATAACATTGTATCAATATTAAATATGCTTTATTATTGATCATTCACCACGATTCGTTTTCCTATTTTATAGCTACAAGGCATTGTCTACAACAGAAAAAGTAATTAAATAGATGTAGATGTCAACTTTTTGTTTTAAGTAAGTTAATTTTCATAATAAAAAAAGAGATGACAGTTTGACTGATTATTCGGAATGTCATTGGCTACGTATTACTTTTTTTACATAAAAGAGGACGCCAATAGTCTCTCCAAAATTCAAAAGGATCATCTATCCCCAAGGGATCATCTCATACACCTTTCCCCTACTAAGAACATCATTAAACTCAATTTTAAAGACTTGTTGACAAAAATTATGACTTCTTTTTAAAAGTCCGTAGCCATGTACTATTACAAAATTGAAAACTTCTATTGACTCTATTTTTTAATTTTATAAATTTATTTGTCATAACGTGAAATTCTTTACACTATTATAAAAACGTTTTTTATTATGCTAAGGCACGTTTTCTCGTGGACCGTTACATATGCCTGACATCGTAAGAAAATAAGCAATTTGAATATGATAATAAAATATTAAAAAATTTTCCGGTATCTGGTTAATAATTGAGTTTTGAATAATTTTTAATGAAAGTAATTAAAAAATGTTTATAATAATATAGACTACGTCTATTATGTGCAAGTTAATTGAAAATTTTTGGTTTAAAAGAATTTTTGAACAAATTTTAACCACATACGGGAAAGATTTGTGTTGTAAAACTTAAAAAAGTGAGAGGTTAAAATTTGTCCAAAAATCCTTTTAAACCTAAAATTTAAATTAATTTTCACTTCCCCTCGAGGGACTATTTTGATAACTGCCCCAAATTCAGACCCCTGGCCGCATGGTGGGGAAAGGCTACACACTTTTATCTACTTCATAATTAGATCCTTTCTTACTAATTAGAAATAAAATTATTTCTTTCTTCTCAAACTAATTATTATTACTGAATAACAATAATAATAACAATCCAGTTATGGATACAAATTGAAACCTAATATTTACTCAAATAATGAAAAACAACTTGAATAAATTAATTAATCAAAATTTATAAAAATACTTCAATTGCATAATTTAATTAAACTATTTTTAAATACAATATTGCTGTAATTTCTAATTCTACATTTCCAGAAAATTTCAGTATAATATTTATGAAACGTTTTCTGCAATATTTCCTCACAATCGCAGACACTTTTCCTAAATGCAACAACATTTCAAGAACCCTAAACACTCAATTTAATAGAACGATGTTCACTTTTAAATTTCAAAATATTTTTGAATTTCAATAAATCTTAATTTTTTTAAATTTCATTATAATTTAATTAAAAGTCGACTTGACATTAATAGTAAACAAATTATTAAATATGTAAATAATAATAATAATAATAATAATAATAATAATAATAATAATAATAATAATAATAATAATAATAATAATAATAATAATAATAATGCAAAAAAATAATTATTTTGCAAGTGAATAACAAATAAATAAAAATTTAAAAATACATAACTGAAAGAAAGTACCATATTCAAGAATTATTCTTCTAACATTCATTGATGATTTACATTATGAAAATTAAAATAGGATTTAATTTCAGAGGGATTACACCTGCACAAAAAAAAATTTCGAGTGCGAAGACTGCCTGTGGTAAATTCTCTTCTTTATATGATATATCTAAAGAGAAAAACGTAGTCCGATCTCGAGTTTCGTGTTGAGTTCCATTTTTGTAGACGTGTTGGGGTGTTGAAGTTTTATTGATTTTTATGGGAATTTACTTACTTTTTATGTCTAAAACTGAATTTTCGCTTATTCTGACAATATACTTGGATTCAGTGACTCTAACTAATTACATAAAGAAATTTAAAATGGCGGAACCAATATAGCAGGCCTAAAATGACAAATTTAAAAATATTTTTTTTAATTTGATCGACATTTTTAATTTTTTAAGGGGAAAGTCTGGTCAAACCACGGGTTTTTTCTAAAGAAGAAAATTTTAACAAAAAAAATTAATTAATATATAAATATACATGGAGTCCACAAAAATCGTCTTAAACATAAATCCCAAGAATTTTTGGTTAAAATTTTTCTTTTGACTTCACATTCGTAATCAGCGACCTGGAAAACCCTCAAGTAACAAGTTTTAAGAAAACCCGAAAAATTTTTTTAACATCCACATTTTCAGGTCCTCCAATTTGGTTTCGCCATTTAGAATTTTTTTTATATATTCACGTTTTATATAATTAAAATCACTGAACCAACATGTCTGTGAAAAAAAACCAGAAAGTCGAATCTGTAACTCCACTTTCACTTCACTCTCAATTCAGTGTCACTTTAATTTTACGTCACTCTCACTTCACTTTCATTTTACTCTCAATTCACAGTCACCGTCACTTTATTTTTATTAAATCTAACTTATCTTCAAAATTTAAAAAAAATTACTTACCTTTGAAATTTTAAGAAAATTTGAAATGTAAATAAATTTAAATTGAAGAAAAATAAAGTGCCAGTGAAAGTGAAGTTAAAACGAAATGAAAGTAAATTAAGAGTGCAGTGAAAACGAAATGAAAGTAAAGTGAACGTGCAGTGAAAGTGAATTAAAAATAAAGTAAAGGTGAAATTGAAAGTGAAATTGAAAGTGAAATTGAAAGTGATAGTGAAAGTGAAGTTACAGTTTCTGTTTAGATACATCATAAGAAAAAGAACTTACCATATGTCAGTCTTCGCAATTGAAATATATTTTTTTGTGCCGATTTTATTAAATACTTATTACAGTGTAAAAAATGTTATTTGAAATTTTACTATAAACTGGCAGCGATATGCAATATTTGAGTTGCCTAATTTTTCAAAAACCAAAACTGTAGGACCGTTTTTTTAAAAAGTGAAAGATCTAAAATAAGAAATCAAGAAATTTCATAATCTATAAATGCTATAAACATTGTGAGTATACATGTGCGTTTCTGAACAGGGTGTAAACTTTCTTTCTTATTAACAATTTACATGATTTCATCAAAAAATATAATAAATTACTAAAAAAGTACGCTATTTTTAAAAAGTTAATTTAAAAATCTATAATCAGGTACTACTAAAGTTTATAGTACGTATTAAAAGATGTAGTTTTCATGTCGATCAGAATTATTTGTAGTGAAAATGATGTAGAAAAGTATTTCTTTTTGCTGGTCTTTATTTAAAGAATTTTAACTTTCAAGCTTTCGTCTTTCAATGAAAGAACTCTTCAGGTTATTTATAGTACATAGGTTATGAAATTTCTTTACTTTTTTTAAGTTTTAAACTTTTCGCTAAGTCCTCCAGTTTTGGTCATTACATGTAAAAGAATGAAATTTGCAAATGCGAATAAGTATAAAATTCGAGTCTAAATGAAATTACTTTTGAAAATTAACATAAAGTTTAACAAATTAGAACTGGAAAAAGGACTTTCATTGTTTAATAAAACAATTTAAAAAGAAATAATAGGTAATTGTAATAATAAAATCATGAAAAAAGTCGATAATATTTTACTTGTATAGAACGATATCGAAGTGAGCTTAAGGAACATTTATTTCTCATTTCTTTTCCGGTTAGGATTATTATAAGATATTAATAACCAGACAATAGACTAAATCTCAACCGTCCCTTATAAATTTGGCACGTTAACAACGACGCCCAACGGTCTCGAAGTTTAAAAATTTGATGCCAACTCTCTTATACGTAATCTTTATTTTTTCTCAAATTGTTGTATTTGTAAATTGTTGTAAAAAAATTTCCCCTATCTTTTTCAAATTGAAAAAAATTTCCCCGTATTCTACTTTAATAGTAATAATACTTATCACTTTTGGCAATGTTTATATGAATTTTTTACTCATGTTTTTTTTCTCGTCTGGGCTCGGCTAGTTATGAGCTACAGGCCGCTTTTGAGATTGGCAGTTGGTTTTTCTTTTGTTTTTTTTTTAAAGCGAATAACGTTTTCCTTCACGATATACAGATTAATCTCATCTACGTGTGTATTAAATCGTATGTACCGCTTTGTAAATATATATTGGATGAGTGTAAATGTGAAAATGAGTCTCTTCTTTTTTTTGCGTAAACATTGTTATATTAATATTATTATTTTTTTATTACAAAATCGGCAGTTCGGATTTCGACGTCTCGCCGCTCGACTCTAGCCTTACGTATGAAACCAGATTTACAAAAATACGGTTCGCGGTTTTTGGCACTTTAGTCTCTCCGCTTCTAAGCGTTTTGGCTCTCCTGACTTGAATTTTGGCATCGGGGTTCGTTTTATTTTTTTTTCTTCCCTATTGGCAGATTATCCCACGCACTTTGTTTTGGCCACTTGAGGCAACAACAATTGAAAGAAAAGTGGCACGAGAATTGATATTTCTCACAAAAGTGCCGGAAAAAAATTGTTTCCTTCAGAACATTTTTTTTTTTTTTTTGACAAAAAAAGTGGAAGTGACGCGTATTGCTTTTAATTTGCGATTTATTTGTCGTTGTTCACACGCTGTATTTTAAGGAACTTGAAAAAAATTTTTTTTTACACCTTGTTCAGCGTATGTCCGTATAAGAAACAACGACTATAAATAAGGCCGATACCTCCAATCGTAGTGATCGCAGTTGTGCGCATTGAGCGCAAAATTGTCAGCTAGTCCTCTTCGGGACCCATGTTCATCAACAGCATCTTCTTTTTTGCGATCTTACTGTACTTTATATCAATCGGCTTTGTATGATCGTAGAGGCACGGTGCCTGGAGAATAATTAATGCTGTTCCAATGATACAGGCTAACGTGAAGATCCACAGAAAGATTCTGTCAAGGACCATAGCGACGTACTTCCAATCTTCCACGACCTGAAATAATGAAAAGAAAATGTAAACAAATAAAGAAAATACTCAACATCATCAATTAAGAGAAAAGAATAAGAGACAAAAAATTAAGTGTCTTTTTTGTACATTTTTTACATACATTGAAAAGTAATATAAAATAGCGAGCAAGTTTAATTCAAACTTCTCGAGAGGCAAACAAAGCCTATGCTTTCAAAATGCGAGTTTACTTGAGTATTTTCGAGTTCTCGAATGACTTCGAGTATTAGAGTAAATTCGAATACTCGTCGCACATGTTGTAATTACAATAAGGGGACTTGTTGCTTCTAAATGAGTTAAATTTTACTAATAAATAGTACAAAATTCAACTATTTTATTGCAACATTTGATTTAATTTGAGCCGATATCAAGCTATCGTATCCAGCAGTCGAATGTTCTCGAGTATCATCGAGGATTCTAGAAGATTCAAGTTTTCAAAGTATTAATAACTGAAAAATTTCGAAACTCATTCTGCATACCAAACCAACAAAGAAAGAAACTTTTTAATTTTAAACTCTTTTTCAATTTAATGGTTGGGTAAGGGAACGAACGTTTGGCTACTCGCTCTAAAGCCAGGCTAACTTCAATTCCTTATCCAATTTGTTTAATATCAAAATCTAAAGACATAGTTAGTATTCATGCTTTTTCGTTCTCATTCTTGTTCATTAAAAAAATTATTCAATAATAGTGTTTAATTGTTGATAAAAATTTGACCGGGAAATTTTATAAAATTGACCGGGAAAAACCGGGAAATGACCAGGAATTCAAATTTAAAAAAAACTCGCCACCCTGTTAAAACAACACCCTCTAGTTTTTAATCAAAAAACTACCCTTAAATGTACAAATTCAAAGTTTAGAGTAAAAAAATGAAATATTCTTTGAATATTCTGAAATATTACTTCGAAATATTTTTTTTAATGTTTCTTTAATATTCTATTGTAATGTTTTGCATAATTGGTTTAGGAAATATTCCATTAAAAATTTTAGGAACATCGGAATAAATTTTACATTTCAATTAATTGCGTAGAAAGAAAAAATATTTATATTCAGTTAAAAGGTTAACAAGGAGAGACGATAGAGGAGACCGTGAATGAGTCTTAAATATGGTTGCTTTCGGGATCTATTGTACGCAAATTAATTTGCATCATTGTAAAGGCGCTTCGGCGATTTTAGCCAAGAGCTTGACAAAGATGCAGACAGCTTTAGCCTTGATTCAAAAACCTTGAGTTTACATGGGTAGAATAGCTCTTCACCGCCATTTAGTCCTCTAATGACGGTGGAGAGCTAGTAAGTTCACCACATGAAGCAGTTCCAAGGGCTTGTCTGATCTATAAAGGTCTAGCCGCTTTTGGAATTAACTACTAGACACTTAGCTGCTGTTAAGGCTAAGTATTCTAAAAAGAACGGAAATAAAAGGGATATTGTAGTAGCTTCCACTTATTTTCCGGGATCGGGGGCTGAACCGGCACCACCTAAAGAGGTGGAAAGTTTGGTAGATTACTGCCAACGGCAGGGTATGGGTCGTATGGGGTAGCACTGATATTAACGACAGAGGTAAAAGACTTTTAGATTTTTTGATAGATACGAATTTAGAAATTTTAAATCAGGGTAATGAGCCAATTTTCGTTTCTGTTAATAGATAGGAAGTGTTAGATATTACGATCTGTCCCAAGTCTGTGTGGGATGGTGTGAGTGACAGAAGGGTTTCTGATGAGGATTCCCCCTTGGACCACAGACTTATTACATTCAGAATGGAATCAAAAGATCAGGAACATAATGGAGACGGAATCCTAGGAGTACTAATTAAGCTTCATATATTGAGGACCTCATAGGTGACTTCCCTACCTCTTACGGAACGCACGAGGAGTTGGAACTTGCAGAGGAATATCTGCGAGATTCAATTATCCGCTCCTTTGAAAGAAGCTGTGTAGCCAAAAAGTTGGACTTCAACAGGGTTAAAAAAACGGTGGAATTCCTGTTTGGAAGGACATAGGCAAACAGTTGGCAAGCTTTATAATAAAACTAAGAAACGTAAGAATCAGCAAGTATGGGATGCATATCATGCTGCTCGTATTTCTTATAAGAAAGAGGTAAAGAAGGCACGAGGTATCAGCTGGAGGAGTTTTTGTCTAAAGTATCTAATGGAAGTAAACTTCCCGGATTTAAGAGAAAGATTGGAGCATGACTATGGCGTGAAACCCAGAAAGGCCCACGGAAATCAGGAACACTGGAAACCAGTGTTCCAGTGTTGTGCAGAGTTGTGACTCTGGAAGGGATAAATTATGCAATAAGCTCTTTCGAACCATTTAACTTCGTTTATATTAAAAGCCTTTGAGAAACTGGTGGATAATTTTATCAGATAGGAATGTCTAAATCCTCTACATCCGGGACAACATGCTTATAGAGCAGGTTTTTCACTTGAAACTGCCTTTCATTCTGCAGTAGGTAGGTTAGAATACCAAATTAGCAGTGGTGGTTATGCCGTTGGTACCTTTCTTGATATTGAAGGTGCCTTCCCTAATACCTGTAGCAAAGTTATCTGTAGGGCAGCTAAAAAGCGGTGCGTGCAATAGGGTCATCGCGGGACTAAGACTTAATATGGTCAACTGGCTCTATCAGATGATTTTAAAACCTAGGTTTCTTCACGCAGTGGTTGTTTGGTGGTCTAGGGCTCAACTTATAACGGTTAAAGAGAATCTGGACCAACTGTAAGCAATGGTGTTTAGAGGTATTACGGGGGCTATGAGGACTACGCCAACAAATTGGGTGTTAAACACACCAAGCTTCCACGTTCAATTCTATCAATTCCAGAACAAAGTATGGTGTAGGATAGAATGATTCTGAGTGTGAAATTTAAACCCTACTTTAAGATCATTCTTCCTTCCGAAATGGACGGGAAGAAGGGTATTTGTAGGTCCTAAATCAGCAGTGGCAATAATCCCGTGCTTGGTTACAGGATCCATAGGAAAATGGGTTCAAAAGGAGCATGAAAAGTATTGGGCGGGAAGGCAAGCGAACACTGTTGGGGCTGGTACTCAACAGCTAATAAAAAAGTTCGGTATTTAAGTGTTTTATATTTCTTTATTCTGTTACATGAATTATTCATTAAAGGTCCATCGTAATGAGACTGCTTTAAAATATCAACTGGTTTATTTTTATTTGCATTCTCAAAAGATTGCATTTCAGAACTTCTGTTTGCCACTTGTTGTAGAGGTTTGTTCTTTTCTCTAAGTCTCTTCTGCAATGTTATCATATAATTTTCAAATCTAAAAGCATGAAAGACATCTAGAAGACCAAATTTTTTAACATCATCTCAAAGATCGAGTAAACTGTACAAATTATATGACATAAATTCTTTTCCAAACAGGGTCTCAAATGTTTGGATGAAGTATTATATTAATTATTGGGCATAATCAATGTTTACTTAAATTTTGGTATAAACTGGACTGCACAAAATTGTTACCACAACATAAAGAGCTATAAAATTGTCGTAGAAACCTTGATTTTTAAAAACATTTTTTTACCAAGAATTGTCTGGCACAGAGTATATAGACGAAGAAGTACGAGCAGTGTGTCGAGTCAAATCAGTTGCATTTCTGTTTTTTACCAATGTATCTGAGTTTGACATCGCAAGCTCCAACGAGGATAAGGACAAATTCATTAAAAGAAAAGGAGGACAAAAGAAAAAGAAGGAGGAGGTGAATCCTCTCAAACTGTCTGCTGGTAAGATCGACAAAGCGTCGAATACAAACCAAGGCAGAAAAGCACCAAGGCTACAATGATTGTCAAGGTAGCTAATAGAATTAGTTTTTCTGATGTCTTGGGAAAGATTAAAAGAGAGTCTGAACCTGATGTCAGCCAGAAAAGACTAGCAGGAGCAAGACCTACGAAAAAAGGGGACCTTCTTATCAAAATAAAAGGATCACAAGGCGTGTTCAATCAGAAAAAGATGTATGGTCGTTAGGTGCAATAGGTTCCTTGGATACGGCCACATAGGAAGGAGTTGTAAGGCGGTAGACAAATCGGCTGCGTGCTTCAGGCGCAGCAAGGCCGGTCATATGTGACCGGCCTAATCTTATCTTATCTTCTTGCAAAAGAAGACAAACCTGCTTCTTATGCAAAGAAAAGTGCGTCAACAAAGTTGACGTCAACCATGTCGCAGGCATCGGTAGATGCGGAGTATTCAGGTCGGACCTTAAGGAGGCCAAAAGGATTCTCGCTAGAACGAGAAATAAATAGGCCAGAACAAGAGCGGCACAGTAGGGTTGCGCGAACAAGAAAATGAGGTTGGCTCCACGCGCATGGCCCAAAAACATACGAATATTTAAATCACGATTTTTCTGTAAAAACAATTGTCAGAAAATTAAGAAATATGCCATTCGAAAACTTATAATATTTTACGTTGAATAACATACAATTGGAAATTTTAATAAATAAAACTTGTATAGATGTCATTCTTTAAGTCTCAACTTTAATTTAAGACCAAAAAACTTAAAAAATCTTATTCGGTTAGCGAGATATCATTATAAATGTCAGAGCATGTTTTTGGCCAAATGCATTGCAATAGTCAATTTTGTACTTTGTACTTTGTATTTTGTTAATTTTCTGACATTTTCTATTACAGAAAAATCGTGATTTAAAGATTCGTATGTTTTTGGGCCATGAGCGTGAGACCGTACCGATAATTTCCGAAGGTAGTGAACGTATTTTTATAACATAATTTAGACTTATTTTTACATTCGGCACGTAAACGGAAAAAAATGAAATAATAAAAAGGAGAATTTTTACGCTTATGCTTAATATGAGCAGCTTTCTTGAGTGAAACTAGACGTTTAAGATCATTCTAAACCATATAGAATAGGTAGTCACCATAAAAGTTTTAATAGGTACAAATATATTAAAAGCATTATAAACTATATCGTAAAATATGGTAACTGCATCCTCAATATTAGCAACGTTCAGAATAGTGTTCCACTTTATGTCAAGAGGGAATAAGTGCAACTAAGCTAAATTAGCTCGATTAAAATCATATTTACAGTGAGGCTCTCCAATGTTATTTTAATTCCAAATAAAGTATTGTTAATAATAGAAGAAATATAAGGAAGGTGGTAGGCATCAACAGGAAGGATATGATTTGAAGCTAATTACAGTTTCAAATCCAAAAAAATCCAAAATGAAGTTCGATTAGGAACGCTATTTCGGTGTTTTTGACAATTTGGGCCACGACTGGCCCGTGGAATCCATTTGGAACGCCTTGGTAGTGAAGTGATTCAAAGCAATTGTGGACGATTAAAGACATTTTTATAAATAATCGTAATGTATTGGTGCAACACGATTTAGAAACACGATTAACAATAATAGAGAAAGTTATTAATGTTTGTAATTATAACTAATTGATTTTTTCTATAAGGGTAATAAAGGACTAATAAAGGACTAGAGTACAAGGTTTTTCCCTTCGTCACATTATAATTATTTTTTGATAAATGAAAAATTCTAAAATACATAATATTTTCTGAAAAGTGCTTTCCAAGAAGCGGCGCCCTATGCGACCGCACAGACGCGCACTTCCCTAAGGTAAAAACTTTTATCACAATTGAAATAAATAAAAAAGATCTTAAAACTTCTTACTAATTTGTTAATTTTTAATAGTTTTTTATGTAATGTATTGTGACAGACGACACTGCCAAAAAAAACTTGTTTGTGATATCACGTTGCAGGAGGAGGGGGACACCAAATTTGTGACGAAGTGTGACATGCGTTGGGGAAGGAAGGGGGGGAATGAAAATGATAAAAAAACGCGTGACGTATTATTTGCATGACTCCTTAGATACTGTTAGTGATAAAAAAATTCTAAAATTTTCCAAATGTTTTGTTGCTAAAATTAAAAAAATAATAATGAAAAAATAAATAAATAAAGCATTAATAAATTAATCATATTTAAAAGTGTGAGCACTTTATTAAATGAAAGGAAATAAAATAAGAAAAGTGAAAATCTCCAGATATTTTTTTCTTTTCATTTCTTAAAAGAGGAGAAGGGAAGTAGAATTGAATTAAGATATCCACACATGCACCCACAGAGAAATGTACAATGCTGCTCTGACTGGAGTAAGTAATTTCATATGGACGGTTATATGTTTAATATATAAAAGTATCTATATACTGGAATGGGGAAAACCGCATCCTTTAGAATTTACGAGAGAGCGTCTAACGATGCGAAATTCCATATATATATATGACTCATATTTTTTCCGACTACATACGAGAGCCAGTGGGATCAATATCGCGCCATATGGAATGAAATTCTCTTCATGGAACACTTTTTGTCATGGAACACTGAATCATGCGAATTTCTCTTGACCGGAACACGATTAGTTATGAATCTTTTTATTCTTTCACAAACTTTTATTATTAAATTATTATTTAACTTTTCACTATGTTGTCACCTTCTATGCACCCAAAAAATCTCTATGGTATTATTAATTAACCAAGTTAAATTAATAACGGTTCCTAATCATTGTAATTATGATCTCTGGGTTGATTCAACAAATCCAAGCTTTGTAAAAACAACCCCGCAAGGAGTTTCTGCATCAACTTTCTTTGCATCGACACGAACAAAACCCACTGTCAAAACGATGCTCCTCATTTTGACTTCACCTTATGTTTACTTTACATTAACTTCACCTCACTTCCAGTTAATTTTACCCGACTTTTACTTCTCAAGTAAAAGTGAAGTGAAAATGAGGTGAAGTTAATGTGAAGTATGGTAAAGTGAATGTGAGTTGAAGTTATAGAACAGCTCCCCTGATTAGACTCTGTCGAGAACTTTCAGATTGGATATGACCGCGTCCGCAAATAGTGGTGTACATCAATCTAGAATATCTCCTATTAAGTTGCGATAAGCGAGAAGTACGATGTTAGAGGAAGTACCCCAGGTTGCTCTGGATATAATCCTAAGAAGATTGAGGTCTCTAGTGGCATTATCCACGATTACGCTATTTTTGACTTTCATATGCATGCTGTGGTCTCTGAAGAAGACACATCCAGTCCTAATGTCTTCAGCCAGTCAACCAAGATTTTATAGTTGACTCTATTCAAAATATTTCAATAAAACATGTTAAAAGTGCTGATCAGTCAATTCGTAATTAGTGAAAAGATGTTAAAAACTTTTTTAATACTTCTGATCATATATTATTTTTATTCCTTAACTGTACTTTCGCTCTACGACGCAGATCCTCCTCAGAGCATTATAAACTGTGAAAAAATTTTATATTAAATAAAATTCTTTCACACACGCGCTAGAAAAAGATAGCGAAATATCCTCATCTTTTTTACCGTCGCCGGTAGTCAACGTACATGGTGAACTTGATGTCCGGAGGTAAAATGTTTAGAATGCTATCTAAGTACAAGTTAAAAAATATTGGGAAGACCCCTTTGATATCAATAGAGATAGCGAAAGTACTGTGAGCTTTTGAAAATACATTATAAATGTCCGCAACAAACGACGCCACGGAATCAATCCTGCAATGCTTCTTGCGGAAACCGTATTGATGATAAGGAATAAGAGAACGGAGACAAATTATTGTTATTGCTATAAAACTTTTGTGTGTAAATGAAAGGAATGTTGGTGAAAGGAATGTCTTTACGTAGGAGATCGTTTCGGAATTTTAAAATGTTAGAAAATTGTGTGTCAGTGGAAATGTTTGTAAATAGTTGACACAATTCTAAAACGATCTCTTACGTAAAAATATTCCTCCCACCAACATTCCAGCTAACATGGCTGAAGAATTAGTGGTCCTAAAGACCGAACCGAATCCAGGGCAACCTGTTCGACAAAATATCGAAATTCAGACCAATTGAGGCCTTGGATCCAATAACTCGCCCGACGCTCGGAGGAACGCGCAACTGCCAGTCAGTGAGCGCCTCTGGGCCACTCACTGCTACCCAACTGGTATTAGCGCGTGCCTTCGAGCGTCGGGCGAGTTATTGGATCCAAGGCCTCAATTAAGCTCCTTTCAACGGTACTTAGGGCACGAAGATGAAATTTTTTTAGGTCTGATGTCGGCTGATAAAGGAACGGGTAAGTGATCAGAAGAAAAAACATCTAAAATGACAGAAGTGGAAGATTTCTGTAAAATGGACGATAAACAGAGAAGATCAATTAGTAAATTAGGTAAAAGTAAAATGTTATTAAATGTGCAAAAGGCAGGTTCAAATCGTGTTGCTGTTAATTAATACATAAATATGATTTGAATATAATAAAATTGAATAAGTTTTGAAAATATAAATTATTAAAACGTTAAAATCCAAAATACACTACCGTCAGGAATTATAGGTACGGCTACACGCACGACCCAAAAACATACCAATCTTTAAATCACGATTCATTAGTAAATACAAATGTCTGAAAATTAACAAATATACCATTCAAAAGATTATTAAGTTCTATGATTAATTATACATAAGTGAAAATTTTAATAATGTACACTGAGAGACCTTTGGGACTGTAGCGGAACAACGTATGTGACAGCAGCTCTACTTTGGTTTTGGTGCGCTGCGGTACAATTTTGTGTGCGTGACTGTCCAAAATGTTGGCGAGCAGCTCACCGAAGTAGTGGGGATGCCGCCTTTGGTTTGCAGCAGAACAACTTTTGGACTGTCACGCGTCCAAAATTGGACCGCAGCAACCCAAAAGTATAGTCCTGTAGCGTTCCACCAAAATGGTCAGTAGCAGCCTATCGAAAGTCTGCTGCTGATCCAAAGGTCTCTCAGTGTATACAAAGATTTCAGCAATCGATCAAAAAAATAAAATTTTTTTGGAAATTTTTTCCATTCTTCCACATTTTTTTAAAATTGTAGAAAAAATTTGAAACTTACATAGGTGTGATCATTTAAATCCCATGTTTAATTTAAGACCAAAAGAGTTTAAAAATCTTATTCAATTCGTGAGATATAATTATAAACGTCCGAGTATGTTTTTGAATAAATGCATTGAATTAGTCAATTTTGAACGGTTTTTGTCTGAAAATGCTCAGCCGTTTATAATAATATCTTGCTAACCGTATAAGATTTTTAAACTTTTTTGGTCTTAAATTAAAGATAAGACTTACATGATCACACCTATGTAAGTTTCAAATTTTTCAACAATTTTTAAAAAATATGCAAGAGTTGAAAAAATTCCCAAAAATTATTTATTTTTTTAATTGTTTTGTCAAATTTATCGATTGTTGCAATCTTTGTATAAGTTATTAAAATTTTCACTTATGTATCATTAATCATAGAATTTAATAATCTTTCGAATGATATATTTGTTAATTTTCTGACATTTGTATTTACTAAAGAATCGTAATTTAAAGATTGGTATGTTTTTGGGCCGTGCGCGTGCAGCCGTACCGATAATTCCTTATGGTAGTGTATGAAATCAACGCACAATTTCAATTAAGAAGCTGCAAAAAACAGTCTTCAATTCAGTTGAAGGAAACATCTTCCTACATTTTGTTATCACTGGAAAGATTTGTAGGAGGATTTCCAATAATTGTAGGGATGTTGCCAGGATTAGAGGATGTGTTGGTAAGTTGTTATATTAAACCTTATATTAGACCTTTCTCCGCATAATATTAGCACTAAACTGTTACCCGAAACACTTGAAAACATCATCACGATTCATAGGAGAACTCTGAATACAAAGGAAATATCAGAACTTGTCGAATTTGTCTTCTCGGGCGTTACCATCTCTGATTCGACCCTCATTTCAAGAGCTACCTTTAAACTCACACTATGCGTACCCCCTCCCAAGCTGTCACAAGTGTCAACGCTTCAGACACATTAAAGAATAATGTAGATACATTGTATATACTACTTTACATACATACTACTTTACTTGCGAATTTTGTGGAGGCCCCCACATGCAGGAGGACTGCAATAAGCGTAATCATCCTCCTCATTCCTTTAACTGATCCGGGAAACATGCTATCTCCGCTCGTGTTTGTTCTTTTTATAAATTTGAATTTCTTGTCATGAGGCATAGAATTGAAGGAAATATGGGTTATCAGGAAGCGAAAAACCTCCTACTGAATAAAGGCATTACTACACCGGGATATGAGATTGTTTGGAAGAATAACATAAGCCACATAAATATGGACACAACTACCCCTCTTGATGAAGAAGGTCCTCCCACACCATTACCTATCGACAATTCTTCAAGTCAGTCACAACTTACCAACACATCCTCTAATCCTGGGAACATCCCTACTATTGAAAATCCTCCTACAAATCTTTCCAGTAATAACAAAATGTAGGAAAATGTCGCCTCAAACTGAATATTTGTGTTTCACAGCTTTTTAATTGTAATTGTGCGTTGTCTTAATATTTTGGATTTTAGCGTATCAACAATTAATAATTTCAAAACTAATTCAATTTTGTTATATTCAAATCATATTTATTTATATATTAACAGCATCACAATTTTAACCTGCCTTTTGCACATTTAATAACATATTCCCATCCTTCATTGAATGTTTGTTCTGGTCTGCAATATCAGAAAATTTTAAATTACTTATCCCTTGCCACATTCCCCATACATCTTATGTATTTTCCCAACAATACAGATCTCTATACAAATCTTTTACACTTTTATTATGGAATGCGAGAAGTATTATCCCCAAGAGACCTGAACTTGAAACGCTGCTACGGATCTACAACCCAAATATCGCCTGCATAACAGAAACACGCTTCCTTCTACTTTAAAATTCCAAACTTTATCACCGTCAGACAGTATCGACCTGTAGGTGGAAGAGTGGGTGTTATGGTTATGATACTCATACGCAGGAAAATTGCTTTTCGTAACTACACAACTCTTCAACTGACAAATCTCCAAATTGTTCTTGTATCCATCATCGTTCCTATCCTATATGGTAAAACACAGATTTCTTGCTTGTACCCTCCCCAGGAGGGTACATTCCCCGTGGAGCTTGGGAAAACATCTTTGACTCCCTTCTATCTGTCACTTCGTAGTTGCTTACTTTCTCTCTATCCAAGAATCTATATATGCTTTAAATACTACCTTGCTCACGAAATATCAGGATGCCAATGAATCAGGTAGTAACCTTGACCTCATGCTCTGCTCATCGTCCATTTTCGACTGTTGTCTGTAAACCACTACTTCATTTGGGATGCTTTTTCTTCTGATCACTTACCCGTCCTTTTATCGACCGACATCAGACTTAAAAAAATTTCATCTTAATGCCCTAAGTACCGTTTAAAGTTAATTGGTCTGAATTTCGATCTTTTATCGAAAAGTTCGCCCTGGATTTGGTTCAGTCCTTCGTTCATGAAAGGAATGTTGGCGGGAGTAATGTATTTACGGAGGAGATCGTTTCGGTATTTTGTTAACTGTTCACAAACATTTACATTGACACACATTCTCCTAACATCTTCAAATTCCGAAAAACGGTCTTCCACATTAAGACATTCCTCCCACAAACATTCCTTTCATTAACACAAAAATTTTATAGCAATACCAATTTCTCTACCTTTACTAAGTGTAGAATTCAAAGCCGCCATCCTTTCATATATACCTAAAACCTTCCCTGGACTTGACAGTATTACACATGAATTTCTTTCTACTTTATTCAGACAAATGCCTTGCCTTTCCCAACTTATAGCTTCAGACATAGGTAACTTTGCATCCCCAACCGGGAGGCAAGGGCTATCGTCCAACAGCACTCACCTCTCTGTTCTCTAAAATCTTCGAAAAACTCATTCAATTCAGACTGGAGCATGATGTTGAATGACGTGGACTTATCCCTTGTCATCAATACGGTTTCCGAAGAAAGCGTTGCAGTATTGATTCCGTGGCGTCGTTTGTTGTGGACATTTAAAATATATTTTCAAAAGCTCAGAGTACTCTCACTATCTCCACTGATATCAAAGAAGACTTCTCAATCCATGTTAACTTGTACTTAAATGACATTCTAAACATTTTACCTCCTGACATGAAGATCACATGCCTCTGTATACTACGATACGTGTAAAAAATATGAGGTTATTTCAAATAGAGTCAACTTCACACTCCAAGAACTGGTTGACTGGATGAAAACATTAGGGCTGGATTTGTCTCCTTCAAAGACCACAGCCTGCGCATTCACTAGGGCATGCCCATCGAATGCAAAAAACTATGTAGCACCTGCGAGTACTCCTTGATAGATGTCTTACGTGGGAAAGTAATATCCGCGTAATCGTGGATATGATTACTAGAGTCCTCAGTCTTCTTAGGATTATATCCAGAGAAACCTGGGGTACTTCCCCTAACATCATGCTTCTCGCCAATCGCAACGTAATAGAAGCTATTCTGAATTCGTTCGAAACCTGTCATGAAGGGACAACCCTCTGATTCCCAATATTCGTCTGTTAGACGAGAGCGAGTCACTAGGCTCATTCACTTTCAGGACAGGAAATTTAATTTTACTCAATACTTACCGCGGCATATTGCCCATCACTGACATGTATTTGAGAATCAAAAAGCCAGCCTATGTTTACTGGAGTTGTCACTCACTGACTTCGCCTATCAATTCCGAACTCGCATATCTGGAGCTCAGTCGTTAAAGACAGATATGAACCTATACAAAGTAAACACTCCGGAGTGATCCTAAATATCTATAAATTTAGTCCGTAATTAGTCCGCAACAATCCGAATTTATGTCTGGTGAAAAATTTTTTTACACTAAGAACAGAAATATCCCGAGTCAATATGTAATGAATACGAAATCAGTCCGGCACAATCCGAATGTAATCTAGTTTAAAAACTTAATTCAAAACAAGTTCGAAACAATCCAAAGGCTGTCTGCAACAATCTGGATTTAGTCCAGTTAAAAGGCATAAACCTAAACAAGTATGAAACAAACAGAAATCTGTATGCAAAGAATCCGATATTAGTCAGCTTCAATTTGGAATTAGTGTGGTAAAATCCTATTTCGAAACAAGTACGAAACAATTCGAAATATGTATGCTAAGAATCCGGAAATTGTCTGTAACAATCCGAATCACTTTTAGATTTTCTGAAAGATACGGATTTAAAAATTTTAAATTAGGGTAATGAGCCAACTTTCCTTACTGTTAACAGAAAGGAAGTGTTGGATATATCGATCTGTTCCAAGTCTGTGTGGGATAGTGTGAGGGACTGGAGGGTGTCTGACAAAGATTCCCTCTCGGACCACAGACTTATTACATTCAGAATGGAATGGCTCTTTTGAAAGAAGCTGTGTAGCCAAAAATTTGGACTCCAACAGGGGTAATAAATGGTGGAACCCCTGTTTGGAAGGACATAGATAAACAGAAAGCTTTATAATAAAGCTAAGAAACGTAAGAATCAGCAAGCACGGGATGCATATCGTGCTGTCCGTAATTCTTATAAGAGGTAGAGAGGGCACAGAGTATCAGCTGGAGGAGTTTTTGCAAGAGAATTAAAAGAATACAAGAAGCATCAAGACTTTATAAGCTACTAGCTAGAGACCCAATGACCAAACTAACTACTATTAATTAGCCTAATGACAATCTGCCAAAGATAAAAGGGAGTGTCTAAAGGAAGTAAACTTCCCGCACTTTATAAAAGTGGAGCATGACTATGGCGTGGGACTCAGTAGGGACCGAGGAAATCGGGAACACTGGAAACTAGCAGACAGAGTTATGACTCTGGAAGGGATAGATTGAGCAAAAGGCTCTTTTGAACCATTTAAGGACTCAGGGGCTCCTCAGGTTGGAAAGAACATTTCAAATATCAGTATAGTAAATTATGTACTGCTTTCTGGGCGTGTAGAAGGGATTGAGACCTAATATGGTTATCTGGCTCTATCAGATGATTTTAAAACCCAGGTTTAAGAGAAACTGGACCAACTCCAAGAAATTGTGTTTAGAAGTATTACGGGGGCTATGAGGTTCACGCCAACAGCTGCGTTGGGATTTATACTAGCCAAGGGACCTCTACATATCGCGGTGATGAAAAAGGCGGCTCTTCTTATGAGCATGCTAATCGCGCAGGTAAAGTGGAAGTTTGGTGGTAAACACACCAAGCTTCTAATATCAATTCAATCAATTCCAGAACTAAGTAACTAAGTTTTCCACTTGGGGACGAAGTCTAATATACAGACGGCTCCAAGGTGAACTGCGGTTCAGGCTTTGGAATTTATAGAAAAACTGGCTGCATTAAAGTTACTGAGTCACTGGGACAATATGCTACGGTTTGTCAGGCAGAGATCTGTGCGATTTTAACTTACGCCCAAATGTCCATTTAAAAAGGAACAAAAGGCAAAAGGATTAGTATTTGTGTAGATAGTCAGGCAGCCTTAGGAGCTCTGAAATATCCTACAATAGAATCGAAGCTTTCCTGGGAATGCCGTAGCATACTAGATTAGTTGAGTTCGGTAAATAGGAGCATGATACGTATTGGGCGGGGATCAGGCTTTCTAGCTGATTAAGCAGGGTCAAGCAATTATTGGTCATTAGCAGGTGAGCAACTTATCTTGTAACGGTGTAAAATATTTGAATTTACTTGGAGGATTGCGGGAGCTCAGTAATCGACAATATTCAAATAATTTTTTGTATTTTCTTACTTTTCATATTTGTTTTATTTAAACCTGCTTGGAGCATTGGATAACGAAAAACCCGACTTTAGAAATCATTGTTATTTTGCCGTGTGTTACTGAGGGACGATTCTGACTTCATGTTGCCGACTTCAGGAGTGATGATTCCCCGTCTACCATTCAAATGTACCGCCAAGTGCCCCTGTAAATTCCCAGTCTGATACTGAGTTTATTATTGAATTGGGTTACAAAAAGGAGCTCTCTCGAGGAATTGAAGGCCACTTCGTTCCAAGGAATTCATCGTTTCTGGATTGGAACAATTATGGATGTTAAAGTTACTTGTGGCCTCCCGCTAAAGTGCCCTGTTCGCATACGGCCTTGCTCACCGAGATCCATGTTTATTTAAAGATTACCTGGACGTCTGTATGCTAAATGATTGAATCCCCGCAACTTAAAAGAAGCAGGAAGGGAATGATTTTCGAATCTAAGTCAAAAATTAACATCTGTTCGCCAAAACATTGGATAGCAACAAAGTCCCACGATAGAATCCTTGTCGACACCTCCATCTTTGCCCCTGCAGGAGCAGACGATACACAGGATTCTCCTTGCCGATTCCGAGTTGCCTACCACTCTTTGCTCACTCTCTCGCAGCGATCCTCCGAGTCTAGACGTATTATTATTAGTTCTTTTTGTATTGAATCAATTAGTGACAAGTGTTGAGTGGACGACGAACTTTCAATCAACGCCAAAGGTAGGACACTTATCAATAGCCCTTTTGTCAGTTACTATGTTTGTTTTCCGACGCATTGTTATGGTTAAAAGAATGATTTCTGCAGTTTGCTTTTCTCTCAGGGTTATCTTTTTGTTGAATTTTGGCTGGTGCCGTCTCAGCTTGACAACAAGGAGATAAGTCTGGTGACCTCGTGTCTCTTGTTGTTTGGCTAATTTCATTGTTTGATTAGTTTTTAATTTCATGATTAATTTTGTCTGGTAACTTCGAATGAGACTCGCGCTTCGCGTCGGATGACCTTTGTCTTTTTCGGGTTAAATTTGACTGCTGTATGTTTGAATTTTTAACAATTGATTATTAATTATATTGATTATCTTTTTTCATGACTATTTTGTTGAACCACCATATAAAGATAGTTTTTTGATTTATTAAAAGCTATTAAATTAAAAAATGGTTTAATTTTTGAACTCACACCTCTCAGCTTTCTTTTTAATTTCCCGAGCTAGTCGAGTAAGACTATATTTGAATTATTTGATTTTCTTATTTAAATTGATTGAATTGGTCTAAGTAAGACCTGGCGCCTTTCTGGTAAATAAGAACTAAGAATATGAACATTTAAGTGAAATAACTTTTTTTAAAACGAAAAAAATGAAAAATCAACGATATTTTAAAAACTGTTTCACATTTCTAAATTTTAGACTTCATTTTTGGATTCAGAGAATCATTTTACATGTAAAATTAGAATCAAATGTTATAGATCAAAAAATATTTAAAAATGTATAAACTAGTAAAATTTTATTAATTAAAATTGATAGTGATGACTAATTATCAAACATAATTCAGTAGAAATTTTTTCCGATGAGAAATCTTGTTCATTGTAATAATTATAATCTGTGACCTTCTTTCTATTCTCGTAAAAACTTACTTCTTCATGAAAAGGTAGAAAAAGATTAATCAATACACTGTATTAAATTACTTTTTTTCTTATTTTATCCTTCTGATATATTCTATATAGAAAACCGTGTTCTTTGTAGCATCCTTATCTATTCAATGATCACGTTTACGACCTATTAACTTTATATTCCGGAAGAAAACTACATACACAAAACTTTAACTAACTACAAATAACACATCCCTAGTTATAATTTAATTTTTGATTTTTTAGTTGAAATGTTATACAATTAAAAAAACATAGTTTACGAAATAATAAACGTAGATTCAAATCCAAAATGTTAATTTTCAACAAATTTTTAAACTTTAATATTATAAAAATAGTTTTATTAAAAAAATCCACGTGTAATTATACATGTAATCACAAGTTTTGTTAAAATTAAAAGTAATTTTATAAATTTGGTTCGATTTAATGGTTTTGAATAAAAAGGAAAATTAAAATGAAATAAAAATTCCTCAGATTAAATTTCTAACCAATCCTTTGTTTGAACTTCGACGCAGACCGTTGACAACATATAAGCCACTAAAAATCAATTATGCCCAAAAAATCCAAATGAAGGAGAAGAGAAAAATGACGATAAAAAATATCAGAACTTTCGCGCGCCCTCGCATTACACCTTCTTGAATCGCCTAATATCGAAGACTTTGGTGGGAGTAAGGATGACCTGGGACGTGATTCTGCATCCGTTTACATGACCGAAAACGTTTTCTTTATCATCTCCCTTTCGTAGGAGTTGATGAACTTTTACTACTGATTTTTTTGGCGAGGGAACACGAGCCTTGAAAAGAGTCCGTCGCGCCCTACTCTTCTTCGGAGGGGGTCCCGGGTGGATCCTGATCCCTGGTTTCTCCACTCGAGGCGATAATCGTATAGTGGGGGGTAATGGGAAAGTTGCGAGATCTATATAATCCTCCACTTCGATCGGATGTGCTCTGTCCTCAGATGCTGAGGATTCTTTAGGAGTAAGGGACAATAAGTTTTCCCCCGGTTGGAGAACGATTGAAGGACCACTTCTCCTCCCTCCGTTTCCACGAGGGGCCGAGGAAAATCATCAATTTCTGTTTGTGTTCCCTTTGCGTCGGTTTTTGGCAGGTCTATTTCCTGTTTTGAGAGTCGAACAACTTCGATGCGGTGTCGTCGTTCCAGGGCCTCGTACTTGGCACGAAACTCGGCTTCTTGGAGCAATAACTTGCTCTCGTATGCCTTCGACAAGGCACTTAATTCGCGGTGAAAATGAAGCTCGCGATTGTCAACGACTTTCCGAAACCCGGGAAATTGAACTTCGTTAAAAGTGGGACCGTTCTCGTCGGTGAATCCCTCGTCCTCAATGGCCTTCTGGGCGTCTCCGAACAAAGCACTGGAGACCTCCTCCGCGTTCTTCTCCTTTCGATTTCTCCTCCGTTGACGTCGATTGAAACGCTTTCCCATCTACGAATGAAACCACCCGCCGATTATCGTCCCGATTTCCGTGGTGGGCCGCGAAACCTGTTCATCTGCCGGAAGAACCGAAGTTAGCCTTCGACTGGTCGCGACTGCTCAATGGCAAGCCCCCGCAAGCCGTACCATACACCAGCCAAGAGAACTGACCCGGAAACTTCAAACGACGAACAAGCTTCGAAGAACAGTATACTCACTATCTCGTTGAAATTCTGCCGTAGGATCGATTGATAAATTAAACAATTTGAGACGAAAGGCGAAGCTGAGTCGAATTCTCCCCACAAATCCGGTCAATTCCAAAATTCCGATTCGATAGTTACCGCAAAGAAAAAAAAACTCCCGTAGTTAATTTCAGAGGATAACCACAAATAAAACAAGAAAATCAAAGTATTAATCACTTCACTTTTATTTACTGTAAATAGAGAGAATTTTTCTTTACAAAGAAAGGATTCGCAAAGAACTTTTAGTAAAAGAACAAAACGGTATTACTCGTCACGGTGGCACGCGTCTATCGCGGTCGTCTCATAAGAGAACAAGTGATTTTGCCATGGATGAGACCCCCTGAGGTGCGCACGTACGTACGTCAAAGAGAGGCCCGCCGCAGGGGCGTCGCGTGTTTGCGGGAGGTCTTGTCTCAACTCAGGTGCGTACCAAGGTCGGGGCGGCGTGCAAAAATTTCTTTCTTTCCATTTCGCAAGAGTAAGAATATTAAAACTTTTTAACTTCAATGTTAAATTTAATAGATAATCTATTTAATAATCTATAATAATAGATAATCTATAATCTATTTAATAGATAATCTATTTCAAAGAACTGAAGAATCTTTGAATGGCAAATGACAGGACGTTGGTGCAGAGAGAAGAGAATCACAAAGTGAGAGTGGAACTAGAGGCACCGCTTGTGTGTGACGAAGAAAGTCTCCGACCAAAGTCCTGATCTTAGAGTAGTCTTGAATACACTCCTGAATTGTATTGCGTTGCTTGAAAATTTATTGAAGGAACTCGGAAAATGCGTGGATCTGTGTCTCCGCCCCTGCCATCTAAAAAACACCGTCTAACAAGACGGTGTTTCTTAGGTGTTTCTTCAAGACGGCAAATACCTTGATCTCTCCACTATTCCAAAAAGAAACTTGCTGACATCGACAATGGAGTGCCAGTTCTGTTTGAACCACCTAAGTGTACAGGGATGGTTTGAACGTTGAACGTGTACAAGTTCCGGTTCTTTGTGGAGGGGAGGTTGACCTTTTGTCTATTAATGTTGGCTCAGACTTGGAAATGATTTCCTTTCTTCTACTTTATTATCCACCTAACGTTCACACTGATTACGACGACTGGCTTACCATTTTTGACCTTGTCAATTCACATCCATACCCAATTATCTGTGGTGACATCAACGCTCATCATGAGTCATTAGGTGCAGCGCGTTCGGAAGCTAGAGGCAGATACTTGTCTTCTGTTGCAGCGGACCAAGGTTTTATTGTACTTAATGCCTACATTCTCTCCATTTGATCATCGCAATCAGTCTAACTTGAATTTAATATTTATCTTATTTGAGATACATCATCTATTCACATGGGAAGTGACTGTCGTACCATGTCTTGGATCGTACCATGTCTTGATTACTTCCTGTGAACCCAATTTTTGTAAAGCTTTCTCGATTAGGTATAATGTACACTGTTGATTGGTCCTTATTTCAGGAACGGGTGGATGGATGTATTACCGTCTTAACTGCGGCCCTGGATTCAGGTAAACCTCCGCTTGGGATTTGTGACGCCTTCGTCTCTGGAATAGTAACTTCTGTGATGGCTTGTGGTGGTTTCTTGCCTTCTTTAAATTCACGGAAATGTAAATCTCGTCCATTATGGTGGAGTGCGGAATGTGACAATGCAATTGGGAGAAGAAGAGAATCTAACAGAGCCTATTGGAGAAATCAGACTAGAAAAAATGAGTTGGAAGCTAGGAGGGTGGATTTGGAGGTTAAATGGTTCTTGCGCAATAAGAAGCGTGATTAATTCAAGTCTATGTGCAATGAATTGTCCCCGAATGTTAGTCTCGCTAACACTTGGTCTGTAGTGAGATCTTTGAAGAGTGGTCCTCGAGGTCCAAGATTTAATCAGGATTCATCTAGGTCTCCTGAGATAGAAAAACTCCAGAATAAACTGGGAATGACTGAGGGCTCTTTTGCTGAAGGCTCAGCGTTTCTGCTTAAGATTGTTTAATGTTTTTTGTGAATTCATTATTTCCTGAGGCTTGGAGGAATACTAGGGTTATCTTTATTCCAAAACCGGGAGGGAAAGGCTTTCGTCCCATCTCCATTACAGCGGTTCTTTCCAAGCTTATGGAAAGAATAATCCATTGTAGGTTGAAACATTTTGCGGAACAGAGAAACATTATCCCTTGTTTCCAATTTGGATTTCGATAAAAGCGATCATCTATGGATTGTATCTCGGCTGTTGTCACGGATATTCTGCAGGGATTTAGTAGGGGTTGTGTCACCCTTGCATTAGCGATCGACATTGAGGGTGCATTCAATAATGTACGCCCCTTAATCCTGAACCAAAATCTGCGTATGCTTAGGTTTCCTGCTCATGTGAGGGCTGCACTGTACGCAGACGATCTCCTTGTGCACTTCAGGGGCGGTGATGTTCTTGAGGCAAAGGCTCACCTTGATGAAGCTGTTGCTCCGCTGTCGGATTGGCTATTGCGGATGGGTCTGGGGATTCCATCCACAAAGTGCGTGCTTTGTCCATTTTCGTCCAAGAGGATTGAACATAGGAATATTTCTATTGAAGTTGATGGCTCTCGTACATTGGGTTCACCTGAACTAAAATATCTGGGAATTCTCTTGGATTCCAGACTTACTTGGATTCCATATATAAGGAAAAATTTTTCTCCGGCTAGCAAGGCTATCAATGTTCTCAAGGTTATTTCAAAGGTCAGTTGGGGTGCTGCTCCAGCCCTGGCTCTTACAGTTATATGGATATTATATGGGTCTGCTAATTCGGTAGCTCTTTGTATGCTGGATAGGGTCCAGAATACTGCTCTGAGGGTGGCTCTGGGGGTTATGAGTACTACGCCGGTTGCAGTTCTCTTATCTCAGTCCAATGAGTTTCCCCTCATTTATAGACGGCGATTGCTCACTAGGCGTTTCATTATTCGAAATTTTTCCTGGCGTTTTAATCCTTTGATTCCAAAGCTACAATTGCTCTCCGAAAGACTTAGATCTTCCAGGTGTCGCATGCCGGTAACTATCGCCAGGGCTCCATTGTGTAAAACTGACAGACCCGCTGATTTTGATTTGGGAGATGATCACCATGTTAACGGATGTTCAACTAGATCTGTTACAAGTAAAGTGTGAAGAAGGTGATCGTCCTTCTGAGGTTCTTGATTCAATTTTGCGAGATAACTATATGGATTTCGGTTCTGTTTATACTGATGGCTCAGATTCAGGAATAGATTCATCGTTTGTTGGTAGCTCGTTTTACATTCCTGAGTCAAATTTTCGATTTGGTGTGGCTCTGCAGAACTTTTCCTCAGCTTATTTAGCGGAAGCTAAAAAGTATTTTATACTGGTTACCATTCTTCACACCAAGAGAATAAATATTTCAAACGTTCTCATCCTTTCGGATGCTAAACAGGTTCTTTACGATGTAAAAAATGTTTTTAGAAGTGAGCCATCTTCCCAGCTTGTTTAAAAAATTCTCACTACTATTTACACTGCCAGTTTAAGAGGCCAAAAAATTTCCTTGATGTGAATTCCATCCCATAAAGGGATAATTGGTAACGACATTGCAGACCATATAGCTAAAATGTCTGCTAGAACTGCTCTTAAGAAGAAGATTGGTCTTCCTCGCCCGGATCTTTTGAGGCATTTTGATTTTCTCAGTCGTGTTGAGGCTAAGGCCTTATGGCCATTTTGGAAAACATCCGAGGGGAGTGAGATATTTTTCTAGAATTGACCTCGAGACAAGGAGACCTTGGTTTGATGGTTCGAGAGCTTCTCGCACAGCTATTAATTTTATTACCCGTCGTAGGACGGGTCATGTCATTTGCCTCGATCACTTCAACCGTTTGGGATAGAGAGTTGATCTCACTTGCCCCTGCGAAGTAGAAAATAGAACTTTGAAACATCTTTTTAATGAATGTCCTATTCTGTCTCTAAATAGACCGGAGTTTTTTGGTTTCTTGGTCCACAGGTTGGGGATTGAGGATCCGGAGAGTTTTGACCCTTTCGAGGTTGTGTTGAGCCCTACAGATGAGATTGTTGAGGCCTTTAACCGATTTATTGGCAGGAGTACATCCCGTATTTTAATTTGATATGTTGTTGTTCAATTGATTTAAAATTTTAATTTTTTCATATGCTCTCGGTTCTAGTAAATAATAATTATTATTTTGTTTTGATTTGCTTTTTGAGTTTTCTTTGATTTTTCTTGTTTTTGGTTTTTTTGTGTTTCTTTTTCACTTTTTTGGTTTAAAATTTCATTTACCTTATTTTGCAACTATATATCCTATGAGTTATTATTAATGCTCTGGTTCATCACATATGAACGCTGTTTAATGTTTAACGCTATAATTATATGTGATCACACATAGATATGCCTGTATGCTCTGCAATAGGCCACTAACAAGGAAAGAAGAAGAAAAAGACAATGGAGTGCTACATCTTGATAGCAAACCATGACGGGACATAAACTTTCAAGACAAAACTAACTAAAACTTTTAGATTAGCGGATGGCCTAGTTGTTTCTGCGTAAAGACGAAGTATCCTGTTGGCTAATCTGAAAGCTTTAGATAGTTTTGTTTTGAAAGTTTATGTCTCGTCATGGTTTGCTATCAAGATCAAGCACGCCGTTGTCGATGGCAGAAAGTTGCTTTTTAAAATAGTGGAGAGATCGAAGTATTTGCGTAAGTAATACCCACGCATTTTCGGTGTTCCTGCACTAAATGATGAACTATTCGAACCTCCAATTTTAAGTTGAACATTAATGAAGCAATTGAGTTGTGTGTTGGAGACTGTTATAAGATCAAGACTTTGGTCAGAGACTTTCCTTGTTACACACAAACAGTGTCAAGAAAGGTAAAACTAATCACCAAAGCCAAGTTCATTAAAAAGAGAGATTTTGTCTCTGACGTTCAGACACCATCTGGTGGTGAGTTCAGGGCCGGTTTTACACTCTGGAAAACGGACGAAAAAATTTAAACATACTTAACGTCCAAATTTTTTGTTGTATATAAAATTAATGAAACTCAATATCTGTGGGTTTTCGCGGTCGCTGATTGCGAATCTGATGCCAGATTTTGATAATTCAACATGGCGGATCCAGTATAGCTGACTAAAATTTAAAAATTTGATGAATTTTTATAAAACTTGGTATCTAGGGATTTTTGGGATTGCTGATTAGAATATGATGTCAGATTTTTAAAAATTTAATACGGCGAATCCAATTATGGGAACCACAAATTTTGAAGGTTGAATTTTCTGAAACTTAGTATAAAGGGGATTCCTGGGTCGCTGATTACAAACTGGGGGTAATCATATTTTATTCAATCTTATATTGCCGATGGCGAAAATATTCTTTGCTCTTTGCTGATTTACGAGTTTAAAAGAGGTAAGATATTACGGCCTTACCACGTCCACGTCGTCCACGTCGTCTTTGCTTACCATGCAAAGACGACTGGTTCCGTATTAAAAAATCATGAAACAACTAACACAGTTTCTAAAATTTAGCCAAAATCTTTAAATGTTACATTTTGAATATTGAAAATCAGACATCAAATTCGTAATCGGCAACACCGAAAACTCCTTAATACCAAATTCCATAAAAATACGTCAAATTTTACAATTCCGGTCCGCCATTTTGAATTTAGAAAATCTGACATCATATTTGTAATCAGCATAATCGGCGGTTTTCCGGTAGCTGATTACGAATAAGACATCAGACTTCAAAAAATAAAAACAGCGGACCTGATATGGTGATTAAGAAAATTGAAAATTAATCGAATTCGCTGTTTGGGGTTTTCAAGATCGCTGGAATGCATCTGATTTAAAACATTAAAAATTAAGAATGACGTATTCAGTGTGGTGTTTGATTTTTATAAGTCAGTTAGTTTAATATGAATCCTATTTTTTAGAGTTCTGGTTGCACTCAATAGGCAAGTATATTTCCGCTAAGCAAATTAAAATACTTCTCAATTAATAATTTTATTTTGTTTTGTACAATAAAGCAATGACTTTTTGATATTTGTGAAACAGATGGGGCCTTATCAAATCGTCTTTTAAGGAATCATTCTTAATTTTTAATGTTTCAAATCAGATGCATTGCATCGAAAAACTGAATATTGAAACAATAGGGTTAGAATTTCCCAAACGGATCTTCTAAAACTAAAAATTTGTATTTTTACACAAAACTATTTTTTTACTCTTATTATGGTTCAAAAGAATCTCTGAAAATAATATGCCACACAATTTTTTTTTTATATATAAGTTATTAACAATTGAATTTTTTAGTAATGAAAATTTAAAACAAATTTTCTCCAGTTACAGTTAACGGATTTAAAAATCAAAAAAGGGTTTTTTTCGTCTTGAATTGTTATGAACAAATTTCTGCATACAGACAGACAGACAGACACATTTTTTAAACATATTTCGAATTCTAATATATCTTAAAACTAAAAAATATAAAAATTCACAAGTTTAAAATAATATTTAGACAGAAGTCTGATTTTATTAACTCTTTAACGCTCAAATATACAAAATTTTGGCAAAAAGTTTGAGAACATATTTCGGTACTTAAAAATTCCACCCGAAAGTACGAAATTGTTAAAAGTGTTTAAATTCACTTGAAATTTATTACTCAGGGTTTTTTTTAGGTCGCTGATTATGAATCTGAAATATAATTTTCAAAATTCAAAACGGCGGATCCAATATGGCTGACAAATTTTCAAAAACTCATTGGATTTGCTTTGAAACTTAGTACTCGGGGGTTTTCGACATCGCTGATTACGAATCTAATCACTTTTAACAACTTCATACTTTCGGGTGAAATTTTGCAAATAAATTTAAATTTCAGACTCCATTTTTTATCCGCCATTTTAATTTTCTCTTTAGTCCTATTTTGTAGCTTATATATTTTTGTCACGATATTCGTAACAATTGGAATTATTTTCCTGCTATTTCGTATTAAAAAAAATTGAAAACTAAACAAAAATTTCAAAAAATCGTATTTTTTATAAAAAAAAACATTAATAACTTTTTTGTTTATAAATTTTTCATTTTTTTATAACGCCATTCGATAGAAGGCATATGAGAAAACATAAGAAATGATGATTGATGAACTTTTCTATTGATTTTTAAGGGGGAAGTCTGGTCAAACAGAGTTTGGTCTGGTCAAAGTGTTTTTTCTAAAGATATAATATATTTTTGTTAACTAAAATTTTTTTACATATAATGGAACATATTCAGAAGAATATTTAAACAAAAAATAATTAATTTTTTAAATATATATAGATAGATATAGTAGTGACAAGCCAAAGGGTCGTTGAAATCGGCGGGTGCTCTGGAGTCCACAAAAATGGTCTAAAACATAAAATCCAAGAAGTTTTGGTTAATATATGAAAGTAAAATGAGGATGAACCTCAATTTGCAAAAAAATGATAAGATGTTACTTATGTTTTTCTTTATCTTTGATCATTTATTGCATATTTAATTGCATGTCATAACGTTTCATGTGATTTTCAGCCCTTTTCAGATAATCTTATCACAGTCAGATAAGATAAGATTATCTAATAAATAAAAAAAGTAAAATTTGTTTTTCATTTATTGTGCTCTTAATTTTTTTCTAATGAAAATTCATAAATGTTAAAGGTTCATCCTCATTTTTTTTTTCATATATTAACCAAAACTTCTTGCATTTTATGTTTTAGACCATTTTTGTGGAGTCTAGAGCTCTCGCTGATTTTAAAGATTCTTTGACTTGTCACTACTATATCTATATATACATATATTTAAATTTAAATTAATCTATTTTGTTTAAATTTTCTTCTGAATATGTTCCCTTATATGTAAAAAAAAATTTTAGTCAACAAAAATATATTATATCTTTAGAAAAAACACTTTGAAAAAAAACCTCGGTTTGACCAGATTTCCCCCTTAAGTACCGAAATATGTCCTCAAACTCCATGCCAAAATTTTGTAGATTTGGGCGTTAAAGAATTGGATATCTCTAGGACATCTCTAGAAGATCCACGGGATGTTTCCATTATATTCTGGTATATGTAGTGCTGTGTGGGTAGAAATTAAAATATTATTATAAATTGAATAAGTTATATTTTTCACATTATTGTCTCTGAACGTTCTAGAAATATTCCATAGATAACTTCCGGATATCCTGTGGGCTTTATTGGCATATTTTACATTTAATTAGGATATCCTTTTGTTATGAGGAATTTTGATTCAAAAATTAAATTGAATTAAATAAAAAGAAAATAAAGACAAATGTTACAAATATACACTACCGTCGGAAATTATTGTTACGGATCCACGAACATGGCCTAAAAACATATTAATCTTTAATGATAGAACGTCTAAGCGTCCGTCCTGCCGGAAGAACGTTCCGGAAGGCCTTTTCGATAAGGCTTTTATAAAAAGGTATTTCAATTTTTCTTTTCCGGCACTCCTTTGGGTTAAAGTAGGCAAAAAGACGAAAAAAAACCATATATTTGACTTTGTAAAATAATAATATTAAACCATTTTTCAAAGCCCTCAAACTTCCTATGTTTTAATATTAAAAAAAAACATTCTTTCGTAAATTTTATGTAAAGTCCACAAAAATTAATATTTTTTGCCCGGACAAGTCTCTTTCTCTTCAGAAATGTTCAAAAAATGAAACCTAATTGTTTAATTAAAAAAATGTTCATTTTTAATATTTTTTTAGATTCATGAAAAAAACCTATTAATAGGTTCAACTTCTTTAAGCTACCCAGCACTGGGGTTTGAATTTACGTACTCGATATTTACATGCGCTGTAAGCTGGCGTTTTTACCTTTCCAACGATATATTTTTTGTTATGTTTATCTAAATCCATATTAATTTTACAAATCGATTTCGTAGGGGCTAACGTGAGTCTTTTTTGTCCTGCCGGAAAGACGTTGAACACTCTATGGTTAAATATAATGATTTTCTGTAAAAATAAATCTCAGTAAATTAACAAATATAACATTTAAAAGCTTATAATATTCTACGTTAAATGATATATAATTGACCATTTTAATAAATTACAATAAGGTTTTAGCAATTAGCAAATTTGGAAAAACAATTAAAAAATAAAAATTTGTTTGACATATTTTCAAACTCTGGCATATTTTTTAAAAGTTTCAGGCAAAACTTATACAGCTGTCATCCTTCAAGTCTCATCTTTAATTTAAGATCAAAAATGTTAAAATATCTTAATCGGTTCGCGAGATACCATTATAAACGTACAAGCATTTTCAGTCAAAAACTAAAAAATTTACTAATTTAATGTACTTGTTCAAAAATATGTTCTGACATTTATAATGATATCTCGCGAACCGAATATGATTTTTTAACTTTTTTGGTCTTAAATTAAAGATGAGACTTGAAGGATGACAGCTATATAAGTTTTAAGCTTTGTCTGGAGTTTTTCAAAAATATGCTAGAGTTTTAAAAATTGTCAAAAAATTTTAATTAAAATTTTTTTTTCAAATTTATTGGTTGCTTAAATCTTTCTGTAATTTATTAAAATTTTTAATTCCATATCATTTAACGTAGAATATTATAAGCTTTCGAATGGTATATTTGTTTATTTTTTGAAATTTGGTTTTACAGAAAAAACGTGATTTAAATATTAGTACGTTTTTAGGCCTTGCACATCTAGCAGTACCAATAATTTCCGGCGGTAGTGTAAAAAATCAAAAATGTTGGTCAGTGTTAAAAGCAAAAAATAAATCTTCAAAGACTTACGCTTTCGAATTTGTCCTTATTTTTGGCGTGTTGAGCAATGAACCTGGCATCGTCGACAGTTTTTTCCACCTCCCTGAGCAATGGCTTTTCAAATGTTGGACTAACGTCCTCGTGTACGTAACCAGGACTTGATGGTCCAAACAAATCTTCTTCAGCACCAGGCAATGGTAAAGCTGGCAGGGGATCATCGTAACATGGTCCAACAGTACCAATTGCAACTGATGGTGGTAAACCCGGCACTTCTTCAATGAACCTCTTTCTACAGTACGTATCGTATTCGTCAGTCTCTTCTACATGAAAAACATCGGTGAGCATAACCTCCGGTGGTTTACCGTCATCAACATCATCATCGCTATCATTATTGCCATTATCCCTTTTTGGCCTCTCCATCATCAAAAACTTAGGTATAATCTGTATGAAAACAATACGCACCCACTTTGACATTCTGTGTGTCACTGGCGAGCGAAAATTAACATTGAGCACTGCTATGGTCACTACCACTGATAACGTCACCAAGACCATTGTAAAAAGAAGATATTTACCTAATAATGGAACAGTAAGGGATGTGGATGGTATAATTTCCACGAGTAGAAGAAAGAACACGGTTAATGATAGAAGAATTGAAATAGAAAGAGAAACTTTTTCACCACTGTCACTTGGCAAATAAAACACCAACACTGAGAGAAACGATATGCCCACACATGGTATTATTAGATTCACCGTATAAAAGAGGGTTTTACGGCGTAGTGTGATGTAAAAAATGACATCTGGGTATGGTTCTTCGCAGCATACGTAAAATTTCTCGTTGCGTACAGCAGGTACACGTAAGATGTCCCATTCGACAGAAATGTAATAATCCGTTAGATCAATTCCAACGTCGATGTTATTCGTGTCTTCAGCTTGCAGAAGATGCCTTAAATCGACCTATTGACAAACAAATACTGTGTTATTATATTACAAAAAATTCATAATGATACACTCAATTAGTCACTTTTGACAAATGAATGATTCGTTTAAAAAATAAATTATTAACCGTTTTGACTAATTCTTAGTAAAAAATTGTTATTTTTTTGTTAGTATTGCTAAATCATTAAGTAATCGTTACTATTTTATTTAGTAAACAAATTCTATTTTTAAAATATATTTTCTCATCGTTTACTTTGTTCAATATTATATATAGAATATAAGGATGAAAATCATTAAAATCCTGCCCTGAATAATTAATACTTTTTGTGTTGAAAATTGATAGCTTTAATTAAACTCATGACTATACAAACGTTAGAGAAACCTTTCGAATCCCTCCATTTTCATCAAGACAAATATGTATTGATTCTTCTTTTTCTATTTAAAGTTATAAATGGATTTGTTGATTGTCCAGAAATATTATCGCATATTGGGTTTATTGTACCATCGAAAAATTTGAGATATCAGAAACTATATAAAATTGACAATTCTAAAACGAATTATGAACGCAAGTTTGTTTTAAATAGAATTTGTTCAAAAGATAATGAGTTTTGTCACAAGCTTGAATTTTTTGGTATCTCATTGAACTCATTTATTACTGAATTGCGTGATATGATACTAAAATTTTAGCACTATACCGCGTTTTATGACATTTGTTCCTATACATTTATGTATACTGTGTATACTTTCGTGCTTCTGAACGAAAATACAATTTTATATTTGTACGACCGTCCAGCGTTTAAATAAATAAAAAAATTAGAGAGTAGTTTTATTGTTAAGGGGTTGGGTATAGGATCATTTAATGGTAAATTTTATAATCTTTCCAAAACTGCCTTAAAAAAAGTCTGTACATTAATAATTAACGAAGTTATCAACATTTAAAGAATAGCATGTTTTTATTGACACGTTTGCATGGGGTCTCTTAATCTTGACCGGTATTTTATGGTGGCCATGTTTTCTATTGATATATTTTGCTTATAAATGATGTTTAGACAATATTTAGGTCATTTCTCTCGATGACTCGATCTGGAATTTAAGGTTTGTAAGGTAATGATGATTTAAGAATATTCGCCAATTAACATAATAATACAAGCAAATCCGTCCGGATGGTTTAGGACTCGTCCTTACGATTCCATTATATTCTGAGCCCCCTCAAATGTATTAAAATTAATGATCTTGTTGGTTGAAAAAGAAGAAGGAATTGCTCTTTCAACATCTATAAATATATATAAATATTTGTATACTAAACTAGTTCGTGCTGTACGTGTGTGTCAGGAACTAGTTTATTGATTTTTTGGACGTAGCAGAAACCATAAATTTTCTGCTCTTCAGTAGTGTGAAGTAACCTACAGTCTCCAGTATTAAGTAATGAACAAGTTTTTGCAGACCTTATGTGGCTGTAAGGAATTATTTGACACTGTGGAATTTTTATTTCCTTTCTTGAAAAGGAGGATAAATCCATAATAGAGATATTATAAGTAGGGTGGGGAAGGTGTAGGATAGACCATAAGTGACGATGAGACGCCACAAGAGAGAGAAAGCAAACCGAAACCGTTGCTCTGTCCTTTAGTGAAATGTGTAAGTGCACAAGCGCAAGCAACTGATATGCGCTAGGAGAAGAGGTCACCAAGAAGGACTCAGTTGTTTTTTTCTTTGAAGCGAATTCTTAGACATAGGTCCTTTCCATTCTATTTATAATACGTATCTATGGATTAATTACCATAATTTTCTTCACTTTAACATATATATAAAATTTTTACAATTAGGAAAAGCGAAAAACTAACCAAAATATCTATATCCAGGAGTAATCAGTCATTCTTGTCACAAAATATTTAGGGGAAATTCCTGTCCTTTTTACTTTTTTTAAATATTACTTACAAGAAGAAAATATTCCTACTAAAAATGATACAAAAACAGGATTCTTTTTCTGTATAGGCTATTATTGAAGTCTATATATATAGGATTATTGAAGTTTTTTTGAGATCACTTTTATTTTCACCAAACCAACCGAAAAAAGAATTGTAAAAACCCGAGTTGAGACTTTCCGTTTCTCGGAAGGGGAGTTAATGTCAAACGTACAAGTCATGGCTGATATAATTCAGGCGATCTTGATCGGAGAAGACGTTTATTGGTTCCCGAGACCGTGAGGATTCTTTGTCCATTCCCGTAGAAAAAGTTGAAAGCAAGCTTTTCTCAGTATGTATCTGGGAATTTTATCTTCGATCCCAATTTTTGATAAGAAACTCAGCCCACAGTAAGGGCATTCAATACCTATGAGAAAAAACAATCTCTGTCAAATCGATATTTAAGAAAAAAATTTGTTTTAAGCTGATTACAATTTTTAAGAGAAAGAGAGAGAATCTCTCCTCCAATAATGTAGACATATATATTCATTACTCCAGGACAGTAATAACGAATCGCTAAAATCTTCTGTTTCTTTCAAGCGGTCGCGATTATCTCTTAAGCTGAAAATACTTGAATGTTTCGTTGGATGAGAAAAAAGAGACGCTTTGGGGACTTTGCGTAGTGAGGGTTGGAATTTTGCTGGAGAATTATTTAAAAAATGAATATATATAGAAAGCGAACCACGTAAAGTTGTATTCGAGTGGGAGAGAAAGACAAAGGTGGAGAAGAGTGAGACACTTTTAAACTAACCACCTCACGAGAATACCAAACTATGTGGAAGATTATCTCTAACTGTTTTACGGAAATATTCTGTAAAATGCAGCTTTTCAAATGCATACTTCTAGATATTGCTTCGAACGAGCTACAATTGTTTTTAAAATGGCCAAGCTGTTATTGAAGAATGAGTTATGAAGCAATATAACCGGCTGTTCTATTTTGAGTCTTTAAATAAAACTATTTTCTTGACCAAGCCTTAAAAAAGTTAAAATAACGATTTTCTTGAGTTTATTTTTCCAGAACAAAAAATTGAAAAAAATAATAATCTGGAAAAAGTTATTAAAAACATAACAATATGTTTCTAAAAAATGAATGCTCAAGCAAAAATGTACAACCGGCATGGCACAATAAATAATGTTTTATGGTGGAAAGGCGATGAATTTAATTTTGAACATTTAAAACGATTGAAAGTTCCATTTTAATATAAATTACAATTTTATGTTAATAACTTCTTATTAACATAAAATTGTTAAAATTTTAGGTTGTGTTACTTAAATCATTTATTATTGACAAAAAAGTATAATTTGTATTTAAATATAACTTTAAATGGTTAAATATGTAAAAAATTAATGTCCTTACGCTTCTACTGAAAGGAATTTAAAATTTAATGTGACCTTCTCTTTTAAAATACGAAATTATGACATTGGACTAACTTTTGATCCGATTATTGGTCAGATTCTTCTTTAAAAGTTCGGTCTACTCTGAATTTACCAGATGAAAACTCTTTTCATTTATTAACAGATAATTAAATTTTCAATTTATAATTCAACAAATAGTGTGATAATATAATATCATATAAATATATTTTATCACTTTGCATATAAAATTGAAAAATTTAAACAATATTTCTCTAAATTTTCATTAAAAAATATTGATGTTTTCTTAAGGGCATCCGGGAAATAATACTGGTTTCGTGATAGACGTCTCATTTAAAAAGAAAAGAATATTTTGAGTCGGGATTTTTTGGTAAATATAGAGAAATGCTCTGGGACCAGCGGTCCTCTCGGAATTTAGAGAAATTTTGATAAATAATTATTGAAAAAAATTGTTTAAATATACGGAAAAAGGGGGTTTTTTACGGTTCAGTATAGACGTCTCATTTTGAGAGGATAAAATATTTCGGGTTCATATTTGGAGGGGTGACAGAGGAAGACTCTCCGAGGAGCGGCCCTCTCCGTTTTTGCAATAATTTTGCGAGGAAATTATTTTATTAACGATTGAAAGTGGAGTAATTTGAGGTTAATACATTTCCCTCAGTTCAACCCGCGACCACTTCCGAGAATTGGCGCCACCTCCTTGACCACTGACACATAGATCCACTTGTCTGTGTGCTCGCCGCCATATTGTCCGAAACTTTCGCCCAAAATCCAACTTTTGTAATTTCGTTTTTCAATATTTATTTCAAAAATTACTTGCAAATTTCGAGAATATTCTTTATCATCATGAATTCCCCTAATTATCATGATAAATCCGAACTAAATATCTCTAATTATTTAGGAGTGAGACGACACGCGGGAAAACACTTTTTGAGCTCGATTTTTCCCGGATGCCCTTAAGGTAAACGCTTGGAGGATTTTTCGTAGCATTTGAAAGCCAAAAAGTCGATTTTCGCTATAAAAAATTGATTAATTTGTAATTGTAAAATTTGTATTTTTTAAAAAAGTTCCCAGGGATAGCTAAGGAATAATTTAAAGAAGCTCTGTACAAAATTTCAGAACGATTGATCAAGTAGATTTGTCAATGGACATTTCTTATGGATCAGGAATCATTCTTTTAAATAGTATATCGAAAAATATTGCAAATTTAAAAACAAACAAATTGCAAATGATTATTTAATAAAAAACATGAATCCTGAAGTCTGTACCAACGGAACTAAAATACTCATAACTCCGTCAATTTTGCTCCGATTGACTTAATATTTTAATATAATATATATTCTAAAGATATTATACATTCATTTTAAAATATTTTGTAAAATGCAATAAAAAATGTTTAGACCTGACCCCCCTTAGAATGAAATTTTGCTTTGAGTCTTGTGTGATTCCGCGAAACATAGCAACTCCAAAAAAGAATATAACACTGAGTGTCTATGTTTATGAGGTCGCTGTATACGAATCGGAAGTCAGATTTTAAAATTTCGGATCCAATATGGTGGTCGAATTTGGAAGAATTTATTCTATTTACCTGAAAATTGGTACTCGGGAGTTTTCAGGGTCTTCGATTACGAATCTAAAGTCAAATTTCCAAAATTTAAAATGGCAGATGCACTGCCTTTTGAATTTCCTATAGGGTAATATTTTATTTGTTTAAGAGAATGAAGAAGGTGAATGGTTATGAAACTTGTAGACTGAGTATATAAATTTCATATTCAATAGACAAATGATGAAAACAAAACATTAATTTTTATTACCTACTTTGAAATAGTTTATATTTTATAATCACAAATATTTATAATTTGATTCATATAAAGTAATTTAAATTTAGTTACGAAATTTAATAAAAGAGAAATTAAATAAATTTATCATAAAATAACAATTCATAAATATTACACATATTTTGATATTGTAAAATTTACAATTTTACTAGTCACAAAGTTTTAATTAATAACTGTTTAGAACTCTTGTTATTCAAAAATTTTTATGAAGATTTGTATTATCTGTAAAAAATGCTCAATTCGAGATATTGAACAAACTTAATTAGACCCTAATTTAAAAACTAATTATTGTATTCCTTTAATATTTTATGTAATTATCGAATCGAGTCAATTTTGGAAAAGAAGGAAAAAGAAGTCTTTTTAGATTAATTTACTTTAGATATTTAATTTAACCTAAAACTTGGAATCTTGAATTACATTTCTAGCATACCCATTTGTTTGGATTTTCTTGGAATGCCAATTATTCTCTAGTTCTACACCTCACAACTATAGCTCTGTATTTATCCAATAAAACTGACTTCGTTCCCTAGAGGAATATTCAAGACTATTTAACTTTTGTCAGGTTTCATTATATTTTGAGCCGTTGCTTGAAACTCCTATTGCTGTGTGTAGACGAGGCTTATATTAATTATTTGTGTTCAAGATTTTATTTCAGTTTGGAACTGGAAGATCGTCATAGTCCAGCTTTTCATGGATTTAAGTTGCTATTAGACTTTTTGAATTTCAACATTAATCTCTCGTTCAACAAATAGTTTTATTGGAGGGGCAACATGATGATTCAACATCTAGCGTCCATTCACCTTTTTGAAATATATTCAAAATCCTGCCTAAATTATTTGAAGCTCTTTTTTATTTGAATCAGCCAATTGCTGTTGTGAAACTAACGAAACTTCCCTATGTTTTGTCAACCAATTAGAATTCGTTTTAATGTCAAGCAAATCTGTTTTTGTAATGTGGTTTTCTTTTTTTTATGTTGTTAACGATTTTCCATGGTGAATAACAAACAACGCCATTTTAGTCATTCTTTTTGTGAAATCATTAGAGGACAGTTCGTAGAATTTTTATTTAAATTTTAAATTACTAAAATTTGTAAATTTAAGAATAAAAAGAGATTAGTTACGTTTGAAAATCTTGAGAACACTTAATTCGACTTTGGAAATTATGTCTACATCTATTAGGTAATTTGTTTTACCGCATTTGATTAAGATTTCATTTTTGTAAAATTTTGATTATTATTTTAGGTATAATATCTCAAAATTTCATTTTTCTTAATTTTCAATATTTAATTCCTTTTATTTGTTTTTTATTTAATTTAATAATTTATATTCTTGATTTTTATTGAGATGACATTCAATTGTTTAATTAATGTAATTAAAAGTCAAAATTATAATTTATTTTGTCCTGTTTATCCTTTATATCTCGAATTGGCAAAGAATCTTTTTTTTTTCTTTTTGGAATAAGTAAGTAAGTAAGTTTAATATTTGTTTAATTCTCAGTCTGTCAAAATTTTAATATTTTTCATAATTAACCTGTAAATTTTGATTAATTTTTTATTTTGATATTGTATAGAATCACATAATTTTTGCTATTGTCTAACCTCAAAATTCTAATTCACTGAATAAATTGTTAATTTTTGAGTTTCATTGACTTAATTTTTTGGATATTTATTTTTGGTAAAATAACCGAACCACCCCCTTTACTATTTTCCAGTTATGGGGCTGTAGCTAGCTTGTACATTTAAGGAAGATTAAATTGGTGTCTTAATTTAATTTTTTGAGATAAATAAAAAATTAATAATACTTTGCTTGGTAGCCATTGTGTATTAATAATCAGTTTATCCCAAAAGGTTTTGTCTGTTTAGTTGATTCTGGAATAAATACAAAAATTGTTGTTACTTGGCTTGGTAGCCATAGTGTATCTCCAATAAGTTTATCTCAGAAATTTGTGTATTTATTGATTGACACTTAGCCTGGTGGCCTTGTGTGTTGATAATAAACATTTTTCTTTGATTTAGTTTAGACAATTGCTGGTACTCAACCTGCTGGCCCTCGTTTATTCGGAATTGTTTAAAATTAATTTTTCCCTTTTGTGAATTTTGTTTAGTGTCCTTTTAGAACTGGTACCCACCCTTTTGCACCATATTTAATCGTTCTTAGGTAACCTTGAGTTTTCATGAATTTTAATTTAAATTTTAACTAATTTTATTTTTGCTACATTTATTTATGTGATTTAATTTGAGAAAAAGTTTAATGTTACAATTTTGTCTTTGTTTGAAAAGAATTTATCATTTAAAAATGTCTTGATTTAATTTAATATAATTAATATTAATATAATTAATGAAATGTAGGTTTAAGTATAACCAAGCAAACGTTATCGTTTGAGGTATATTTCGCTAGTCATAATAAATTTTTAAAAAATTGAAGTAGTTTACAATATTCAAGTTTCTCTAAAGTCAGATAGGAAATTGTCGATAAACTTTGTAATTTAAACTGTATCTACTTACCGTGTAACCATCATAAGTCCACGAGCCAAATTTCATAAAGCAAGTCTGCTCATCGAAGGGGAAGTATTCCACGTCGATCTCACAAAATGACTTGTAGATCGCCGGGGGCTTCCATACCACTTTGCCAGTATGATGTAAAATAGCTTTCGTCATTATGGTCACCTCGTAGTTTCCGTCCGCGCTGAAAAAAGGAAAAAAAATTAACGCTGAAACCAATTAATTTCCAATATTGGGAAATCTCATTTGAAACCAGATTGAGTAATTCCATTGTTATTGGGTATTACTTTGTTAATTAATAATTATAAATAATTTAATAACAAAAGAGTAAATAATATGAATAAATATTCTTTCCTTTCAAATAAATATTCTTCCTTTTAATTAAATTGGATTAAAGATGACGAATAACAAACTGTTGATAAAGTAAAAAATATTTATATAATTTAAATATTATATAATAGGTAATTACAGTAAGTTTAAGTATTAAGGCATTCTTCTTGAAATTTTCACTTAATTTTTTTTTGAAATTCTATATGAAAAATATGTAAATGCCTCTTTTTTTAATTGATAAAAATTACGGAAATTATAATTTCTTCAAAAATTTAATACGTGTTCATAAGCAGAGAACTTTTGAAAATTTTTTTCTTTGTTATATCAAAAGATAAAGGGTCAGAATTCCCCAAACTGATCATTTAAAGGAGCATTCAGACCTCTGCAGGCTGTCTGCCTGCGCAGGCAGAAGATTGTTCACACCTCACTTTTCTCGTTGAAAAATGAGGGAAGATTTAAATATCTGTTAAAATTCAAATCTTCCCTCATTTTTCAACGGGAAAAGTGAGGTGTGAACGATGTTCTGCCTGCGCAGGCAGGCAGTCTGCAGAGGTCTGAATGCTCCTTAAAACTAAAAAAAAAATTTTGACTCTCAATATGTTCAGAAGAATTCCTGAAAATATTATGTAAAAAAATTTTTTGTAAAAGTTATTAACAATTTAATTTTTTAGTAGTGCTAAATTAAAAAAATTTTTCTCGAGTTCCAGTTAACGGATTTAAAAATTAGTATTTTTGGAAAAAATCATGTATATTTTTTTATTTTTCCGTTGAAAAACATGATTTAAACATGATTTAAACCAATTTAAATTAGTCTGGCATGACCACCAGACAAATAGTAATGCATAATACAATTTATTTAAATTGTTGCTAACAATCTTAATTAATAAATAGATAACTTTGGACCTTCTTAGAAAAAAATTGGTTTTTTACAAAAACAATTTATGTGTATTTAAGTAATCTATGTATGTTTTAGTAAAAAATTTTTTTAAAGTTAATATTACACAGCCCCACAAAAAAAGTGTCATGTACTTTTGACCGGAATACCCTAGTCTTATGTATTTAAACGCGGTGAACACGAATCCGAAGTCCGTTTTGCTCCATCACGTCAGGATGTTTTTTCTAACCTCAAAAAACATGTCGGATTTTGAGAGGTAGGCGATTTTTTAAAAATTTAATGGATTTACTTTTTTTTTTTTTTTTTACTTGGTATCTAGGGTTTTTTTAGTTGCTGATTACGAATCCGAAGTCAAATATTTCAATATTTAAAATGGCGGATTTAATATGGAGGCCAAATTAAAAAAAACATATTAAAATTTACTTCAAACTTGGTATCTAAAGGTTTTTTGGGTCGCTGATTACAAACCTGGAATCATATTTTCAAAATGGCGGCTCCAATATAGCGGATGAATTTTTAAAAAAATATTAAGATTTACACAAAATTTAGTATCTAGGGGTTTGTGGGGTCGCTGATTGCAAATCTGAAGACAGATTGTCAAAATTCAATATGTCAGTTCTGAAATATATAATTTTCCTTTATCCCTTTTTATGGTAGCGCACTCCTTTGTTTTAAAAAGATCTGTGTAGCGGTTTTCTCTTTAAGTTCACAGCATATGGTACAACATCCCTTTTCATCATCCAGCAAAAGTCGGCCATCATATTTACGCCCCATCTTCCTTGATAACGACGTTCCATTTCTTCAAGGTCCCCCTGCAAGGCAGCGCGCCTACACTTGCTTCGTTACTTCGATAAACAGGAAGCGAATCATTCTACACATCTCCTTTCGGGGCAGTTGTCATCGCCTACTATATTTATCGAAGTAGCAGGATTGAAATTGTACCAAAGCTCAATAAGAACGTTAGACATAGAATGACAATGATATGTCCATTAGGAATAAGATGCAGAATGGAACAATGCACTTTCTTATTCGGCTTCTGCACCAAACATATCCAATCTGTTACCAAGGAATATTTTATGAAAAAATTCTAATAGAAGCAATATTTGAAAATGTGAGAAACTCGCTTCGAAATCACACTCAGCAACTTAAAAGACATGTAAATACCAAATATCATAAAAATTTATTAATTAAAAAAAATCGCCTTCGGATTCATTTTCAGAGCGTCAAAATACATAGGGATAGGGTAGATGTACCACTTTTGGCCACTGCTCCAGTTTTGATCATTTTTATAAAATTTGTATTTAATTATTTACTATTAATGAATATTTCTCATTATAATATTACAGAACTACAGGATTTTAAGTATTTCCTTGAGTAAAATACTTCATTAAACTTAAATATAAATAATTACAATGAATATTAACTAGTGGCCAAAACTGGCGTTAAAGTGGCCAAAACTGGTGCTTCTACCCTATTCCGGTCAAAAGTACATGACACTTTTTTGTGTGGCTGTGTTATCATTGTTATTCACCCTACAAAATTAAACATGTATTAGCTTCTCGAGGAACACACAATGTTTATAAAATTGAAAAAGGTAATGCTAAGTTAAATTTAACTGTATTATTCCCTTTAAGTACAAGTGGAGTTGTAACTTCACCTACACTTGTATATCCATACACTAGACTACCTTCCTTGGTAGCTCAATCAGTACCTGAGACTTGGGGAATAGGTGCTTCACCTAGAGGTTGAATGAATTTATAACTTTTTTGTGAATATATTGAAAATATATTTTATCCCTATCTTGAAAAAGAAAAAATAACATTTCCTGTTAGATTATTGATTGATGAACACAGCAGTCATCTCTGTTGAAGGACAAAAGTTCCAAAACTTTTTTTTGCAAACACCAATAGTTCCAAAAGTTCTTTTTTCCAAAGTCCAAGAGTCCTGAAAGTTCTTTTTTCATTCTGATACTATACCTTGACAGTAGTTTGCTATATTGTTTGCACGTTACTAGGTATACATCTGTCTAAACAGTTTTCACTAATTTGTTGGTTTATGTCATTATGACGTTTTAACCTTTTTTAGTTTAATTTATTAATTGTTTTTATCAACTTATACAAATCATGGGAGAAGTTTTTATATCCGGAAGGACAAGATATTTGAATATTAATGGATTTTTATACGTATGACATTCTCCGGGTAATGGTGCAGTGTACTCTTGGTGTAAAAGAAAAAACGAATGTGCAGCGAGGGCTATACTTTTAGGCAAGTATGATATCATATAATCATAGTTAACTTTGTGGTTCGAAAAGGTCCGGATAAGTCAGAACATGGCCATGCTCCTGACAGAGAAGAAATAAATGCTTTAAAACTTGTTGGCGGGGTAAAAAGGCACGCTGAGAAACATTCTGAGATTGCGCTAATTCAAATTATGCGAACGGTTCAAAATGTCCCAAAGGTGTTCTCGCTCGAATGCCTCATAGAGACAATATAAGGAAAGCTATTCAACGTCAACGTTATTTTAGGCTCAACTTTACAAATTGTTAATGACAAGGATCAAGAATTCGGCTTGCTGTTCGTTTATGCTCTTCTTGAAAAGAAAGATCAGGACAGTTATTTTAAAGTCTTTGAAGTTGTAATACGTGAAGCATCAAGTTTTGGAATCGCAGTGGATTTGAGTTAAATTGGTTATGACCGACTTCGAATTAGCAATAATTAACACAATAAAATTATATGTCGGTGAAGATAGAGTCAGGTGTTGCTTCTTTCATCTACGACAAAGTATTTTTCGGCGTATTTAAGCTGAGAGATTGCAAGAAGAATACAATAATGAAGATGATAAAAGCCTGCAGAATTTGTGCCATATGATGTGTCTTTTAGCATTTGTACCTGAAGAAAATGTATTGATGACTTTGAAATATTCTTCGAGAACGTCTGTGACACATTTATGTTAATAGCTACGTATTTTGAGCAAACGTATGTTAAAAGTATACAAGCCAGAGGACGACGACGAGCTGTTTTGCTCAGATATCTGCCTCGTCTGTGGAATCACTACGAGTCCGTTCTTCAAAAACATTATCGAACCAACAATTCATCTGAAGGTAAAAAATCTGATTCCATTTTTACAAAAAATTTTATAAAACATCACTTTTATCAGGATGGCACAACCGTTTCCAAATTGTTATTGGCCGGAATCATACAAGTTTTTATAATTTCCTCTTGGAAGTACAAAAAGAACAAGACGAGACTGAGGTTATGCTTAATCAATTAAATTTTGGTCAAAAAATTTAAAAAGTACAACATTTGGAACATTTGGTTTGGAACTTTTGACCTATAACCGTCATCGCACTAGGGATGAGAGTAACTATGCTCTTAATTACAAATAATCACTATTCTTTTATACCCAAACTCAACACGATTGTTACAACTGGACGATGTCGGTGTATTTAAACCATTAAAAAATTTGTGGAATAGTAGTGTTTTAGAATGGAGACAATAAAATTTGGTACCTCATATGACTTTAGATAAAAAGGCTCCGATTCTTAAAAATTCTGTCAATAGATTTATATCAAGTAGCGATACAATAAAAAATGCATTTAGAGCTTGCGGCTTATATCCTTGGAATCCGGATGCGGTGGATTATAGTGTCTTGGCGTTTCAACAACAAAAAATGCACTAACTCCTGTCAGCAGTTCAATAAATCACAAATCAATTTCATTTGAAGAGTTTAAGAACTTAGATATGATCCACTAAATGAAGTAGAATCATTCAAAACCGAAGAAAGATTATAATATAATTTTAATATAATCTTTCTTCACTTTTGGATTCTGTTTCTGAAAATATTAGTTTATGGTGTTTCTTCTGCGGTGACTCTTGCTTTCCAAATTCTTCAAATACTTTAAAATAAGCTTTTTTAAAATAATAGATTTAGTATGATAATATAATACTAAATCGAATGAATTTTTGGCTCATTTTAAAGTATGTGAAAAATTTAGAAAACAAGAATCACCGCAGAAGAAACACCATAAACTAATATTTTCAGAAGCAGAAATTGACTCTTCGAAACATTAGCCAGAACAAGTAACATATTCAGAAGCAAATATTGAATTACTAGACAAAGCATGCATTCTTGATTATTCAACCATTGAATTTAAAAAATTGAACGATATACCTATTATTATAGTGGACAGTATACAACAGAATGATTCGCAAGATCAAGTCTGTGAAATAAATGATGTTTTTGGGACTGCGCTTGATAGTGTATTAAACTTTAAAACGAAAAGTCTCTCAGTGCATGATATTCAATTCGATCTTTTTCAAAATTTTAAAGAAAAGTTTAAAACTAAAAATTTGATGCAAAATGAAATTATATATACTTCTTATTCAGAAAAATTGTTTTCGAAGAGCAGACATAGATGTATAAAAGATAGGCTCTTCACTGTGTTCCAACAAAATAAATCTTGCGATAAAAACTTTTAGTTCTTCCTTGAATTTTACACAGAACTTGATAAAATCTTTGAGAAAGCTTATATAAGTCGTTGGTATATCCCTCCCTCTCAACAATATAAAAGTCTTTATGTACTTTCTTGAAATTCAAAGACAGTTTTAAAACTTAACTTACATGATATTTCAAAAATTTTGATGGAAGCTTTCAAAAGAAATAGGCAGAAACAAACTTTATCACAAACGCCACTTTCTTTTTTATGAAAAAAACATAAACATTGTTTTAGAGAACTAAACAAAATTAATCTGATAAAGAAAATTTTAATTTCACAAAGCATGTAAGCACATTAAATACTATAAAAATACTAGGTCGAGTATTAAGATGTATTCTATTTCATAGATTAAAGATAATATTTGTACTCTCCTCTCTCTTTATATAAAATTTTTGGTCAAAAATATTTAAAATCTCGTTTAGAAAAATAATGTATTACTTTGAATATCCCTCTCCTTTAAGAACTTACTTTTTCCTTTAAAATTACCCGAGATGAAATTTAAGCCCTACTTTTAACCTAAAATACAGGGTTTATTTAAATTTTAGCAGTCGTAAAGTGAGGTCTGATTGCAATGCAATTGAGGGGCTAGATGCTATAAGGGGGTACGTTACATGTTAAGTAAATGGCGAGTATCCCCTTATAACATCCAGCCCTTTAATTATTTCGAATTAGACACTACCAGGGAGTATTTGAATGTAAATGACATCTTATGTGTTTGCAAAGTCACTGATAGCAAAAATGATGTCAATTTCAAAACTTGACACTTTACAGCTGTCAATTCAACTGTCAACTTTACTAAAAAATAATTTATTTGAATAAACATGGTACTATATGAGTTTTTAGCGTAGCAGTTTGCGAATTTGACATCAGTTTAAAAAATTTGACAATGTATAGCTGTCCAATCATCTGTGAACGAAATGATTCCTTTTGATGTCAATATTGTTCTAAGGGTTTTTGAAGTTACTGACGCTTAATATTTAGTACAATTTTGATTTGCAATATGTTAATTTGTAAACATAAGATTTTCTAAAGAAAACTGTATACTTGGTGTTTTTTATGTATTTTTTAGTCCTCTTTCAGAATCTGCAAGAACATTTAGTTTCTGACTATAGGATTAAAGTTATGATTGTTTAAACAAAAAGTGATTCTTTCTGTTTGTTTGTCTCTTGTTCTTTTCTGCATCTGTCTCTATTGTAAGAAACTAAATGTATTTCTATTTTATTTTATTTATTTTATTGGTTTATACACCTGTCTTCAGCCTTACATACTTGGCTATACAAGTGTCTCTTTACAAACTTCGCTATTACAATATTTCTATAATTATTTCCTTATACTAAATTTTGCGCCTACAGAGCGACTTGAAAATTAGGAGTACTCGCATTTGCCTGGACCACCCGTCTATTGGGTTTTCTCCCCAGTGGAGAGGGATACAAGAAACTAAATGTAATCTCCTATCATTCTCTCGTTCCAAAATCCTTGTCAGCTTCGCTCAATATTTTTCATTTCTTGGTGGAACCTCTCACCATGTTCGTCACTTTCGTCACCGAAATTTTCAGAAAAAAATCCAAATGCGAATTTAAGAAATGTATTTTCAAAGACATAATTATTAACTCCTGTTAGAAAACAATTAAAATGCAAGACATACATAAAAAAATTAAACACAAGTACATTATATTATACCAATTTTTGCATAATTTTTGAGCAAATCTTTAACAATTATTTTGTAGTCAAGGCTCTTATTGTTTCCAAGGAAATTATAAACAACCAACTTAAACTAATTCCAGGCTGCAGTTTCATTGGATGTCAAATTTGTTGAGAAGTTTTCATCTTTCAGTAATTTTTTTATTTGTGGTCCATCAAAAACTCCTTCCTTGATTTTCGCAAAAAATAGATTTTTAAATAAGGTTCTTAAGTAAGCAAACGCTTGCCCTTCTTTGCTAAATGATTTGATGTGATTTTTGAAGAGTCCAAGTTTAATATGTAATGGTGGAAGAATAACATTTTGTATTTTTATTAAGGGCATGTATTTAATGTTGTTTTCGCCTACTATTACAATTTTTCGTTCCGGTCAGTCTCTAATCTTATAATGATGATCACGAGCGCCGCAATCCCAGAGACACAGAATCCAACAATGTTTTGAATATTCTCCATGCATTTCACATAACAGGCCCACCACTTTCAAATCTGAACAAATTTTCCATTCATGATCTTCATACTTGATGAATTTTAACAATTTCACCATAGTCTCTGATAGTCTCATAAAATTCTTTAGTGTGGATTGCATGTACGATAGGGATCGATGGTTTCTTGTTTTCGTTGTGTAAAAGAAGTGCTTTTAAACTCTCTTTGCTGCTAGGTATCTACAAATAACCACCAATCTTTTACATCATAAAGCTGTCCAAGTTCTTCAAATAAACCAGAAATGTCCTTGCAGAAGCAAATTTCATCTCTGATTGTGTAGTATTTCGCATACGCCCTATCACGGTCTCATGAAAGTAATTTTAACACTTGGTGCCGCAAAATTAAATTGCTTCATCGGAGATGCAATTAATTCTGCTTTCTCCTTTGTAAGCTCCAAATATCTCACCAGATCATTCAATTCAGTTTGAGTTAAAATATGACCCTCTACAGAAGTATCGAAATTGAGTTTATAAGTCTTATACAAATCGTCAGAAAAATTGAAAGTTGTTTTCTTGTTAGAAAATTTTCCACACATGGGAATAGGAAGTGTATTCGAATACGGAACTGGAAAAGTTACAGACTCAATGCTTGCATAAATCCATCGCAAAATTTTACCGAAGCCAATTTGTTTGCTTAAACAAAAATAGCAGTCATTCACGTGACAAATTGGTTTTCTCCAAATCATTGGCACGCCAAACTTCATGTATCGCCTATTATGAAAATTAATATATAATTTTTTTTGTAAAAAACAATAGTGTATTTGGTATTAATTATTTAAATTTTCATTTTAAAGGATTTTAAGTTTTTTAAAATAAAAAATCAGAACACAAAATTTGAAACAGGAAATCTCTACATACTCCGTCAAATTGGAATTACATCTACTAAAATTCATATGACACAAAAGAAAAACAATGTTTGGAGTTCCATTGTTCATCCAGATTTTCTGCTGCGATTCCGAAATATTCTAAATATATTTCTTGTAAGGAATAATTAAATTTTCGTTGATTCTTTTTTTATATAATATTTCCCACAAACGTAACAAAAGTCGTTTGGACAGTTTTTGCATTTATACCTACGTTTATTGTCTGGTATTCATTGTATCGCTTTTCAATTAAAAAAAATTAAATGGTTCGACATATAAACAAAACTGCAAACAGATGAAAAATGACTCGCTTCACATGCGAAACGAAGTATTGTTAACCAAAAATAAATACATAACATAAATATCACAAAAAAGAACGTGCGAATGTCATATTGAAAATTTAAAGCAGAAATATATAAAAAATCTAAATTTTTAAAGAAATTTCTAAAATTCGGTTCTTTCTAATATCTAAATTTTTAAAAAAATTTCTTTACTAAAATGATGTATTTCACGGATTAATCGACAATATATATTGTAGATAACGAACTAATACAAAAAAATTAAGAAATTGAATTTTGACCTTTTTCACTTAACTGGTTTATATCTTCAGTAAATATTTATAGATTTACTTTAATGAGGGGTAGTTCTATTCGTAAAATTGCAAACTTTACGATAAAAGAAAGAAACTGGACATATGTTAAAGACTCCATGTTTCCAAAGGCGTTGAAGTGAATTTTGTTATTTTCAAAAATTGAATTTTTCTCATATTTTGAGCTATTACGTATAATAAGTAACTAAGCTGTTCGGAAATAATTTCAATATATTTTGTTGGCGAGTCATTAAGCCTTAATTTGACACCTTATACGGCCAGATTGGTCATCTCTAACTTGAGAAATCAAATATACAGTCAAATTACTTTTTATAAAACAATTTCAAACTTCAAAACAACATATCTCGAAAACCTACCCATAAAAAATTTTTTTATTGTGATTTTTAAATTCAAGAGAGAAAAATACATCAGAAAAACATAATGTCATCAAATTTACAAAATGTCTGTAAACTATTGTAATTTTTATTTTAAAGAATCATTAAGAGAACAGTAAAAATGGCAGTGGAAGTAGACATTATTTTTTAGCTACAATTGTTGTTAATTCTTAATTTTTTTAATGAAATTGTTTATAACATTGTTAAATAATAATGTTAAACAATTTTTATCCTCAATATTCATTGCTACTGTAAAAATAAAAGTGATATGGAAACAAAAAACTTTTTTTTAATATTTCAAAAAACAATTTGTTTATAAAAATTATTTATAATGTTGTTAAATTAGTCATAGTGATTAAATTTTATCACAATGTCAATTTTATCCTAATTTTAGTCATTTGTGATGAGAAAATAGGTCTGCAGTTTGTTTTTCTGACTGTGCAAAATTTTAGATATTTTGGCGGCTATTTTTGAGACGCCATTTTGAATTTCGAAAAAATTTAAATTTCTAATAATGCCTAAATGAAAGATCATAAATTTTGGACTCGATATGTTGTCATTCCGAATTTTTCCCAAAGCGATGTGCAATCAAAAATTAGTTTTAATGAAAAAAATTCAAAAATGTTGTGTTTTTTTTGTTTAATCATAACTTTTGATCCTTAAGACAAAAGTTAAATTTTCTTACAGATTCCGAAAGAGGACTAAAAAATACATAAGAAACAAAATAAATAAAAGCATATTGGTTTTAAAAATGTATACGTTATTTAAGAGGATTATTTTTCTGACATAAAAGTACAAAAGTTCATGCTCAAAGTTGAAAAAGAAAACAGATGATATATTTTAGTATTTAATATATATTAAAGTAATAAATAATTTGTACGCTTTAATTATATTTATTGTTGACAAATAATAATGAAATAAATTTTTAAATTTGATCTTAAAAGAAATGATTTTTATCAAATAGTAAAAAATGATTAATATTTACCTTGTGAAATATCCTGCAAATCTTTTTATTTTTACAGAACTGATCTTGCTTTCTTTTTTTATATTTTATTACTTCCTATTTTTATTTTTTTTGCAAAGAAATTTTATAATTAAAATTTAAAAAAACGTTGGTCTTAGGTTTCTCAGTTTTGTTTTATTTATATTAATTTTTAAGTAAAATCATTAACGTCACAACGATTATTTTCTGTATATATTAATTAAGACTAGATGGGTAGATTGCACATCATAAATTGAAAGCGCATGTGTCCTGGAATATAAAAATGCCGACTTCGAGATGAAACAGTGAAAAATTGTTAAAAAGTGGTGAAAGCAAAATTTGATAGGCGCGACAGAATTTACCATATGAATCAGTGAAATCATTACAGTAGATTCCTGTTAATCCATTTAAACTTGTTTTTCATTGATTCATGTGATAAATGCAATCACGCCTGTCAAATTTTGCTTTGACCACTTTTTAACAATTTTTCATTGTTTCTTTTCGAAATCGCCATTTTTTATTCCAGGACAATTGTTCTTTCAATTTATAATGTCTAATCTGCTTATGTGATCTTAATTTTACTGCTAAAAGAGAATCTCATTCGGCAGAGTCAAATGTCTCAATACGATTTTTACACAAATCCGCATTGGCTCATGCTTACTCCCAATTCTGAACGGCACCACTAAATACTTTTTTTACTGTTTAAAAAACGAAACATTAAAATCCGTTAAGATTTAAGTTGTCAGCAAAATCTTGTTGAGGCAATGTACTTTTTTCCTACTGTGAGCGAGTTCGGGATGAAAGGAAGAAATTTCCACACGGTTAACTTCGGATGAGCTCGGTACCTTGTTATTTTTTTAAATAGTTATTAAATGAAAAGTAAAGGAAGAAATTATTAATTATAATGGAAAGACAAATGACCAAAGACCTCTAATTTTCTGTAACTCTAAAATTAGGAAGTCTTTGATTTTTTCAGTAAAAAGACCATATAAAATTATCTCAAATTTTTTAATTTTGTTGTAATTTTACTAAAAATTATTTCTTTTTTGCTACATTCAGTGAATTTTTAAATTGTACTGCACTCATTTTTTTCATTCAATTCTAATGACATTTACATTTCAAACTAAAACTCTCTTTCATGCTTTCATTTTTTTTTTCATTCATGTTTGCTTTTTTGTTGCGTTCTCGTCGTTATAAATTCCTTTTTTCTTTTATGCAAACCTGTTTCTTTCTTTTTCAACTTTTTTTCATATAAACAACAGTATTTTTTCGTGTCAGAACGAAAATTTATTCACAAAGCTTCTGAGCCCTTGATTAACGATTAAATTTTACCCAGATTTTTACAATGACCTTTGTTTAATGTTGCTAGAGATTTAAATGTTGAAAAGTTTTCCATTGTTATTGATGAATCGTGTGCACATTAAAATTAAAACGTTTATACATTAGGATAACCTTCATTTTGCGGAAGTAGGAATTTCTTAGGTCGCCAGGCTGAATTTGCTTTAAAATGTAAAAAAATGAGCTGTGCACAGAGACAGTCCAATCGATCAATATTAACCAGTGCCATCGAAGGGTTTACGTTTAAATGGTATTTAACATATAGGATTAGTGCACGTTTTTACATTTCCCTACTTTCAAAAATCCATATTTCATTTTATTGTTTTACTATTTTTGAAGTGTTCATATTTTTACCTTGAATAATTTGAACTTTACGACAGTTATTTCAGGTCATTACGCGTGTGAAGCATGTATTTCATGTGCATTGATGAGCAACTCCTGCGAGGTTTAATCGATGGGACGTCAAATTAGATTAACCGAACCTATAGCCAATAAATAATTAATTATGCCGGCACACCATCTAATAATGCATGCCAAGCCAAGTATGAGGAGATAAAAATTTAACTTTTAATTATTCTCGCAAATTCTTGACTTGTAAAAAATTGTTTACAATGAAAAATTTAACTTTATTAACTTTAAAACAAAACTCAAAAGACACTAACTCCTCTAAAATAAATGTAAACAATAATTACAACTTTAATTAAAATTCGAAATATAATATTGACTTTAAAAATGAAACATGAAAGACAGTTTTAAACTTATTTGTGTTTAATAGAAAAACACATTATCAAATTAATAAAGGAAGTAAAACGTTTAACTTCTTTTTCTATCGAGTATTCAATTGAAGAGTCTTAACTTGATACTTTCAATTAAGGCTCTCAATCTCTCGAGCAGAAACCTCTTGTAAACTCTTCCTTTGTTATAAAGAGAGAGAGAGAGAGTACTTTTCTACAATAAAAATTCTCCCATCCCAAATACTCATTAAAGCTAACACGATTAATTTTTAAGCGAAAAACAATAAAACCAGCTTTACAAAATTGTTGGTACAATTTGTAAGGAAATTGCTCAAAAAATTGAGAACTTATCGCAATTATTTTTTAACACATTGGAAAAAATTTATTTGAATTAACCCGTCAGCACTCGCTCTGTGAGAAAAAGTCTCACACACGACTATTCAACCTATAGTGCGCACATGTATTGCAAGTGAAACATTAAAAACAGTGCGAGTCCTAACGGGTTAAATGATCGATTACTTAACTAATAGAAAATACATGTTTATACACAATAAAAATAATTGTTTATTTTAAAATATAAAACATTTCCAAAATTTTTCGTATGTTTAAATCGTTTTCTGTATCTAAAATTTTTACGCTATTTTGTGAAAAGTTCAAACAATGTTTTTGTTCCATTGAGTATTTACATAGAGTGGTGGATTTACTTTTAATGGTTTATTGATATTTGTGTTGATAAATTCTATTTTTTTAGGTATCTAAAAGTTTGTCCTACATAACAAGAGTTACAATTTTTACAATTAATTTTATTACTTATTAAATTTGTTTTCTCGGTTTTTTTAAATTGTAATAAACGGTTTTTTGGAAGTTTTATTATTTTTTCTTCTATTTTATTTATGGATTTAAAAACAACAAAGAAGTTAAAAGTTTCCATAATTCTTATTACGGTGTCTGAAAATTTATATATATATATATAAGAAACAGAGATGACTCTTGGAAAATCCAATTCGACTTTCGGTCTATTTTTGATTTCATAACTCTCAATACTCTTATTTACATACGTATTTAAAAAGATTCTTGGATAGTCATTTTCCTGTAAAATATTAAAAACCATTTTTATATTATCTGAATGATGTTTTGTTTCAGATGATTTTATCGCTCTGTCTATCAAGGAAAAAACAATGACGATCTTTATATTTACGTCAGGTTTGACTCAAAATTTAAATTATTTCCCGACAAAGTTTTCTGTTGTTACAAATTTTTGTGTATGTAACCATTTTCATAATTTAAAGATAAGCCCAAAAAGTTATTTCTTTATTTTCGGCTACTTCCATTGTAAATTTAAAAAAATTGCCCTTAGAATTAAATCTGTCTAAAAAATTTTGAACTTTATTTTCGGACAAAAAGTATACATATAAGTGGGGCCTCGCCCTCTTGCGCGCGCCACCTCCTTATTCCTTTTTTCATCTTCTTCTTTCAATTTTATGTGGTTAAAACTTTTAATTATATAATGTATAATAAATTATAATATTTGAAAATTTTTAATTATATTGGTTTTTAGCCAACTTTTTAAAAAACTTAACATATTCTTAGTATAATTAAGAATTTAATAAAAATCATTGGCATGATTTTATATAATTTCAAGAAATTTCTTTTCATAATGCACCACGGGAAAGCATAATAAAATTTTTAAATGCATATTTGAACCTTTTACAAACAAATTTTGCAGCTCACCTAAACTAAAAAAATATTTAGTAAATTTTCGTAAGTAAATTTATTATACTTGTTACTTTTTTCGTGTAAGGACTTTTCTACTTGTAAAAGTGTCACAAATAATACATAAAAAGTTTAGAATTATTAAAAAATTATAGTTAACTTTAAAATATTATAAATTTTCTAATTTTCAATATTAATTTTCCAATGTTTTTAAACATATTTCAAATATTTTATTCAAAAAATTCATTCCAAACAATATTTTTATTTCTTTAAAATATTTAAAATCAATTTCAATAAACAAATAAAGGTTTTTTAAAATCAATTCCTATCACTTTAAAACTTTACCTTTGAGATTTATTCATAGTTATTAACAACTGGAAATTGTCTGCGGTATAGAATAAATGGTAATGATGACGTTTGAATTAATTTTGAGGTTATGTTTGCCGCTTGACCTACGTCTATGACCTAAAGTTATGTTAAATATACTATAGCCATTTGTGGACCTCTTCAGGCACTGAATCCGGAGACCAAATCTTTTTATTATGTAGAGAAAATTTGACCTAAATTTTGACGTAAGGGAACGACCCCTTGCTTTATGACGTGTAGGTTAACAAAAATATCTCAAATTTGACCTAAATTTTGACCTATGACAGATGGGATTTATGTGACACCTTGAACTGTAAGTCAACATTGCCCTTAAATTTGACCTAAATTTTAAGGGCAGAGCAGGTCAGACGGAGATTTTTAATCAAGATTTAAACTGAAGGTCAAAACTACCATTTAAATTGACCTAAATTTTAAGGAAAGAATAGGTCAGAGAGAATTTTTTAGTGAATTTTCCCTTCTTTTTTTGACAGAGGGGACTTCTGTGATTCCTGAAATGGTAAGTCAACATTGTCCTTAAATTTAACCAAAATTTTGAGGAAGGAGTAGGTCAGATAGAGTGTTATTATCAAGTTTTGACCTATAAGTCAAAACTGCCCTTAAAATTAAACTGTAGGTCAAAAAATAAAAAAATTAAACTATAGGTCTTGAAACAGCGGCGTTGACAGCAGCGATATCTTTTTGTAACATAGGTAGATATATAAAAAATGTATAAATAATATTTAATGTTATTAAATAAGAGACATATTTTCAATAAATTTTAGTTTTTTAAACATTGTAATTAGCTTTTACTGTTTTCGATTACAGCAGACATTGAGTGCTATTTACCCGCTTGTGTAGAGTAATAATTTTCCATCTTAATTAGTTTGAATTTTAATTTTCTCTGCGCAAGAAGTTATATTAGTTGAAGTGTTGAACTCAAGATTTTTAGTATTTTCGACAATGATAATGTTATTAATTTCATAATAATTAAGCATTTACATTATGTGCTCCGTTTTAGCCTGCTTCGCCCTATATATATAAAACATATATACGTAAAGTTTTAGAAAAAAAACACGTCTCCTTAATCCGTCTCTCTGAGATAGAAAGAGTGAGAAGAATATCTACAAGGTTTCAAACCAAAACCAGCTAGCTACGAAGACGGAATTACCGCGTGGTATGAAATGAGCTGTAGATTCAGTAATCCGGTGATATAAGAGTAATGAGATTCTTGCGCACGTACGTTCACAGCATATTTTAACTTTGCATTTTACTAGCGTTTATTCTTCTATTCGAGCGGACATATTCGATTTAGGTAAACAGATTTACATAGGCTCCCTCCTTTTCTGTCCTAATATTCTACTTTATCGAGTCTACTAACTTTTCTTCCCAGTGAGGATTTACAGTTGAAAACTAAAGTGAGTTCCTAAAGACAGATGAGGAATACATAAGGTAATTTTAATATATTTTTATCTAGCACCATTTTTGCACATGTATAGGTTCCGTACCCAGTAAAAACCTTATTAAAACGGTTTTTTACCTAGGGAGCTGGCAATTTGTATATATTTATGTATTTTCTAGAGTAGATTATAGGAAAAATATTCTAAAAATGATTGCAGTTGATTAATATCAACTGCAATTTTTCAGCGTAGTACTTAAAATATATTTAAATCCTTGAAAATACTTTTATCCTATTATTTCACAATTCTTCTTATTTGAGTTGATATTTATAATGTTTTTAGCAGTAAACTAGAAATACAGTACGAGTCCGACTCACACTTATCCAATTTTTCATCTTTCTTTGATGATATGAACATTTGAAATTGATTTAACATTGAAAAAATAGTTTTTATAAATAATCATAAATTTTGTAAGGTTTAGAAAAAATGATAGAATTATATACGAAAGGCGAAATCGTGATTTGAATTCTTTCTTTTTACACTCTATCCCAAGAGCACACCCAGCAAACAAAAAAGGGTAGATGCGAATTTAAATCGAATTCACTAAATTCATCCCGCTATGTTTTAATTCTCTTGAATTCGACAAACATCTTCTAAATGATATTAATAGAAAAGATTGTTTAAATTTATGCAGAAACGCGGTTATAAAATAAAAAATTTGAAAATATTGTGATGACATACGACAAGACGTGTATTACAGCCATTTGAGGGCAGAAACATACAGTTTATGTTACTATAGAAAGGGAATAACTAAAAATGAGTCACATTTCACCTTATTTGATATTTATTAAAAACGTCTATTGGGAAGATGTTTTTCGCGTACAAATTTAGAATTATTATTAATAATACTCTCAACTTTTATCTGAAAACCGAAGATTGTCGTCGAGTGTTCTTCAAAATCCCTACTTATTTTCACTTTTCGTTACTTACCCAATCGTAACAAATTATTTAGTCAAATCGTCTTTTCCAACTACAACTTTCTCAAAGACAATATTGTGAAGCAGGCGGTCGCAGGTCCCTTAGGTGCACCGCCCTTATTTATGATAATAAGCGTTGATAGACTTTGTTTTCGTGAAGTTTTAGAAAAAATTAGTTTAACATATAAGAAGAAAAATTATTATAATCAATAAACATAATAATTAATAAAATATATAGATGACAATTTTTGCTATGTCGTCGATGGAGAATATTAACAAAGTAAAGAAATTATTTTAATCAATTCGTAAAAATAATAAATTACGATAATGCACCTTAACTTTTCAACCATATTTTCGTCGTGATAATTCCGAGGATAATTCTGAATTAAATGTTAGTCAAAATTCCTTTCGTTGATTTGTCCTTTGTGTTATTTACCAATAATTAAATAAACATTGACTTATAACAATAAATTCCAATCCCTTTTATATTTCTTTATATTATATCCAGATTTTAAATTTAAATTTTTAATATTTTAAATTAGAGAGTTGGATGAGATTATTTTTCATCATTCTCCTACCTAAAGGGGTTGTCAGAACTCCGTCGCTACTTATTTAAAAAAGAGGTGTGAGAACCTGATTCCCTAGTCTTAAATTTACGGGTAGGATTTGAGTTGCTTTTGCAGAGGCGCTTTCTTTCCCTTTAAGTACTTTCTCTACCCTTTGGTTTTCAAACTCCATGTTTATAGTATTTTTAATATCTCCTCAGATGCCCTGTAATTTATTGCTTTCAGATTCATTAAAAATATATTCCTCATCATCTACGCTTAGTTCGAGTTCCTTAGGTTCCTCGGCGGTTTCGCTTTTTTCCGCGTGGTCAGCTAGTCCACTAGATACTCTTGAAGGATGGCTACCTGCCCGGACAGCTTCTTCCTCTCTATTTATACTTATTTCTTTCTACTTCGTTCGAACCTTCAAATCTATCAGTCATGAAACTCTCTTCTCTAAATGCACTTACGTGACTAGAATTGAGGAGGCGGGAGTGTGCACTTGTGCCACCACAATCGTCAGCAGGTGTTTCCTCGTGGCCTTTGAGTAACCCTGTTTCAGGTACAACGTGGTAAAACAAGTGAGATCCCCCAGAAACACTCATTTGTTTCTATTTCTCTGTCCTTACAGCTTGGCTCATTTAGATAAGATTGAGGCTCGGGTATCAAAGTAACTCCCTGAGTGTATCTCTCGTTTGTGAATAACTTCTCAATTGTCCTATTTTCTGCGAAATTATCTTGAGAATCTTGGTCTCTACAACAACTATAGAGCTTTAATTTCAGTCACATAACCAGTGTTCAGTTTGTTATTGTTAGAAACGGTACTGTCAGGGCGGCTTAAATCACTTTCTCCAGTAGTTTTATTAGAAACTTTATAATCCATTGGGTTTCAAGAAAGCGCGTCTGCATTTGCGTTTACTCTCCCTGGTTTGTGCTTTATTTCATAATCGTTCTCTTGTAATTTTACTGTTTACCGCGCCAAACGAGAACTTATAGTGGGGTCTTTTAATTGGTTCAATCAAATGAAAGAGCGATGATCTTTCCGCTGCTTTTAATGTACTAGAATAATAGGCGATAGGTGGATCCTTCCCAACTTCTCCTTGATTAAGTATGGCACCTATCACGAAATCGGATGCGTTGGTGGTGATAATAAAAGGTTTCGTGAAATCTGGATACTTCAATAGGGGTTGAGAACAAAGAAGTGTTTGCATATTTTTAAAAGCCTTATCTGTAGTTTCCGACCACAGAAATGTCACGTTCTATTTTAGCGACGACGTTAATGGTTTTGAAAGACCCTCAAACCCAGGTATAAATCGACGGTAGTATTCCGGTAAACCGAGAAACTGTTTTAGGATCTGATTCGACACCCAGTAATTTCTCTAATTTCTCGTTGTGTTCTTTTAAGGATTTCGCGTAAATTACGATGTCGTCCATGAACACGAATAATTTAACACCTTGTAAACCGGAAAGGACAAGCTTCATTAACCTTTGGAAAGAGGCTGAAGCTGAATTGAGACCTAAGGCCATTCGATTAAATTCAAAATGTCCGAAAGGGGTTGAAAATGCTGTCTTATGACTGTCTTCAAGATGAATACCCAACATTCCATCAAAATCGATGGGAAATATATCTGGAACTACTTGAAACGAGTAACAAAATTTAGTTATTTTTAACAAAACTTCTCCCAATGTTTTAACAACTTCTTTTGAGATATTTTATTTAATCGAGTTCGACAAGTCAATCTCGAGCGAAGTGACCGGTTTGTTTACAATTGCAACATTGTTTTCTGTTGTTAGGGGCTGCGTCAGTTTGTTCCGGTTTTTGATCGTTAATATCGTTTCCGTTGTTGTTATCAGTTTTATTTCTACCCAGATTTCCATTACGATTTTCGCCACGTTTTTCACCGCGTCCACGACCTGGATTCGTTCCGAAAGCTCTAACGCGAGCATTGTTGGGATTTGACCTAAAACGATTTTAGGTGTTTTTTGTTTTCTTTTCTAGGTCTTGTTCTTTACTGCAACTATTATTCGCGGTGTCTGTTTTTTATCGGTACTACGATCCAAACTATTAACAAATTCAACTTCCCATTTTGCCTGTTTAGCTATATTGATAGCCTCTTGTAAATTCGGCGGTTTTTCGTTTTTTGCTCGACAAATTAAATCGCGTTTTAAACCTGTGAAAAAATTTCTCACGCTGTATTGCGAGCAGATTTTATTGTTTAATGAGCTTCTTCCCGAGAAGGGTATTCTTCTGCTAATTCGATTAAATTCGACAGGATTTTTACTAACTCGTGATCTGTATTGCAGCACAATCTCATCATCTTGTTATACTGTACCTGCAAGGACCGCATTCAATTGATTTAAACTTCTTCGTTCGGTAAATGTATTCTTTAAATGTTTTCATAAGTCTTCGAGAGAGTTTAGATCGCCATCTTGCAGTGCGTCGTAGGCGTTTTCTGTAATTCGAGAACGAACCATTAGAAACAGATAATGACGGTCTTTGCTGATATCGAATTTCGAGCAAACAAGCAGTCATTAACAAATCTACCAACGGGAACGTTAGTACCATCAAAGTTTTTCGGAAAGAATTACAAAGCGGCTCTAAATTGGATTGGATTTATAGGATCATGTTCAGGGAGGTGCAAAGATTCCGAAACTACTTGCGTTTGAGAAACCACGACCGGTTGAATCTAATGACTCCATAAGAACCGGCTGTATGCCGGGTTGAAAAAGTGACATAAAATTTCGAAATGAATACTTTGAGATTTCTACGAGAATTAGAATCGGAAATATTTTCATCGACATTTATTTCTTTCTCAATTACCTGGTTTTCGATATTCATAACATCTTTTTGTCGCGTGATATGTGCAACTTTTTCCCCTTTATTGTTAGTACTCGTTTTCTTTCTCTTAACGCCTCTAATTGAAACTCTAATTTGAATAGATAAAAGAGTGACTAAAGAGACAGAATATATGGTGCGGATTATACTACTTCTTTCTTTAAACACAAAGACAATAGAATTGACTTACGACAACAATAAAAGGACAAACAAACTTACTACTTAGAAGTTCTAAATGATGGTTGATCTCTGCAATTACAGACACTCACTAAATATTATACAAATCTAAAGTGCATAAGATTTCGGTTTTGTTTTTTTTTGAAAGAAAAAAGATTACTACAGTCACTTCACACTCGAATAAACCTCTTCGAAATCATTAATAATCCAGTCCACTGATCATATTCGTACCCTCGAGCCCTCAGATTAAAATACCCGCTAAAAACCTTGAGAGGGAATGTCGTGGCTTTTTCCAGTTTAAGCTCCTGTCCTCGTCCTTAGTTGTCCTGTGCTTCGGATTGACCGTCTTCTTCTTCCACAGGATAAAGTTGCTATGTTTCCTTAGATCTTCCTACCTTCTTCCACTTGATGACCTTTCTTTTCATAGCTACCCTATATTTGCCATATACTCAAAAGGCGGGTCGATAAGTAGGAATTAACGATCTACATCTGGTCCTTCTTGATGCACTAGTTGTTATTCGGCAAAATGATAACACTTGATGACCATTGTTGATCCTCTGGTGATAGTTCCAAATATAGCTGAACGTCAATATATTTCACATTAATTCTAAACAATTATTGTTTTTTTAATTGTTTTTCCCTTTGATTACTAATAGTTTAGAATTCAGAATGCGGAAAGTTTGTGGTATCCCACTTCTGACACCAAAATTTATGTAACACGCCGAATTGAGAAAGAGCGCGAAAGCACATAAAATTCCAAATTTCTTACGAATATATAGGTTCAATTCACAATGAAAGGAAACCCAACTCTCATGATGGAATTTATTTTAACTATAGAAAGAAAAAAATTTAAAAAGCCAAATTTCAACTTATTTGATATTTATTATTGAGTAAGATGTTTTTCGTACAAGATTAGAATTATTTCTAACATGTGCTCTCAACTTTTATCTGAAAACCGAAGAGTGTGGTTGGAGTGTTTTTCAAAATCCCTACTTATTTTCAGTTTTCGCAACTTAGTCAATCGTACCAAATTATTTGGTAAAATCGGCACCTTTTGGATTTTTTCTTCTTCCACTCCAACTTTCTCTAAGACAATATTGTGGAGCGGGCGGTCCCAAGTCCTTTAGGTGCACCGCCTTTATTTATGAGCGTTGATAGACTTTGTTTTTGTGAAGTTTGATAATAAATTAGTTTAACATACATAACAAAAAAAATTATTATAATCAATAAATAAAATTTAATTTTCAGGACTGTACACTTATATATTTAAGAAGCAAGTTTTCAAAAGTTGATAAATATATTTTTTTTAAATCGAGATAAACATAAATTTAATAATTTAAATATCTCACAAATTGTCATGTCCCTGTTAAATTTAAAAAAAATTATTAACAGCGAATTTTCATTTTAAAAACTTTTTAACATAACCAAGTTGACATTTCATTTTTATGTTTGTTATTAGAACAAATTACCAAAACTTTAAAGTTACTTTATTATGTGAAAGTTTAATTAAAAACAGAACGTATTAAATATAAAAACATTGTTACAAATATTAAATATAACAAATTTTTTAGTTTGAAATTAACTGAGTGGTTATGTCAGAAAAGTCATTTATTTCGATTTCTCGAAATAATAAGAAAATAAGAATTTATCAAGTTTTGAAAACTTGCTCCTCATTTATCGTCTGGGACTATAATATACATAATTTTAGATTTAAAATTAATTAAAAAAATTATAAAAATATATACTATTCTTAAAATTATAAATGTTAGAAAAATTAACATTTTTTAACCAAAATGTATTGCCTCATAAAATTAAAAGAAGTCCACTGATTTATCCAAATTATGGAAAAGAAAATAATTTGATTAAATCAGTAAAATTTTTAATTTTAAGGAAGAATTTGATAAACAATTGGATCAAAAGTTAGTCCAATGTCATAATTTCGTATTTTTAAAAAAAGTCAAATTAAATTTTAAATTCCTTTTGGTAAAAGCGTAAGGAATTTAATTTTCTAAATTTTGAACATTTTAAATATATATTTGAATAAAAATGATAATTTTTTGGCAATAATGAATGATTTAAGTAACATAACCTAAAATTTAACAAATATTTCTTACACAGGCTTACAAATTAATAACTTTTTTTTGTCAATCGAACAAAACATTTTTTTTTCGAATAGTAGGTGTTTTTTGAGTATAAAAATCATAGTTTTAATTTTTTTCCCTCGTGCAGTTTTTCTGTAGCTTCAAATTTTACATTTTCGAGGTTAAACGTCACTTAAACTTACCTGTAGGAAAATTAGCCTATCAAAATATAATAAATGAGGTATCATTGGAAAGGTTATTAAATTACCTTTCGATCCATGGGTCACAGAATGAAATTCAATGAAAATTGAGAAAGTTACAGTCGATTAAAGATCAAATTTCATGCCAATTTTGATGATTTTTTGACACCTAAGTAACTTCTACTATTTTTTTCTACATCAAACAGGAAAAAATGTTTAGGTTTTAATTTTTTTATTGATAGACTATATAATTACAAGAATTTTAAGCCCTCGTGGACCTCGATTGGATTAAAAATGACAATTTTACACTAAATTTAGTGAACGAAACTACTTTCTTCATTTTTAGTACCCAATAAACATTTGCAGCAAAAATTTAAGTAATAAAATTTAGTTAAGCCCTAAAGTAACTAAAATCACTAATCAAGGGTTTCTGATGTCGTAGATTTTGAATCCAATGTTAGTTTTTCAAATTTTAAAATGGCGGATCCAATATGATTTTCTTACTCAAAAAATACCTACTATTCGAAAAAAAATGTTTTGTTCGATTGACAATTTCACTGTAAACCAGTGTTATTGACAGAAAATTATAATTTTTATTCAAATGAAACTTTTAATCGTTTTAAATATTCAAAATTAAATTCTTTGCCTTTCCAACAAGACGAATTTAAAATTTAATTAGTTTTTTTAAATTACGAAACTATGACATTGGAATAACTTTTGATTTGACTGTCCGTCAGATTCTTCCTTAAAAGGCAACATTTTCAAATATACGGCACTGAATTTAGTAGCGCCACCGTACACTGTGGAGCACTTACAAACTAAAGATACAGTTTGGCGACAGCGTACTGTAATATATTTAACCATGTTAATATAATTTGACAATTTAATTTTAATTGTCCACGAATTAAAATTTAAATTACACCGCAAAATTAGGTGAGGTTACGCTTCTGTTTAATGTCAGGGTTGTCACATATGGATAGTACGGTGGTCAATATTTTACCTTTTCTATTTTAGATTTAACAAAACTAAAACGTTTTACTACGGATTATTAAAATTCCTAAATCTTAGAAAGGTTTTTAGGCTTAAATACCTTATAAAATATTTGCAAAATCTTTTTTTCTCTTAAAACCATAATCAACATATTTTTGCGAAAATATGTTCAAATAAGTGCCATGTCAGTTTTAATCATTTAGAAAAGTGTCTGAGAACAGGTCCTTAGTGTTGAAAATCTTGCACTGACTTTAATTAATCGATCAAGCTTAGTAAAAAACTGAAAAATTCATATAAAATTTAGTTTTTTAAATATTCAGTTTATACATCAGTTCATACAAACTCAAAAGTATCTATAAAAAACTATAAGTGTATAAATTTTTCTGAAAAATAAAAAAATACAGTGCTTTAGTTCTACAACTTTCAGAGATATGGCCTTCTAAAGTCAGAAGACATTAGTGAAAAAATGCTTTGAAAAAGATTTTAATCTTAGTTTTTGTGAAATAAATAATTGACTTTGCATCTAAGGCATGTCTTACATCTCTTAGTTTCTTCAGATTTTAACCCTCTGCCTACGCAAGTGACCGTTATCGACAAAAAACGACAATTCAGTCGCCTGGTGGGGACTATGGGAATTAAATTCAAAAGCGCTAGAGTAGGGATAAGTCAGCGAAGGCAGAGGGTTAATTAAAGCAGACTTAAGGGGGGGTCTAGTTAATTCGGTGAAATAACGCATGTTCTTTAGAATTTTTTTTTGTCAATACGCAGAAAGTTAATTTATTTTATCGTTTTGCATATAATATTGCAACATTTCTCTAAATTTTAATTTAAAAATATTAAGAATTTAGCGAGATAATGAGATTTTCCTCAGGCGCCTTAAAAAAAATTAATTTGCAATGTACACTCTAACTCGCAACATAATCGACTTTTTGGCATTCAAGTGCTACAGAAAATCGAAAAATAAAGGCAAAAAAAAATACTCTCGATGTTACGTCAAAAAACATCTCCTTTAACAAATGTACTTTGATTATTTTGTTTTAGAAGATTCTGTTGAGAGTTAGAGTATACACCGCAAATCAATTTTTTTTGGAGGCGCCTGAGGAAAATGGATCCCATTTACCCGCTTACGTAATTTTTTTAGCTTGCCCGCACAAGGGTTAAAAAATATTTCAACAATGGAGACCAATAAATACACATACCATTTTAAAAATTTTGTTTACCATATTGGATCCACCATTTCTAATTTTCAAAAACTGATATTAGATTCAGATTTAGCGACGCCAAAAACCCCCAAGTATTGAGTTTCAGGCGAATATAAACAATTTTTAAACTTTTTGGTTGCCATATTGGATCCGCCATTTCTAATTTTCAAAAACTAACATTGGATTTAGATTTAGTGACCCCGAAAACCCTCAAGTATTGAGGTTCAAGCGGATCTAAACAATTTTTAAACTTTGTTGTCGCCATATTGGATCCGCCATTTTGAAATTCTTAAATCCAACATCCAATTCAGATTCTGCGATCTAAAATACACTCATAAAAGTTGAAATTAAAGGGCCTAGCGGAGTAGGCATGCAAAATCTGACCCCGCTCAAAAAAATTTGAAATTCTTGTTACATGTTGGCAGCATTAAGATAAAATTTTTCACCAAATATTTTTTCAAAAAATGTATTTTTGTAAGAGTTATGGAGAGGGAAAGGAAAATCAAAAATTTGTTTTTTCTCGAAAACCACTGGATCGATTTTAATGAAATTTATACGTGTTTTATAAATTAATAAGAGGAATTTAACAAAAAAATTTCACATAAAAAAACCCCAAGAAAAAATATTTTTGTCTTATTTTGGAGATACTACTTTGGAATTTTTACAGAAAATTCTCCTAAATGTGTACCTACTTTTAAGAAATATTTTTGTTGATTTTTTTAATTAGGTACCACACAGTTAAAAAAAATTAAAATCTTAGGTTGCGCATCATTCCGGCTAAAGCGCAATGTATCCAGTAACTGATTATTTTTAAATTTGCTTGAAATTTAGTAATTACATATGCATTTCGAGGGTTACTCATTACGAATTTAATGTTAAATTTTTATAATTCAAAATTTCTGGATACATTGTGCTTCAGCAGGAATGATGCGCCACCTCTTATTAATTTATAAAACACGTATAAATTTTATTAAAATCGATACAGTGGTTTTCGAGAAAAAAGCATATTTTTGATTTTCCTTTTCCTCTCCATAACTCTTACAAAAATAAATTTTTTGAAAAAATATTTGCATGCTTACTCCGCTAGGCCCTTTGATTTGGTACTTTTTTTAAGGTGCTTGTATCTAGAGTTCACGAAGGAAATACTAAAAATTACTTTTTTCAAAAACGGCCCGATGGATTATTTTAATTTTTATTGCAAAATACTCAGGAAGGTCTCCAGTGTTGGAATCCACAAAAAATACCATTTCGCAAGACTTTTTTTAAAAGTTGGTTCAAGCCCACCGTGAAAGCTCTGCTCTGCGATTCCTGGACCAAACAGTATCCATTGGGTTTTATACGTAATTAAGTCTGCTTTAATTAAAATCCTAAGGAATATTTGCCTTAGATACAAAAAAAGGCGTAAGGAAAAATGCCACTTACTTGTTATATAAAACAATATCCGGCAACCATATATGTTCCGCTGGTACATGAAGTGTATCAACCCCACCATAGTCGTCCGGATTCCACTTAAGTTTGTAATCATTCCACTCCTGAAATAAAAAAGTTAGAAGCTGATTTTATATTCGTATTTAACATCGATGCAACACGAGTTAAAAGAACGATTAATCAACTCTTCTTAGGTAAACAAGAGATAAAATCTAAAAAGGCTCTATTTATAAATGACGTAATCAATTCAGCTTCCGGATCAAAAAACTTGATTTGCCGCTCGGACGGTTTAAATTATCTAAAATATAGATACAAAAAATACTTTTAAGAAAAAAGAGTTGCGCATTTTGATTATCTACAAAAGTACGTATTTGAATATTTTTTATTTTATTTCCCTTAATTTTTTCATGGGGGCCTGGCTGAAGTGAAAATTCCCTGCTAGGACGCAAATCGAATCTTTGATCCGGGAGCTCAATTGTGCTCTCGTAGACTGACAAAATACTTTTTTACACATTCAACAAGTTTAGCTTGAGATGCTACAAATAAGTTCATATTCGAGCGAAATGAATTTTACATTTTATTTATATAGTAGCACACAAAAATGTCAGAGACGTTTTAATTAAATTCAAGTCATTTCGTTTTATATAAAAAGGTGCAACATTCCTGGAAGATTGACGGAGATCCTGAAATTGATTAGTTTTAGTAAATTTTCACTGTCTGTGATAGTTAATGATTTTAAATACAAAGATAGTAGCGTTAATTATGCGTCGTTTTTCCAGAGTCAAACAATTAAAGCGTTTAATTAATTACTTTAAGTAATTAATTAAGTAGGTAAATTTGGAATTTGTTCCAAAATGTTTTAGAATTCTAGTTTTCTATAAAAGTTTGTGTGGATACAGAATTAAGAAAAAATATTCCACATGAAAATTCGTATGGAATTCTGCTTCAATGTAAATAGTAAAATTTTTCAGATTTCTGGATCAATTTACTGTTCGAATTCCGGACGTTTGTTGAAAGGAATTAAGAGCATCATTTTTGCTAAATTTTTTCTTTTTAAATTTGATCATTTTTTATGCAAATTCGGTACAATTTTCTTGAAAATTACTAACGAATTTTTAAATAATCTTTTAAGAAATTCTTCCTGAATTTATAAGATTTTTTACGAAAATTTTTCAGGATCATTTAATTACGGATTTTCTAAAGAAAATTATTTTAAAAATTCGTAAGTGATTTGCACGAACATTGTGTTTCAAAACGCCAAACGAATTTATATAAGAATTTAACCTGAAATCTAAACAAATTTCAAGCGGTTTTCGTACGAATTATTTTCACTCGGTTAAAGGTCTTCATAGTCTCAAGATATTTATTATAATGTATTGTTTACATACACATACGTCGCCATTATTGACAAGGGAATAGCATGAGGTCTTCCAGCTCAATAAAGATTTAGCTACCTCGCAAGAACAACGAAGTAGAAATCTCGTCAAAGCGGTTATCCACAAAGAGGCGAAATGTAGACTCGTTGAAAGATGGCAAGAGTGATGGGATGGGGATCCTCAAGGAAAGTGGACATATCGCCTGATCCCCAACCTTGCCACTTGCCTCGGAAGAAAGCATGGAAAAGTTTATACTACTACCTGACCCAAGTGTTGTCAGGTCACGGATGTTTCCGACAGTACCTTCATAGGTTGAAGATTAAGAGAGAAGCAAAATTCGCCTACTGTGATGATGCAGTAGATGACACGGAGCATACTCTCTTTCATTGCGGGCACTGGAACCATGATAGAATGGCCATGTCTGCGGCAATTGACTTTGAAATTAACGTCGATAACGACGGAAGACGACGTTGACCAGAGGAAATCCAGAGCTCAGCTATGTGTGACTGTAGGGGGTTTTTCCTACATAATAATAAAATAGAAATAAAATAAAAATTATGATTTTTATTTTGAAATAAGTTAAAAAAATCGTAGGCGAACGTGTTTTTTTTGAGATATTCAAAAGGTTATCTTTCAAACTTAATTTTTTTCACAAATATTATTATTTAAAAAAAAATTTTTATTATCGTAAAGTTGATAAATTTTTCTTTTGAAAACACTAGTAGTAAATAAAGTTTGGCTTTAATAAATAAGGAGAAATAATTATTTAAAAATTGCCTTACAATAGCAATTGCTTGTGAAGGGGGTCGTTTTGAAATGGAATGCCTCATTTACACTTGAATTAATTTTTCTTGTTTCAATTTTCTTCTAAATATGTTCCCTTTTATGTAAAACAAATTTTAGTTATTAAAAATATAGAATATCATAAGAAAAAATACATTTGAAAAAACCCTCGGTTTGACCAGACTCCCCCCCTTAAAGTATTATAGTTGTGATCCGTTTTAATTACAAAACTTTGGGCCTCCTCTGCGCTGCCGTCACCGATTTCTTATTTTATAGAAGTGATCTGTAGTAAGTAAGGGTACGTTTAATTTCAGATAGTTCATAAAATAAGATTTACTTTTTACTCTGATATTAAAAGATACGATATTCGCTAATCATTTGCGTAAATAATTATTAAAAACTGCAATACGGCGCAAAATAAGTGTCGTAGTAGAAATAATGCCCAAGGGATGTGGAAAAGGTCTGATCGATAAAGAATAAGGTGCAAATGAACAGACTCTGAAAAAATGGAAAGAATGAAAGAATAATATGCAAAAAGAGAAATAACAAGAAAGAAAGAAAGAGAGAGAGGAGAAAACGAAAAAAAATTTAAATGAAAAAACCAAGGAATAGAAGAAAATCTCAGCCACAAAGGTCCGCAGTTGGTTGGAACCGAGTCGTCGCAGCTTATTCTTTGACCAAAGTATTACGGCGACAATTGACTGAGGTATTCGAGATCGCGCGACGCAGAAGCTTTTCCTTAACAATAGCTTCATGACAATAAATACTCACGATTTTCAAAAATATACCTTACGAAAGAAAAATAATACTCCATATAAAAAAGAAACAAACTTGTATTTAATATAATTGAAAACATTTAAATTTAAAAATCTCTATTCAAGAATGAAACTTTTATATTTATCCTTATTTTATTTTTATCTTACAGAATAAAATCAAACGTTGGTTACCAGTGAATCAACAATTCAAGAATAAAATAAACTTGAAAGAAAAATTTTATTTTAATATTTTCAAATTAAAAAATTTTTGTTTGTTTTCAACAAATTTTGTAATAATTTGAAAAACATCACATTAAAGATCGATTTTAAAAAAAAGATTTCTTTAAATGTAAAACTAAAATCAAGAAATAAAATTTACAAATTCAATTTTCTTTTTGTCAATATAACCTTTGGCCAACATTTGTTAAAAGAACAACTGCAATTTAACTTTCGACAAGAAAGAACGGAAATTCGGTAATCAAAAGAAATGGAGACTTTTCTCTTCGAATTATATTTCAAAACCTTGACAAAGATTGTATTTTACACCTCTTGAGGACAGGAACTTCAACTGACTTAACCCTTTTCTTTTCTAAAGCGCCTTCTCTCTCAGTTCTTCTCATGGCACTCGTGTGCTTTTCTTCGCAATAATCTCGAGTTTCGGGTTTTCTCTGATAAATTGTCTTCTAAAGAAAAAAAATCGACGTCGGAGAATCGGTCTCTATAACAAATCATATTATCCATTTCTATTCGGAAAAAGACATATCTCCAATAGAACTTTAAATCTTTTAGGGAATACGAAACGAAAACGAAGGTAACGACATTAGGGAAAAAGCGGCTAAAACGGCAAACATAATGTAAATAAATGCTTAATTAATTATGAAATTAAAAACATTACTATTGCAAAAAAAAAATAAAAATCATGAGGTCAACATGTAATATTAATATGGTTATAATTATAATAATAAATGTCAACATTTAATTCTATTTTAAAATTTACGAATAGCACGAAAACCTTCGATCTATTTTTATTTAGATGGATTTAAATAATTGAATTAAGTATAAAAATGTGTTCCGCGCAGTTATTTTTTCGGAAGCCAGACTGAAATTTAGGTATCAAATTCCATTCATCAGACGAGTTTTGCATTCTGTTGTTTAAAAGTGTTGAAAATATTTTTAAAATGCAATTAATTAAGGCTATTGGTCTGTAATTTGAAGGATTGAATTTATCACCTTTTTGTAAATCATATTAAGCAATATATTACTGCATATTTTTTGGCGTAGTTTATTGATCTAAAATAATATTAAAAAAATGTTTGGATGTAATTGATCCATTTATGTGGTAAAACTCTGTTCCCACTCTAATCTCGCCTTCCTGGAGTAATTCTGTTCCTTAATATTTTTTAAATTAACTCGTACGAGGGATTGTTCACTCTGCTGATTCGCAGTGGTTCCCAAGTGACTCATTTTGACTCATGGGTGATTCACGATGACTCCTAAGTGACTCATGGTCACTCATGAGTTACTTTTGCAGGAGTCATTCAAGAGTCATCATGAGTCACCCATGAGTCAAAATGAGTTACTTGGGAATCACTGCGAATCAGCAGATTTTATTATCATCAGACCTAGGGATATCTAATTTTAATTTTAACGTTAATAAATGTAGGAGGTAATCAAATCTTGTAGGCATTTCATTAACTTTGAAATTTAAAATTCTTTCAACATAACTCCGATTACACCATACTAAGTCAATTGCAGATGTTCCCAGGGTTCTAATGTATGTAATTTGCACAGGATAATCGTTTATCGATCTACCATTTATTAAAATCAAATCATTCTCTTCCATACATTCCATCAGCAGTCTGCCATTTCTATTTACAATTAAATCCAAATAGTGTCTATCTTACCAAGAAGTATGAGAACAATTGTTATCCCTTACAACTGTCGCGTCGTATCAAAGAAATTAATAGAATTGTTTACTACAAGTTCAACAGTAAACTGAAATTATCATTATAATCATTAAACATTTCAAGCAAAGTGTCGATGTTACTTTTTTTTACAATAACAAAAATATCATCAACATATTTGCGATGGAAATGATAAGGAAAACTAAGTCTCTTCAATACATCTTGTTTCAACTTTTCCATTTTAACTTAATAAATTTTAATACAAGTGACTTAGGCACGTTTGTCATAAGAGATTTAGCATCTAATTTTCTTACCATACATTTAAAATTTATACGAGAGATATGTTACAAACAAATTACGTATAAGTATACTACATGCATTGATAAATGATCATTTTCACCATTGTTTTCTATAATTTTGTTGATGTAATCACATGCATACCAAAAGATAAAATTTCAGAAATGTTAGAGTGTTCCAATAATTATGAAAACAGATTACAATTTACAGATGAGATCCAATTGCCCTAAAAATTGCTATTGTTTATAATTTAATAAACAGAGCGATGAAAGTCTTACAAAGTACACTTAAGAAACATAAAAAATGTTAAAAGAATTCTCTCACGTAACGACTACCAAATCGATTTTATAGACAGATACATCAAAAAACGTATTTGCTGTGTAAATTTTATACCAATAAAAATAATCATAAATCCTTTTTATACTGTAGACAATCAAAAGTTTTCTTACCATAGATTTAAAATTTATACGAGAGATATGTTACAAACATATTATGTATAAGTATATTAATTACGAAGTAATAAAGAAAACTTATTATTAAATAACATTTTTCCTTTTAAACTTCTATACATACGAATGGTTTCACATGAATGAATTTAAAATATTCCAATATCAGTTTTTGACAATTGAATTTTATGGTTAGGGGACACGAAACTCGCCCAGATGATTCTCTACTCTTCATGACTTTGATAAACACAAAGATCAGTTCGATTGTATATCCCTTCTACTGCAAAAGTGGCTGAGGTATTAATTAATTCACATGTATTTTCCCCAAATATACGGTTGATAAAAAATGTGGTAGAATTTCGATATTTTTCGTTCATCTTTGTCTGACCTATAAGATATCTTTAACGAAACCAATTGCCCGACGGCAATCTCGACTCTGCTGACACTCTTTTGACCTTGTATTCACTTTTCACCAGCCAACCTTATACGTTCTCTAGCTAATTCGATTTTTGTTTCCAAAGATTTATTTGTACTCTCAGGAAATACTAATAAATCCCTTATTTAATCACGAGGATCCTCACCATAATGGAGTTCATACGAAGTGACCCGGTAACACTACTCGTGGACAGATTTATCCAATCCTTTATTTGACTCACCTACCGTCCCCATCTCGTATGACGATTGCTACAATATGGGAGAAAAAGTCGGCCTAACTCGCGCATCACACGTTCCGAAGGATTAGACTGCGAATTTACAGAAATGAATGCAGGCTACACCCAGTTTTGTTCTAAGAAAACTGTCCATACCAGTGAGGTAAATTGCGAGCCATTATCGCCTAGCACTCTTCGTGGTTTACCCATCACTTGAAAGTAGCTTTCTATTTTTCTGATAGCTGCGTCTGTGGTTTCTTGACGAATGGCATACAAATACACGAATTTAGAAAAAAAGACTAGGACCACAAAAATGTATCGCACGCCACCGATGGTGGCTTGATATACATTCTAATTCCTGTCCAATAATAATTTTTTTCAATATGTATCTATGTTTTGCATGCACCCATATGCCCATTATCTCATGAACTTCAATAACTAAACGTTTTCACAACTCAAATGGAACAATCAAAAGCCAAACTTGAACAATATTTTCCTGATAATATGCAATTCTACTTTTCAAACAATAATGCTTCTGATCATGTTTAATCATTATTCGATTGTGGATTTCAGCAATATCTTCATCCCTTTGCTGCAATTCGCGAATATTACTTAACTCAGGGAGAACAATTCGATTTACTGCATTAACATCAATTAGAATATTACCGGAATCTTTCCATTCAATACAACGGATCAATCCACGAACAACGCCGCCACTCATCCCACCACCAATACCATCAAGCACACGATTAAAATATTCCGCCACCACATTATCCCACAACCAATATCATCAAACACACGACTAAAATATTCGGCCACCACGTTATCCCGAACATTACAATATGAAATTTCAAAAGAATATTATTGTAAAATAAATTACCATTTGAATGTTATAAACAATTTATATTAACAAATAATTAAGTTTACAACAAATTGTTAATGTGGACAAAGGCTTTGATAGATTTTGATGAAATTGTATACTTAAGGGTTTTTGGGGTCGCTGATTACAAATCCAATGTTGGTTTTTCAAATCTAAAATCTTTTACATTATTAATTCACAAATGTAATAAGCTTTTATAATAAAAATCGAATCGTTACTTCTACCGCGAAATTGAAATCACTAATAAGACTAACAATCTGTGCTAAAAATCTTTACACTATGAAAAACCAACATTGGATTCGTCATCAGCGACCCCAAAAACCCCTAAGTATACAATTTCATCAAAATCTATCAAAGCGTTTGTCCACATTAACAATTTGTTGTAAACTTAATTATTTGTTAATATAAATTGTTTATAACATTCGAATATTTACCTGCACAAATTTTTTTACAATTTACAGAGTACTCCAGGTGTTTTTCTAAAAAGTTTTTAGCACGTGCCATTCGATTATAAAGGCTGGAGATAACTTTTTGTTAAAAATAGATGCTTTTGTTAAACGTTGCAATAAAAAAATAAATATAAACAAATTAAAATTTAAAATTCTGCCTCAACAAATCTCTTTCAAATTTCATAATCTTTCATTTAAAACAAAGTTCAGTAAAATCGGTTAAAAAATGAAGGGTCTAGACTATTATGAACAGTAAATTGCAGTTTAGTCCCACTGTGGAAAGTCATAATGATTATTCTACATCCAATCTGTTCCAATTATCACAACATGCTCCAAATTTGAAACAATCAGACACAAAGTTTCATAAAACTTTCCACTGAGTTCTAACCTGAGAATTACCTAAAATTTAGCTCGACACGTGTGTTTCCCAAACGGTCCACCAATTTTAACATATGAAACTGGTAAATATTTACAGCGTTTGTCACCTTTTATTAAATTAAAACACTCAGCAGAAACACAAGTTTGCGCTACTTCTTGAATCTATTAAACAAATTACCCATTGCCTCAAAATATTACCAATTGCAAGGTTACTGTAAGTTAATATATTATATTACGACTCGAAACAGGACTTTCTATGCCCAAGTCATCGTTTGTTCGTTTCTCGAAAAATATGTTCAGCATTTATATCAATCATTGCAATTTTACATGTTGGAAGATTCTCACTGTCTGAACTTAATCTATCGTTATCACGCGTTTGTCTAATTTGATTTAAATTTCTCGAATTATTAGTATAAGGATAAAAGCGGTGATTTGTGTGAGTACCACTGCCGCTCTGAGCTGACGAATTTCCCTTTGCATTATATCCTCGATTGCTTTCCGTACTCCCTATATTACCCATATCCTGCCTTACTTCAAAATTTCTTCTATGATATTCGCGCTTAACGGTTTTGCCCCTCCCCCTTGACCTTGAAATTGGTTGATGCAACAAATGTAATTTAGTTCTTACGCCCCTGATATTTAGATAGTATATGGACACTGGTCCCACTGACACTGGACCATTAACACAAGTAGCACTTAAGGAATAAGGGAAACAATACGACGCACCTATACATTCTGACTCTGTATAGTCTTCATGTGTTGTGTTGTCACAATTACCGGTGAACCGTGACGATATACAATTTTCAGATTCAGTTTTCCATTCCCATGACCATAGATTTTCCAGTGCAGGAGAAAAGGTGGCTGCCTTCTTTGCTGTGACAAGAGATTTTAGAATGTTCGCAATAATTTTCGAACTCTTTCGACTCGTACATAATCTTGATAGGATGTAGTCTAGTTTGACAGTGCACAAATGATCCAACTCGTCTGAATAATACATTTATTAAAGAATCATCAGAGCAACGATTCACGTGCCCCCCTGTACCCCAAGGCATGTTTTAATTTAATATTTTTCTATGACCTAAAGATAGCTTATGTCGCGACTTAATAACAAAGTTCTGACATATCAAAAACAAACAATACAATCTTATTTTCAATAAGCCCTGTTTGGGCGCCAAATATGTAACGAAACTAGTATAGAATCTTAATTTAAAAAGAAATAAAATTGAAAAGGTTACCAGAAATAATAAACAAGTAATAATTATGATCATTGAATTATTGCGACAAATAATTTATTTAAAATTCTAACATTTATCAAAATTTCCCTTTACAATTCATTAATTTCGCATAATCCCACGTTTTTCCAATTGCCACTGAAATTTATTTATTCTATATAAAAAATTGATTCACTGACAAGACGAAATAAATCTCACTAGAGTCAATCATTACCTATGAAACCGAGAAGATAAAAGTTTTACAAAGCATAACTAGAACATGGAGACTATACCAGGCTCTTTTAGATGTCGTAGCTCTCTTAACATAATTTAATTGATTATATATAATACTTAAATTAATCAAGGCCAATACTTTCTAATCGTTTTACCCAATCTTCAGCATCTGCTTCCGGTCAACTTTTCAATGTTCGCGAAACCTGTTGAAGTAGCCATTTTGTGGCGTCATATTCTTTACACGATTCAATTACATGAAATTATACTTGGCCACAAGAAACTTTTACCCTCTGGGCCCATAACCTATTGAGATTTGGTCGGGGAGCAAGACAATTAATCACAGTTTGATTAAACTAAATACGGATTTATTACAAACAAGTGTATATAAAATGAGAACAAAGACATTGCAAACTATGCGGATTGCAACTTGCTGAGAACTAACACAGGGGAGTAGCGAACACGCGATCTATAGTACGGATTATCAACTTCGTTAGGATATAAAATCGATACATGCATTCAACAGGTAATCTAAAGTGATTTTCTACAAAAATATACAAAAACTCTCAGAATTACTCCCGGAAACTACTCTGGGAGTTGCTCCCGGGAGACTCCAGGATCTACACGTATTGCTAGCAGTCTCGACATTTACAACGATAATGTGTTTAAGGAGGAATGGTATAGAAATTCAAAACATTCAGAATCTTTTGATATTTTGGGAAATGATTTGCTTTTATATAATAAAATGACCCACCAAATTTCAGAATTTTTCACTAAATAGTTTACAAGTTATAAATTATTTAATTTAACATTGTCTCTTATGGAGAAAGCACGAATTTGCATGTTTATCATTAAAAATTTAATACTTAAAACATTAAGAATTTCTTGTAAAAATTGTATCTTGAAGGTCAAGATTTAAGCTTTATTAATCACGAAAGTTCTTTTTTATTCACTAATTAGTTTAAAAGTAATTAATTAGTTTCTGGAAGAAAACTAATTTTATGTCAGACAAACAGAGAAAACGTGGCAACACTGCAAATATAAACTCACATGTGACAGCTGTTTAGTGGTACATAGAACCAAGAGATGGCGCCAAAGGTACCAAAAATGACAAATTTTCATTACTTTTAACCACACAAATGCAAATCATAACACTTGACACTGCTACCAACGATCAAAAAACAAAATACTTGCATTGCGACGTTGTCACGATTTTTCGCTCATTACAAATTGTTATTTGACAATGTTTATAATTAACAACATTAATATTACAGCATAATACGACACATATATACGTAATAATAGCATTTTTTCAAAGTTTGCAATGGAACACTCGATAAATCCGAAAATAATTTTTAGAGAATTTCAGAAAATTTTATTTTCTTAGGTTTTAAATTCGTACAGACAGTGACAAAAGTTATTTTCTGCTTTTATAAAAAAAATTAATTTGATTAATTTATTATCTTTTCCTTATTTAATATATACTTTTTAATATTCATTGATGTCTACTTTTATAATTTCAATAAGAAAAACTGCTATATGTAGCTTAAATAACAAAATTACAAATTCCCCCAAATGTCACAAACTTTTGGCCCGATTAGGTATACCATTCCTCCTTAAAAAATAATTCTCAATTTTGTTATTTACTTTTTGGTAATCAATACAACTTTCTAAATTCAGTTCAGAGTCTATTGAATTTTAGAACAGTAAGAAAAGTAAGCGAAACTACTAAAAATTATTTTGAGTGTTTAAATAAAAACTTATTAGGTAGAATATTTATTGTTTTTTTTAGTAAAATTTAAATATTCAGTATGCAGTAAAAAGTCACTTATCGAATTAGTTACAAGTAATTCATTTAAATTCTATATGATTTTAATTGCAAATTTGATTGATATAAAAACTATTTAAGCCTTCGATAAGAATGTATACGTAAAGGTAAAATGTGAAAAGTTTTTGTTAAATTTTCGCCAGTTTCATTAAAAAGAAAAGAATATTTTGATCAGTGGTTTCAATATTTTTCGCAGGACTTAGCGGATCGACAAAGTTTGAAAGTGCCATAAATTCTCATTCGCGCCAAGTGCACAAGGAATACAAGAAGAACAGAGACAAAGGAAGTTGAGAATTAATGTGTCGTAACGTAAACTATACATTCGAATTGCAGATTGCAGCATTAAAGAAGACTACAAGTAAAATTCACCATAAGCGAAAACCTTTTAAATCGTGCTGTAATTTTTCAAATGTCACGATTTCTTTCCAACATCAAGAAATCACTAGAATATTTCTCCCTGCTTCAAAATTGTCAATAATTTCAACGAATATTTAGAATAAATTTTAATTTTTTCGAAATAATGAACCAAAATTTTTTTATAATATGGAATTGAAAGTAAGAAAATAAAGAAGGAAAATTGATTGAGAAAATTTTATTCTGAGAATAAAAAAGAAGTTCTCTGTAATTTTACTATTCATTAACTTTCAATTCCGTTAGAGAAGATAATTATTTTGAAATTGAGAAAAGTAATATCTATAATGAATGTGTTTGTCATTGCAAAATCGAAAAATGAATAGAATCCTAGGTGCAATCAACGAGAATTTCCGTGCGAACATAAATTCTACGGCAATTCCTCATAATAGTCGCTCTCACGTAGAAAGTGTCACCGACATTTCGAGTACTCTAAAATCCTTCCATTTACCCTCAATCACAAACGCGTCGAGCGAAGAGCACGTAATGAAATTTCCTGTCCTGCTCGCTTACCATGCCGTCTAAAATATCGAGCGTTCGATGTGACATCTATGAACGCTACAAAAACCAAAAAGAAGAAAAACGATAAAAGACTCACCTGCTCCACCCAAACGTTCGTTGTCATGATTTGGTTTTTCAGGTCCTGAAGCAAAAAAAAAACATTTTTCATTATTAAAAATTGTCTTTCTTACATTTGTAAATATATTTTTATTTTATTTTTAAATGTTTTTTTTTCATTTAAAAAAATATTGAAATTTTTGTATTTGTCATTATAAATGTGGATGCTAATAAAGTATTATAAAGCCCATGAAACAATTGATGTGCCTTTTTCATTCAGCAAATCATTTAAAACATTTCATTATATTGAAGCAAATAATTTCGTCAGCTTAATGAGATTTTTGTTCAGTTAATCGAACTGTTTTTCACAACGAAAGAAGCAATTATGCATCGAGTAAAAAATTGATGATGGGTAAGATATAAATAGTACTTTTAACAACACCGAATTCAGGAAAAGATCGTGTGACATAAAAATAAGTTCATAAAAATAGATAGAAGAAAAAAAATTAAAGTAGTAAATAGAGTAATAATTATAAACGCATATAAAACAAAAGCGAATATTTAAATTTAAAAAAATGCTTGTTAATTCCTCTCAGAAAAATGAGGTCTTGGGATTTGTACCCGAGTTCGTTGGACAGCTTATTTCGTCAAAAACAACAAAAATAGAAAATTTTGTATATTTGTCAGTTTAAAAAAAATTCACATTCTCATCACATGAGAAGGTATTAGTTTTGGTCAAATTTTGATTTTCTTTGATTTTATGAAATTTTCACGTTTTAGGGTGCTCTAAACCAGAAAAACATGTCCTGGCGATGGTGCCTATCTGTAGACACAAAATGTTGGAAAAGCAAACAACTATTTTCTATAACATTTTTTTATTAAATTGAAATTTCAGAGTTATAGGCTCTGAAATGTTCGAAAAACATAAAAATCTAAAACTAACGCTAAAATCAAAATTTTCTTTAAGAGAAAAGTCAGACTATTATTTTCCACATTCAGTCTATAAAAGCAATAGTCTCGTCAATTTTACATGCAGAAACCTTTATAAGCTAGACTTTGTAGGTGAGAGTCATTTTTCTTCCCTGGAATCTGTAAGTGTAAGAAATTGCTCTCGGACCTCTAAAAGTGAGAGAATGTTGTCTATATACTTCTAAAACTTTGTCAAAATATTTATATCTGTTTACTTTTCCAAAATAAAAATATAGATAACCAGGTATCACCGCAGTTATATGCGCAGTGATACACCGAAAACAATTTTCTCTTTATTAAATTAAAATAAATTTTGAAAAAATGAAAAATATCTAAAAGAAAAATTAATATCCTTTTCTTGAGTGATAAGCTTATGATTATAATTGAATTTTAAGAGTCGAAAGATACGAAGTTAAATAATGAAAGAGTTCAGTTTGTTGGAATCTACGTTTTATAAAGTAATGCAAAAGAAAGGTTCTATAAAGTTACATAGCTTACAATATGTATTAAAAAACAATAAAAATGTCTTATCTTAAATATTTTCATCAAAAAGATTCTTAAAAAACCGTCCAATTCAGATGCGTTCAGGTTGGCGTAACCCTTTAAGGCAGTAGTCTCCTTTAGAAGCCGAAAAAAGCGTTTTTTCAACAATTTTTTTGAAAGGGATGGAAATGATTGCGGTAAACGAAATTTTTAGGTGTTATTCTACTATATTTCAGCTTGAAAAAATAATTTTTATTATTAAAAAATATTGAAATTCTTCTAAGTTATAACTATTTTTCTGGAGCGCCTGCAGTCTGCACTTGCAAATCGGTGCCGGTGATGGAGGTCGTGCGATGCATCTGAAACAGTCAAAACAAATTTTTTTTTTATTTTTATAAGTTTCTTTTCTATTTGAACTAAAAAAATACCAAAAAAGTTAAAAAATTACAAATTTTTTCAAAGTTTGAAAAAAAATTCACTTTAAAAAAAATTGACTTTAAGTTGCAAGAGAAGTAGTTTAAATAATACGTTTGTCCAACTTTTTTAGTTCAAATAGAAGATAATTTAATACTGAAGCTAGATCACTTTGATTTTTGTCGATCGGACAAATATTCTTTTTGCTATCGCCGGCACCGTTTTCTATGACGTGTGAAAATGAAAATTCGAGAAATCGTGCTTTAAAGTTTTCGGTCCAAAAAATATAAGTTTTTTGATACTTGCATTAATTAAATGTTAATCATCTATTCCTGGGCCATACAGCAATCCTTCCTTTTCTTCGAAGAACTGACTGCTGGCTCGAAAATGATGCGCGCTGGTTCTCCTGCGTTATGCGCTCAGCATCGATGTGTCTGCAAAATATTTGCATTCCTGCCCAATGACAATATCGATGAGCTGCATAGTGGAAAACACAGATCCATAGGCCTCGTTAAAAATTCCTGCAGCCAAATTTGACGCTATTTTGACGATTTTAGAGCTGGAATTGACGTGTTTTGGGTTTAGGCGCCACACAAGCGAATTGAACGCTTCGTTCTAATTTTGAGTGTGTGTTAGGTGCATACAAGGTTAGGTAAATAATATAACGCATGAAGGGGCGGAGCGCGCGCGCTGGTGTCTGCCCGAGAATTCACACGTTCTAGACGGTCGGTTACAAAATCTGTTCTACCTTCGAAAATATGTCGAATTGGCCTCTAAAATTTTGAAGACATATTCTTCGATAGTTTTGGAATATATTTAAGACAAAAAAAATATCGATTTTTTAGGCCTATAAAGAAAACTACTACCTTAATATCCGGATGCTGTTAGGGATATCTCTTTGTTATTGACAATTATAAAATTTTGCGCAAAACTCTGAAGATATTTCAAGTTTAATTAAAGGAAATGAATTTATCATTTGCTAATTAAATATTAAAGGTAAAAGAAGTTAAAAATTTTTCCGAATCAATCTCACAAATAAATCTCTTAAATAAGCTCATGGGTTTAATATGTATTTGATAATTTTGAAATTATTAATTAATTTCGAAAATAGTTTTTAGATTAAGCAGGTCTCTGTATTATGGCAGCTGTGCTGTTGATACATATGAAACCCATGAGCTTATTTAAGTGATTTATTTAAGATTTATTTAAGAGATTTATTTGTGAGGTTGATTCAGAAAAATTGTTAACTTCTTTCACCTTTAATATTTTAAGTTTACTTGAGTAAAGAATGTTGTGTAAGATCTCGAATTTTAATGAGTATTAAACGATCTTAGTCAGTCAGTTCTAAACGTTTTTGTACCCACTCTAAAATACACTTTGACGAATTAAAAATAAAATGTCGAGTTGGTACATTGGGAACAATTACTTGAAAATCTTTTTTTATACAGTACGAAAACCTACCACGTCAGTCATATCCCATGAGTGGGAGTGAGACAGACTTATGCGATTCCCATACTTTCCTATGACTGACGGATAGCTTTTCTTACTGTATAACAAAATTCTTTAATCTTATCTTCCTATCGTAGTTGCAACTGCTATCCGGCATATGTATTAGAGTATATCGAAAATTCAATTTTTCATGTTTTAGATAATGGGGAAGGGTGCAGAAAAGTTGTGAAACCATACCAAATGAAAGTACATCAAGTTTCAGTCCAATCGGATAATATTTGCTATCCCCGCAGCATCCTTGAAATTAAAACTTTTCATTACAACATGCAAATTTGCTAGTAGTTTTCCACATCGAACCAAAAGTCGGTATGGTAATATTTGAGCTTGAAGGGTAATAGAATGTGTCTCGACATACCATGAAAGCGATTGGCCAAATCAAGCTTTTCATGTATGCCCCAAAAACCAGGTAGAAATATGATGGAAAATGATCTATTTTAATGAATTGTAGCAACTATGGCATATACCTAGGTAATGCTGCAATGATTTAAGATGTACAGCTTTTCGCCCGTTTTCCAGAGTGTAAAAACGGCTCTGAACCCACCACCAGAAGGTGGCTGAACGTCGGGTTCCGCTCTCTCCCATCCCAACCGACCAACCATAAATGAGAAGAATCTTTTACTCCCAAGAGTCAGATTCCGAGTCCGCGCTTGATGCAGCGACAAAATCTCTCTTTCTATTGAACTTGGCTTGAATGACTAGTTTTACCGTTATTCACACCGCTTGTATGTGACAAGGAAAGTCTCCGACCAAAGACTTGACCTTTGAACTTTCTTCAACTCACGCCTGAATGGATTTGTTGCTGTTCCACTTGAAATTGGACGTTCGAATAGTTCATGATTGGACTAATTTACCATTTCCGTGAATTGCGTTGCTTTCCCGTTATGGTTTGCTATCAAAATCAAGCACTCTGTTGTTGATGTCAGCAAGTTGTTTTTTGAAATAGTGGAGAGATCAAGGTATTTGTCTAAGAAAGACCCACGAAGACTTTCCTCGTCACACACAAACGATGGAAAGAACGGTAAAACTAGTCACCTAAGCCGCAAAAAGCGTGTGTGGTGCAGAAGCACGTGACGGAGACATTAAGTCCACATTCAGGTTGTTGGGAATCAACACTTCATTAAGAAACAAGTTTTAATGAAAGAATTCAATTTTAATGTTCCATTGATAATACAATTGTTTGTGGCTAGTGTATGAAAGAAAAGTAACAATATTCTTTATTTAACTTTAACTGTGTAATGATTTGTTTGTGAAAGTGTATCAATGACTTTACTGTAAAAGGCTTTGCAACAGACTAACAGACCGTGCATCCTTCGGTTCCTTCCGGGTCCTCAGATTTTGGTGACGTCAGGGAGTGCAATAAACACTCAGGTAGATCCGAGCTCCGTGTGGTGTATTTGTGTTAGTATATTATATATTATTGTTGCATTTCAACACAGGTTAAGAAAAAATATGCCAAGTTCAGTAGAAAGAGAGATTTTGTCACCGCGCCGCATGGTCGGTTAGGATGGGAAAGGGCGAAAACTAACGTGAAGCAACCTTCTCGTAGTGGGTTCTGGGCCGTTTATACCTTTTGAAAAATAGCCGAAGAGCTGCACATCCTAACTCATTGCAGCATTTTCTAGGTATATACCATATTTGATACAATTCACTAAAATTAATCATTTTCCATCATTTTTCTACCTGGTTTTTGAGGCATAAATGAAAATCTTGATTTGACCAATCGCTTTCATGGTATGTCCAGACACATTTTATTACCCCTCAATCTCAAATATTACCATACCGACTTTTGGTTCGACCAGTGTATAAAAATTTTAGAGTCCATTTGTGCAGCTTTTTGGTTTATCTAATTCAATGACAAAGTCTGGCACTTTTTGAAACACCTTTACGGAGAAACGTTTAAGACGTCTGATTATCCATTGTCAAAATTTTTTGCTTCCCACTGCATAAGAAGTCTGATCGCCTGTTACTGGTACGTAGTGTTACCGGTCTCGCAGATGAATATTTTATATTTTCCTCTTGTCTTGCGTACCCCATGTACCACAAGACACTTGTACCATGTACACATATTCCTAATGTCCGTGTATCTGACCTGCATGTATAATAATACCCTCCAATTGGATTTTGTTCATTTTCTTGAAAAAGAACTCCGTATTTTATACATAATTGGTGCCTTTGTGCATTTGTAAATCGTGAATGAATTCGGATTCTTATCAATTCTGGAATTAATTCACCAGCACGCGGTATATCCATCTGGAATACTTCCTCGTTCATTCTTTAAAGTTTCTCCTGAATATGTGCAGGTGACAAGTTGATTTGATATTCTGCGTAGGTCAAGTTTTTTAAATATTCCAGTGACAGTCTTGGAAAATTGGGGACATCTACATCGTTCAAGAGAACCCATCTTCTTGCATTTCTTCCATGTAACTCTTCAAGCTCCACGTAAACTTGAAGTAAATCGGGCTCTCTTAATTTCTGTAGCATCCGTCCTGCTAAGTTTGCATTTGTCTCTTGCATATGGATTCGGGGATAAAATCTATTCAATATTGTACCACAGATGAGATAAAAAATCTTGCAGATTTCTCAAATGAGTAATACTCATTTTATCAATAATTCCATGACATCTCGATATCCTAGATCTACAATCATTATCAAATTCTCTGGTAACCATTCTCTCATTCTGTCCCGAAGAATATTGAATTACCTTTGTGAAGGCAATAAGTTTGCCCTAATGTGCGAAAGTTGCTGCTTTTTTCAGCATACACATAAGTACAATTTTCGGGTTGAGGATTACACAATACATTTGAGAATTCCGTCACATGATTTATTTGCCTTATATTCTTCTGACGTTAATGTCTGTTAATTATCTGGAAGGCCTTGTAGGATCTTGCATAGGAATGCAAGAAGATCCTTTCTGTCGACTTATCTATGATCGCCAACACGAGGTACATGTACACAAAGATTTGACAACTCTTCAAACTGATCTTTTGAAATTGGGGATATTGCTTTAAAATCCTCATCTAAAAATTAGTAAATGTCATCAAAACTTACTCTGTTTCTCGCAACATTGCGAATACCCTCCAAGAATGGTTGAAAATCTTGATCATTAATTCTGTATGGCCTGTTAATAAATCGTAATCCAGGTAAAAAAGGGCTTTAAAATGAGTCCTCGATTATCTAAATGGTGCACGCAGGATTTTACGTCTACTGGAATAACAATATTCATAGAAAGAAAAACGTCAATTCTGCACTGAAGAGAAAGTATGTGATATTATTGACGCCGTTGCATATTAAACAACTACGATTTGACATTTGTGTTAAAACATTCAGTCTTAAGAATCTACATTATGCTCTAATTTTAATATTTCATCCGTAACAGCTTGATTGCAATCAATGCACAGCCTTGTCATATCTGTTACGACTAAAGCCGGTCTTTCAAATGCTGTACATCTAGCAATAGCTATTTCTCGTTTAAAATTATTATCGCCTCTATCAATTCGAGCCATTTGACCAGGGACAAATGCTCTATGACAAATATAACACGGAATTCTATTAATGAAAGACATTTTTATATTATTAAAATACAATCACTAACAGCAATTAAACTTTTTCTAACCATCCGAGGTTATTTGAATTCTTTTATTGCAACGTCAAATGAAATAAAAATAACTATCACTAAAACAAAAATAAAAAATATAAAAGATTGATAAAGGAAAAGGATATTTGAAAATGATAAAACGCAATAATATTAATCTTGTTTAGAATAAAGAACAAATTAAAGTATTTTATTTATTATATTTGTTTATGTTATACTAAATGAAAGAGCAAAATGGAAAGATCAGCTTATGATCATTTTTCACTTTTCACACATGTAAGCTATTGAGAATTATTAATGAAAATAACTAATTGCGTATTATTAATGTTATTGTATTAATGTTCAATATTTGTTAAATATTTTATTTCATATGAATATTAAAGATAAATATAATTTCAATAAAAAGAAAATGAAAGAAGAAGAAAAGAGTTATTTAAAAGAGTTAAAGCGCGCTGACAGATCAATAATCGGATTAAGATCTGTAAGCTAGTAAAGAGGATTAGAAGATGATTTCTTAACGACCCAAGACAGTAGTAGAGGAGGCTCTCGACACTAAGCGATAATCTGTTCGCCTAAACTAGTATTTGACCACTGGGTGTAGTAGTGAATAGTGTTCACTCCAGTTCATTGATTCATTGCCTCCGAATGCCAATGGCTTTTGTCCCATAAATGTTTAATTGCACAAAGTCCAATACTGCTAACTAACATTAATTTGAAACTTTTGCTCTTAGTTAAAATGTTTCTTTTCCTTATGAATAAGATTAGTCTTTTGTCTGTTCATTATACATAATTGAAAATTGTTAATAATAGCAAAAAAATTTTAATACTAGCCATTTGCCAGTCTTTTTCTATAAACTGATTATTGATTGTACATTTATTTATACTTGTACCTATATTTTTTCTATTACTAAAAATTAAAATAAATTTATTTTTCGTTTTACTACATATATATTCATTATTTATTGATTTTGCCATTACTATATTATTATTACTATTGTTTATTTATTATTATCAATAAGACTAGAGACAGGAGTAACTCAAATGGTGGGGATAAAGTAGGAAATGAAGAAATATGAGCAGAAGCCCAATTTTCGTCTACTGCACCATCTACTTTCCAAATACGACACCTGCTTTGCTCTCATTTTCCCTCACCGTACTCTGTAGGAATAAAGCGAACTTACTTCTCCTATTTCTAGTATTCTTGATTATTATATTATTGATTGCCATTATTTAATTATTAAGTAGTAACTAATAAAACAATAAAAAAGGAAATTCATTTAGTAAAAGATAAAAGAAAATCCTTATTATTACTACATCCAAACTTTCTTTATTTTTTTGTTTACCATACATATATTGCACGGGTCAAAGCGACCCGTGTTCCAGATGTCTTCTGACAATGTCTTTTGTAAAAAGTTACCATTTTTTGAATCATTAAGACCATGTAAAATCGGTACTAATCAACAACAAAAAAGAACCCTTCGTTCAATCACTAGGTATATTCACCCACTGACAGAAATTTTTTTGTTTTTTGACAGAGTACTTGCCTAATGCTTTTTTCCTCTTGCAGTAATCTTGTTCTTAAAAGTGAAAAGTGTTGTGAGTTTGTGAATTTATGAAAATTAGGATTAATTTTTGATACGTTAATTGAAATACTACAAACGCATACAGTACTACAAATTGACAAATACTATTCTGTAGATCTGAATTAGTTAAAAATAGTATTTCATAGGAAAATGCATTTACTGATTCAAATAGTAATATTTTCCTAATGAAATAATTAATGGTAACTAATTATTAGTTTTTTCCAGTCAAATTAAATTCACGATTAGTAGACACCTCTTCAAATAAATTAGTAGAAACTAAAACAGCTAGTTAAAAATAAAAGAATATAAATAATATAATATTTAATATTCTTATATGCTATTAAATTTATTGTATAGAACTGTAATAATGAGTTACAAACTTTTGCTTAGTGAATGAGGTTTTGAAAAATACATTGGAAAATTTGAAGATAGGCGATTTTTTCAACAAATTTATAAACAAAAAGTGAAATTTTCTTTATCAGAAGTATTAAGCAATGGTAAAAAATATGTTGGTCTTCAGTGTTTAGTGTAAGTAATATATGTAATTTATAAATAAGGAGATTTAGAAATTTAAATGTCAACTGACAGTGAATCGCTGTTCGAGAATGTCTTCTCTTTATTTTAAATTTTATTCTTATAAGAGTGGAATGATTTTTTATTATATTTTGACGAAACTTTAATCTTTGACGTGTTAGCATGTGTTTGATGGTCTAACAAAATTTAGCCTGATAAGGTTGGCAAACCCTAACCAACGAAACGTCGCTCTTTTAAAGACACACTTTTGAATTTTTATTCAAATCTTACCTTCCCAAGATCATATACATTTTCAACATTAACAAACTATGGAAGGATATATTTCTAACAACTTACTAATATAAATTGTTGACTTCCACATTTGAAAGTAAATTTAGAAAGTTGTAATAAATTATCATTTTAAATTTAAATAATTTTTAATTTTATTCATAAACCTTCCCTAATTCTCACCCCTCCCCTCAAATAATATTCAAGAATTTTGGTTTCTTTTAAAAAAACCGTTCGGTTGGTATAACCTAACGACACTCAATACTGCTAACCCAACATACTGTTTAATGGAACCAAACTCTACTAACCAAGTGAGTTCGGTTAGTGTAAACTGCGTGCATTCGGTCAGTCCATAGTCAACCTCGCAGTTTAGTTGATGTAACTGAAGGTTTGTTTATTATGGCCAAACTGTTTTTTCCGTGAAAGTGTCCATCATCGAACCGGGTATTGTTTAAAGTCTAAGCATTAATTATATATTACAAAAATTTTGATGACTTTCTTGCATCAATATAAAACTGAAATACTCCTTCAGGTAATGCACCAGATGCTGTTAGAGATTGATATAATAAATTTATAATAATCCTATAACTAATTATATTATGGGTGAGTCCACGTCAGAAATAACATAATCTGCAAGTGGTTCGTAGATTTTAATGAAAATTCGTGAAATAATAGTACACTATAAGAGAAATTAGTCAGCAAAAGGAATTTTTAAAATATAATACATTGTAGGAGTTATAATACTTTAAATTTTGACTCCAAATTTTCTTGATTCTTTTATATATTTAGCAAATTTCAACCGATTTTGCTGAATCAAAAACCAATCTTTTCAGAAAATTATGTATTTTCAGAAAATTATGCAGCGAAAATCTAAATTTATTATTTAGATAGAAAAGAAAATAAAATAAAATTTCAATTACATTTTTTTGCGATTTCGACCCATTTTTTTTCTTTTTTTCTTTTTTAATAATGTTTCCCTTTATTTTATCTTTAATTTAAAAAAAAGATCACCCTGGAGACTTTATTAGATCTTGAGATATTATTATTTTAATTATGAACGAGCATCAGCAATTTAATGACCACATGATAGCCTTTGTATTTATGTTCATTTGTTTATATAAAATTTTCAGGGTTATAAATCTCTATTATTTGTTTATTTAACCTGTTTCGGTGTGTTTAATGTAAAATATTTATCAATTTCCTTTATATATTGAGATTGACAGGTAAGTTATTATCTTTTCATCAATAGTTTTTTGCGTTCAAATTTCATTAGTATTATTATTAGGTTAAAAATTTGACAAAAATATATTTTTGCAGGCATCGTTTTGTTAAATACTTTACAATGTTTCCGAATTGCTGCAACCCGTTGAAAATGAAACCACATAAAAAAGTTGGTAGAGAGAAGCTTCGTCTTGTTTCTGACTCAATTAGTAAAGCCTATTCGGTTAGTTTAGAATCTTACATTTGCAATACATGCCGTTTAAAAATACCAAAATCTTTGCCTGATTTTACACCAGCGTCAACAAGTAAATAATTCGATGGAGGAAATGGAAATTGTGCCTGAAACTAACGAAGACATGAGATATGAGGAATTTGATGAATCAATTGAAAATGAAAATGATAATTTATATAATATAGAAGATCGAGATAGTAGAGAAGAATGCATCTCAAAATTAAATGAGATTTTGTCAATTTTAGATCTTCCATCGATTAAAGTTAATTCTGATCTGCGAACAAAAGCGGGACAATTGAAATAAATTAATGAAATAAAAGTGACGCTAGATTCACTTTTAAAAAACGTTTTTCAATTCATGGAACCAAACACGTATCAAAATGATGTGGAAGAACTCATTAATAAGATAAAAGAAAAATTAAATACCAAACCGAAAAAATCAGAGGCAGTGAAACTTTTAACTATAGTACCAAAAAGTTGGGAAATCCGAAAAATAGTAAAAGTTTTTGACGTTCCATATAGTTTAGCCCGTAAAGCTGTTAATTTACATGTAAACTGTGGCATTGATTCTTCTCCTAATCCTAGACCAGGTAAAACATTCCCGCAAGAAACTCTGACAACTGTACGAAATTTTTATTATGATTGCGAAATAAGTAGAATGTTGCCAGGAAAGAAGGATTGTGTATCGGTAAAAATTGACGGCTCAAGAAATCTTCTCCAAAAACGTTTAATTTTAGGAAATTTAAAAGAAATTTATGCTAACTTCAAAGAACACTATCCTGAACTAAAGATTGGTTTTTCTAAATTTGCTGAGTTACGACCGAAGGAATGCGTCTTCGCTGGTTCAAGTGGAACTCATGCCATTTGTGTTTGCAAGAATCATGAAAATACCAAACTACTAATTGATGGGGCAAATTTAGCTAAACTAACTGCTAATGATCAATCGGTGCAGTTCTTGGGATCATATAAAACTATGCTATCTGAAATGGTTTGTGATCCGAATACACCTTCTTGTTTTTTAGGTCAGTGTAAATCTTGTCCTGGAGTAAAATCTGTCATTGAAAATGTACGCAAAATTTTCGAGAATCATTTTATCGAAAAAATTACTTACCATAAATGGATATCAACAGATCGTACATCGCTGGAAACTATCAGTGTGTCTGCTGAGAAATATTTGGAAGAACTTTCTGAACATTTACTTGATCTTTTTAAACATGATTTTATCGCCAAAAGTCAAAGCAAGTTTCTTAAAGAAAGTAAACAAAATCTTGAAGAAGGTGAGTTTATAACATTGTTCGATTTTGCTCAAAATTATCAGACCGTTATTCAAAACGCAGTTCAAAGTGAATATTGGAATAAGAAACAGATCACAATTCAGCAAAGCTTCAGCAATTCCAGGAACACGATCATTCCATTCTTTTATTCCAATTGCAAATAAGACAATTCCATTGAATATTCACTTTATTTAATAGAGAAATTTAAAAAAAAAATTTTTTTCGGGAAATAATTTCTAATTACAATAAAAAAAACAGATGAAGATAGAAACATAAATCTTGTTACGAATTGTGTTTGAGATGATGATATTAAAATAATATCTCAAGATCTAATAAAGTCTCCAAGATGATCTTTTTTTTAAATTAAAGATGAAATAAAGGGAAATATTATTAAAAAAGAAAAAAAGAAAAAAAATGGGTCGAATTCGCAAAAAAATTTAATTGAAATTTTATTTTCTTTTTTTTCTATCTAAATAATAAATTTAAATTTTGGCTACATAATTTTCTAAAAATACATAATTTTCTGAAAAAATTGGTTTTTGATTTATCAAAATCGGTTAAAATTTGCCAAAGATGTAAAAGAATCAAGAAAATTTGGAGTCAAAATTTAAAGTATTATAACTCCCACAATTTATTATATTTTAAAAATTCCTTTTGCTGACTAATTTCTCTCATAGTGTACTATTATTTCACGAATTTTCATTAAAATCTACGAACCACTTGCAGATTATGTTATTTCTGACGTGGACTCACCCTTATATAAATATAATTATTATTATATTAATTAATACACGGAGAGAAATCTGCTGCTAATATTACTCGAAAGAGCACATTACTTAAATTGCTTAACGTTTCTCTTATATTTTTAGCATGGATTCATATACTTATTGTAAAAATACTTTCAATGCAATAAGCATAAGAGACAGTAGCTAATTTTGCACGAAATCTTTATTATAAATACAAAGAGAACGTGCTATAAAAGTATTAGATTCTTCTTATAAGAATCGCTCGAACTCCGACTGATTTTCAGGCGGACTTTATACAACACAATCTTACCTGTGTATACGCACATATAACTCACACACACACATATATTTCTCTCTCTCTCTATATTTGATATTTCTCTGTCCTGAAAAACATTATATATTATATGTAGTATTTAATACTTGTTGCTGTTATAAAAAGATAATATTTATTTAATAGTAAGTATATTAGTTAAAAATTATTGCTTTTTTATTCGTGTTTGAATGTATAAGCAACATGTGAAAATTGTTAGGTTATGTTGTTGCAAACGTCACCGAGTTGTACGCGTTCCGTTCCTTGAAACCATCCAGAGAAATATATGTGTGTGTGAGTTATATGTGCGTACACGCAAGTAAGATTGTGTTGTATAAAGTCCGCCTGAAAATCAGTCGGAGTTCGAGCGATTTTTATAAGAAGAATCTAATACTTTTATAGCACGTTCTCTTTATATTTATAATAAAGATTTCGTGCAAAATTAGCAGCTGCTTTTTGTTTTTATTGCATCGAACTCTCCGTTACATTAAATAGATGATTTCGTATATAAACTATTATAACCTCAAGCTAAAATTCTATTCAGCAGTGACTAATAAAATTTGTAAAGATTCTGCAAGCAATAATAGCAACAGATTTCTCTCCGTGTATAATATAAAATTTTTTGTAAAATCTTATTCGGATTTTGTAGTAAAATAAAAGACGCATTAATAAAATAGCAAAACAAGTTGCCATACAAAGTAATTAAGAATTCAGAAATGAATAAAACATGTTTTACATCGAATGGCAATCGACAAGATCTCAAACGAATGCACATCTGCCGGGGTTAAAAGAAGAGGACATTCTCTGGAAACAAAGACAAATTAACTGTTGAAGGCAGAGAAGTTTTAATTGCATTGAACGTCCACTAGACCATTCTGGTTCCTTTGATACTGAATACCTGAATCTCTCTCACTCTCTCATTTCTTTCATCCTACAAAATCAACGTCATAGATGCAGACTAGCATGATTGAAGGGAGAAATTTTCCTGGCAAAAGTTCGACTAAGCAAACTTACCCCATAGAAATTTGAATAGTTTCTTCTTTGAAGATTTAGAAAATAGCAGATTGCCATAGTTCTATTCTATGATTTGTGCTTTTTACAAATACATTTGTATAACTTATACTAAAAAAAGAATGATTTTCCATTATTCAGCTAACGAAGCTAAATACCGGGATATTCTCGGGAAATTTTTCACGAGGGTATTCTGCTTCATATTCAGAATATTAACAATACTATTAATAGTAACTAGTAACTAATACTTGCGCGCCCTTGATTTATTTTCTATTCAAAATAGAAATATTTAAACAATGAAGAGCTTCTAACATTATTCTAATTCTCCAAAGTGACTCAACTGGAACAACATAACTATTATCTTCATAAAGATTTATTTTATTATGATAAACAGTTATTTAACCCTTCGCATTTGTGATAACAATGGATGCAGCATCATGTCACTGAAAAATATATTTATAAATCCATTATAACCAATTTACAATTTTGCCTTTATGCAATATAACCATTTTTCATTTCTGCGTTTTATCCACTAAATCCATTTTTCAATTTTTTCTTTTACCCAGTAAAACCAATTTTCAATTTTGCCTTTTATCCAATATTAACAATTCGTTCACCCCAAGTCCAATGTCCTTATGTTTAAAAACCATTTTGAAAGTTACTTATCTTCCATGTTTGTTTTAGAAATCACGCACGGAGAAAAAAGAATAATTAAATTTACTATATGAGGAGTGTCAAACTTGAAAAAGTTGACATTCTTCTGTTTAGAACTTAACTTGAGGAGTGTTAAATTCACATTTCTCATAGTAAGTTTAATGATCCTTCTTTTCTCCGTGCGTAAGTTAGAGGACTGTTTTGAAAACTACATTTTATTATTATTACTATTATTTTGAAGTTATTATTTTGTTGTGAAGTGAATTTTTTCATAAGTTGATGCATTAAAATATTTATATTTAATAATAATTTAATTTTTTGTTATAAAATTATTATACTATTATTTAGTACATTAGTAGGATCTAAAGCGACTGTCAGAGATACGTAGTTTCTGCTCGGAACAGGAAAGATACGTAGTTTCCAAAACAATCCTCTAACTTACGTGATTTCTAAAACAAACGTGGAAGATAGGTAACTTCCAAAATGGTTTTTAAACATAAGTGCATTGAACTTCGGGTGAACGAATTGTTTCTTTTATATATCATAAACAATCTCCAATTTTACCTTTTATCCAATAAAACCAATTTTTAATTTTGCTTTTTACCCAACATATAATTTCTTTATTACATGGAAGTAAGTTCTTATGTTTTAACTACTTGAGCGGCAGGGCGTCAGAACTGGTGTGTCAGGCGTGAAAGTGACAGAAACGGCAAAAATGAGAAAAAAATGTTTTTATGAATCCGGATTATGAATCCGTTGTTATTTTAAAAAAATTCAAAATGGCGGACGACTTTTTGAAAAATTTATTATATTTACTTGAAACTTGTAACTCGGGGGTTTTTGGGGTCGCTGATCACGAATATAACGTTAGATTTTCAAAATTCAAGATGGTGGATCCAATTTCGCGTATGATTTTTTAAAAAATTCACCGTATTCGCTCTTGAAACTTGTCACTCGGGGGTTTTTGGGGTCGTTGAATACAAATATAATGTTAGTTTTTCAAAATTCAAAATGGTGGACGACTTGTTGAAAAATTTATCGTATATGCTTCAAACTTGTCATTCGGGGGTTTTCATGGTCTCTGATGACGAATATAATGATAGTTTTCAAAAATTTTAAATAGCAGATCCAGTATAGTGGAGGACTTGCGCAAAATTTATCAAATTTTTTTAATTCTTAATCTTTCGTGACTCTGATCAACTAAATTTGCATCAAAAAATGAATCAAAAAAGTAATTAATCAGATTTAAAGAGTAAAAAACGAATTGCAATTTAACTGTAGGCACTGTACGTATACTCGTACATATACCTCGTAGGTGGCGCCACGTTATATGGCGTTTAACATGGGTTCATTTTGAGTTGCAACAAAAATGAGTCCAGGTTTATTGTGTTCATGAATTTAACCAAAAACCCGAAAATTACAATTTCTTATAAAAAAAATTTCAATTTCAATTAATTATTGTTTTTTAAAAAACTGACACTAAAAAAATAATTTTTATATATAAATAATTCTCTCCTTTCCCTAATTTAAGGGGATGTAAAAAAAGGTCAACAAATATTTGACATAAAAGAGATAGCATCGCAATAATCAATCACGCCGCTAATCACAAGTATTCAACGTTTCGATTGTTGATTAGAGCCGAATCGTGCGGAATAATGACAGTGACTATGGGTTGAGGGTCACAGCCATCATGCTGTAAAAGCACCAAAGTTTCTGCGCATTCGACACATTGCAGGTGGTTCGCATATGCATATGTGTCTATATACATACATGTGGGATGCATACCCTTTCAGCCAACGCCCTGTGTTTTATATTTGCTGGCCTTATACTTCCTCTTTTTCTCTACTTTTGCAGAAAAAGCACAAAAAAGCTGCAAGAAAGAAATCGAAACCTCATTTCTAGAAAATAATTCTGTTTAACTCCCATAAAATATTCAAATTTATGATTCCATGTAATTCTTTACCTTATATCGACTACTCTTTAAAAATATTAAGATGCAGAATCCCTAATAGTCATTTGTCATAATTTTTAATATTATAAGCTCAAAGCATGTTGGAAGCAAAAATTTGAATATAATATTATATTAAGATACAAGGGAATGATTTGACTCCCTGTCGTCAGCTACTGAAAAGCGACATTTTTGTGTACGTGGGATAAAAATCTATTTATTCGGTGTAGAAAAATCAATAAGGCTAAAAATTGGCCCCAACTGCATTACCAACACTCCAAACTTGAAGACTCTGACAATGTCAAGCAATAATTTTTCAATAAACTTTTTTTAATAAAAGTCTGTCAATTTTTTTCGTCAAAAAATATTAAATATTAAAATGCATAATATTATAATATATCCTAATGAATAAGAATAATATAAAAAATATATATATAAATACTCGAAGGTTAAAGTAAGTAACATACGTCCGTCATCTAAGGGCACCCCTAATAGTATATTTATGAAAACTCCAGGTCAAAATATAGGTCAATTTTTACATATTTTTTAACCTACAGGTCAAAATTAGCCCATAAGACCTCTTTAAAGGGTTTAATCCTAGGTCAAGATTTAAGTAAAATCTGATCTATTTTTTAACCTATACGCCAAAAAGCGACTCCATTAAAAAAATGTCAAATTTGACCCAATTCTTGACCTAGGGTAACGACCTTTTACAAAGGCCATATGGGGCTGTAGGTTTAAAAAATAAATCAAATTTTACCTAAATTTTGAACTAAGATAATAGACCTTATGAGGACTATATTTTGAGAGCTATAGTACATTTAAGATAATTCTATCTATTTTTTAACTTATAGTTCGAAAAATTGCTCAAATTTGACATACATTTCGACGTAAGGAAAACACCCCTTTAAGGACTCTAATGGGTTGCTTTTTTGACGTTTGGGTTAAAAAATAGGACAGATTTGACTTAAATTTTGACCCTTTACAGATGTCCATTATAGCATACTTATGATAACCCCAGGTCAAAATATAGATCAATTTTGACATATTTTTTAAACTACAAGTCAATAGATGTCAAAGGGTCATTCCCTTACATTATAATTTATGTCAAAATTGACCAATTGATCTATCTATAGGTACAAAAATAAGTCACATTTGAGCTTAATTTTTATTCAGAGTAATGGTCCTTATAAGGCCTCTTTTTGACCTGTAGGTTGAAAAATACGTCAAATTTGACCTCAATTAGGTTAAAAGTGACCTATTTTTTTAGATACAGTTAAAATTAAAAAAAAAAAAATTAAATTAATTAATTAATTAATTAAATTAAAAATCGTTAAAAATCGTTCGTTACGATACATCAAAATTGATGTAAGTAAGTAAGAGGAAGTAAAGTCACTTTAAAATTTACGGGTTAAGGGATTTAACATACACAAAAATTTGTCCCAAATATATTTATATTTGGGATAAATTTTTGATCTTTATCTATAAATCCCGTTCACATTATCTCACGTGCCGGAAAAATTCCAGGCTAACGGCTGCGAACCAAGTACCCTTGGCTTACCGCGTCCGCCAAGCCAAGGCATTTATCCGACTGAGCCAATCTGACGGTTAGATATGTATATTTGTTAAAATAAAGAAAAATTTTATCATTTGAGAATGCAAAGAGCAAATTATTATGATTAAAAAACTACCAGCTTTCAAGCACAATTCATAGTTTTTTTAGAATTAAATTTCAAAAAGAATTCATTAGCAAATTAACCTACTCGCTTTTCATTTAGTTTCATCGTATATCCATCGTTCATCCACTGAAGTCTTTTTTCTCTCTCCGCATCCCTTTTATATTCAATAGCAAAGGAATTTTCATCTCTTTTTAAGCCCAAATCTCCTCGAAAGCATCCCTAAACTCGAATTTTGTGATAGTAATGCTCGAAACTGAAATTTCATGTAGACAAATTCTAATTTTACATCCCATTCTCATTTATTTCAATTTCATTTATCAAGAATCCAAATGCCAGCTTTAATTCGCATTCGACCTGCTAAAGTTTTGACAGTAATAAACTTTTACTACAATTTTAGAAATGCGAGAAAAGAGAAGTAAAATTGCGTACATAGTTGTTTCCCTCGCGAAAAGAATGTGAAAGAATTTTTCATTATTGAAATTTTGAAAGAGAATGAAACGATTATTCATATAAAACCTTTTTTTCTTGAGATCTCTGACATTTATTACCTTCTGTAATTCCATTCTTTATATGTTTTTTGATCTAAGAAATTCAACATTAAAATGTAGAAGAATGTAGTCTTATGAAATAAGTTTTTTTTACTTTAAGACCAAAAAAATATGTTTAATTTTTTTTCTTTTCGAGAAAAATAATATTATTAATGTAGTATTGTCCAGTCAAGTTGCAATGTTTTTCAATATGTTAAGTGGATGATTGATCTTTAAATTCACTTGGACCTTGACCTCGGGATATGAGACCTGCTGGGTGGAAAAGTTAACGTTAGACTAACGTTAATCTAACGACATTTTTTGGTCACTAACGTCAGATTAACGTTAGCCAAACGTTAGTCTAACGTTAGCTAACACGTGGAAAAGTTAACGTTAGATAAAGATGTTAAAGTTAGACTAGCGTTAGGCTAACGTTAATCTAACGATATCTTTTGATCATTAACGTTAGTTAACGTTAGTATCATTAGCTAACGTCAACTTTTCTACCTGGGGGGTTACATTCATTTGGAACCTAAAACCATTGGTTTGGAGTGACCTTTTGAATTTCAGCTACTTCGTTTGCTTCAAATGTAGGCAGATTGTATGGTTGTGTTTTAATCCAATTAAGGGCAATGGTAGAGTCTGACCAAAAAAAATATTTCGTCAAAGGCGATTGGAATTCATTGAGCGATATATGTGTATAACTTGATCAATACTAGAGCTGAACACAATTTCGATTTTGTCAGAGTTATGCACTTTAACGACAAAGTTGATATCTCCCTTGACTATCTAAGACGACGACGATGGCTGTCGCTAGATAAACTTGTGATGGACTACGAACATAACAATTGATACATACGTACTTTTCAATTGAATTTGAGGTTAAATTTTGATTGGAATTTTGATTGTTGACGTTTACAATTCCGTCGGTAAAAGTGAGTGTTATGTATGTTAGGGATCTTTCACAAATGATGTCACGTTGTTTTTTTAGTGACATTTTCAAATTACCATCAACTGACTGATAAATTTTAAAACTCCTAAGAGCCAGTTCCACAACTTTTCTTAACCTGAGTTTAAATCGGTGAACTCGATTTAGAGTCAGTTCCGCAAATTTTTTCCACCTGAGTTATTTGATTAAAATAAAAATAAAAACATTTCACTGAAAAATGTGAGAGATAAAGTTGAAAGAAATCAAATAAAGTAAAAACAGTTTTTTTTTTAAATTTTCATATATGTTGCGGATGGTAAAGTGGTCCTCGATACGATCAAAGTTATTATATATATAGAGTGAACGTGAGGATGACAGATTTTCATCACAAAATGCTATTATCTCTTGTCGACGATAGGCCACAAGAGTGGATTACAATATTGTGTAGCGAACATGTACAAGAATTTAAAATCTTCCAACTAACTTTAATTCGTAAATAACATAAAAATTTCCTTATTCTTAACTACTTTAATTAATAAAAAAACCTTTTTACTCATACCCGTTATTGATATGACATATTTTGTTCGAAATTAATTAGTTGATCACATTTATTTATAAAAACAAAACAATTCCATTACCTGAATCAAAATTGGGAATTGGAGTTTACAAATCAAAGGAAAAATTCATTAAAGCCGTAAAAATTAATAAAATCAAACAATTTTTATAAAATATTTAACAGATTTGCTTACTCTAAATCACTGTTATTTTTATTTTTTTTATTAAAAAATTTAGTATTTTTGCGAAACCAGAATTTACATACCATTAAAATACCCTATAAAATAATAGTAATTTTTGTGGTTACATACACCACGGCGGAAGCGACACACGCATGCTTTGCAAATACATATTATTCTGCACTTTCTTAGTTCCTTATTAAATTCAGAAATATATCTGCATTTGCGAGAAACTAAATTATTCAAAAAATAACCAGTATTTAGTAGGAAAGAAGACTTTCTTAAAAATAAACATTGAAAATTAAGTTCTTTTATTGAAGAACAATTTTTATAACAAACTAGCTGCAATACCCGACTTCGACGGGTTATTAGTTATTGTTATTCCTACTTATATATTAATAGCTATGATACCCGTCTTCCCCAAGTGCGAAATGCCAAGACTGCAAAAACGGCCCATCATTGGTCTAGTAATGTCTGCCGAGAATTGGCAGTAGTTACTGGGCTATTACTGGTGTTCAAAACGTCCCATTGATGGGCCAATGATGGCGCCGATGGTCAGATTTTCAAATTTTTTTAGACTGGGCCAGCTCTCGGCCCAATAATGGCACATTCATGGCAAAGTTGATCAATCTTTAATGGCAAAAAGCAATTGCCGGTGATGTGCCGACCATCGGCCCATTAATGGCACTTTAATGGCAAAAATTTTGTATCTTTGATGGCAAATTATAATTGCCAGAATTGGGACGTAGCTTGGCCCAATAACGGCACATTATTGGCAAAGTTAATAAATCTTTAAAGGAAAAATTCAATTGCCAGTGATGTGACGAAGATCGGCCCATTAATGGCACATTAGTGGCACTTTAATGGCAAACATTTTGTATCTTTGATGACAAATTGTAATTGCCAGAATTGGGGCGTAGCTTGGCTCAATAATGGCACATTAATGTCTATCATTTTGTATCTATGATGGCAAATTATAATTGCCAATATTGGGACGTAGCTCGGCCCAATAATGGCACAGTATCGGCCAGTGTAGTGTAGCTTATAAGAACCCTTTTGCTTCCTCGACTTCACGTCAGAGTAGCAGAGTGGTCAGAGTGTTAGGCTGTGGTGCGTCAGGTTCAGGTATCGATCCCCGCCAGCGGTAAGAATTTTTCAAATATTTGTAAGTTTGCGATTAATTCAGGGAAATAAACTGTATAAATATTATGAATTAATTAGTTAATTAAATAAAAAATATATTTTTTTTAATTTTTTCAACACTGGGGAGTAATGGCAGCCAATAATGGGCCATTAATGTTTACCGAGAATCGGCCGATGATTGGCTGCCGACGGCCTACCGCGGTTAACCTCCCGACAGTCGGGCCACTATTGTCTGCCAAGAGTAGGCACTGACTATGCCGTCACTGGGCCAGTTTTGGGCCGTTTTTAATTTCGCACTTGGGTCGACGTGTTTCTTAGTATTTTTAAAGTTTTACATATTGAGTATTGATTAGTATTTAACCAACTCAATTTAAACTAATTTTCTTGATGATATTGGTCCGTGCTAAGTCCCGTTACCAGCAATGAGACGTTTTGTATGCTAGTATATAGGCCCAGTAATTTTTGCCAGTTTTCTGCAGACATTGACTGAAAAAATTACATTCTAATTTTAAGAAAATCTTCTTAAATATGCGCCAAGAATATTCCCCCACTTAGATTATGTGGGAAATATTCTTACAATGAGAAGAAAATTAGTATTGTAAGAATATTTCCCACTTAATTTAAGTGGGGAATATTCTCGGCGCATATTTAAGAAGCTTTTCTTAAAATTAGAATGTAATTTTTTCAGTGTTGACGGGCCCGTTTTGCAGTCTTGGAATTTCACACTTGGAGCTTACAAAAAACCATTTATTAGCTTTTTTCCGAGAAGCACCACGTGGAGGTAACCACTATTAGTTGTTTTTGGCAAGTTTTTAAATCCCGTGCAGAAATTGCCCTAACAGGGCACTGGCCCCGCATGAAACCGGGAACCCGACCGGGACCCGACCTGGCAGCTCGTCAAATCAGGCTTTGCGCCATGGCGCCGGCCGGGTTTCTTGTTTTACCCAGGTCTGGACCCGGCCAGGCCCCTGTCAAAATTTCTACTCGGGATTATTTTCCAGGAGCTTAGTAAAACTAAAAAAATTCTTGTTAATTAAATTTGATAAAAGATATGAAACATTTTTATTTCAGTATTACTAAATTATCTTGGATCATAATTTGTAAAAACAAAAAACATCTTATTTAAAAGTAATAAGTAGGTAAAATAAAAAAAATTAGATATTAATATTTTCAATTTTTATGGGTAAAAATATTTAAACTTTTAAATTTTAGATTTAAAATTCCTATTTTGATGATAAAATTGAAATTAAAATTACCAAGAAAACAAATTAATTAATTAATTAGAAAATATCAATACCAACTTAGTGCAAGAATTAATTAATATTTAACCCTTTGAGAAGCAGTGATACATTTAATTCATATGAACATTTTTTTGTTCACTTCTGCATAACTTTCTTGATTTTAAAAACTGAATATTGAAACAATTTTTTTGGTCCAATGAGGCAAATTTCTTGCTTTAAATACTAGTCTTTAAATAAAAAAAGTTTAATAACTTTCCATAAAAAGCTTGTATAAAAATCAAGAATCATCATTTTTGTAGAAAAAATTTGATCAGAAAAAACGAAAAAAATGTTAAAATACGTCTTTTTTTGAAATTTTAGTATAGAAATGGGTTGTATTTATCTAAAAAAGTTAGCTAAGGATAGTTTTGCATCCATTTTATAAAAAATAAAAATTTTTCATTTTTTTTATTTTTCGAATTTTTTGAAAAAATGTCGTAACTTTCGTTCAAGTTAATATTTTTTAATCGGATAAGGCTATGATTTTAAGTTACGTTAATACCTAATAGACTGCTAAGTTTCACTTTAATCGGTTAAACCGTTTTGAAGTGATGCGCGAACAAAGTTTTGCATACAGACAGACAGACCGACATAATTTTTTTTTACATTTTTCGAATTCTCATGTCTCAAAACAAAAAAATATATAAAAATTTTCAAGCTTGGAGCATTGTACAGACAGAAGTCTGATTTTATTAATATAGATAGATTAAAGATAGATGCAAATTTGAAGATAAATCAGTTTTATTCAACTAAAGAGTTGAGTTAATTAATCAAATTTATTTTTAAATTCAATTTTTAATGCACAATTTTAATTTACTCTTTTAAGTATTATTTATGTGATTGATACCCACATGAAATGGATATATTTATTGAAATTGGAAAATAATAAAATTAAATTAATTTGCAGATGCACATTTACAGATTTTAAATATAGGTAATTATTATAACCAAAAATCATTGAAGAAAAGTTTGGTCTTTAACCTAACTTCGAAAATGGCATTTGATGTTAATTGCGTATTATATATGAAAATTGCAAAAAAAATTTATTTTAGGTGAACTGTATATTATCACTCCTGTATAGCAGCATACTGATCATATGTGACAGCTATTTGGTGGTACATTGCATTTAATTTATCAACATGAAATCTTCATTAATAATTTGACAGAGGTGTAACTACCATATCGCGAAACCCTGAATTGCAGGGGGACCCCGGAAAAACTTGACAAAATAAAAATTATTTTTAAAGTACAATAGAGAAAGAAACGGGAGAAAAAATCACTAAACTGTAAATTACTTCATTTGAATTTTCTGCTACAAATTGTAACATAATTTTCATTATAAATAATATACTTTACTCTTTCGTGGATGGCGATAATCAAAAGCTTTCTTCATTTTTAACTAAGTGTCAGTGGGGTTTCCCAATTCGACAGTAAACAAACTTATTTATCTATAGTAATAAAAAAATCAGCTGAATAAAAAATAACCTAATTAAAAAATTCTTATTATAAATCAATACTGTTTTATTTTTATGTTTATTTTGTTTCCCATTGATTATTTTTTTAAAAAGGAAATTAAATGAGCAAATCTGTTAATTTTATATATTTAACTGATATAATTAATTGTACGTTTAGAATAAATTTAGGTTATGTCGTCGAAAAGAAAATATGATGGTGGTGCTCAAAAACGAAAAAAACAAAAAGAATTGAAAGAACATAAAAGTAAATTTATACTTAAAGATTGACAGGTTTTTCGAAAAATGTACATCGCCAGAAAGAGAAACTGTAGAAGCCAATGTTAGTTCAATGTTGAACGAAATGCAGAGATACAAGTGAATCGTGAAGATTGTTTTAATATAGACTCTTGTGAAGTGAAACTGATTCGACAGGAACAACAGGTTAAAATATAAATATAATATTGTTGTTTACCTTTCTTCTACTTTCATCTGTAGTTTTTGCTTTTTACTTTCAATCAATTTTGTGTATGTTTAATTAATTAATTTTTATCCTATAGGAGAAAATAAAAACAGATTGTATTAATGAAAATGCATGTTTTACTGCAATGATAAATGAAACAAGAACATTAAATGAAGAACAAAAACATATTTCAGAAAATGTTGTCACCTGAAATTGCGAAAAATCAGAATTTTGCATTAGAACCTCAATCACTTATTTCACAAAATATAGTGTTTGAAGAATTAGTGTTTAAGAATTGTTCCTAGTATGCAATAAAAATTAGTGAATAAGGCTTAGTTTTATTAATTCGTTGCAAAATTAACTGTAATTATTAGCATCCGTATAAGATTTGTAATTATTTTTTATTATATGTCTCTAGAATATCAACTTTTTACACAGATTTCGTGAAATATTGTGTAAATGTTTGTCACTTTTGTTTTTGAGACGGCATCTTTTTCACCGTTCAGCTGAGTCGGTATTATGCTGTCCCCAAGCAACGATTTTTAGTACATTTGGCGGCACCTCTTGGTTCCAATGCAAAATAAAGTACCACCAACACTGCAAAAGATACTGGGACGAAAGTGTCTTAAATCAAGATACTTTTAGAGTCTAAGACGCGAAAGACACTTTGGAATCACATTAAAAAAATATTTTGGCGGTTCTGTATATTTCTTAAAAAAAATATTTGAACATTTTGCCTTTGGTTTCATAAAAATCCAAAAGGTGGTCTGCTCATGGAGCTGGTCCACTTATGGATACAATCCCTTATATATAATAATGAACACATCATCATCGCCGTTGCAGTGAAATCTTTCATTCTTTTGACTATACAAACTCAATAAATAAATAAAACCTCAATCTCGATCTAAAAGTGATATTTCAGTGAGTAAACGCGACGGATTTTCCATGACCCTATAACGATAATCCCAGTATACTGTGAAATTTTGTGTAAACTAGCGATTCTGGTCGGAGAGAATAAATCCTGGAGATTATTGCGGGGACGAAGGGCCACGTTGGTTGGATATGACAGAGAGAATTGAGGCTGAACAAACATTGAAAAATGCTGCTTCAGGTTATCCAACCCAGCACAAAATAAGATAGTAATCTTTTTAAGCAAAAATACCAAATAATCTTTCTATTATAACCGCGAATATATATTCAATACTATTTTTTTATTTATTCCCCGAAAAAATAAATAAACACAATTGAAATTTAGACACTCTTTAGATCCTCAACTTTTAAGCCTTTTTCACTCTTTCTTTTAAGCCGTCTTTCATTCCACCCCCTAATTCGGTTCTAAATGTGAAAAAAATGAGCTGTACACAAGGACAGCTCAACTGACAAAAAGATATTTGGCTACTTAGTTTGATCTCAGTAGTCTAGAAAATACTTAAACTTATTTAAATTAATGTAAAATACTTGAATACTGATTGTCAAAAGTTTGACATCATTTTTGATAGCTGCCAACTGACAACATTTATTTTTGACTTCGGATTTGTGTTTAGCACATTCTAAACTATAGGTGTGCAGAGTTTTAAACAAAAAAATCAATAAAAACAAAAGTCTGAAGAAATGCACTTAACCTATGTTAAACCCCATTTAAACTTTAACCCTCTATACAGGCGCTGTTTAATATTCATTGAATGAGCTTTCCTTGTGCACAGTCCATTTTTTTCTCATTTGGAACCGAATTAGGGGGTGAAATGAAAGGAATTAAAAATTTTGCAAATTAACGACCACTCTAATAAATAAAATAAATAAATCATTTCACATGTCAAATTAAATAAAAGTATAATAAATAAATCAATTTTTGACTAAAGTCGTAATCATACTTGTACCAATATATCAAATTTAGAATATTAATTCCAGTGTAATTTTTTGATAAAATATACATTATATAATAAATTTTTACTTTCCTCTTTTGAAGATTATTATTGTGTTAAGTATTTTGAAAATACCTAGGTGCGAATTTTTGGTCAGCCCATGGTTGGGCACTCAATGTGCCAATGATGGTTGCGCCAAGTAGCAAAATGATAACCGTTCGCTGACCATTGGCGATTATGGTTGGCCCGACAAACTAAAGTAGGCCCAACTTTAAATAAATAGCAATACCAACCAAAAAAAAATCAGTAAGTAATTAAATTAATTAAGCAATTAATACATTATTATCGGAAATATTACATATACTTCTATTTATTATTTTTAAACGTTATTATTAAAACGTATTTATTATTATTAAAATGTTAATATACATTTTAGAAAATAGCTAACGCTCGCTGGGATTGAACACTCAATCTAACATATTGGAGTCTTATACACTGACTACTATGCTACACTTATATGGGATTAATTAAAAAAATTGTATTTAAAAGCTACAACCGTCGGGCGATCCGTGGCCCACAGTTTAGCTAACCAAAAATTTTAAATCTCTTAAACTAAGTACCCCGGAGTTTTGCCAATCGTTGCGCCAACCATTGTCCAAAGTTCGGTTAACCAAAAACTTTTTAATATTCTATTATTATTTTTCCCAAGTTTTTTTAAGCTAAGTTCCTCGGAGGTTTGCAAACCGACGCGACGGGCCAACCATGGCCCAAAGTTTGACTAACCGAATCTTGAAGTTTTTTTAAACTACGTTTCGATGAGTTGTTCCAACTATTAAAAAAGTGGAAAAAATCTTCAAAAACAATACAGGTGAAAAATGTGTGTCTTGCTGTTGTATAATAGAAACAAACTATCAAAAATCTGTTAGTCCGACAACCTATATATTTGAGGTTTGTACACTAACTTATGAAATTTTGCCCCATAAATATTAAAATTGTTTTAAAATAAGTAAAAGTAAAAAATCGAAGTTAATTTTTAAACGCGTGTCATTGTTTATTGTAAAATATTTTTTAACAAATTAATTTTATATGAACAAAACTGTATTTTTTATATTCCTCAGAACATTTCCTATATCGATTAAATAAAATCGACTGAATTTCATAAATTTGAGACAAAGATATAAGGTTTCAAACTATTGCAGGGTACCTACTAATCGCCCTTGTGTGTATCGAACGTAAGTTTTTGAAGTGTTTACTTTAAGGGTTAAATGAAAATTGATTAAGAACAAATAATTTTTATTAGGATCAAGTGTGTACAGAGCAACACAAAAATTATATTCAATACATAGAGAATTTTTGCATTAAAATTTTTTTTTTAATGAATGCATAATATCTCCAGATTCCTGTTCTTTATTAAATAATCTCCTGTAATTTGTTTATTTTTAAATTAAAATATTTTCGGATACGCCATTTGAAAGAGCGGTTCCTGAACCCTATGAAATATCTATTGTCAAATGTTTTAAATTGCGTTTTAACGTTCAAAAATAATGCCAAACTTCAGTTATTGTGTGCATCTGATCCTTGAAGGTTGAAGCGTTTTTCTGAAACTTGTTGTTTTTGAAGTCCGTGTACGTCGTAACCCAAAATCTACTCTGAAATTTGGTACAGTACTTCCTGACAAAATTTCTCAGATATTGGGATCTTTTTCTTTTTTAAAAAAATAATAATAAATACATTTTGATTTTTTTGTTTTAAATGATTCTGTTTTATTGTTAATTCTCTTTTATTAATAGTTTATTAAATAATTACTTAAATAAACTATTTTATTTGAATAATAGAAACCACTTATCCAAATATATATTCCTTTATTAGTTTCCTACAATTTTAATATAATCAACTTGGATATTAAAGTTTGACTTTGATTATATTCTAATAATCAATGATTTAATTAAGTGAAAAAAAAATAGTATAACCCATTTTTGAACAACAATTTTATCAATTTATTCCGCATATCTTCTTTAATGTGATATGCATCCGGGAGGAACAATCTCCTCGTGTTGCCCTATCGTGTGCTATTATCGGCAACTCAACATCGACATAATCCAATAGAGCGAAGAGGAGTCTCGTAACTTGTTCTCTGAGAGTTCATCACCTTTAATCGGTCGAGGGGAATACCCAGCTGCCTCCTTCCACGTGACACGATCGATACTGTGGGTCTCCGAGCAGAAGTAAATCCCGAGTATTAATAAAAATGAAGAGAGAGAGAGAGAGAGAGAGAGTATCCTCTCCTTTCTCTCTCAAATATGTTTTGTTTTTTACCCAAATTATTTTTTACCTACCCTTACTTATTCAGTTTCTCTGCCTCCTTCATATTTCCGGTTTCCCTTTTAAAACGTAATTTCTAACAAAAGTTTACCATTTTTCCTTCCTTTCTTTTGAAGTTTCGTGTCGAGAATAAATCTCATTTCCGGTTTTTCAAAAAACTGAATTTATTTCTAAGAAATTAAAATAGAGAACTTATAGAATTAGGGAATTTTGTTCAACACAAACGAATACTTTTTCTTTATTCTTGTGAACAAAGGGAATATTAGTCTCTTCTCTTAGTAGCAATTCATGTCTAATTAATTTAATGCTTAATTGGAGAAGACTTCTTTGATTAAATTAAGGACTCATAGAAAATTGACCGATTAAGAAGGTGACGATTTTGTAATTAATTCAATTATATTTTTAGATGAATTCACTGGATTTAAGAGTATTTAATTAGATCAAGCTCGCAATTAATTCTATATCTTTATTAATAAAAAAATACTTTTAAATAAATTAATAAACTTATACAGTAATTGTAATCATAGCTGGTTTGAAGTTTTTCTTCGTACCCCCACAATTTTCTTACAAATTTTGTTTTTAGAGTAAACAGAAAGAAGACTTAAAATTTAAAAACTTGACGTTTTGTAGAAAACAAATTTTCAAGTTCTTGAATATCGATTTTTAAATGCCTGGGTATAAAAAATGTAAATTACTCAAATAGTAGCTGTAACGTTACAAGCCGCGCCGTTTTTTTAAATTAATTAAGGTTTTAATAATAATTATCTACAATTACAATGATTCAAAGAGTATATTTGTAATTATGTTTAGGGGAGATTGATCATCATTGAACCGGGTTTTTTTAAAGTCCTAGTATTAATTAAATTTTACAAATTTTTACGACTTTCTTGCATCAATATAAAACTAAAATACTCCTTTAGGCAATGCACACGTTATAAACACCATTAGTTCTGATTTAATAAAAAAAATTATTTTTTTTCTAAACTAATACACAACTCTCATTATGAAGACCTTGCGTATACATTGAACCACCTCTATTAAAACCCAAGAACTAACTTCAAAAATAATATATCTACTTATTCTGTTTGAATAAACATGTTTTCTAAACAATAAAACAGGAAATTATTGTTGTACACTTATTACTTGATAACATAAAATTTAATATTTTTCGAAGTCAGGTTACGTAGCAGAAGTGACAATTTAATTTTATTACGTTTATAATCGTGATGAAAGCAAGCCTTCCAGCATTTTTCTTACTGGTTAGTAGAGCAGAAAACTCTACAACTCTTAAATTTAAAAATTCTTTGCTAATTCATATGGTTCAATTGTTACATATCGAGCAGAAATCGAGGTTAATTTTAATTTTAATTATTATTTATTATTTTTATTTGTAATTAAAATTTTTTATTTACGTATTGTTGATTAATTGGATAGAATTGGTAAGAAAAAATACTTGAAAACCTTAATAGACAAGTTTACCGAACGGCATAAGAACATTTCTGCTAAGGCTTTAATGAATTTTTGATGGAAATATATTTTCTTTTTAATAATCAAAGGATCTCAGCTTGACAAATTTGCCGGACGGCATAAGATGTCAATTTAGTATACTGTAGTTTGACGAAAGGCATAAAAACAATACCTACTGAATTTCTTATGACTAATAAAATTTGGGATGTTATTAAGAAATTAAAATTGTAAGCTTAACAAGTATGCCGAACGGCATAGCATGTTATTTATAAAAATGTAATTTTCCGGACGGTATAAGAACACTGCTAGCTATGCAGTCTTAATATTGTTAATACGGATAATTGCTTTTATTAACACTGCAAAAAATGTAGCATGACAAGTTTGACAGACGGCATAAGAATAATTCCAGCCACACTTCTTAACTATATTAAAAAGAAACGAAATGTATTTGTTTTTTTTGTTAAGAAAACGATAAAACAATCAATTTAAAATAATTTTATAAGAAAGAAAACTATCCCACAGCTGCCACCAAATTATCTGTTACATCCCGAGCGGAAAGTGAGGTTATTTTTAATTTTAATATTTATTTTTTAAAGGAATGGTAGGCTGATTTTAGTCAAATTGGTAAGGCTTGACCATTTATTTTTATGTGAGTACGTTATTTTCTATCGACTCTACGGGGATCATCTTATAATTATTCAAAACATAATTGTTGTATAATTACCTTTTCCTAATTTTTTTGGATATTCAATGATTTTTAACTCATAAATTAAATGATTTTAATATTTATATGAAATATTTATTATCTTTGTTTACAAGAAAGAATGATATCTATAATTTTTGTTGTGTTAACAGTGTGAATACAAATTTGTTCATTATAATAAAATGTATTTACAATTACCTCTATTCAGAGGCCAGCAATAATGATGATTTTGACAAGGAATTACAGAATTCCAACAATTATTTTACGCTGTGAAATTTTACAACTTTTGAAAAAGGACGGTTGGGACTTTGTCACAGTTTTTAGTTCTTAATCCTGAAAGCACACACGTCATGTTTGCAAATAATATCTTGAGAATAGACTAGTTTACATAGTTTACATAGATTTTGGCAACTATGAGGATCAATAAACAGATGAACTATTTGGAAAACATTTCTTACTTTATGCAGCTGCAAAATAATTCTTAGAAGATAAATAATACATAGAGCAAAGAAGGATACGTTTTATTTTTAACTTTGAAATTATATAACGTTAATTCCGAGACAAGTAAACTTGCGTGAGAAGTAAAATTTTGGACATAGTCGGTCTACGGAACACTTATATATAGAATGAGAAAAAACTTCAATCTGTCATTTCTTAGAAAATTGAAGTGATTCAATGAAAACACTGGTTCAATGAAGCCACTCTTTCCTAATTATAATTGTATAAGTTCTTTAGCATCAAAGACTTAGTTGCAAATTCGTCTTTTGCAACGAATATGACGAGCTATGCATTGTCCCACAATATGAGAATGCAATGACATTACAATTTTTACAAGTTTCATTCTGATTATTGATCAATATGAAAAAATATTTCCTAATCCTTTAACCCTCTCCACTAATATCTGTCACGCTTAGACCTTAATTTCGTGTATTAAAACTGTTGCGCTCCAATGTAATATGCTTCTTCGCGACAGTTAACTCCTGGGGACAGGTTATCGAAATGTTGACCGTCTGCAAGACTCGGCCGGTTCAAAGGTTCGCCGCAGGCAATCGAATTTGGGTAGACGTCAAAAAATCTAAAACTGACTTAAATTCAGGTTAAGAAAAGATGTAGAACTTCTCTTAGAGAGTTAGAATGGTAAATTTGTAAAAAAAGTTGTGGCTGCAAGCTTTGGTACTACTTCTTTAAACACAGACCTTGAAACGGGGTGCTTGTATTATTTTGGATGACTTCCTTGATCGAAAACTCCTTCGTTTTGCATACCGCCATCACATCTGTGACATTTTACTTAAAGATGGTTTTATAAAGAAGTATGGTAAAAGCAATGCACCTGAAACTGTCATTTTCAATGTATTTGCTGACATGTGGTATAAAATTGAATAAGATCAATTTAGTTACGGTATTGATCCAATTGTTGCCTCAAAAATTTCTGACGATGAATGTGCGGAAATAAAACAGTTTTGCCGAAATCAGCTGCAGAAAAGTTAAATTCGCTGTGCTTATAAGGAACTTTAGAGCTTACGATCACATTTCTTAGTGAAAATGTCAGTGCATTTCAAACATGTGGTGCAACATCTCACGCAAGATTTATGTCAAAGGAAATTTTTCTATTTCGTGACCAATTTGATTTGACTGCAAGAGAACTTAATTGTGTTCGAGACATCTCAATTTTTGTAGTTAAACTTTACATCAAGGCCTGGTAAGGATACACGAATCCTATTGAATGTCCCAATCAACATTTGAATGTTTTGCATGACGGTTTTGTCTTTTCCGAAATCGATAAAGTTGTCTTTCAATCGGTAATCGAGAAGTTTAAGAATCACTTGTGGTATTTGACTCCAGAAACAGTGGGACTGTTTCCAAACGTGCAACATTTGTTGACTTGCGATTTATCTGATTTCGTTTCACACAAAACAAAACTTCTCTTTTCTAATTTTGAAATCCATGCTGAATTTTTCATACTGGACCCATCGTTATGGAATGATAATGAAGAAGATCAAACTGTTTTGGAATCCTTACAAAATTTATTCGTGGTTAATACTGCAGAACGTGGCGTTAAATTCATGAAAGATTAATATACAATTACATATTAATATTAGTGTATTATATAATAGTAGCAATTTATATTGTAAAAACATTAAAAACACCACAAAATTGCAATAAAATCTCTTTTTCTACAGTAATAATAAGTTTTTGGGTACATTAACTATTTACAGATCAACTTTAGTATTTTCATATTTGTTTCTTTAGGTAAAAAGGAAACTTTTTCTGTCCGGCGCTCATTGATATCACCAGGTTAAAAAATATAACATATTCCTATAGACGAAAATTTGTTTGGAAAATCCTCTGTTCGTTATTTTATTCGGTAACGATAAAAGAAATACAACTCGCGATAATTTTATCATTTTGTTGTTTCCTCGAAATAAGTTAGTAGCCGTGATTTATTTCACCACTGTGGTAAGAAGACCGACACTTCATAACTGCAACATTAATGTTGGAGGGTTCTTAATTGGCTCCGCCTCAAGCAAGGAAAAAGTAAACCAAGATCATATTTCCTCAGTCGGTATCAGTTTTAAATCACTTTAAAAAAGAAGTATTATATACTTAAATTGGATATTGAAATATTTTACCCGCAAAAATCACGTCACAAGAAACCAAAAATAATTTGATTTTAAAAAATAAGAAAAATTAAAAATTAATAAAAATATTGTTTTTCTAAAAACGAAATAATTCAATATTCAATTTCTATTTTAAAATACTCTTTAATTATTTTTGACGAGAACGCTAAGCCAAATTAAGCCTCCAGGATACTTCCAGCTCGTAATTGCTAGAGACCACTTACTCGGCTGATGAAACAATCTACTTGAATGATCGATTGAAAGTAGTTTAATTTTTTTTTAAAACAAAAAAACCAGCATTTGCTGCATTAAAATAAGTGCTATAGATCTAAAAACATGGGGAAAAATAATTGCAGGTAAAGAACTTTGTTCATTTTATAAAAGTTAGATGGTAGAAAAATACTTCAATAAAATATAACCAAATTCCTCAATTTTAATCATGATAAAACAATTTTTGTTTTTTATAAAATAAAATTTAAATATTTTTATTTTTCTGTATTTTTTACAATGATTTGAAAAAATTAAAGAATATATGAATGTTATTACTTATAAGTAATTAATAATATATATACAACAGCATATCAAAGTTTAAACTAAAATTTTTGTGTTCATCTCTGTCAAAAATGTGACCTACATTAAAGGCTTTATAAATGATTAAAATTATTATAGTTCTATGCTATATCTCTTTTTCTTTATACGTGCATGCAAAACCTTCCTTTGGCAACCACTGACAGCAATACAAAATGGCCGATTCCCCACAGTCCGACCAACCGAGGCTCAAAACATTTTTCTTACAGCGTAGTTGTGAGTTTTTAGTTAATTTAAGTTTTAACTAATAAGACATAAATTTACTTTTAATTTCTTTTTGTATTAACATTGTATATAGACTTTAATGTTAAAGTGTTTTTATTTTTTAATAAATTTAGTCGGATGAGGTCGGTATACCTTGTCCGATAATGAGTTATATGTTCATCCCCTTTTAAATCAAAAATAAATCTTATACATAAGCTGAGGAGTTTCTCAAGTTTATAATTCAATTCATCTGTCAGTTTATCGTACACAGCACAATAGTAGTTAAAGTGATGCAATAGGATTGAACAACGAAGTTGGGTTTTCAAATTGATTGAGAGAGCTTTTCTCAACTATAACTAGAATCTGAGGTTTAAGCAATTTTCTTCAGACAACTACCAATTTCTTGGTCAATATCTTTTGGCTCCTAATATTGGGCCATTATTGCACCGGTAGAAAATTTTTCACTGGATATAGCCAAACTATTAATTTTGGTATTAAATAAGAATAATAAAAATTGAAATAAAGAAATGTTAGTTTACTTACAACATCGATAAGCTGAGAGAGACGCAGGCCCATTTTAACAGTAAGACGGTCACTATTATTGCCAACAGGTCTAATCCAGCGGTTATAATTCGATAACAGGTCATCGTAGAGGCGCTTCGCGTCTTCATTAGCCACGACACTTGGAAACATTGCAACGAAACTGGAAATGGCCGTAACCACCACCAATAATTCGCCCAATCTAAATCGACATCGCCGCCAACCTTTCCCACCGCCATCCGTCCAAGCATCCTTAAACATCGTACGCCTTGTCCACCCCTGCAAAATAAAATTCCATTTTCTATTAAAAATATATCACAAATTCATTATTTTCATTAAATCCTCTGGTTAGGGGAAAACAGTATCTACTGTTTAAAAAATAGTTGAAAAGGTACCATTTCGTGTTAACTACGCATGTGCAATGGGTTTAAAAGAATGCAAAAGAAATTTTAAATTAAAGCGGGAATTTCAACCATTGAGGTAACATTTCTTTAACTAAATTTACTGAAATTATTCGCAATTCAATGCGTAATATTCACAAGCATTGTTTTATAAGTTCAACATAGAATCTCCCTCACACACTATACATGTGGGGAGGCACCACCCCCAACATTGACCCCTTTAAATTTTAATTATCAAAGAAGGTTATATTTTTTTCTTGCACCATTTTAAACACAAAAACATATAGGATGGTTAAAAATTTTAAAATTAAAAAAATTAATAATTTGACAAATTAAAAACTTTTTTTAATCGATGGCTATTTTTGGTCATCATATAGTTTTTCCAACTAAGTCTTTAAAAACATGTAGAAATAACACTTCCTAAAAAATCTTTTCTTAACACATCTTTTTCACTTCTCATTTACAATCATAACGTCAAGTAGTAATTTTAAATACATAAAACCAGCTAGTCAATTTTAGTTCCACTAACTATGGAAGTGTAGTTAAAACGCTGCTAAATATGATAGTTTTAACTACTCTTTTCTAACTTACACATATGTGGTTGTTTTTACTAATTACATTTTTTCTCTGTACCTATAACTTAAATTTTTTTTTATCGAACTCAATAAAATAGTTATTTTCGTAACAAGGGCGCAAAATAGGTGATTGCGACGATGGCGAAATGAAGGGACCGAGGGGACACAATTTCGCGCCCGAGGCGAAGCCGAGGGAGCAAAAGTGTCCCCGAGGTCCCGAAATTTCGCCAAAGTCGTAATCACCTTTGCGCCCATGATGCGAACATAATTTTTTGTCCTAACTGCATGGAAAGTATGGCATTGAGGGCACGCACGATTAAACGCTCATATTAGTTAAAAATTAAGCTCTATATAAACATTATATCGAATGAAGTCTATAATGATAGAAGTTTTAAAATAGAAATTAAAAACAATGTATTCTGGAAACATAGTATTTATTTAGAACGAAGTAATTAATAATTGAACAAAACTGAAACAAGAACTTTTAAAATTGACAATTTTGATAAACGAAATGGGAACAAAACCAAATATCTTATTATTTTTTTAGAGAAAATAAAAAAAAATTGCAAATTTTTATAGACAAAATAAAACAAGTTGAAAATGTTTGCAGTTCTATAGTCAACATAAAAAGAAAGTCGAAAATGTCGCATTTTAATGAAGAAAATCGAATAATTAACAAGCGGGCGCAAAATACTTTTCCGCCCGCTGACGTCATACAAGCGGGCGCAAAATACTTTACCGCCCGCTGACGTCATACAAGCGGGCGCAAAATACTTTTCCGCCCGCTTCCTCCACTCCCGAGCGTAATGTGTTACTTTGCGCCCGCCTTAAGTGCCCGAAATGACATACTTTTCGTGCAGGTAGGACAAAAATTAATATTTAAACTTCTGTTGTTAGTAGCAACATTTAAGAGCCTAAAAATGCATGATCATTTAACGATAATACTTTTGTGTTGCTACAAGAGAATGGTATTCTGTAAAATTCATGATACACATTGTTCCAACAGTTACGTTTATACTCTCTTGCGGGTCCTCGTTTTCTTCTATATATTTTGAGAAATTATTTCGTCCTTCCTCTCTTATTACTTTATCCGAAGAAAACATAGCTATGATTGTCGTAAACTCCTGTGAGACGTGTAGAGCTGAACATTGAAATAGAAAAAAGGAGAAGAAAAAGTTTTATCGCACCAGCAGTGACCTCGCCATTTTTATCGGCTCCTGCTTGATGGACTATTTTTCTGTATTAGCAAATGAAAAATGGCTGTGTGCCAAGAAGGCTCGACTTGAGCCCCGGGGTTGTCTTATCAGTGGTTGTAGCCGACTTTAGATAAAACATACTCCATGGTCATTATTAAACTCCCTCTTTTTTCTTTTTTTTCTTGAGAGGTACCAGATAAATACTTTCACAGTTAGAGGTAATTACTGTAAAAGGGAATTCGATTTAAAGTTCCACTTTCTTAAATATCTGCCCTTTATGGCAATTCTAAAAATAGCAAAAGTAAGCATTCGTTTTTTTATTTTTTTCTTTAGCTGTCTGTGGGAAATGAAAAATTAAATTGTTATACCGTTGATCATATAGCACAAAAAAATTGAAATTCCTCGAACGTAATTGAAAAGCTAATATACAATAAAAGTTTTAATTAATTTACGAAAGGGAGAAGGAAGACAATAAAATTTTATTAATTTCGAATAACCTTGCAATTATAGGGAGCAACAACTATTAATATAGATATATCAGCAATTCTAAATCGGGTAAAATTGAATAATATTGAAAAATATCCTTAGTTTGTAATTCAATAGATGAGAGATACGTTGTTTGATAAAGGGGAGAAAAAGTAAGCATAATAGATAGTGTTGATCGTTGTTTCGGCAGAAACATATATACACTAGGGGGGCTTCGTGCGCCAACCCCCTATTTTTCATTTGGTTTTATCTTGATTTACTTACATCTTGTCTTTTTTTTGTTCATAATTTTATCATTTTTATAACATGAAGAAGAACAAATTTTAACAAACTAAGTATTTACATTTTTGCTCCTTACAATATTGTTTCAAAAAAGTAAGAAATGAGTCTTTGAAAGAAAAAACTCCCTCAGATAAGTGTGTAAATCCTTTTAATAAAAATGAACATATTGGTGAGGGTTTTCGAAAAGTTTCAAAATTAATTTTAAAATAATTTCCTAATTTAAATAAAAATGCAAAAGCTTGTATAATAAATTAAGACATATTCACACAAAGTCATGTTTCGAGTGACATATTAAATAATTAAATTAGTTTTTATTCAGAGCAGTCAGATATCGAAGAAAGTTCTTCCGTGAGTAAATAGACGGGTTTTACTTGAGAGAATGAATAAGAAGACTTTTTTAATTTTTTAAAGAAAAAATTTACTTCTCTTGTCGAAAATAATCCACATCGTATCACAATACTTACGATAGCTCCTGAATGCTAAAAAAGCTAAAAGCTTGAGGAAACTGGAAGGTGTTTTAGTTATGCCGTCCTCAAAAGTTGAAAGATGCTTACCAGAAAAAAGAAAGAGAAAGTTCTCGAATTTTATGAAAATGATATTAACAGTAGAATAAAAAAGGAAACAGTTACTCTATATATAATGAAGGGTGAAAGGAGAAGCCACAGACCAAAGAACTGTATACGTGCAGGTTCAAATGGTACACAGTGTTTGTGTCTGTAATATTCATCAAAATTTTAAGATGATGTTCGATGCAGCAAACATTGCAAAACTTACAAATGATCTGAACATATCATTAAAAGATTACAAAGACTGCTTTCAATTAATAATTTGTAAAAGGCCAAAAGATGAACTCTTCTTAAGAGAATGCAAGCTTTGTCCAAACCCTGAATAATTTTCTAATTAATTAATGGAATTATTCGAACAAAGAAGTATTTCAGAAATCGTTTATAGCATGTGGGAAGCTACCGATAGATGTATATTAATAAACAGTGCCTCTCTATGCCAAATTTTGTACTGGAGATCTCCAATCGTTTAGAAATATTACTGCTTCATAATTTTATTTCAAAGAACCAGTCAAAATTTCTCTTTGATCTAAAAAATAAGTTACAGCCATACGAAGTAATAGTTTAATGTGATTTTGCAGAGAACTATGCTTACGTTGCATAAGACGCTGCGCAAGCTTTCCATTATAAAAATAACCAATATTCTGTTCAGACTGTAGTCTTCTATATCATAATAATAGAAAAGAACTTTTGCACAAAAGTTCAATCTTTCTGTCTGATAGTACAACTCATGATATTGCTGCTGTATACATGATACAAGAATTACTCATACGCAAACTTTTCAAAAATGGGTGCAACTATCCGTACTTTACTCTATAATATAGTGTTTGTGTCTGTACTATTCATCAAAATTTTAAGATGATGTATATTATGCAGAGAGAGAGATGAATGTGTCGAGTGATGCTATGTACAGAAGAGACTAAACCCATCATCTTGTTTGTTACGTGATTGCACTAGGCTGAGAAAGTGGATATAATAGAACCAATAATCAGCCACGATCATCTCATCCATCAATCTACAGTACGCAGGCATCGAATCACCCATTCTGCTAGTATCCCATTCGCTTCGACACCAGGAAACAATTACTCTGTGATGGTTAATCCCGCATCCCACAATTTCGAAGGACAGTGAAATTCGCTGTGATCTCTCACTCTCTCCTTTACTTTGTCACTACGAGTTGTTTCACGGAAAGAATATTGGTAGTGCAGGTCACTTCCAGAATATTGCGCGGTGCTACCCATAGTGAAGTCGCGCGTCGAATCCAAAAAGAGGCCGACTGATTCGTCATTTTTTGGTCGAGAGAGACTCCCAAAATTATAGAGAACAGTTTAAAGAAATTCAGAGGCCATACTTAACTAAAATAAGGACAACTATAATCGTACCGAGACAGTGAATAGTTTTTATTTTGAAATATATAATTACTTAAATAAAATTTTATTCAATTGTTAAATAAAATTATTATTTTGCTTCCCTATAGAAAAAGGATTGTATTGGTAAAAATTTTCTATTTGAATTTTTGACGCATTCCTGGTGATTTTTTGAACGCGAATGGTATGTTATAACGTACTACTAGCGTACCGTTTGCGTATCACGACTTTTTTCAAAATTAGCAATAAAACAAATAGAAATGTATAAATAAATGAATGAATGTAATAGAGAGACGTTTAATGAAGTAATTGTCATTGTTAAATTAAGATGAAAGTTGTGATTATTATTAAAAAAGTGAAGTTATAAATAATCCAATTCGCTATTGAGTCAGTAAAAGTAACAATTTTTTTCATCAACTTTTTTAAATTTTGCCAGGAGTCAAAGTCAGGATAAGAAATTCCGAAAAAAATAGAATTATTTTGTTGTGTTTATAACATGATATCTTGCTTCCTATTTATGTAATTTAAATAAAAGTAGTGTCATTTGATTGGAAATTTAATAAGCTTTCTAATGAAATTTAAAAAAATCATCTAGCTTTATTTTTGATACAGTTATCACTGTTTTTAAGCGGGTGTGTTTTTTAATAGCTCGAGGTGTTAGCGGCGGTCGCACAATTTCCGCCGGTAGTGTATAATTTTTAGAAGCTTATACTTTCAAAACATTCATTTAGGGGAGATTGGGGAATTGTGGGCCACCTCATTATTTAATAATATTTGAAAGTTTGATCATTTAATTTTTTTTGTTCCTACAAAGAAAATTTTTCATAAACATTTCATTACTTTACCTATAAGCTGTAAACAGTAACCACCTGAAAAATTGCATTTAAATATTTATTTTGGGCGTTCATGATTTTATTGATTTTACAAGGACTTTCAAGAATTAATTAAGAAAAATATTTTTTTAATTATTGTGTGGCATTAGTACTTTGACCAATGCCACATAATTTCTTTTTTGTAACTGAAATTTTGCATTAAATTTAAATTAATAAATAATACAATTCTTTTTGTGAAATGAAGCATTTGGGGAATTGTGGGCCACAGTATGTGTTACTTCTTTTTGGCGATTTAATTTCACAATTTTTATATCAATACACAGGTACATATTATTAAAATCACACATAGCTATATAGCAATTTAACAAAAACAATTCTATTCTTTGCGATTCATGCGATACACCTGTACACTTAAGATGTGACTATCAATGGAGCCTATTTTACTTGTCCAAATTGTGATTCTGATTAAGGATTGTCACCAGCAATATAAGGAAATGAGAGAAACAATTCTAAGAACTGGCATATTTTAGTTTTACTAATTAATTAAAGAAGTGATTAATTAATTTTAATAAATAATTAAATAATTACTTAAAAAATAGTTTATTGTTCTCAATAAATTAGTTAATTAATTATTAGTAAAACTAAAATTTGTCTCATTTAAATATAGTTTGCACGCGCATCGTTTTGACAGTGTGTTTTGTTCGTATCGATGAAAGGAAAGTTGTTGTAGAAACTCCTTAATGAAACCAGTTAATAAATTAACCGTATTTTCTGTTTATTCTCTTCAATATATGCATGTAAAGTAATATATATATATATATATATATATATATATATATAAATATGTTGTATATCAAGAGTGACTGCTGTGACAAATTGAGACATTTCTCAACGGTGCTCATGCAAATTTACTTCTGACTTAGAGGAGGATGTTGTCAGCCTAGATGTCGTATTCTGCTTGTACTGAAATTCAAAGAAGCTATTCCGTTGTCTGTTATCCGAGAAATACACTACGAACATGGTTGTCAGTTGCACAGATAGAATTAAGGGGGTCAATGACATTTCGACACCATTTTATTGATATTTTAAACAATATTTATAAATATTTTTGACCCACTTTAATCAAAAATACGGCATTTATACAGTGATGTTGGATGTTGGCTCTAGTTTTACTAAAAAATTATCGAAAATTAGAAATTTAAGGAATTGCGAACTTTGCTTTAGAATTTTGGGGTTGGGTATGCACTTTTTAAAAGACAAAACAATCTTCACCCTCACATCTCAGATTCATATTTACCTTAAAATACCGAGACAGGTCGTTTATGCGGCTTTAATAGATTTTAAAAGGCCTTTTTCATCTGTTTGCTAAAACTTACTATAATTAAAATTAAAAAATGAAGGTCTCAGCACAAAAATTCTTAATATCATTAAAAACTTTTACGAAAATTCCTCTGCCTGCATTTCAGTCGATGATAGGCAGACGGATTTTGTTAAGATCACCCGGGGTGTCTTACAGGGAGAAGTGCTGAGTCCTCAGTTGTTCCTTCTGTTCATAAGTAATTTGGAGCTTTTTCTAATTGAGCAAGATTGCAGGGGTATTTCGATAAATTCGTCATTTCAGGTTCTCTTACCATTGTCTAGAAAATTAGTTGCTCTTAATCTATACTGTCAGTGAAATTCTTAATGTGTATAAATATATATATAAAAAAGTAAATAGTTATATTTCACAAATGCAATAATTTTTCAATTAAACACATAAAATCGTCTAACTTTGGAAATAGTAAGATACTACAATAAACATTACTAATGAAACTAAAAAATAGATATTAAATGAGAATTTGTTTTTTTATGTTCTAAAAGTAAGTGTTATTTTGTTCTAAAAAGTATTAAAACGTTATATCGAATTTAACACTGCTTAGTTGTAAAAAATTAAAAATCACATTAGATAATAATTTTTTTCGAGTATTTTAAGTTATCATCAAAGAACAGTATGAGAGTATACATAGAGTTCACAAACTAAAATTTTGAAATTTGTTTATAGCAGCTAGTGCTGGAAAATTGTTCTAAAGCAATCTGCAATTTTCATTTTAGGGGAATTATTATAAATAAATAGTTTCTGTTGACCAGAATGTCGAGAGGTTTTAGAAATGATAATAAAATCGAATTGGAAAAATGGGAACTGTGGAAGGCTGATCCGAGTTGATTCCCTTTTACCAGGAGAATCCCTGGATTCTTCGTTGTCCGCTGGAACTCTGCTTGATTAATCCCAACGAAACCCACTCTCAAGGTTAATTCACCAGAAACCAACTTCCGTCTGAGATTTCAGGATTGAGACAAGCATGCGCTTGTTCGGTGGTGTATTCGAGGATTTAGTAGGTTCACATTATTCAAAGTCAGACTTCAAATCTCTTCATTTTCACTTTTTTTATGACACAATTATATGTGTCTAAAAAATATCAAGTCTAATTAAATTCAATTAATTAAATTTACCCTTTCTATGAGTTGTGAAATGATTTCCTGTTTTATCAAATTTGAAATGCAAAATTGCGTTTCTTTAATTGAAAATTAGAAAAAAATTTAAGTTGCAACTTTAAAATAATTTGCCCTAATCCAGGGATAACGATGGACAACGCAGCGAATAATACGAAATTCATTAGCGAATTTAAAATTCTTATGGATCAAGATAGAATTCGACAGATGATATGATCTACAAATGTTTAAAAATGAGAAAAGCAATAGAACTTTTACTTAATCTAAATCCAGATTTACAAATTTACTGTTTGTATGAAGATGATTGGACACTTTTAGAACCAGCCCACAAACACCTAAGGCACTTTATATATATTTCTCAAGCTCTGTCATGACATAAGTCACACTTCCATTGGTCATAATTGTGTTTAACCTGTTGCTAGATAAAATTGACGACTCTATCAACGAAATAGAAAAAAATGTGTCGACGAGTTTAAATAACTTAAAATTAAAAAAGGCGCTTCATGCAGCAAAGGAAAAATGATTAAAGCACTACAATAAATGTAACTCGATTTATTGGGCTATTCTTGCACTTGATTCGAGACATAAAATTGAAGTTTTTGAAAAAACGGAATGGGAACGAAACATGAAAGAAGATTTTATTAAAAAATTTGAATGTGTGTACAAAAGGGATTATTATATTGCACGTCAATAGGTTGCAATTGAAGTTATGCAAGTTAAACAAGATAAATCTGAACATTAAACTGATGTGCGAAATTGATTTGTTTCAATTTCTTAGGAAAGATAAAGAAAATAAGCAACGAACGAACTGTACGAGGACGTCATGGACACAAAAGGCAAATAGATGAATGGTTAAGTTACGAATAGTCTAAGTCGTTGTAAGAGTAGATTAAGTAATTTTCTTTTGTTTAAACTTTTCGTTGGGAGATTCATATAATTTTCGATCATTTTAAAATATTTTCCTTTTCTTATTCTTCCACTTCAAAGGAATTCTTTTCCATTATCAAGACATATTATGTAATTCCACCAAACTGATTATTTATAACCTATCTTAAAAAGTTGACTGTCTAAAAGAGTTACGGAATCGGTGTGTAATTTGATAGTAAAAACGATTGGAAATTGAAAAGAAACATTTGGAAAATTAAATTATGCAAAGACTTTTACAAATCCAACTATAAATAATTAAATGAAATGTGCAAAGATTTCATTGAGATTTTATAGCAAGGATATTTTTCATATTTACTTATGAAAACGTTGTAAATTAGGGAAAAATGATTTAAATTGGTAAAAGAATGTAAAAATTTTAATATTAATTATGTCTATTAACAAGATTACACAACCGGCGGAAATTGTACGACTGCTAACACCTCGAGCTATTAAAAAAGACACCCGCACAAAAACAGTGATAACTCCGTCAAAAATGAAACTAGATACTTCTTTTTAGAAAAGTTGATGAACAAATTTGTTACTTTTACAGGCTATTCCTTGTAATCTAAGCTTTAAATAGAAACCAAGAACAGCAAAAAACATTAAAGGTTTCCCGAGATATTAAAAAAAATAGTCTGATCGTGCGAAGCAAAATTTTCAATCATCGATTTATGTATTCGCCGTTGAGTCAGTTGCGTGGCTGTGAAAAAAGTGTCGAAAATGAATTTTACCAAGCACATTCTTACTGGGATCCACTTTTTAAATATCATTATATAATAAATTAAATTAAAAAGTGGTTCCCAATAAGAATATGTACTTGGTAAAATTTATTTTCGACACTTTTTTCACAGCCACGCAAGCTATTTAAAGCTTGGATCACAAGGAATAGTCTGTGAAAGTAACAATTTTGTTCATCAACTTTTCTAAATTTTGCCAGGAGTCAAAGTCAGGGTAAGAAATTCCAAAAAAATAGAATTATTTTGTTGTGTTTATAACATGATATCTTGCTTCCTATTTATGTAATTCAAAGGAAAATAGTGTCATTTGATTGGAAATTTAATAAGCCTTCCAATGCAATTTAAAAGAAGGATCTAGCTTCATTTTTGACAGAGTTATCACTGTTTTTGTGCGGGTGTGTTTTTTAATAGCTCGAGATGTTAGCGTTCGCTCAATTTCCGCCGGTAGTGTATTTGTAAAAGTCTTTGCATAATTTAATTCTTCAAATGTTTCTTTTCAATTTCCAAACGTTTTTACTATCAAATTCTGTCTATTAACAGACTTTTTGCCATTTACCAAATGTCTACCAAATATCATATGGCAAATCGTATCCGGCAGGGTACAAAAGGATCATCTTGGACGTCGGTGTGTCCAAGATGATCCCCATGGTATGAACAAGATGATCAGAAGGATAATCTTATCCCAATTATTGGAAAAGGAGACTAAATTAAAAAAAAAATAAGTGTATCAATATTAAATAAATTTTACGAGGCATTGTCTGCAACAAGAAAAGTAATAAAATAGATGTGCGGATGTCAACTTTTTGTTTTAAATAAGTTAGTTTTCATAATAAAAACATACAAAAAGCGAGAAAAACTGTATTTTTTAGTAATACTAGATTATTCGCTTTGCGGTGAGACGGTGTACATGGTAATCAGGGAGATCATCTTCTACACCTATTGAGAGATCATCTTTCCACAAATTCCACTATTTTGTAATTTGTTCGTAACTTAACCTACAAGCTTTGTTATTCTACAGTACCAATTAGAACAATTAACTGAACATTTATTAAAGCTATCATTACAAGAAACTTTGCATTTCAGCTTCTATAGCCATATAGTTACCTATGCACAAAGTTAAGTTTTCCTTAGATCAAAACTATGAAATTTTTATTTTTGCTAGTATTTTTTTTTCTTTATTTGAATTTTGGACCAATTGGCAATTGGTCCCTACATTTTATTAAGTCGGTGAATTTTTCTCATTCTTATATGTTTCGATAGCCTATGATAATATAATAAAAACCTGTAAATAGTTTTCCGAAATTCGAATATTTTCCAAAGTTATTCAAGGTCAATGTTATTTGTAGCGTTTTAGTAAATAGCTAAATACTCGCGATCGGATAAATCAATTTTAATAAAAATTGGAGGAGAGATTACCTGAGAAATTGTACTTTAGATAAACGATAAAAAATTTTATTAACAAATATAATTTGTTTAAATAAATTAACTTTTTAATTTTTGGGGTTCCAAAAAATAAGTTCCAGAGAAAAAAAGTTCCAATAATTCTTTGTTCCAAAGTCCAAAAGTTCCAATAATTGTTTTTTTCAAAAGCCAAAAGTTCCAATTATTCTTTCTTCCAAAAGCCAAAAGTTTCAATTATTTTTATTTCCAAATATCAAAATGTCCAACATTTTTTGTAAAATTCAAACTTCGAGTTTAAAAACTTTTTTATGCTGTATTTACGGCATTCTAATATTTTGTTTATATTTATTTATTTAGAAAACATAACGGGACATGCCCTTTTGTACAAAAAAATGCTCCTAAATCTAATATAAACAATTAATTTATTTTACTTAAATCTAGGTTGAAACTTTATTTTGTGTGACATAATAAACACATTATGTGTACATGTTGCTATAATGTAATCTTTTAATTTTCTTAATTTAATTTAACCTTTTAATTTTCTTCTGTTTCTTATGTGTTCTTCAATTTTTTAATATCTTTTTATTCTTTGCATTATTTATTTATATGTATTAGATTTTTATATTTATTTCTAAATATGTGCCAGGGAACGTTAAAAGGGACCTAAGGTCAAAAAAAGATTTTGAGAAAAACGACTTTGAAGTTTACCAAGTTAATTTGATGCTTTTGAACGTCTTAATATATTAAAACTTGTTACTTGTCCGACATATTAGAACCGCCATTTTGAATTTTGAAAAACTAACATCGGATTCGTTATCAGCGACCTCAAAAACCCCAAAGTAACGAGTGTCAAACGAATTTGATTAATTTTTAGAAAAGTTTTTCATATTTGATTTTTTTTGTACTTTTTTTGGAACTTTTTCATTTTGGAACTTTTGGATTGGAACTTCTGGTTTGGAACTTTTAAATTGGAACTTTTGTCCTACAATCATTTGCTCAGTATATAAAAGTAATACAAAAATCGCCAACGCAACTCGATGTCCAGTGTGTAACCTGTGTCCTACCATCCTTCATGTGTGCTTAAGTTTCCCCTCAACTTGAATGGTGGATTCAAGAAGTGTTGTGGCCCACCTTCGCCTCTCCCCACTGCTTCAACTACTGTTCTTCCGCCTGCTTCTCATTCGTATGATGACTTACGTACACTTATCAGAGAGGAGCTACAATTTGTTCGAGAGTCTTTTTCTTTTGAATTACGCTATTTAAACACCACCATTTCAAATTTATCTACTGAAATGAAGACAGTCAACGCAAAAATAGAACCATGTACTTCTCAATCACATGAGACCATACTTCGAGTCGATGCTTTCGAAAACAAAGTCGAGGAAATTATTAAAGGCAATTTTTCTCCAAATCTTTGCTTTGGTTCCTTCTAACATGAATTTGAAGATCGTTTAAGAGGACGCGACAATTTAATCATATACGGTTTAAATGATCGTTAACCATCCCTTCCTCTTGATTCTCGCTAAGATGTCCTTGCAGTAACTAAGTCTTTACTCACTTTGTGCACTCCTAATTCTATTTTTGACGATATAAAAATTTGGCGACCATTAAAAGTCATTTTTCCAAATGACCTTGAACCAGTACAAATATGTACTGCATTCATGACGCTAAAAAAATCAGCACTTCTACCTACCGAGTTCACAGAGACATTAATCTCTCTGGACTAAACCAAGAACAAACAACATGATTATTAACGTGTAATACGAGAATTGCTAGCAAGGATGTCCCAAGGAGAGAAGAATCTCAAAATCATCTATCGCCTGGGATCCCCAATCATCATCTCTTAGTAAAATCTTTCAAACTTTTATATTATCAAAATACTCGTGGTATTAATTCTTCTGGACAATTACTAAAAAACGTATCTTAACAGCTACAATTTTTTTGTCCAAAGTGCTTAACTCTCAAATTTCAGATATATTATCAAAAATCAACTTTCGCTTAAATTTAAACATGGAACTTGATTTAAACTTATTTTTATTCTCTTTGTCTTATTTTACTTTTATCGTTGAGCACTACATCGAAACCTGCCTTAATAATTGTTAAATGCGGCGCTATGACAATATTTCCTTTGTTTTATTTTTTTTATTTTTACTGTAATTTAAAATTAACATACATATCTAATTTGTATCCTTATCTTGTTTCCCATTTATGGTCCAATAGGACTGTGGAAGCTTGATTTATAAATAAATAAATAATTACGCATGTTGTCATGATAGTTTAACTAATTCATAGATTTGCCATTGGCTACGTATTACCGTTTCTACCTAAAAAGTGATGCTAATACTCTACAAAATTCAAAGGGATCATCTTGCCTCAAGGGATTATCTCGTACACTTTTACCTTTGATTCTTCTTCCGCCATAGAACATTTTTAATTATTATATCGGGTATTATAATATTATAATTATGAAATTTTTATTGCAGAAAATAATAAAGGGTAAAATTTGTTCATTAAATTTCAAGAAAAATGTTTCCCCGTTTTCAAAAATGTGTTTTCAAGAAGAGCGCGCTTAAAACTTTCGTAACATATTACAATGAGTTAAGACACGGTCATAAAGGGACATTTAAATCTTCACACAATTTTCATTAAACTTTGCATTTAAATACTCCAAAAATTGCTAGTAAATATTTAATAAATTTTTTAGGAAATTTTCTCTGATGTGGGGATGGTTCTTTGATGGGGACTTGCAAATGTCATGTAGCCAATATTTATTAATAAAACCTTAAAAGAAAATAATTCCTCTATAAATATTTAAGAAAATGGTGTTTTAGTTGGTTGTTCCATTAATATAAAATTAAAAGAACAGAATTACAAATTTCATAAATAAAATTAAAATTCTCCTTTCATGTAACTTTAGGGTAGAATATTTTGAGATTGAGATTATATTTTTGAGATAGATCTTGTCAAAACTCTTACAATTAACTTGAGAGAAAGTTAAATTTGTTGATTTATATGCATAGAGTATAGGTCTCCGAAGATATTTATGGTACAAGAGAGAGGGCAGGGAAGTGTATTAAATGGCTTTCGTGACGTAAAACATCGTTACATTGGGAAGCTTAATAAATGTTGTTATGTGTCGTGACGTCGAATTAAATGAATTTATAATAGTGTAGACACTATCGAACGTTTTCACTTTAACATCGGCATGAAGATCCTGCGGTATATTATGCAAACTCTTGATATCTTGTCCCCAACTTCCATTATATGCCTGCCTTAAATGTTGTTTGCTATATTTTCCATAAACACCTTTCCATGAAAAGATTATCATCTTGATTCAAAAGAGCCTTCAGAAAATAAACAGGATAAAAAGGAACTCATTACTTTAAAAAGTGTAATTTAAAAAGGAAAATGAGCGTTAAGGGGGTATTTACTGGATAAAATGATGCGTACACTCCAATATATTCAATTTCTCAGTACTCAAGAAAATTCCATTTACCAGCTAACATGGAATCAACTATTTTACCATGTTAGTAAAAGTGACAACTATAGGAGCAAAATATTTATAACAAAATGTTTATAACAATAGTAATTGTTAATTTTTTATTTTGTAACAATTATATATAAACAACTCAACAATCAAAATGATATAAAGGATTAACTAAACAGAAATAAAACAAAATCGTGTGACACATGGACCTCATATGCGACGCATTAGCGTAAGTGCAAAGTACGTGCGCTGCAGGATAAAACATTCGATATTTTGATTATTTTTAAAGTCTCCATCAATTTTTTTGCAAAAAATTCTAGAAAAGATAAGGAATCCAAATATCATGGACACAAAAAAATCGAATGGGTGCTTATGCTCAAAAAAATAAAATCAATTTTTTTTCACTTTTTTTGAGGAAAAATTCAAAAAATTTCCTTGTCTCTTATTGCATTTGAATTATTGGTGTAACAATTATTAGTCACATAAACTTGAGCAAAATCGATTGAAACGTCTCAGAGTTATGGAATTTTGAAAAAAATTACTCTAAACTTTAATGCCTAGTTAAATCCAAAATTTTGAAAAAATGTTTTCTCTTTCTTCTCTTACACAACACTATAATTACACCAGGTTTCAGAAATATTGACGTACCTATTTCCAACATTAATTTTTTTTTAATTTGACCCAATTCATATACGTTTCCATAAAACAAATTAAAATTTCATTTTATTTTCCGTTTATATTTTCTATTTAATCCCGATCTAATTGGAATATTTAATTTTCTGACAGGACTTCGATATAATTTTAATTGAAATATTGTTTTACTATTAATCGATAATGAAACTCCTATATAATTGGAATTATAAGTGGAATTTCGCCAGAATGATCAATAATTTTCACATTAATTTAGTCACAAATATTGAAAAAAAGTGTCGAAATACAATCTGGTGCTTAGAATTTAAAGGTCAGCATGACGTCATTCATGTCTGACAAATAAACATTTTAAAAGCATTTTATGGTCTAGAAACGTTTTTAGAACATAAAACGCGTTAATAGTACTTTATTTGTCAAACATTAAACGTTTTAGGAACGTTCTTCGAGCGTAAATGTTTTTTTTTTGCCGACTGGTTGGTGCTGAAATTTGGTAGGTCAGAAATACCACTTGACCTTCGAAAGTTTTGGCACGAAAGGAATTTTGATGTTTTGACAAATTCTTCGACTCTACATTAAAATTAGACATAAAATTACCACAAAAGTTCTCACATTCTATGAAAAAATAGAAGGAGCCACTGCTGATTAATTCTGCATCAGAATGATTTCAATCAATTTATTTTCCTATAAGTTATCAGCATTGTTACTTTCCTCCTCGGTCTGCCCTATTACAAAATATTTGAGGTAAATCGATTTCCACAAGCGATGTAAAACTATACATATATGTATCCCTCAGGACTGCGGGATAAAGTTTATAAAAAAATAAATATAAAATTACATTACTGCATAAAGGTGTGCTTGTAAAATTGGTTGCAATAATTTTTTTAATATAATGGAAATAATTTCTTTTGCTTTTTGGAAAAAACGAGAAAGTTGAAAATTTAAAAAGTTTTTAATGCACTTTCGTTGTAAAATCGTTATGTATAATTAAATTAATTCATGGGCTCCGTAAACAAAGTTTGAGCTTATGACTCATAACTTTGATTTTATCGTTTACAGATACTAAAATCAGTGTTAATATTATATTATTATTATTATTATTATTATTACTTTAAAACTGTTGCATAATTATGATACATTTACATGAAATTTACATTAAGGTTGTAAAATAATAATGAGCAATTAAACAAAAGTTTTTGGTTACAATAGGGTCAAATTTTGTAAAAAAAAATCAATGTTGGCAATGGGTGAATCAATTTTTCTGAAACTTGGTGTAAATGCGTAGTGTTGTGTAAGATAAGAAAGAAGAAAAAAATCTTGAAAATTTTGGATTTTACCGAACATTAAAGTTTAAAGTAATTTTTTTCAAAAATGTGTAACTCTGAGGCGTTTTAATCGATTTTGCTTATATTCATGTGACTAATAATTGTTATACCAACAATTTTAATTTTTCGTCCAAATAACATAAAACACAATTTGCGCAACACTAAAGAATTAAAAATTAAATTAAAAGAAAAAATAATAGAATTTATTAATTGTTTTCAGTTTACATTTATACTTATTGAACACTAGACATTAAAATACAATTATACTTAATTATACTTCTCTATAAAATGAACATTCACTTAAAAAATAAAGCACACTCTCAGTGGTTGCTATGCCACACTTCTCACATTTTAGATTATTATGAAACTTAATTATTTTGTTATCAATGATAAATCTGCTTTGATATTTATTTATCAGTCTTATTTGGGCTATGACTTTTTTGTAATTAAGTGGTGTATTATTAATGAAAGGTATTTTGGATATCACCATGCAATGGTAAATATGGTAAAATTTGTAAAGATTGATACTCATTTACTCTTCACAAGTCCTCCTCAAATAGAACAGAATCGTAAGCTTTTATCCATCGTTTTTTTTATTTTCTCGAAGGAGGTGAATAGATCCATGATTGAAGTCAAAAACTTGCCATCAATCTCCACATGGTTAAAGTGAACTGAAGTGTACTTGAACTACAGTTTTTCATGTATAGAGTGAGTATTGACATGAAGGTTACATACGTAGGAATTTCTTCAACTCTATAACCCAGTGAGAAATCGTCAATCAAAATGACGTCAATTTGAAGTCAATTTTTATTATTATAGTTAATGATCAAATTTTGACGAAGTTTTGACGATTAAAAATTTTAGTAAAAATTATATATCTGCTAACTAATATTACTGTTTAGTGCTGGTATTTGCTAAATATTTATTCATTTTTGAGAACTATGTTAAAAATCATACAAAAAGCAAAATGACGTCAAATTGACATTGATATCAAGATGTGTACTTCAGGAATAAGGAAATAAAAAAATTAATATTCTGGTTAAACTATAAAATAAGTACCACTGTATAGGTGTTTTTAGAAAAAGTTTAATTTTCCAATTCAGACTAACGTTGATTTAACGAAATAATTAAAAAAAAATTTTCCAAAAAGTTTATGATGCAAATTTTTTTGTATATTTTTAATCCAAGTATAAACCCTCCAAACGCAAAAATAAACAAAAGTGGGGAAACAGTAGTTCTTATTTTTTTCACGGATTTCAAGTAAATTAAATAATTCCTCGCTCCGGTAGCAAATTTTTCTTTTGATAATTACTTATTTTAATGTCAGAAGCCCATTAAAAAATTGCAAACGGTTCCAAGTCGGGGAAAGCAAAGATTTTGAATTTTGTTTGTGTTACGACTTTTCAAAAAATTTTGAAATTTCACATTAATTAATTATTTCTCGACTCGGTAATTTTTTTAAATGCCACAGGTGATTTAAAAATATTCCAAGTGATTTCTGGAAAAAATTCAAAATCACTGCTTTTCCCGCCTATTGAATTTTCTTGAAATCTTTTTTAAATAGCGTCTTATATTAAAATAAATAATTATTAAAAGAAAAAAATTGCTACCGAGTCGAGAAATCAATCATTAAGCTGAAATTTCGAAATTTTTGGAAAATTCGTGACGTGAAAAAATAAAAATTACTGCTTTCCCCTACTTATAGATTCACTTGGACTTTTGTAAATGGCCCGTGACATTTAAATATGTAAGTAATTATCATAAGAAAAAAATTGCTACCGACGCGAGGAATTATTAATTTACTTGAAATTCTCGGATTTTCGAAAAATCCGTGAAAAAAATAAGAACTACTGTTCCCCCAAATTTTTTATCATTTGGAGGGTTTACTTGGGTTAAAAATAAAATTACAATTCTGATAAATTAGAATTCTACAAAATAGTATTTCTTACAAATTGATATTCGGTCAAATTAAATTTCTTGCAAATATAAAATCAATCTAATCAACAATCTGCCAAATTATAATTCGGACAATTAAATATTCTACTAAATTAGAATTCAAATTAATAAAATGTAGGTAAAGTGGAAATTTCAAACATAAAAATTAGAATAATTTCAAATTTTTGAGAAAAAGAATTAGTGTAAACTAATATTCTTCATTATGCAGAATATATCAAATGATTATTATTAATAAAATTAATAAAATTATCTTTCATAATAAATAACTAAAATATATTATAATTATTTATTAAATTGATATTTTAGTTTTATTATTATTAATAATTTCCTCTGAAGGAATTTTTATAACAATTGCATTTGATTTGAAAACGTGCGGTTACGTGTGTTTTCTATCTGACGCATGCGCCGTAACCCAGTTCATATCCGCGACATCCGCCAATTCTATACACGTCCACGAGTCGACTTCGCATAACGAAAACAAGGTGTTTTATTATGTTGTATTATTAATCGTCGATAATTTTGATAATTATCTATATGTAGGAGTTAATTGCAGTGAATAAGATGGATCAACGGGAAGTAAGTATATGTGATATTTCAATATTGTAGTCATATTAAAATGATGCTATTTATATATCTGTCTATAATGTATTTTATATGTTAACCTAAAAAAGGATCGAACAATAACAAATAAGATTTGAACAATTAAAATATACTTTAAAATCGATATTTTAAAGATTACAGATTTACTTTACCTACACTCACATAATATGTTATCAGATAAATCACAGTAGATTTCACAAAAAAATTGTCTTTTTTTGTTTTAAGTATGTGAAAATTAAAACCTTCGGCGTTAAGTATTAAATAATCAAATAGGCCTTAAATAAATTATATTTTGAATGAATAAATTAAATAAAACACTAAAAACAAGCTCGGCAGTATTTTAACAGAAAAATAAAAAAATATATATAAACCATTTTCAAAATTTTTTTAGAATCGAACGGAAAGAATAAGGATCCGTGAAGCAATTAACGAACGTAAAATAAGACTTCGATTGATGAGAAACAAAGATGTTTATAAACATGATTCCTCTGATTCATCTGATCATGTCGAACTTAATGATAATATTCTTGATCAAGAAGTGCCCAATAATAATGTAAATTTACCTCCTGAAAACTATCATTTGGAAGATGTATTAAGGATGGAACAAGATAATGATAATAATGATGCTGGTGACAATTATAATAATTTTGGGGTTGACAATGATACTGATAGTAATAATGAAGATAGTGTGACAATCAAAGTGACTCTGATGATGAAACAAGTGATGACGATGAAGATTTTGACCCGAATATGTATTTATATCACTCTTTGACAGGTTGGGCAATGCGTGGCATTTCAAAAAGAAAAGTTGACCAATTGCTTAAAATTTTGAGACGTATTCATCCTACACTACCCTGTAGTTACAAAACTCTTCTGAGAACTCCAAAAACTACTAACGTAAAAGAAATAGACAATGGTCAATTATGATATAAGGGAATAGTAAAAGCTTTAAATCAAAGAATCACTCAACAGTATCTCGAAGAATTTGGAAATGTTGTTATCGATATAAATATGGATGGTTTGCCATTATACAGGAATTCTAAAACGAACTTTTGGCCAATTTTTATTGACTTTGGAGGGCCAGTTTAATAGTCCTTTTATTATTGGTGTTTATTACGGTCATTCTTCGAAACCGCAAACGTTAGATCAGTACCTTGCAGATTTTGCTGAAGAAGTACTACACTTAAGAGAACATGGCTATCATTTTGAGGGAGAAACATATAATTTTAGTATAAGAAATTTTCTTTGTGATGCTCCCGCTAGATCATACTTAAAATGTACTATAGGTCACAACGGTACTTTTCTGTGTGAGAAATGTATAGTGCGTGGAAAATGGTACTTACACCGCTTGACGTATGTGTCAACTAATGCTGACAATCGAAGCGATCAGTCGTTTAGAAATCGAAAAAATCCCGAACATCATACTGGCCTTTCACCACTTGAAAATATTTTGAACATTGGTATGATCTCAAAATTTAGACTGGATCCTCAACATCTTCTGTACCTTGGAATAGTCAGAAGACATCTGTTCAAAAAGTTAGAAATAAGAAATTTAAATATACTTGAAGATGACAAAATTCATGATTTCAAAAATGCTCTGCAAAATTTATCTGATTCCTTTCCAAGGGAATTTAACCGAAAGCCCAAATATTTTGAAAAAGTGAAGGATTTAAAAGCTACTGAACTGAGAAGACTGCTTTTGTATGATGGTAATAAAGCTTGGAAAGGAGTACTACCAACTGATGAGTACAAAAATTTTCTCCTACTGCACTGTTCTGCTTACATTATGGAAAATCTTGTATTTGTTAAGCAGCCAGTTATGTTAGATGCTGCAGAAAAATTCTCCAAGTTGTTTATTCAGTATTCTACACAACTATATGGTCGAGAATTTGTTGTTTATAATGTTCACAGCTACTTGCACATGGCTGAGGAATGTAGGCTAACACAAAACAGTCTGTATGGTTTCAGTTGTTTTCCGTTTGAAAATTATCTTAAAACTATCAAACATACTTTAAGATCAAGTTATCAACCTTTGCAACAGCTAGCACGTCGAGACACCGAAAACGAAGGAAATTTGGATAAAGTAGAATTGATTCCAAATGAAATAACTTTAAAGTTACGCCATCATGATCCTGATGAAGAAATTTTCGGAGAACAATTTCGGAGACTAGATATGAAAGACTTATCATTGTCTTTCGATCAAGCAAATAGTTGTTTTCGAACAGTTAATGGAGCCGTAGTTGTGCTTCAAAATATAGTTCAAACTGAAGAAACTATTTTGTTACAGGGTAAAAGATTTCAAACTCTTCAGGATTATTATAATTAACCCATAGAATCTTCTATTCTTGGCATACATTTAGTATCTCATTTGTCGAAAAACAATGAATATTGGTCTATTAATGAATTATCTCAAAAGTGTATTTTAATGCCTGAAACTGAAAATTCTTTTTTATGTGTTCCCCTTCTACATACAGCTGCATAATTTTTACAGAGGTAACAACAAATAATAATAATAATAACAACAAATTTAACTTTTCATGCCTTTGTTATAGTCAGCAAAAATATATATCCCCGCCTGAATTGTTTCATATTCAACATGAGCTGCAAAATGTATTTGCAACTCAGTCTTATTCCTGCCTTTAAAGTGTAATATTGAGTATTTTAATAAATTGTCACTCTCAGAAGTGATAAAAAGTAAACTGAGTCTATTTTATAAATTAGACCGTAACATTTTGGCAATCCTGCCAGGATAGCAACAAACGAAGTAATAGTAATTCGTCAAACTGTGCTATCTTCGAGTGTGAACCTAATTTTCTACGGAAAATATAATTGTTCAACCTAAGGAGGAAAGGCTCTGTGGGTACTCTACGGATACCTTCGAGAAATTTAATATGTCATATTAATTGAGGTGCTTGAGCTTGTCGATCTAGACAATAAATCTCAGAAGAAGACGACTTCTGGAGGAATTTCATCCAACTGGAGAACTAGGCAGATACGTCAGCCACTTACTTAGGGGTGTTTTGCAGCAATGTCTACGGCCACTCTTCACACATCACCAGGGTCCAGAAGAAGCAGAAATACGTAAGACTTATTCAACGAATGAATCATATTTGATTTATATGTTTGATTTATTAAATGGTAAGTAGACTACGCGTGTTATTAAGTCTTAGTTTCCTCAATAAAATAAAACTATTTCTATGATTAACCTTGTTGTAAGTGTGTAGCCACTTGAACAAGTGAAGAGAATTAAACTCACATATAATTATTGTTACGCGAAACATTCATTTACACCCGACACAAAATAATATTTAGTAGTCTAACATATCACACCTATAGGGATTTAAAACACACAAACTCTATATCTGACACAGACTCTGACTCGACTGACGAAAGTTTAAATATGGAGAAAGAATCAAAAACCACCCTTAAGGGCATCCGGGAAATAATACTGGTTTCGTAATAGACGTCTCATTTAAAAAGAAAAGAATATTTTGAGTCGGGATTTTTTTGTAAATATAGAGAAATGCTCTGGGACCAGCGGTCCTCTCGGATTTTAGAGAAATTTTGATAAATAATTATTGAAAAAAATTGTTTTAAATATACGGAAAAAAGGGGTTTTTCACGGTTCAGTATAGACGTCTCATTTTGAGAGGATAAAATATTTCGGGTTCATATTTGGAGGGGTGATAGAGGAAGACTCTCCGAGGAGCGGCCCTCTCCGTTTTTGCAATAATTTTGCGAGGAAATTATTTTATTAACGATTGAAAGTGGAGTAATTTGAGGTTAATACATTTCCCTCAGTTCAACTCGCGACCACTTCCGAGAATTGGCGCCACCTCCTTGACCACTGACACATAGATCCACTTGTCTGTGTGCTCGCCGCCATATTGTCTCTCACTTTCGCCCAAAATCCAACTTTTGTAATTTCGTTTTTCAATATTTATTTCAAAAATTACTTGCAAATTTCGAGAATATTCTTTATCATCATGAATTCCCCTAATTATCATGATAAATCCGAACTAAATATCTCTAATTATTTAGGAGTGAGACGACACGCGGGAAAACACTTTTTGGGCTCGATTTTTCCCGGATGCCCTTAATCCACCTGGAACATCAACAACGCCAAATACGGAGCAGATTCTTTCATCAATTGTGGATCAACTTTCAAGATTAAATGTAGGAGTTACGAGTTTAGTTCATAAAAATAAAAACAGGAAAGATGAGATAATAACATTAGGCAAAAAATTAGGGTTAAATCCTACGAAAGAAACAAATAACGAATCAGAAAATGCATCCCATAACGAAAGTAATTTCGGTGATAACGAATCGCAATCCGATGTTCAACAACAAGCAAATAGAATTAATAATCAAAAAATAATACAAAATCAAAATTTAGGAAAAGTTGCCGCTAAAGATATAATTAGAACTATTAAAAAATTAACGGGACAAGATGATTGTGGAGTTTAAGATTTTATAAAAAACGTTAAAAGAGCAAAAAGACAATGTTACCAACCAGACCTATTATTAGATTTTATAATTTCTGAAAAAATTACCGGAAACGCAGAAAGAGCAATACGATACTTAGATTTAGACAACTATGCAAAACTTTTCAATGCTTTGCGTGCAAATTTAACGCAAATCGTTAAAATTTAAATGAAGCTCAAATGCAAGCATTGTAATTAGAATTATGGTTTCAAGAAAGTGATTATCAGAATTTGTCAAATAAAATAAATGCAGCTGCAGTGCAGAAGAGCTGAAAATGGAGAAGAATACAGATTATTAATAGACCCAGGAGCATCAGTTAACATAATAAAAGAAAATAAAATACCCAGAAACAATTACACCAGTTTATTAAATTTATTATAACATTTATGTATTTATCTTTTTTTTAATATTTCCTTTTGTTTCATTGTACCAACCCCACATAACCTTGGAGTGCGGAATCCAAGGTATCTGTAGGCAGATTTCCCAAAAGTCCCTAAGCAAAAAAAAAAAAAAAAAAAAAAAAAAGTACCAATCAGAATATTATGCTGTTAATTTAAATTATATCGGCAAACAACAACTGTTTCATATTGTCGATGAAAATTTCCTTTTCCCGAGGATGGAATATTTGGATTACCATTTCTACAAAAATATGAAAAATATGCTATCACCCTAAAATTCCTTATAATAGAAAAGTGGAAGACACCTTTACATGAAGATGGATATTTTGTAGAGCAAAATAAAATGCGGATTTGCAACATCATAATGAATAAAGAAGATAGTGATATTTTAGTAGAAGATTATCCAAATATTCCCACCGGACTTTATAAAATATAAAACGGAATTATGAAGGCACCTGTTTATAATTATTCTAATCAACCTTTGGAAGTGCCAAACAAAATTGAAGGAATACATATAGAGAAAACTGATTACGACGTCACAAACGATAAAACGCTCAAAAATAAAACAAAATTAAAAGCTAAAGAAGTACCTGAACGATTAATTGAATTAAAAAATAAAACAAGATTAGCTCATTTGGATAAAAATACAAAAGAAGATATTTGGAGAATAATCGGAAATTATCACAGTAATTTCACCCTAGACAACGACGAAACTCCCTGCACAAATTTGACTAGTAACAAAATTGTATTAAAAACTGGAAAAATAATCAATGACTTTAGAAAATTAAATGAGGATACAGATCAAGATGTATACCCTTTGCCAGTGACTGAAGACGTTCTTTCACAGTTGGGAAAAGCAAAATTATTTTCAGCATTCGACCTGTCTTCAGGATTTTACCAAATTCCGAAGCAAAAAGAAAGTAAACAATATACAGGATTCAGCACAACTAGAGGACATTATAAATTTATCAGAATGCCAATTGGTTTAAACAATGCACCAGCCACATTTCAAAGAATGATGGACCACGCTCTTCAAGGATTAATTGCGGTGATGCATGTTTTGTATACTTAAATGATATTGTTATTTTCGGATCTACATTAGAAGAACATAATAAAAATTTAACCAAATTCATGAAAAGAGTAAAAACATTGGGATTAAAATTACAATCGGATATGTGTGAATACCTTCGACCAGAATTGGAAAATTTAGGACATATTATGACAGATAAAGGAGTAAAACCAAACCCTTTAAAAATACAAGCAATTCAAAAATTTAAACAACCAAAAAACGTGACAGAAATGCAATCATTTTTAGGACTAGTTGGATATTACAGAAAGTTTATTAAAAACTTTGCACTTATAGCTAAACCACTATCAAGATTAACAGCAAATGAAACTAATTTCGATTGGACAAAAGACTGTAGTGAAAGCTTTAAATTATTAAAAGATTTGCTGTGTAAATCACCAGTATTAAAATATCCAGATTTTAGTAAAAGATTTGTTTTGACAACAGACGCCAGTAATGTAGGAATAGGAGCTGTACTTTATCAAGATGGACATCCTTGTTGCTATATTTTAAGACTATTAAATCATGCAGAACAAAATTACAATACAGCAGAAAAGGAATTATTAGCAATCGTGTGGGCTACAAAAAGACTAAGACAATATTTATTGGGACGGACCTTTACTATTCAAACAGATCATAGAGCATTAATTTGGTTACATAATTTAAAAGATCCTAGTTCAAAATTATTAAGATGGAGATTACGCTTAGAAGAGTTCGAATATGATATAGAATATGTTAAAGGAAAAGAAAATGAAGCAGCTGACTGCCTATCAAGATTATTTCCAATACAAGACGAGGACAGCGAAAAAGCCACATCAGCAGAAAGATCAGAAGACAATGAACTTAATTCAACACAAGAAAAAGGAGACATGTCACCCGATATACAGAGGTTTGATGACATTCCACAAACAAGCGATAATAAAAATGATATTATAACCGAACATTATGACGAAACAGATGTTTTAACACAAAATTTTGAAGAATGGAAAAAGAACAAAGAAACTGAAAATGTTACAATAAAACCTAACGTTCAAGGAAAATTATGCAAAACAAGACTAACAAAAGATTTACCCCCATTCAAAAAAGAAAAAAGGTTAAAATATTTTGAAAATCGAGTTAAAGAATTTATAGATAGAAAAATGATTTCACCAATTCTGAAGTACCCAAAATTAATCTATCAATGGAAAAAGAAGCACGAAAAATGGTTAACTAAAGCTACAGAGAAATAATACGACAAGGCAGCATTTGCGACAACAAATAATACTATTACATCATACACACTAGGTTAACACAAGATTTTAAATGTAATTCACTGTTAGAAAAAACCAAAACTGTATTGACGCCAAGATCTTAAAATTACTTCAAATAGAAATTTTTTATTAAGACGAATAATTGGATTTCATTAGCTAATTATGTTAATAATTAAATTAAATTCTGCATTTGTTACAATTGAATACAAAAACATTCGTTACAAATTTTACTTGGTAAACTTTTATTTCACTAATTATTTTGACAGTTCCAAAATTTTTACTTGGCGGAAATTTTTGCATCAAAGATGTTTTTGTTGGGATTGAAATACTTTTTGCATCATAATTAAACTCTAGGGTTTTTTATAAAACTGTTTAGTTGTTCAGGCTCTACGTTTATCTAGATGTCAAATCCAATTTTTTAGAGAAAAATATAAATATTTCAAAATTTGGATTTTTCTAAAAAAATAAAATTTTTTGGTATTTAGACAAACGCAGAAACTAAACATCTAAACGGATATGTAAAATATTCTAGAATATTATTGATTGGATTAGAATCTCGATATATATTGCAGGATATTTAATAGGCTTTGTATTTTTTGAAATATTTAGATTTTTCTCAAAAAAATGAATTTTTTGATATTTAGACAAACGCAGAGAGCAAACTTATAAACGGGAGTGTAAAATATTCTATAATATCATTGATTGGGTTAAAATCTGGATATATATTGCAAGAAATTTAAATACACTTCGTATTTATTAAAATATTTTGATTTTTCTATAAAAAATTGAATTTTTCGACATTTAGACAAACGTAGAGACTAAATTACTTAAAACATTTGTAAAATATTCTAGAATATTATTGATTGGAGTAGAATCTTGATTTATATTGCAGAAAATTTGAATACATTAAAAAGTTGAGTCTTTACATTTGTCTAAATATCAAAAAATTTTATTTTTTTTAGAAAAATCCAAATTTTTCAAAAAATACGAAGTGTATTAAAATTTCCTGAAATGTATATCGAGATTTTAACCCTATCAATGATATTATAAAATATTTTACACTCCCGTTTAGAAGTTTGCTCTCTGCGTTTATCTAAATGTCAAAATATTCAATTTTTTTGAGAAAAATACAAATTTTTCAAAAAATACGAAGAGTATAAAAATTTCCTCAAATGTATATCGAGATTTTAACCTAATTAATAATATTCTAGAATATTTTAGAAACCCATTTAGGAGTTTACGCTCAACGTTTGTCTAAATCTCAAAAAATCGATATTTTTTCGGTTTTCCTAGCTTAAATTCTATAAAAGTATCAAAAATATTCAAATAAACTTGACAGAATTTTTTCTTTTTTGATTCTTTATCCAACGAAAAAAGAATGAGCGAAATCGGTTAAGATTTACTCGAGTTATTCAATTTTATCGAAAAATAGACGATATTTATAAATAAATAAATTATAAATTTAATAAATTATAAATTTAATAAAATTCTTATCTAAAATTAAATTATTTTCAAAAATTTTAATAATTTTTTTGGAAAAATTTTAATTAATTTCAACAATATTCTTCAAATCAATGATTTTCAATATGTACTATTTTAATAAAATTTTCCAAAAGAATTCAATTATTTATAAAATTGAATAAATTATTTTCATAAATAATCAAAAGTCAACAGGGATTCAATTATTTTCGTAAATAATACAAATATTTTTAGGAATTAAATTATTTTCACAAATAATACAAATTATCGCAAAGTTACTATTATTTTTAATACAATTTTAATCTAATTGCTGGAAAAATATAATTATTCTTAAAAATCCTATTAAAATTTGCAGAGAGAATTCAATTATTTAAAAATTTGTTGATACAATTCTTTATAAGAATTGAATTTTATTAAATATTTAATTATCACCTAAATAAAATTTTAATTATTTCATTTAAATAATTGAATTCTAGTTCAATTTTGTGATAAAATTGATTTAAAAATGAATTACTGTTAAAATGTTAGATTATAATAGAATAGTAAAAGCAATATTCAAATAAAATAAATAAAAATTCTGTATCGTGAATTTTTGTAAATAACTAAATTTTGAAATTAATTTTTTTTTAAAGTTTAATTGAATTGTTTTTTATTATTTAGTTTTTTCATATTTAATTAAAGAATTTATGAATAATTGAAATTTCGAAAAATTGAATATTGTAAGCAAATCGTAAATGGATTTGAAAATTGTCAAAGAACTTTTTTAAAAATTATTAAAAATAATCGATTTAAAGAAGAATTTTAGTTAAAAATTCTTGTAAATAATAATTGAATTGTAAATGATTTTATCATACTCGGTCATCTTTAATTATAATAAATTTATAATTTTAAGTAAAATGTTTTCTTATTTGACTCGGACTGATTACATTTTTGTCAGTAATTGGTCCGTAATTTTTAATGTTTGCTAAATAAAGTCCGTAATTTTAAATACTTTCACTGGTTCGAGACCTGAATTATGGATTAAAATAGTTCAAAAAAAACATCATATTTATAAAATTTTACTACACTAAAAATGACTAAACTTTTATTCTAACAGCGTGATAGATTGTGCACTGAAAATAGTATATTGTGTGGCAAGGGCGGAAAGTTGTCAATTCCTGACCGAGTTCGAAATTTGCCGCACGAGCGAAGCGAGGGCGGCAATCGTACGAGTTCAGAATTGACATTTCCGCCCGAGTTGCACACGATATTTTTTGTCCAAATGCGCGATAAACAAGACGCATCCGTAAATTCAAAAATGAATATGCACTAATTATTAAATGTGTATGAAACATTTTTATTGAGCCTAAGGCGAGTCCGAATATTTTTGATAAATTTTACTTAAAAATTGACTCCGTTTTGATTTGAAGTAATAGAAAGTGATAATATAATAATTAGTAGTATTTATTTAATACTGCTAAAGCAGCGGGCGGAAAAGTCGTTTTTCCGCCCGCTAAGGCCATGGAGGCGGGCGGAAAAGTGATTTTTCCGCCCGCTGCTGGTAAGCGGGCGGAAAAGTAGTTTTTCCGCCCGCTGTTGGTAGTCGGGCGGCAAAAGCTTACTTTCCGCCCGCTATGCATGCACGGAAAGTCGAGTTTATCGCGCATGTAGGACAAAAAAAAATTTATTTGATTCAAATAATTCAAATTATTTGAAAAATATTTAATTGATTTAAATACTTTTTAGTTGGATCAAAAAAATATGTATTTGATTTAAATATCTGCAATTATTTGAATCATACTTATTTGAACCAAATAAATCGTACTTGATTCAAATAAATAGTTAATTGAATTGAATAAATAAATTTATTTAATACAAATATTGAATTATTTGAAACTATTCTTTCATTTATTTCACTCAAATACTTCGTTTATTTGATGCAAATAAAAATTATTTGACACAATAAATTTATTTTATTGATTCAAATAAGCGGAATTATTTGCTCCGAATAATTTATTATTCAAAGCTAATATAATATTTTATCAAGACAAATAAAAAAATATTTCAATCAATTAAATAATTATTTGAAACGAAAAAAATGAATTATTTGAAACTGCTCTTTCATTTATTTCACTCAAATACTTGATTTATTTGATGCAAGTAAGAATTATTTGATTCAGTAAATTTATTTTATTGATTCTAATAGACTGGAATATTTAATCCGAATAATTCATTATTTAAAGCTAATATACATTTTATCAAGACAAATAAAAAAATATTTCAATCAATTAAATAATTATTTGAAACGAAAATAATGAGTTACTTGAAACTATTCATTCATTTATTTAACCCAAATATTTCGTTTATTTGATGCAAATAAAAATTATTTGACACAATAAATTTATTTTATTTATAATTATTACAAATAAATTTATATTATTACTATATAAATTTATTATTATTGACATAATAATTAATATTATGAAAAAATATATAAATAAAAATATTACAATAAGTTGATTTTTTAAAGAAATATTGAAATATATTCGTAAATATACATTGAATAAAGTATTGAAAATATAGCGGCAAAATTGTTCACTGCCTTGTAGTAATTCTACAAGTTTTATTTCAGCTAGTGAGACATGAGAGTGTTTAAGATTTGAGAGTCCCATGCGAGCGTAGTATAGTGGTTAGCGTGCGTGACTTCGGTGCGTGAATATTCGGTTAGGCGTGGGTTCGTACCCCCAAGCGTTAGGATTTTTCAAATGTGTATGTAATAAAAATTGCGTTTAAGTGTATAAAAAAATGTGAAAGTGAACTATCAATGAATTGTCATCAGTATTTATCTTTTGCAATTAGTTATTTTTTTATTAATATTTGTTGATGTTGAAATTATCAATATTGAATGAAATAATTTTCATACTTGATTCAAATAATTATTTATTACATTAAAATATTCGATTTATTTGATTAAAATAATTTGAATTTGATTGAAATAAATAGTTATTTAATACAATTAAATAAAATATTCGGGTCAAATAAATATACATTTGAGTTGAATATATTTTGAATTTGATTCAAATAATCATTTATTAGATTCAAATATTCTATTTATTTGATTTGAATTAGTTGTATTTGATTCAAATAAATAGTTATTTGATACAATTAAATAAAATATTCGGGTCAAATAAATATATATTTGAGTTGAATAATTTTTGAATTTGATTCAAATAATTATTTATTAGATTCAAATATTCTATTTATTTGATTTGAATTGTTTGTATTTGATTCAAATAAATAATTATTTGGTGCGATAATATAAAATATTTAGTTCAAATATTTATGTATTTGGTTCAAATACACATTTATTGGAATATAACCAAATAAATGATTTATTTGAATCAAATAATTTTTATTTGATTCAAATAATTTTTTTTTTCAGTGTGGATTTTATCTACTGGAAGTCAGAATGAAAAATCAGCTACGGGTAAAATTCTATCCCATATGATGTATAATTGTTTAGCTGCTAATATTAGTTGGAAAGAAAGTTCAGGCTCGAAGATTGAATTTCAAACTTCAAAAAGCTGTAAAGTAGTATTTAGTAAGTAATTTTTGACAATTTATTTTCAGGGTAGCATGCACATTTTAAGTACAACTTTTACAGGTGCCATTGGATTACGTTTTAAAGGAAGTAATCTTGATGATGCTGAAGCTAAAATGAAAGACTGGTTTCGCTCTGCACCCTACAAGAAACAGGAAGATGGGCTTGCATAGAAAGCTTAAATTTATTTAATTATTAGATTATAAATGCATAGCGTTTATCAAAAGAATCATTATTCTTTAAATTTTTTTTCTCAAAAAGTAAAGTAGTAAATACTACTATAATTATTAATTACTATTATTATTAATTACAATAATTAACATGTTTGAATATATAGACTTTATCTTTTATAAGTATAATAATTATATATTTTTTATATTATAATAATAAAGTAATGAATATAATATTTTGGAACGTTTTTTATTTATCAAAAACCACGAGTTGAGTATAAATTGGAATAAAAAGAATTAATATAATTTTACTATCAAATTAAATTTGTAAACCGTGAAAATTCAGTCAATTTTTAAAATAATTAAAAACTGGCATAAATCTATAAGTCGTCAAAATTTCGTCAATTTTAAAAATGATTCAAATTAATAAATCGTCAAAATTTCGTCAATTTAAAAAATGGTCAAAATGTGGGACGTGTTTTCATCAATATTCATGTAGTCAATTTGACGAAATTTTGATTATCAAATTGACGTCAATTTGATGAGTCATTTCTCAATAGGAACACATGTGTTGCAAATACCTACTAAAAATCCACCTTAAAAAAATTTAGAAACCTTTTATAGACTTAGGTTTCTAATAGTTTCTATGAGGGATTGTAGTAGGGATTTTTTTCAATTTTTGTTGAGGTTCGTACTTTCTACAATGATTCTACCTGATTTTACAAGGTATTTATGATGGTCAAAAAATTTAAATACATTTAATTTGCGATATAATATCCCAGTGGGCACATTTGTTCAAAAGAGACATTACTGTCATTGTCCCTGGATGTTCGCGGACAAAAGGGGACATCTTTTAGACGTCCCTATGCCCACTGGGATAGTTTACAATTGAATTAGAAGAGAGTAACTATCATTGAACCGGGTATTTTTTAAATACACAAGCCTCAATTTGTTTACATTGATATATTTTCTGTTTACATTGAAACACTTCTATTAAAACACAAGAATTAACTTCGAAAATAATATTTCTACTTAAATTGTGTATATAAACTTGTTTTCCAAACAATAAAATAGGAAATTATTTTCAAACGAATAGTAGCTGATAATATATAAGATTAATATTTTTCGAAGTCAGGTTACGTAGCAGAATTAACAATTTAAATTTATCACGTTGAGAATTGTGATAAAAGCATGCCTTCTATCATTTTTCTTACTGTTATGTAGAGCAGACAACTTTATCACTGTTAAAATTGAAAATTATTTGCTAATTCGTGTGATTCAATGTTGCCTGGCTCACTGTGTGCACATGACGTTCACAACAAAAAATTGTTTTTAATAAATTTGTCTAACTCCTCCCCACCCATTACTCACGTTTTACATGCAAAAAACGCAACTTTGATAGCAAATATCTCTGGTTCCGTGCGGTAGAAATTCTTAAAATTTTGCAAATATTTCAAGAATGATAATGAGAACGTATGGTCAAATTTTTAAAAAAATCTATAGAAAAGCGTTTAGGAGATGTGATACCTTAAATAACCTACGTACCAGAAAATTGTGTACATAGTCTGTCTATGTAAAAGTAATTTATATCTAGAATGAGAAAAAATTTCAACTTATTATTTCATAGAAATTTGAAGTGGCTCAATAAAGACTACTCTCACCTAAATAAAGTAATTTAATTTATTTATAATTAAATTTATAGTAATTTCACTTATAGAGTGCCGGAATTAACGAATTTTCATCTTATCAAATCCAAAATACACGTATAGAAAAATGATATGCTGTGGCAATGAACTTTTAGCTGTCACAGTAAACTTGGTTAGTTGAAATGTCAACAGAACAATAGCAACTTTAACAATAGAATTTCTATCGACAATTCCAATAATAAAAAGTAAGAACTACGAAAAATATAACTCATTATAATTATATTATAAATGTGAGAACTTTAAAAATAAATAAAATTTACTGCTACAAATAAAGTTAAAAAATAGACTAATCTAAAATTTATTTCCTGCCTTAAAATTAAAATCTGACTTGACTTTAAATTTATTTTTTAAGAGAGAATAAACTTGATGCTTTCTCACACGTCACTTGGTGGTTTAGAGGTGCACTTTTATCTTCAGCAGCATTTGATATCATCGACAATACGTCACTTTGATTGCAGGAAAAGCTGTTCTTCCAGCAGTATGTCACATGACATTTACTAGATAATGAATTCAAACAAATAATGAGGCAATTGTGTTGTTAAAAGATAATTTCTCATTGGTCTTATGGGGAATTATTTTCTATTTAATAAGGCTTTATAAATATGTCTTTAAAAACAACAAAGTATACTGATTTTTAAATCATATTAAAAATGCGTTGTTTGTATTTATAAATTACTCTTAAATTTTCTATATAATTTTTATTGCAGAATTTTGAATACATTTACTATGAACCCAATAACAATTCAAAAATTAAACCACTCTATAAATTTAAATTAGCAAAATTTCACTTATTCCCAGCAGTAAGTATGCCCTCGAGTATGCCACTAATTTCAAAAATCGTATATATGTGCGTATTAATCAATGGAATTTCACTGATGATTTAGTGAAATTTCATAAATTCACAGAGTATCTATACATATGTGACCTGGTAAATTCAAAGGGACCTTAGGTAAAAAAAATTAATTTTCACTTTTTCGGTGATTCTTATAGAAAAATATGTTCAATAAACCCCGCAACCTTCATTACTTTTTTTTTACAAATATGCTTCAAAGATGGGCATAAATGGCTAAAAAAACGTTAAAAGACATCAGTGCAGAGAAAATATATATAAAAATTAGTCGGATTTGCTTAACACTTATTACTCGGGGGTATCAGATTTCCAAAATTCAAAATTGCGGATCCAATATGTCTGACATTAAAACTTAAAAGTTGATGATTTTTTATGAAACTTAATACTTGAAGGTTTTGGGAGACGCTGATTCCAAATCTGACATTCGATTTTGAATTTTCAAAATTTGATGCCAGATTCGCAATTAGCGATCCCAAAAACTCACAAATATTTTGATTTTTTTAAATCTGATGCCAAATTCGTAATCAGCGACCACAAAAACCCCAGAGTAATGAATTTCAGGCAAATTTAAACAATTTTTAAGTTTTATCGCCATATTGGATCCGCCATTTTGAATTTAAAAAATCTGATGCCAGATTTATAATCAGCGACCCCAGTTCGTCAAGTTTAACATCAGAGCCTTGTCGAATTCAAGAGAATTAAAACAGCTCCAATTCGTATTAGTCGCAAAGCGGGAGTCACCGAAACTTTTCGTGAATTCTATTTAATTCGAGTCAATCCTTTTTTAATTTACTGGTCAAAGTCGCAATTTTATATCCTCTTATCCACAATTGCTGCGCCTCTACTGGTAGTTAGTATTGCATTAAAGTTGAAAATCCAGTAATGACTATCCTTATAATCTCTGTATTACATTAGTGTCGCACCATTACAGGTTTACAGTGCTGGCGCGTTAGTTATTTTTTCATTTAAGCACTCAATTGACCCTGTATGTCAAAAAATAACTACGTCAACGGATGGTTAAAAAGTTATAACCGTTTTTCGACCAAGACCTTCATTTGCATAGATTTACCAAAAAAAATTTGAATAAAACAAAAAAAAAAATTTTATGAAAGCGAAACGATGAAAATTGAGAGAATGTACTCAAGTTTATAGATGTAAATTTTCCACATATATGTGATGGATATAAAGTATATGTATATATAAGTTATATACTTGCAGCAACAGAAATTATGCAAAGCAGTACTATGCTGCGCGATATAAGAGAAAGACCGAGGATCTATAAACAGAAGAGAAGGAGGCGGAGGGTGAGTTCAAAATAAGACAAATGAAAGAAAGAACCAGGATGAAAATGTAAGAGTAGGAAGATAGAGTACTGCTGGAAAAGTAAAAAAACAATAAAAGAAAAAGATTAAAACAAAACTGGGTAAAAGAGAAACTCTTGGGAGTAGTCAAGTTTCATTATGTGTGTGTGTGTGTGTGTGTGTGCGCGTGTTCAACATAATAATACAAAAAGAGGAAAATTGCTCATAATGAGGGAAAAATTGAGATCTTGCAAAAATACGTTAAGTAAATGCCAGAAGACAATATAATAAGCATAAAAGTAATCCTGTATAATCTAAAGACAAATGAATAACTTAAAATTATAGTCAGAGTTGAGATTATAATTTCCCGTGAGACTTGATTCTAAATTTGCCGTAAATTTAAACAACTATTTCAGAGCTACAATTAAGTTTTACATCTTTTTGAGAATCATATTAAGAAAAAGGAATTAAATTTTGCATTCTCTTACCACAAAAAGAAAAATTGCTTATCACGTGATTCAAACTTACCTGAAACAGAAAAAAATTAATAATTAGTTTTTGGCGACGAAAATGTATCATATTTACTTGATAATTAAAATATTTATTGTTTATTGAATAATGGAATTATATTTTTGTAATTTAGTTACAATATTTTGTTACTGATTAATAATTAGGGCAACCTGATAGGATTATTAGGGTCCTTATAAGACTACATGGGGGGAAATCTAATAATAGAGCAACTATATAGGTTGCCCTAAGGTTCCTACCTTACAAAAACCTTATTAATACTAAGGCTATTTTTAGAGCAGTTTCTACACGGGTTTAAGCTGAATTTTTGAAATGTGCGAAAAGTATTCTTTCTAGAATGTAAATTCTGAATTACGAAATTTAAAAAATTTGTATGATCTCATTTGTATTTTTTAATTATTATTAAAAGGAAATAATATTTTTGTCCTACCTGCACGAAAAGTATGTCATTTCGGGCACTTAAGGCGGGCGCAAAGTAACACATTACGCCCGGGAATGGAGGAAGCGGGCGGAAAAGTATTTTGCGCCCGCTTGTTAATTATTCGATTTTCTTCATTAAAATGCGACATTTTCGACTTTCTTTTTATGTTGACTATAGAAATGCAAACATTTTCAACTTGTTTTATTTTGTCTATAAAAATTTGCAATTTTTTTTTTATTTTCTCTAAAAAAATAATGAGATATTTGGTTTTGTTCCCATTTCGTTTATCAAAATTGTCAATTTTAAAAGTTCTTGTTTCAGTTTTGTTCAATTATTAATTACTACGTTCTAAATAAATACTATGTTTCCAGAATACATTGTTTTTTATTTCTATTTTAAAACTTCTATCATTATAGACTTCATTCGATATAATGTTTATATAGAGCTTAATTTTTAACTAATATGAGCGTTTAATCGTGCGTGCCCTCAATGCCATACTTTCCATGCAGTTAGGACAAAAAATTATGTTTGCATCATGGGCGCAAAGGTGATTACGACTTTGGCGAAATCACCTATTTTGCGCCCTTGTTACGAAAATAACTATTTTTTGTAGGATTGCAGTGAAGGCAGTGTTATTATACATATGAATCCACTTTTATATTTTGGAAATGAAAAAGGATGAGAGTCTAATTGCAAAAGTTGGACGACACAAAGATATGAGCCCAAATCAGAACTCTCTTCTACTGTAAAACTCATGTAAATGCATAGGTTGCAAAGAAGCAGATATCATAAATTTTTTCTCATTGCGTAATTTAGCAAGTATAATAACCCTGGTTGTAAATGCAAAAGTGGAACATGGAATGTTAGTTGTTTGAATCAGATTTAAAAATGTGCTGAGTGGATACCTAGTTTTTGTTTGCACTTTCAGTACACTCTTCAACACATTCGCCTTTTGCCACTCAAACAGAGGTCAGACTTTATATGTAGATGTCTGCCCTTATCGCAAATTCCAGACCATTCTCCATTCTATGGTTTGTCGAGTTTAGTCGTTTCGGGTTATGACTATCCCAGATGCTCAATTCGAATTGATATAACGACACATTAGCAGGTGCGCTATTTTAAGTTCTGCTCGAGGTCATTCTATATGCTTTTCTTCACCAAGTACACGTAATATTCACTAAATAAAAGTTCATCAGGACAATGTTCGGAAAATTAAGACATGACTTGTTTTTCAAAATCAATGCAATTCTTGCAGTGTTTTATGATGCAATTTTAACTTGGTTCTAATTTGATTATGCCTAAACACTGAAAAAACTTAACCCCTTCGATGTGAGGAGAAAAATATGATAATCATGAAAAAGAAAAACCAAAATAACAAAAAAACTAATAAAAATCTGAGAAAGAACAAATAAAAAGAAAAAATTTAGAAGCTTATCTAAGTTTAAAATCGAAGATGAACATTTTTAATTATCACAATGCATAATTTGTTAATTTTGCAATTAACACTTGGTGCATCAAATATGATGACATTAAAACAAAGTTTCTCTATCGTTTTTCAAGTTGGATAAGAGTAAGTGGTATGGGCTTGTCAGCAGATATCTTGAATCTCAAACATTAAGTTTGAGAAGAACTTTTCTATTGTAAAATTTACACTTGATGAAGCCAATTTCCTTAGTTCAGAAACAGTTCTGAACATAATATCCTGAATGAAGGAGACCTGCTTCGTGACACTGTTGAATACAACCAAGACGTCAGAAATAAGCGAGTTACCTTTTAGGGGAAATGTGTTCGCGTTTTGCAGAGCTTGAAATTTTATCCGTAAAATAAATTCTGCACGAGGTGCAATCGTCTATTTCGCTGCACGAGTGATTTTCACTCTGCTGCAAAGTTAGAAAGCATTTTTTTCGAAAACGACATGAACAACTAGGTTAATCTGAAATGTCAACTGAGATTTGCTCCCGCCAGTCTCTATTTTTTTACTTGGTTTCATCTTGATTTAATTACTTTTTTTAATTTTTTTTCCGCATAACTTCATAATTCTTCTTACATGAAAGATAAAAAATGTTTACAAAATAAATATTTATATTTTTGCTCTTTACAATATTTTACTAACAAAATGGTTCGAAAAAGCTATTATTTTTGGAAAGGATGCATTAGAACTAATTATTAAAATTCATGATTTTTTTATGGCTAGGCTCTACGAATAGATGATTGTAGATGCTTTCAAAAAGCAGAATGTGCCTCAAAATATGTTTATTTAACATGTTTTTTCTAAGTGGTTGACTCTTGAAGTTGCTGTTGCATGGTTACAGTGGGATGCTGTAAAAAAAATATTTTTTACAATTCATTCCTCAAAAACGAAATAATTTGCTGGAAAGTAGAACTTATAAATGTATTATTGAGCTTTTAAAAGAGAAGAACATGAAGAGTGTGCTTCTGTTTATATGTTCAAGTACAAGAGTGTTCACTCGATTTACTAGTGCTTTTCAGAAGAAAGAACCTGTGATACATATCATGTACGATGAGCTTAGTAGGTTGGCGAAAACTCTGTTAGGAAAAGTATATAATCCTTCATCCGTAAAAAAAACTTGGCATCTCTAAAGCAATACTTGAATCAGAACATTTAATTCTAGCAAAAGATTTAAAACTAGCTGACGATTTAAGATCAATAAGAAAGAAGATATACAATTTCTAATCAATATTTATTTTCTTTTACTAAGGAAACTGAAAAAATGATTATATCTCTATTATTTTGATTTGAGTTCATTGACTCCAAGTGTTCTAATCGATTAAAAAACATAAACCAACTAACTGAGGACGTTATGATCAAACTTTCTAAGGTAGGATTTTAATTTTTTGTGTTTTTATTTTAGTTACTGATTCTGATCATTAGATAAAAAAGAGCGCATTAAATAGCGACGTAGTGAAATTTAGCACGAAGAAAAGCGCACAGTGTACAAAAAATTGCAAATCTTGCCAGAGTTCTTCCATTGTCAGATGTCGATATAGATTTACTGCAAGACGAATGGCGGTTACTTCAAGATGAAAAGGATGTTGAAAATGTCTGTATTGATCAGAATTGGTCTCAATTTTTTAATTTGAAAACAAATCTAAATGAAATCAAATACCCAACTGTTGCGAGTGTAATAAAAATCAGCACTTTGCTTATCACACAGAAATGCTGAACTGGAAAGAGAATTTTCCGCTTCTTCGTCAAGGTTCCCCACTGATGATAAAGCAACAATGAGTCAACGAACTTTAAATGCTGCTATGACAGTAAAGAGCGGTATGAAATCGTATTTCGACAAACCCCATCTTGTACCAGAAAGCAATGAGTTATTAAAACTCTCTAGAAATGCTTGCTCAAGATATAAGGCGTATCTTGAAGATGAAAAAGGAAGAAAGAAGAAATTCATAAAAAGGAAGAAGAAAGAATTAATAAAGCAAAAGAAGAATTGAAAAAAGAGATTAATTAAAGAGCAAGAAAGTATCGCTAACGAGGAGAGCAAATTAGAATTAAAGAGAAATCAAAATTCGAAAAGAGAGATTGAAGATAAATTGTTTGAAAAAGCAAATATTTTTTCAAGACAGTTTTAGAAAAGCAGTCTCTTGCTGACGTAGAAGTTGCATAAGCATTACTCCAAGGAGTATCAAAAGTGAGAAAAGAAGCTAATAAACAGCAAAAAAAACACTTGATTCAGTAGAAAAAGATGTTTCTAAAAAAATTTTAGTCAGTAAAGTCAGTATTTTTATATTCATAGAGTTCAGTTCGCGCCCTGAAAATTTAAATTTCTTGGAGTGTGATTATATACTTTTAATATAGAAAGAGAGTCAAATTGACTTTCTAGGTGGCAATAGAAGGTACGAAGCCCAGACCAGACCTCCCTACAAAATTTTTCATTCTAGTTACTATACTGAACTAATAGAGATCATGGAGAAGGAAATATGGAGGATAAAATGAGCCTGAAACCCAGTTTCAATATTTCAGAGAAATAATTTTTTTTTAAATATTTAAATCACACGAACAATTTTCAGAGAAACGAATGTTCCCTTTACATTAAACCAACTGCGATTGTGTTTATTAATAAAAAATAAACATGAAAATTACGTATTTCTTTTGCATCAAGTGAATAAAATTTAAAGCGCTTTTAGTTCTCCGAAAGCCTTGTCTCCTCTCTAGGGTATTTTCACTACGAGCTCGTTCGTCATACTTCACCACAATCCCACCCTCTTTGGCATGCTTAAACTACCCCTGGGCTACGCATAGTTTTACAAATATTCCATTCTTGTCGCCATACCTTTAATATTCAACAACGCGACTCGTTGTGAATTAAAAAGACTGAGTACAAGGGTTAAGTATCAAAAGAGAATATGATGATGGAAGGGGGAGGGGTTATAATTCTGTCAAGCAAACTTGATTTTTCGAGAACCTATTAATTTTATAAAAAAATATAAAACCTTAATGTGCCACCGGTCTATTATCATTCTTGATTACTTTTAGAAAAAAAAGGAGAGACATTGATCTTTTGAAAATTACTTCTACATAAATTATATATTAAAGGTAATGAGTTTCACAAAATCAAAAAGAGAATAAAAAATAATTGAAATTAAACTAACTCTTGTTCTTTTATACTAAATGACAAATTTTCTCACAGAAATGATATTATCCTAAAACAATAGAATCAAATTTTATTATTCCATATATTACATTCTCTTAAAAATATATATATATATACTCATTGATGTCTGCAATCTCTCCAGAGGAAGTGACAACACTCAGAGTTTCTCGCAAAACTTCCAAAGAGAGAGAGAGACATAATTAAAAAGTTATTCCTTTATGAGATGAATGTGAACCCCAAAGAGAAATACGAAAGGGACTCACGTCTAAATCAAGTTAAAAAGTAGTTGAATATTATAATGTGTACTTAAAAAGCTCATAGGAATGAAAAATTTCTGAGTATTGAATTTATCACTGAATGAAGAGTCTGCGCGCTACTTTCTTCCATTTTATCACCCCAAGAGAATAAATACCAAAGTTTCCTTACCAAGGAGAATTAAGTGTAGAATTTATTAGCAAACCCTCACAGCAATCGATATTCCAGGATATCCAGATTAATAATTTTACTAAATTAGTGACATCTTAGATAACACATATGTAACAAATCTAGATTCAGGAATTGTGATCCACCTACATTATTTAATAATATTAAAAAATTTGATTTTCCATTTTTTCTTTTTCTTCGTCCAAAGTAAATTTTTTATAAGCATTTCATGACTTTACAACGCCTTACAATTACCTATAAGCCGTAAACAACAACCACCTGAAAAATTGCATTCAAATATTTATTTTGGGCGTTCATGTTTTTATTGAAGGGGGGGGGGTAAAAAATGGCACTAATGTATGTAAAATATCTTACAAGAGGCAGGGGGGGGTCAAATTTTCAAAAAAAAAAATGTCTTACGTCATTTATGGACAGCCCCTTCGATTGAATCCAACAAATTTATAATAAAATAAAATAAACGATTTTAAGTTCCTAATTTCTCTAAACTGTTTACAACTAATATCACAATATCATCAACATTATCGACATCTGTGTAATATAGGTTGCGGTTCAACTCACTGTAAAATTATCAACGCTTCCAATTCTCATTAAAGTATCTGAATTAAATATGAAAGTTTAATATTGAATAAAACATCTATTGTTAAGAGGGAATATGCATTAATTATTTAAAAAGAACACATAGTTCTTATAAATTGATATATTAATCCACAAAAAATAAAAGTCAAGACTTACCAACTTGACTAAGACTATAAGTATCTTTATTTTAACTTTACTCACTATAATCTAATATTCTTTATTTTATTCATTCTTCAAATTTAAAAATTTAATATTAATTATATCACAATATTTGTTTTGAAAATTTAAATATAATAACAAATTTTTTATTAATATTAATCCATCAAATTTAATTGATATTACTTAATTATTTATAAGTTTCATCATTGAATTTTTTTTATTTTCCTTTGTTCGTCCAAAGTAAATTTTTTATTAGCATTTCATTATTTCAATATTGTTTACAAACGTTACAAATCAATTAGATTTCCAAATCTGTTGGTATTAATATTTTGAAAATAAATATTCAATACATCATTCAAAATTAGGAATTCTAACTACTAGCATGTCTCGTCGATATTCTACATTTGGTAATTATAAAACAAATTTTTATTAATCTTCTTATATCTTAATCTTTAATTTTAGTTCAAATTTTATTAATTTTTTTATTTAAATATTTTAATTTTTTTAAATTTCAATCTAATAATAACAATAATATTATACATTTTTATTTTATAATAATAATTAAATTTTATGTTTCATGGTAACTTACTTGTACATAAAATAAATCCATATAGTTTAGAAAATAAATAATATATTAACTAAATACATCACTTTAAGTTATAATCACTAATTTACAATAAATAATTTATTAATTAAAAACGAAATAAACGATTTTAACTTTCTAATTTCTCTAAACTATTTACAACAAATTAGATGTGAACTTTACTAACCATAATCTAATATTTTTGATTTTATTTATTCTTCAAATCGAAAAATTTAATAATAATTATATCACAATATTTATTTTGACAATTTTAGTATAAAAACAAATTTTTCTATTGATATTAATTAATCAAATTCAATTAATATTACTTAATTAAATATGACAATATTTTATCAAATACATAATAGGTGGATTCCACGTCAGTTCAACACACTTATTTTCATGACTTGTTGGGATTTGGCTGTAATTTTGTAAATTCATTACATTTATAGTGATAAACAACTCAACCAAATATTTTTTCAAAATTTTGAAAATTACCAAAAATATGGCATTTTTAAATTAAAACCAAAGAAATCCTTTTTTTAAAATCCAACCCAATAAGTCATGAAAATAAGTGTGTTGAACTGACGTGGAATCCACCAATATTAATATTATACATTATACAGTTTAAATAAATAATTAATATAGGTACAGTGACCCTCAATAACAATTGCCCACCCTACAGCGATTAAACACTTTACAAAAAGTTTTGTATTTTGTTTATTATTAAAGATAAAAAGCTCAAAAAGGTCTCTTTTCAAAACTCTTTTGCTGAGCTTTAACACTGTATAAAATAAAATTTAAAAAATTAATTTGTTAATGTTTAAAAAATGTTATTACAACATAAAATTTTTCAATTTTTTTATTTTTTTAAATCGATACAGTTTTTTAGAAAATCATCGCATGTAAATCACACTTATATCATTTTAAAGCTAGTTTTATCACCTTTAAAACACATTTTTAAAAATTTTTTTACAATAATTTTTTAATATGATCATTTGTTTAACCCCTTGGCTATCAACGAGATTTCCACTGTTTGGGCCAAATGTGTGTTGAAAAAATTTTTAATGAAATTTTTTACGCTAATTACGCATCTGAAATCATTTTTTCAAAATTCAAAATATCTGATTCAATATGGCGGAAATTTTTTTTAAATTTATTGAATTTGTTTGAAACTGGTTAATTTGACATCAGTATGATAATTTTTGGTAAAATCAAATTTCGTTAAATACCCTGACATTAGCTGGTGACTTTAATTTTTATAATTTATTAAATTTTTTAAATTCACGACCCCAGAATGTACCACGAGAAGGCTGCCATAAGATTTTACATTCCATTTTTTTATTTTTTTAAAATCTTTATATAATTTTTTTAATTTTATTTTTTTATATACTAGATTATATACTAGACGCGTCGTTGCATGCAGCTACGTAATACTAAAACCCCCAAGTAACTTTCAAGCCAATCCAATTAATTTTTTATTTTGTCGTCTGCCATATTGTATCAGCAATTTTGAATTTTTAAAAACTGATTTCAGTTTCGTAATCAGCAACCCTAAGAATACCCAAGTATTCAGTTTCAAGTCAATCTGATCAATTTTTTACTTCGTTGTCCGCCATATTGGATCCGCCATTTTGAATTTTGAAAAACTAATGTCAGATTCGTAATCAGCGACCCCAAAAACCCCTGAGTATTATGTTTCAAGTCAATCCAATCAATTTTTTTATTTTGTCGTCCACCATATTGGATCCACCATTTTGAATTTTTGAAAACTGACTTCAAATCGTAATCAGTAACACAAAAAACCCCCGAGTATCAAGTTTTAAGCGAATCCGATGAATTTTACAAAAGTGTCCGACATATTGGATTCGCCATTTTGAATTTTTGAAAACTGACTTCAAATTCGAAATCAGAGGCACCGAAAACTCCGGAGTAAGGAGTTTCAAACGAATCCGATAAATTCTTCCAAAAGGTGTCCGCCATATTGGTTCTTTGGGGTTATGTCAAAACCCTGATCTGATGGGGTTAAATGGACCTCAGATTCGGATTCAGCGACCCAAAATCATAAGGTACACCTAGTGAGACCTCCAGATCAGAACCAAAATATTTTTTTGTGTATTATTGTTGATAAAATATAATTAATTTTGTGTAAAAAAATATAAATAAAAATTGTTAATAAATAAATTGTTTATATCAATAAATGTCACGGGTAGTTACTTGCATATTATAAGTATAGTAAATTATTCAAAATTTAGTCGCTAAATTTACCTAATATTAAAAAGAGTTCAAATCTTCTGATCTACACATTTTGTTTCCGCGTAAAATACTAAAACTGTATTGAAAAGAATTGAACTGAAATGATTTTCGGCTTCTCCAAATAAATATGAAAAGAATTAGGCAGAAATAAAATTCAGAAGAATTAAAAATTTACAATTCTTTTTAATTCCACGCTTCTCACTGGATGATTTTTAATTTATAACTAAAGTAGTTAATTTTATGTATGAATATAACAAAAATGGATACATAATAATTGGTCTTGCTGACGTAAGTATATTAGCTTCTGAAATATTCTGTCTGGCATTTACAGCATTTTATTAACATTTAATTTATTAAATCAAATAATTTCATTGAGGCAAATTAATTTAAATGCAAATGCCCACAATCAAAACCGACGTACGTGCATGGGGTTAATTTTAATTCGTTTCGAGCATCATTAAATGTTCACAATTCTGGCCATTTTACATACACATTATAGTTATAAATTTTGTGAGCGGTGAACAGACGTGAAAATTTAGTTAACAAGAGAATTCCATAAGCGTCATACTGAAACTGATCGATCCAATAGGTGACGTTCAACAATTAAAAAAAAATTAAATAGAGCATGATAAACAAATTATTTGACAAGTTGATAAAATTAGTATATGGAAGAAAAATTCAACTAAAAATATCTATTTTAGTCATTTTTTTCGAAAATACATATAGAATGATGATGAAATTAAATAAAAGAACCAATACAATTTCTGTGAATAGAATATGCTCAATATATTTTCATTTAATGTCTCATAAAGCTAAGAAAGAATTCTGAAATACAAATACGTCGTATCCGTTTTACTATACCAAACAATGAAATTCTCGTAAAACGAAATTTTAAAGACACATCTCACAGAGAATTTAGTTAACAAGCAAAAGAGATTTTCTTCTCATATAACAACGTGCTTCGTTAAAATAAATTTCAAAAATGTTCTAGTAGTACTTAATAACAAAATTCTGTTTTCCCAAACGAAATCTGACCCAAGTCAAAATTAAGACCTACTTTAGACAGATTTGATCCTATTTGAACCAGAAATCCTATTCAAGACCCCTTTGGGCCTTCTTTTTTTAAAACGAGTCCTATTTAAAACCCCGTCAAACCTATAACGATTTAGAGAATATAATTTTATGCCTATTTTGAACCCGGTTGAACCTTTCCACTTTATAGTTTGTTACTTTTGTTTAAATTATAATTTTATTTTTAATGTCAATCGCCATTTCAAAAAAGTTTGGTTTTGCATGATTAGAAAAAACTGCATCTTTCTAGTACTATTCTGTAAAAAGTTAGCAATTAACAATAATATAACTTGTTTAAATCTTGCTTAAATAATAATAATTACTAGCTGTCGTACTAGCTGTCGTTTCTGCCAATACATTTATAACAATGTTTTTACCAATCTGGAAAATCAGAAAATAGCCGAGAATTTAATAATTAGTTACCATTAGCTATTTCGGTAGTATAATATTACTAAGTGAATAGTCTCCACCCTTTAGCAAAAAATCAAAAATTATCAAAAATTCGAAAAACCGAATTTCTTAAAATTTAACTTTTTTTTCTTCTCTTTTATATCATTAAGCTTCATTATTTTTGTGCTCTTTAAAAATACTTTACTTATTTAATAGTCTCCACCCTTTGGTAAAAAATCTAAAATTATGGAAAATTAGCAAAAATTCAAAAAACTAAATTTCTTAAAATTCAACATTTTTCCTTCTTTTTTATGGCATTTAGCTTCATTATTTTTGGGCTCTTCAAAAATACTTTACTTATTTAATAGTCTCCACCCTTGGGTAAAAAATTTAAAATTATTGAAATTTATGAAAAATTCGAAAAACCGAATTTCTTAAAATTCAACATTTTTTGTGCAAAATTATGCTAAAATATGACTAAATAACATGTATCACTCAATTATACAGAGTTTAAAAGCAATTCATCAAAAAATGTAAAATTTGAAAATTTGTGATTTTTAAAATTTTTTGAAAACATTTTTATACTTTAATCTTAGTAATAAGATACTATTTTTGAAAAATTATGCTAAAATGTGACTTAATAACATGTAATGATTAATTATAGATAGTTTAAAAGCAGTCCATTAAAAAATATAAAATTTGGAATTTTGCGATTTTTTGAATTTTTCGAAATCATTTTTATGCTTACATCTTAGTTATAGGACAGTATTATTGGAAAAATTATGCTTGAATTTGACCTAATAACATGTAATACTCAATTATAGAGAGTTTAAAAGCAATTCATTGAAAATATAAAATTTGAAAAATTGTCGATTTTATGAATTTTTTGAAAACATTTTTATACTTACATCTTAGTTACAGAATATTATTTTTGTCAAAATTATGCTTAAATGTGACTAAATAACATGCTATACTCAATTATAGAAAGTTTGAAAGCATTTAAAAAAAATGTAAAATTGAAAATTTTTGATTTTTGAATTTTTTGAAAAAATTGCATATCTTCCGTTCTAATTAATATTTTTCAAATCTGTAAATTTATAAACCTTCCTTGGCCCGAGGTCTAACATTCTGCCAAATTTGGTTTCAAACTGTTCAGCCGTTTTTAAGTGATGCGCGAACAAAGATTCTGTGACATACATACATACACAAAATTTTTTATTGGTATATTTGGAATCCTTGATACTTAAAACGAATAATTATATGTGAAATTTAATGTTCTGAGCAATGTACAGACAAAAGTCTGATTTTATATATATAGATAGATGTTTTAAATCTACTTATTCAGATTTAGAGAGTAGACTGTACATTACTTATACTGCGTGACGTGGAGCACCTGAAAAAAATATGCATTACAAAAATAGTTCATGTGTCGCCATTTTGGAATATTTATTAATAAAAATTTGTAATTTTTAACTTGAATATACAGTTAATTACTTTCTAAACCATTATAACTATATGTCCTTTCCTTCCATTAAAAAAATTCTTGAAAAAACGTTTTTTTAGACATTTACAGTGGTGTAACCCCTTAACGAAGCAATTACTAAAAAAAATCAAGTCGACGTAATTTATAGACTTTACGAAGGCCTTCAACAAGATCGATCACTCAATCCTTTTTGGCAAGCTAAAAACTCTGGATATTCCAGACAATATAATTAACACATTGGAATCCTATTTAACAAAAAGAGTAAATATAGTTTAATATAGTACCCCCTGGAGTACCCCCGGGGTCGGAATTGGGATTAGTTTTATTTACAATTTATATGAATGATGTAGTACACTCTTTAACAGTAAACAACCTGCTTTTTGTAGATGACTTCAAAATTTTCTTAAAAATCAATTTTGACTTAGACATTATACTCCTGAAAAATGACTTAAAAAATTTAAAGGAATGGTGTAACATAATTAAATTAGAAATGAATTCGAGCAGTCCAATGTTGTCACATGTTTTAAAAACATTGATCCAATTATTACCACATATTCAAAAAATAAAAGATCAATTTCTAGGAAAAACATAATCCGTGACCTTGGCGTGACTTTTACTGACAATTTAGATTTTTTACTCCACATATTAAAAATTAATAAGTTTGCGTCCAGAGCGTTAGGCCTTTTAATATATAAGACAAAACATTTAAAAAATATTAAGGTTCTCCAAAATTTTTTCAATATTTTCGGAAGGTCAATATTGGAATATGTGTCAGTTTTGTGGGATCCACATTTTAAAAAATAAAACTCTTCTCGAAAAACTACAAAAAGATTTCTCAAATTTTGTATTTACCTATATCAAATCCAGAACTTATCCAGAAAGAAGTATATTGATTATATGGAGTTGCGTGGAACATGTGGTGTTTTTATATTTAAAGAACATTTCTTTCTCTTCGTATTTAATAATAAAATTATAAGCATCCACTTAATATAATTTTTCTTTTCATTATATTGTCTTTTCTTTTTGTATAATGACTTCTTTTAATTTCTACAAATTAACATATTTAAAGTATTGTAAAAATATTGCGCTTAAACAATTTTCATAATCATGGGCTGTACAAATTATTATCAAATAAAATAAATAATGTGTCAATTATTTTATTCTTTGTTATGCGTAAAATCATTTGCTGCAATTTAAACAAGTTAAGACTTTATGCGGCACAACCGGCTTCACAGCGAGGATCGTCGGGACGCGTGGCCACGCTGCAAAAATCACATTGTTACTATTAAAATACTATTAAAATACTATTAAAACATTGTCACTATTAAAAATTGTTAAAAAAAAGTATAAATGAATTCAAAAACTACAAAAAATTCTGCACCAAATTGTTCATAAATAAAAACAAATAGTTGTTATTTTACTATTATTTTCTTTCATTTTGTCGAAATTGTCACTTTCAACCCCTCTCGCCCCTAATTCAGTTAAGTATCCCTTACAGAAAAGTATATGACATGCAATTTACAACATGAGTAAGTGTTGTAATTTACGTGGCCTTTTTTCGCGACGCTACGATAAAACAGTAGATCGAGTATGTCAAATTGTTTTGAACTTTTTAGATAACCTAAGCAAATTATCAAAAGCGTTAATTAAAAGTTAAAATAAAATATTTCTTCAATGGGGCAGTGTACTTTTAATGTATTTTAACCTGCAAAATCCGAATCTCAAGCCAAAATTGACACAGTGGCTCAAATATTAAGTAACCTGACTCGCATAAAAAATTGATTACTTGAAATAGGGACACAGCTTACACAGTTCGCTGTGTTATAAAAACGGTTCATTATATGACCGCGAATTCACTTAAATTTTTACTGATGTTGGTTGTCACAGCAAAGTAGTATGCTTCCATTGCAAATTTAGTTAAAGTATCATTTTTAAAAATTATTTTCCCCCAGACACTAAATATATGATTTTATTAAAGATTTTTGCGCCTTAAAGTTTGTATTAATATTTTTAGTTAGTAATAGTATATTATAGAAAAATCGAATAGTCAATTAAAAATAATAATATTTATTGAATTTAGATGTAATTTTCGAATTGGGGGACATCTATCCGCACTTTACTCTATTTATATTTAAAACGTGCAGTGTTTAATGGATCTTTCAGGTATTAGTATTAATTATAATTAATATATTAATTGAGGCTCCGGATCTTAAAAGGGCATTTTTACCATTTAAAATCAATGCTGAATGTGCCCTTTTAAGACCCAGTGCCTCAATTGAGAAGTCTGGAACCAATTAAATCTTCATTGGAAAATCCCTTCTTCTGATAAATTTTCTCAAAAAGAAGGAGAAAAAGAAGAGTCGAAATTTTATCAATTTTTACAAAATGAAGCAGGATATATTTAAAATTCTGTAGACGCTCAAACGTATCAGAGAGCGTCGTTATCATATATATTTAGAAAAAAATTGACTTCATCAGCAAACTTTCTACCCTATATACATGAACCGGAAGAGAAATACATCTCTTGGAATCTTAAAGGAGAAATGGCTGCCATTAAACTTTAGGCATTGGTAAATTACTTGACAATCTAGGGTACATAAGAAAAACCTTCTTCAGGAAAACAATTTAAATTCTTTTTTCTTTAAAGAAAAAAAGCTTTTTCCTCAAACATTGTCTAAAATAAGAAAACTAAAGGAAAGAATTGCTTTATTTTACTATAAAACGAAATGAAATTTGAAACTTAAACACACAACGATGAATAAAGGGATGAAAATGCAGTCACCGCGTATAGCGTTTCACCGCCTCCGACAGCTTTGTGATCAGAAACACAAACAGGTCAACGCGCAGATAAACTCGGCAATTATTCACAAAGAGGAATAATATGCATAAGAATTAAACGATAATATGAGAAATATGTACTACGAAGATCATAATTACAACGTATCGCGCCTTATAAAATTCTTCAACAATTTCTATATTATTCCCGGGGTGTTGGAATTAAGTTCAACATAAAAATGCTTACGCTATTTAAATCAGCAGTAGAGAAAAGGTTCTTAGTGCTAAATTTCTCGTGAAAATCAAAATTCATAGAAATTCATGGAAAATCATGAAAAACCAGTTCATAATTTTTTTTGCATATTACTCTCTTCCAGTACATGTAAACTCTAAATATTTTGTACAAAAATTAAAGCATATAAAATTTTTTGTAAATTAATAAAAATTAAACACTTTAACTTTAAAAGTTTAAAAATTACGACCATATAAAATCATATTTTTTGCATAGAATTTCTTAAAAAAGAAAATAATTTTCGAATTTTTGAGAAAGAAATAGTTTTCTATGCATCTAAAGTTACAACTATATCAAATATTATATTATCTTTTTGAAGAACAATTTTTATTATATTTTCATGTAGAATCTTAGGAAAATTTTATTCTAAAAATAAATATTTTATACTTGGATTAAAAAATTAAAATAACGTTTACCCTTAGAGGGTAAATGAATCTGGAGAAACAGATAAATTTACCAGTTCTCTACTTTACCCTCTTCACTCCTAGACGTCATAAATGCCTTCGTTACTACTCGTCAATAACTCGTAAATATTCGGCAATCTTCGTCAATTTTTGACATTTTTTTACCAATTTGTTAAGAAGAAATTTACAAAATAAAAAATACTCTATTATAACACTTGTAACAGTGCGTATTAATTTCTCACTTAGAGTTTTCGTACTAAAAGTTTGAAACTTTGAAACGACTATATACCTATTAATTTTTGATTACTAATAACAGTATACTTTATTATTTTCATTTTAGACATTCTTAAAGGGAGTAACGAAAATAATTACTAGTGCAAATATGTTTTAATATTTATCAAAATTGACAAATCGAAAATGTAAATATTAATGTAAATAATAAATATAAAGAATAAGAATTTTTAGAAATGATTATTCGGTGATTTGAAGATTATAAAAAATATTCTTTCGCAGTAATAAACATTCTGTCAATCGGTCATTCAAAAACATAATGTTTCTGTCAATTATTACTTCGATTTAAAGAAATTATAACACAGGACCACAAAATTTTTTTTAAAGGGAGTATTGACCGGACCATGTTTTTTATATGTTTTTTGGGTCGCTTAATTCGAATCCGAGCTCAGTTGTTTTGCGCCATCATGTCAAGTTTCTTCAAAATGGCTGATCCAATATGGCTGTCGAATTTTTTAAAAATATATCAGATTTACTTGAAACTTGTTACTCGGGGGTTCTTGGGGTCGCTGAATACGAATTTCACCTTAGTTTTAAAAAATCCAAAATGGCGGATCCAATATGGCTAACGAATTATTTAAAAATTTATCATATTTTGAATTTTTGAAAACTAAGGTGAAATTCGTATTCAGTGACCCCGAAAACCCCCGAGTATAACGTTTCAGGTGAATCCAATAATTTTTTTAAAAATTGGTCAGCCATATTGGATCCGCCATTTTGAATTTTTGACAACTAAGGTGAAATTCGTATTTAGCAACCCCAGAAACCCCCGAGTAACAAGTTTCAGGCGAATTGGGTGAATTTTAAAAAAATCGACGCCATATTGGATCCGCCATCTTGAATTTTGAATATTTACAAATCTCTTTGATTGTTTAACATTATATAATATTTTTCCAGTGTTTTAAAGTTGTTTTTTAATAGAATCTTCTGCTTATTTTCATTTAAGTTTTGTTTTACAGTCAGTTTTTTCGAATTTTATTAATTTGTGAAGAAACTTGACGTGATGGCGAAAAACTGAGTTCGGATTCGAATTCAGCGACCCAAAAAACATATAAATAACATAGTCCGGTCAATACTTCCTTTAAAAAAAATTTGTTGTCCTGTGTATAATTAATTCTTACTAGATAAAAAGAATTTCGATAAAATGATGGATTCGGAAAATAAAACTTGGAGCTTATTCTTGCGCCTTCATAAATCTAGAACGAAATGTCAAGAATGACAATATAGTTATTTAATATAGAAAACAAAACAGTTTTATCTAAAATACGTAGAATATAAATTAAAAGCTATGATCTGACTTTGCAATAGCTCACAGAAGGCATACTATCAACTTTTACAGTTTTATTTTTTAATATTCCTCCTCCTAAACTATGGTAACTAAAAGAGGAAGAAAAAATCGGACAAGTGCGAGATAAACTCGTACTGAAACCGAGAGTTTCGTACAAGTACTGCGAACTTTTCATTTAATTAGCAATTAATAATAATAATTAATATTCTTATAACTAATATTTATTTTTATGAAAATAAATTACAACTTTTTATATAATCTATATACGTATACTTTGTATTTAAAGTGGCAATGACTTGCAATAAATTCTATAAGGAAGATGGACGTATTTACTGCTATCGGAAAACCTTTGGATTCGAAATAGATTTACTGCATAAAATAGACGTCAATCTAAATCGTTCAATATCGTTTAAATACTCTATACGAATTTCACAATGCGCTTCGTGTTTACATTTCACCATAAGGCCAGTTAAAATTTAACTTTCAAATGACTCGAATTCATTTTCATGCTGATGCAACTATCTTTACGCTAGTGAGAAAGCAAATAGAACTGATATTGCTATGCAATTTCATAAAGAAAACCAATATTTAGAAATAATTATTTACTTCAAAAAAAAATTGGTCTCACTTTTGTTGATTTATTTCTATAAACAATCTTCTTGTAATTTCTTATACGCGACAAAAAGAGAGCATTGATAATGAAAAAATAGTTTGATTTGATAAGTTTCAAATTTTTTTTCAAGATTTTTAAAAACACTACAAATACATCTGCCATTTAATTATAATTAATAATAAATGAATAAATAAATTATAAATGAAACAAACGTTGCACTCTTGCAGTAAAACAATGTCAGTAGAGTAAACATAATATGGTCAGATATGTGTTAAATTAATACTTTAAGTAAATTTGACCTTATTTCTCTTTTAAATTTAAATTTCAATTTGTGACATTTTATTTCTGTATTAATTGTATTATGCGCCTCTTCCTCGAGATCAATATGTAGTACCCCCAATTCACACCATATAAACATCACGTATTTAAAGTATGTTTCTTTTTGTATAACCTGACTTCATCTTATTAAATAAATTAAATGTATTAATAGAAAATAAGAAATATATAATAAAAAGAAAATCAGCACCTTTGCTAGGCTTTTAATTTTTCACATTTTCTTTTGTAATAACCTTAAGTTATTAACAAAAACATAAAAGTGATAAATAATACATTAATAAGCACCTCTGCTAGGTAAATATTATTTTAATATTTCAAATAAATAAATAAAGAAAAAAGAAAAAAAATTCCAAATTACAATTTTATTGTAATTTTAAAAATATTTCTGTTCGAAAAAACAGTATATTTATTCAAACCTATTTCTTTTTCTAGTAAAACTAAAGGAAATATAAGTAAAAAAGCAGAAAACAGGTAACGCAAAAAGAACTATTAAAAAAAGTTTGGGAGCCTCGAAAGCAAAAATTCCACAAAGTTTCATCTTTTGAGTAAATGTAAGCAAAATTTTTATTTTTTTAACAACGTTGCATTTTTTTGACACATGTTTAAAAATTAAATTTTTATATTTTAATTAGCAAATTTGATCTTAATTTATTTTTCATGACTTACAGTTGCTTGCAACACTTGAAACATTCATAAAAGCATACACTGTTTATATGCGTACATTAATGGATATAAGTATCGAATGGCTAGTTTAACGGGAGCACTTGAAAATTGTTTCAAAGCTTACTACGCACTTAATGCACAGTATCCTGCAGAATGTCAACATGTTTGGTACTTTCTTGAAAAGTATATTTTCGACATAAGCGAAAATGATTCTAAGTCCAGTAAATTTTCCAGTGTTACGTCAACTTGATTGGATTTACAATCTGTTGCTGTGAATGGAAATAATTTTGAAACAACTATTCTTGATGATTTTCATAAAGAAAACGACTTAGATGATGAAGACCATTCTAGCATTTAATTTGACTTAATCTTTTCAAAAAACTTGTCCGGCCCTTTCAGTCATAAAAAAATGAGGAATATGACTCAATAAAAAACATACAATCAAAAATTATGTTAAAAAATAACAATATAACAATAAGACATCTATCTGGATTTCTCAAATTGTTGTAGATTCATGCAAAAAAAAATGAAAAAGGATTACACTTAAATTTTTATTATTTTTCAACAATTTGTTGTTTACATTTATTATTAATCACAAAATGTTGAAAAATAACCCATAATAAGTGATATATTTTTTACAAATTCTATAAAATATTTGAATTGGCCATCTCTCTCATATGACCGTCTCCTATGAACTTACCCTATAGGAATATGATGGTGACTTAACTTACCTTATTCTAACCACATAAGTCGAATCAGGTTCTAGTGAAAAACTTAATAGTTTTTCTGGCCAATTTTACTACTTACATACCTCTAGCAAAGGTTTGTTGCGGAATAATTACGGACTTAATTCATAGACATTCAAGATTACTCCAGACTGATTTAGGATCCATAATTTCGCTCGGATTGATGTTAGATAGTCTTTTGCTTCTCTTGATTCTCGTTTGATACTTTTTTGATACTCTTTTGTTTCTCTTCAACAGAGAATCAATTTTTAGGACTGTGAGCCAATAAAATTAGTTTGAAAGTCGGCTATTATTATGGCGTTATTAACGATTACAATTTAAGAGTTAGTCATACTTGATCCCTTGTATAACTGTATGCTTATTCAAATGAAATAAATTAAAAATTTATGTGTTCTTTTTTCTTTCCAGGCCTTTTCATAACGTATACTTAAAAAAACTTGCAAAAAACTGTGAATCTACGTAACCATTGCATTGTTAATTATCAAATATTTTTTTCGAAAAATACTGAACAAATTTAGTAAAAATTATATAAAGAAGTTTAAAATATGAATACAATGCAGGGATATCTAAAAAATGTTGATATTCTCTGAAATTATTATAAAAATACTAAAACAGTTTTAACAAAAAAATTATTAGACAAGTTTTAATATGCAGCGATGACGTAGTGTTTCAACGATTATTATTAAAGAATCAATGGAGAATCATAGAAAATAAAAATTTCGAATTGAGAATTTCGAGGAGCAATCGAGAATAAATTTCTCTCGAGAATTGATTCTCTTTTGCTTTTCTAACATGCAGAAAGGGAAATATCCGACTAAAAGAGAATCAAAAGAGAAGCAAAATTACATACAATAACATTATCTTTTGATTCTCCTGATTCTCGAAAGCTTACATTTTGAGAGAAGCAAAAGAAAATCAAAACTTCGACTCGGCCACACTAATTCCAAATAGATCCGGACTAATGTCTGATTCTTTGCGTACAAATATCGTATTTGTTTCGGATTATTCCTTTTAATTGGATTAAATCCGGATTTTTGCAGACAATCTTCAGATTATTAACATACAGCTTTCAGATTGTTTCGTACTTGTTTCGGAATAGGATTTTGCCACACTTAATTTCAAATTGTTGCGGTCTAATATCAGATTTCTTGCTTACAGAGTTCGGATTGTACCGGACATTTTACGGATTAAATTTTTAACTAGATTAATCTCGGATTGTTGCGGACTGATTCCGTATTCTTTACATATAGATTTCGGATAATTCCGTACTCATTTCAAAAGAATTCTATTCTTCGGTCATAAATTCGGATTGTTGCTGACTAATTACGGACTGAATTCGTAGACATTTAGGATTACTCCGGAGTGTTTTCGGATTCAGGTTTTCTTGTTCGGATTAATATCAAACTAACGCGGATCAATTTCGGACATTTTTCGTGCAATTTTCAGTCTAATCCGTACTAATCTGTCCGTATTTAATCCGGAATTAGTCCGAAATTTTTACCAGGAATATTGCCTCGTCAGATCGCTCTGGCGAGAGGCTGATATTTTAAACGCCACCGAATTGAACAGGCGTTAACAACTTTTCCCTGTTAGAGCCTTACAATTAGCAAGGCGAACTGACTATTACCCTACCATTCTCCAAGTCCAATTTCCGCACAGGATGTTATCGGGCCAACCATCTTCACCAATGGACGGTGAACCGATATCATTTGAAGCTGAGTCCAGAATGAGAGAGTCTGTGCACCGATGTTCATAGCTATAGGTATACTACAGCATGCTTTAGTATATAGCTATAGATATGAACATCGGTGCGCACCCTCTCTCATTCTGGACTCAGCTTGTATAGTTATCTCAACCACTGGCTCGAGAATGTGGATTGACTTTGTAAAAGTTGTTCCACACTGAAAAACTATTGATAGAACAGTTGCGCTGTTGACTGTTGTGCAGCGCTACTTGACGTTGTAATGATATAATTTTTAGTTGCTGGGAATTCGTTCGCCGAATGGAGTCCGGGTACCTATAGTTTATAGTATATTTCTTTCAACTGATAAATTAGTGCAACAATTATTTAATTAAATATATTAGAATAACAATAACCGCTAATATGTGTCGAATAATAAAATATCAAAATATCGGTCGAAAACTTACTCTTAGCAATTTTTTTGCACACATATTACATACATCTCAAAAAATTTTCTAAGATGATCAACTAAATTTGCATCAAATTGTGAATAAAAAATGTAATAAATTCAAGATTTTTAAAGAGTCATAGCTTTCGAGAAATCAGCTTTGTTACAACTCACCTCGGTCTCCCCTAATACGTGATGCTCAGTATTCAAGCGTTACGTAAATAGAACAAATTAATTTTGTGGGAATTCGGTCGGATGCGGAGAAACTTTTGGTTCTGTATCGATCTTCATACCTTGTGTTCAACTTCGGATTTTATATACCAAGCGCAGAAAGTCAACTTTTTATTATTTATTCCTCATTCAATAAAAATTTATAAAATTTATAAAATGTATTTCTCTTATTTCAGAGAAAACCCTTTTTTCCCTCTCAGAATTTTTACTCCTTTAATATAATTTTCATTTAAAAATGAAATTATCATTTTGAAATTAGAACAACAATGTAAAGAAGAAAACAATATTATCTTGAGAGTTTATAAGTTGATTTGACGAGAAGAATGACATACATCTTGAAAATGCATTTAAAATGGAAACAAACGTTTATATATTCAAACTGTATTTGTCTCATGACGAGTTAACGAAATTTTCGTTACTTCCTGAAAATTAAAGCGCCACATAAATTACATAATGCCATTCACTAACCATGACAGTCATCCTCTTTCAACTCAACTATATTTCTGCTTACTTGGAAACATTAGCGTAATAGTGTATCGCCAAACTTCGTTACATAAACTGCTTCTATAGTGCCGAACATGTCGAAAGTGTCTCAAGCACAACAAGAATTACAAGAGAAAATGTCACCAAAGTTCAAATATAACTATATATTGATAAACGAAGAAGCATCACAGTGTTTTCCTATTGTTTCAGAGAAGAAGAAAACCCATTAGTTTTTACCATTTAGAAACAAGAAAGAAACTAATTTCGAAAATGTGAAAAAGAAAGTCATTACACAAAAAAAGAAACAATCAGTCTGTCTGCTCGCTTGTAAAATCCTCCAAATTCTATTGCGTAATTTAAATTTAGCATTGATAATCTCAAAAATTTTGTACATTTTAATTTAAGACATTTAATTTAAAATTAAATTAATTTAATTTACATTTAATTTACATTTTAATTTCTGCCTAAAAATAAATATTTCTTTTTACTTCATATTTTACCTTCAAAACCCGAAATTTGTTAATATCAGTATTGTCTGTAGTCAACATTAGAATTCACTAATGCCATTCAGCTAATTCTAGAACTGACTAAATTTTCTTCATTTTCCACATTTCACTATAGTAAAAACTAGAATTAACTGAAATAAACTTCATAGAATTATTTTCTTATTTTAATATTGCGTAATAAATTCAATATTGCTTATATGCGGACAGTTAAATAACCACAAATTCTTCCATGAACATCGCCACTCAATGTTTCTAACCTCGCTGGGAGAGGTCCTGGCCAGTTACAGGAAATCTTCGGTGGGCATTGGTGTTTATACTTGTAAAAATTTAGAAAATTAAAAATAATTATCAAAGAGAGGCACACTGTAGGGATGTAAAACTTAATTTTTAACGTACCATAAAGCATGTACGAGGAAAAGCAATCTTTTCAAGGACAATTTTATGCACTGTGAAAATAGGGCATTACCCTTAAAATTACAAACTGTGACATAAAGGCAGCAGCTTCAACACAAGGTCCAAGTCATACGTGACAAGCCTTTTACTACTACTACTGTAAAACAAAACTTCATATATCACAAACTACCAACACATTTAGTTTTTATCATTAAAATTACCGTTTTTCCCTCCTTACAATTATCCTTCATTAACTTTCACATGTAAATACAGCAGAAAAAACCATTCTGCAAATTCTTCGCAAATTACACTACACATACATTACATTACACGCATGTTAACTATATACGTTAACATGCGATGAAAAATAAAAAAATGTACATTAAATGTTTGAAGTGCAAGTGCAAGATATGAACTTAACTCACATATTAATACAAGACAATTCTATTTTATTCTTCAATTAAAGATAATGCTATTTCAAAATCCCATGCAACAAAACGACAACTAAAGTTAGCGTTCAATATAATTTCCTTTTGAAATATGTTTTATTAATTATAACTATTAATTATTATATTAATTATTATTAACTATTAATTAATATATTCAAATACTTTTTATTAATCAATATATTAAATAAATTTTAATCGAATTTTCACTCATTTAACCTAGTCACAAAATAATCATGTTTTACAATTGAGGGGTTGGATGCTATAAGGGGATACGCGTGAAAGTAGAAAACTCCGCGTATAGTGAGACCGTGGCTGTACGAGGCAACAACGAAAACTATGCGCGTCCCCTTATAGCATCCAATCCCTCAATTTCATAAAATAATTTCGTTCCTACAAATAAATATCGACTTACAAAATACTTTTAATAAATTGGGAAATCATTTTAAAGAAAAGCACTTTCTGTACATAAAGAAACTTTTGTTTTTTAATTTGATTTTAATCATATTATAAAATAATTGTAAATGTAAATAAGAACATTCTTTTTTATTTTTAAAGTCTAGTTTATTGTTCATATTTATTTCTGTTTGCTAATTATCTATTTAAATACTTTTATTTATTTACTATATATTTTTGAGTAAAGTCAAGCATCGTCACTTCGACAAAAAGTTCGAAATATTACATTTATTGTACTGAAATTTTGTATGAAATTGTAAAACATGATTATTTTGAGACCAGGTTAAATGAGTGAAAATTCGATTTAAATTTGTTGAATATATTGAGTAATTAAAAGTATTTAAATATATTAATTGGAATGAAATAGTTATAATTAATAACACATATTTCGAGAGGAAATTAAATTGAACGCTACCTTTAGTTGTCATTTTGTTGCGCACTGGATTTTGAGATAGCATTATTTTGAACTGACGAATGAAATAGAATTGTCTTTTATTTAATATGTTAACTTCATCTCGCACTTGTTTTTGAGATAGATTTATACTGAACTGACGTTTGAAATAACATTATATCTCATCAGGAGGCGTCGAATTGGTCTTCTTTAGTAAATAAATAAAATTTTGACAAATCAATTCTAACCCATAAATCTAATAAATATTAGAAAAATAAAATTAAATTAAATTTTTTATTTTATTATATAAATATTATTCATACTAGACACAAAATTAATGTTTTGCAAATAATGAAAACACTTTTAAGGAAAAGTTATAAATATTAATCCCTTGTCATAATTAAAATAAAAAATTTTTTTATTAGGGATTAAAATATCGTCTTTTTTAAAATTAAACGCAATTTGACAAACATTTGAAAAATTCTTACCGCTCATGAGGATCGATACATCAACCTGACGCTTCGGAGCCTAAAACTATAAAACACTATAAAAACACTATAAAACAATATAAAATTTCTATTTAGCACAAAAAAAATTAATAAAAAATATTTTTGTGAAAATTTTTGTGTTTATTATTAACAAGAATTCCAAATCATTTCAATTATGATCTCTGGGTTGATTTAACAAATCCAAGCTTTGTCAAAACAACCCTGAAAATCCTATGGTCAAATTGACTAAGACATTTAGTCTTTTAATAAAAAAATATTAATTTTTCATGAAACTAGATATCCAGAGGTTTTTGGGTTCGTTGATTACGAATCCGATGTCAGTTTTTCAAAATTCCAAATGGCGGATCTAATATGGCGGGGTTTTTGGGCATTTCTTTAATGCCTGTATCTATATAGTTAGAATACTGTCAGTCATTTATACTGACATTTTGTATAAATTTTCTTCTCAAAATGTTCTCTTTTATAAAAAAAATATTAGTTAATAAAACATTTTAGATGTTTTTTTATTTATTATAACTTTTTAGTAATTTAATTTGTAGCATTGTAAATTAAAAACTAAATTGATTACTATAATTAAATTTTTAATTAAAATTAATTACTACTTATAATATAATTTTTATAAGCAAATAATTATTATAAAAAAAAATTATTATAAAATTATTACAAATTATTATAAACATTTATTAACGAATTAATTAATAAAAAATTACAATTAAACTCTTAGTATAAAAAGTTTAAAAATCACATTATGAAAAAGTTTATTGAAAATATTGAAAAGTATATTGAACTATAATAGATTATAAAGGGCATTAATCAGATTATATTCAGTATGATCTTATTTTCTATAATCCTAATTGTACAATCTATTTTTCTCCGTGAAGTTAAGTTAATTTTTGTAAATTTTTTTTACCATCAAAACATTGCAAAGCAAAAATTTTGATAAAGTTTTTTGTCTCAATTTCATATCCCAATATAGTAAACTGTATGGAGCGATTTGAAATGTTCAATTTGAAAAAATGATTATTTCAATAAAGATATTACTAACAAAATGAACTTTTCCACAACCAGAAAACTCAGCAAATAAAAACGAATGTTTTCAAATGAATGGGTTACTTTTAATATATCGACTCAAAGTTATATTTTTCACGTGCAAGTTTGACCTAACTGACCAATCATTTATAGCTTGAGGGTAACTCACATAAAACTGTGGTGAAAAGCAACATGATCGACATTCTGATATTGATTAACTTGTTTTCATGCATGAACGCTTCTCTTCGTTAGAAAAACTACAAATATAACAATATATATATATATATGAAATATTTTCAATGTATATTCTCAATAATTCAATTTTTCAACTAAAACCGAACGAAACTCTCATCTTAACTCTTCACCACAAATACTAGATAATATATAAGTACATATATTTATATAGAAAATTGTAGGCAATCTATAAACAATTGACGTATAACAAAACAGAGCATATTTCATGTATACAAATCCAATATTATTATAAACGAATAACGATCTTAAGCAAAATGTGGTTATACAAGGTTTTTACTCTCTAAATATGATTTAGAGAAATTTCACTGATTCCCAGCGATAAGTACATACCACAGATTCCAATTAGCTTATAATTATGCGCTAACGAATCAGTGAAATTTCACGCTTTTTTAGATTTAAAGAGTAATTTTCTCTTTCAAATAAAAAATATTTTACCATGAAATTTAAAAGTTATTTTTTACTTAAAATCAGTAATTTTTTAAATATCGTTAATACACAATATTTTACTTGTAAACAAAACTAAATTATAAAATAATTAAATATCAGTAATGGTTTTATTTTACGTATTTTATATTAATAGAACATTCACTTTGTATGGAAATTAATCACTCAATAGAGAAAAACGCAATATTCAAATTATAAACAAACATTAATGAAATGAAAAATAATTCTGTTGAAAATTTTTCTTCTATATATGCTGCGAAAATTGTAGTTGATTGAACGTTTGGTATGTTAAACCAATAGTCAATCAATATCAGTTTTTAACCTATATCGACTATACGGAATTACCATATTTTTGACCTATTATTTAAAACAATTGTTCACTGATTATTTCAAGGTGAAAAATACACAATAACTATACCATTAATATCGACAATTAAACAATTACGAAAAAAAGAATTTTTTTATTTTCAAAATAAACTTTCGAGAGGGGTATTTAATCTTTTGTTTAAAATAATTTTACTAATTGGCAAATATTACCGAATTAAACCGCAATGATGATCAATTATATTTTATTTTTTAACTGATAGTAGAAAAGTGAAATTAAACGAGTGAATATTTAACAAATCCACAAAAAAATCAACAAAGTAAAAATATATTTTTAGAAAAATAAAATTTTATATTTCTTGTAAGTTTCAAAATTATGTGTTATATTTAAAATTGTATTAATTTGTTAACAGAATATTTAATTAAGGGAAGACACCACCTCCAACTTTGACTACTTTAAATCTTAATTATTAAAGAAGGTTATATTTGTTTTCTTGCACCATTTTTAACTCAAAAGCAGGATGGTAAAAAATTTGAAAATTAAATTTTTGAAGAGGTTAGAATTTTTATCTTTTAACTCGTTGCATATTTTTGCAAATCCATGCGAGAGGTTGTTTAAAACTATAAAATCTTAGAAAAAAAATTTACTTAAAAAAAATTGAAAATTGTAAGAGAAGATTTTTAATATTCAAATTTTAAAACTCTTGACATTTTTCCAAAGTCCTATACACCTATATAATCTTTTTGAAAGTATGTGTGTTTACAAAAGTTCATGCGCTGAATGCGAAAATCATGTCGAATAACACATTTACTAGGTTAAAATTTTAACAGACACCTAAAATCATCTTTTTTTTTTGTTTTTATTTCGGTAAGTGTTTTATAATATTTACCTTGAAAATGAGTCAATCGACAAACATAACTGATTTTTGCAGTCAGCGCATAAATTTTTTTTAAGTAAACACATATTTCGAAAAAAAATTATATTATTGATGTAGGGCTTTTGAAAAATGACAAAAATTTAAAATTTTTAACATTCAAAATTAATCTTCTCTTACAATTTTCAACATTTTTTAACGTACATTTTTTTCTAAGCTTATTTTATAGTTTTAAACAATTTCTCGCATGGATTTGCAAAAATATGCAACGAGTTAAAAGTTAAAAATTCTAACCTCTTTAACCTTCGGAGAACACACCTCTTTTTTAGAAAATTTTTCAATGCTCAACCAATTTTGAACTGTTCATCTGATCAACCTAAGGATTTTTAAAAAATATAGTTTAAACCCCATGTGTTCTCCGAGGGTTAAAAATTTAATTTTCAAATGTTTGCTTACCCTATATAGTTTTGGGTTAAAAATGGTGCAAGAAAAAAAATATAATCTTCTTTGATAATTAAAATTTAAAGGTGTCAAAGTTGAGGGTGGCGCCTCCCCGTAACAATATAATGCCAATAAAAAGTAGATTAATTATTATAATTTCATTGTTAAAGATTAAATTATTTAAAGTCATGAAAAATGAAATGAAAAAACAAGATGTAGAAATGAATAATTAAATGATTATTAATTTATACTTCCGTTAACAATGAAATCCATAGTAAATGTCTACTTTTTTATTCTAAAACCGTCCATCTTAAACTCCAAATAAGCGAAAAGTTACTACTTTTTTAAAATTTGTAGCCATTTTTATGAATTATGAATTATGAATTATGAATTTAACTGATAGAATTTAACTGCTTAATTCACTAGTTTAAAGAATTAGAAATAAAAAATGCATTTACATGAAGGAAGTAAAAATTTTAATTAAGTAGTAAAAGTAATGCTTCCTCTGGTAAAAATGACATTAAATTCACAGGGCAATTTGTATTGTCTGATATGAAAAATAAAATGAAGCTGCATTATTTTTCATTTCGTATTTAATTTACTGTTAAAATTATCAAAAGTATCTTTTCCTTGAAATATCGTAATTCTTTCAGTTGAACACTCAGCTGCATGCGCACATTTTAGGGGTGAGAGGGAGAGAGAGAGAGGGAGAGAAGAAGAGGCGTTAACCGCTGGAGCAATGTCCTCTTCTCCGAGTCGATCTGGGTAAGTCAAGGTCTAAACGGCAGACGTATCAGAAAGTAGCGAATGAGATAAACTACTTACGTTGCGCTCTCGGCGGGTGGGCACATTGCCCGCGGGCGTCGATGAGAAATAAGGACGATGAACGAGCTACCGGACCCCGGGCGTTTTATGCGGTGAACACGACTTGGTGCACCGAGTCGATTTACCCAGAGCTAACCCCCTTCGACCTCTTTGGCAGTTGGCGTCGCACATCCCCACGTCGTAATTGTCGTCGAAACTGCTACACACTACTGCATGGCCAGGCAACACCCCTTATTAATCCTCAACACAATGTCAATCCACCAGGGTGGCCTGCCACTAGTCTCCAATTCGAAGTTCTGCTTTAAAATCACACTCTTATCTCGCCAAATATACAACCATAAGCATCTCTGTTGCCGGCCGCAAAATCAACCTGCTTCTTATGCTATTCCACGCCAACAACTTTCCAGATTTTCGCTTCCTCATTCTTCTTCTACTTCTCTCAAGAGGCATAATAATTTCTCTACAAAAGAATTAATCTCCTTCTAGTCAGAAACAATCTCATTCAACCAATAATGAAGAAAAAAAATTAAATGTAAATTCACAATTAGTAAACACTTGAGAGCTCTATACGTTCTATACACCACACATGTAGAGTAAGACCGAGGTCATTGACTACTACCCTTTAAAACGGTAGCGCCCACCTTGCCGAAGACACACAAACCGGAGTCTAGCACCGGTACAACAACACCACAATACAACCACAGTTTCAAGAACAAAAAACTCTCTAACAATTTAGATCCTTATTAAGGTTCCAACTTATCTCGTCTGACACATGAATAATAGCAAATAACCGCATGGTTGTTGAAACAATTCTCGCACACTTCTTTCCAAACGAGCAATGGAAAAACTTATTATTCTTCAGCGAATTTTGATTCACTTTAGACGGTCCCCAATCGTCACTGTCATGTAATTATATAGAAAAGGGAGTCTCACGGGGCACTCCCAGGACATCTCGAACCGGTCCAACCGACGGACTAACCCTCCTTAGGTAGCGACGCAGCCCGTTTTGGGGGTGTTGTGCCGAGCCAAACCGTCGCGTCGTTTTCGCAGTTGGAGCCCCACCGCACGAACCACCTTGCGCCCCGGGAGCCAATACCAACCCATGTGGAAGCCTCGACGCGAGACGCTGGCGATGACTTGCGAACTCGTCCGAAAGCAACCGATTCAGTTCTATCCCCCGACCCACCCTTATTGCTAGACACCCGCAAACACCGCACCATGTGGCAGCACCGACAGGACACCGTTACGCCCGATATCGGCCGAGTGCCGCTCCTGCTAATACGAGAACCATGTGGCAACCTCGAGGCGGCGACATACGAGTCTTTCCGAAAATCAACGAGAGCCCTTCTCTCTTTTCATCTTCACTCTCCTGCACTCCCCTTTTCATCTCTATCCTTCTTCATCTCCTTCATACAATTGTTTTGCAGCCCCTCTCATCCAACCCCCCTACTCCAACGAATCCCAGTCGATACTGACACTGGCGGTGCGAGGTGGAGTCGTCAGAGGGTGTTGAACAGAGAGAGAGAGAGAGAGAGAGAGAAGATCTGACCGAACCAGACGAGATGAGATAAAACCAGACGGATAAGATGAAATGAGACCATACACTAGATAAAACGTAACATTTTACTCCACAATGACCCCTCTTTCTTAATCTTCCAAAATAAAAATGAGAATATGTAAAAAAAAATCACTTGTCCCAAAAAACTACCATAATCGATGAAAAACGATTCAGCGAGATCAATTGATTGAAACAACGCCCTCTTTATAAATTCAATCGTTTCCGGTCTAAATCTTTACATCACTCTAAAAATTCCTTCGCTGTCGACCTTGTTTTTCACGTACAAACATACACAGACACTAATACCGGAGGAAAAGTTTTGCCTCGCGCGATGCCAGACTGTTTAACCAAGCGTGCATTTCATCATGAAAACGATTTTCCCGACACAACGAAGACGATTACTTGCAAAAATAGTGTAATCGCGAAAAGTAGACAGGTAAAAGACATTTGAAAACATGCCCCGCTTCATCATATATATACAATTTTTTTTCTCTCGTTTTCTCTCAACGTGTTTATTAAACTAACAAACTGTTTATTCCTGAAAAGAAGTATATTTATGCTTTCAAAATCCGGTATTTATGGTTCAATAAATAATAAAAATATTGGAAATTATTAAGTTCAAGGTTAGACGAGAAAGATAAAACAAAGTAAATATTGATCAGAAAACAATTTTTAGGAAACCAAAATTTAGCGGACGGACAAACTTTACCAAAACTTACCCAAAATGATATGAAATGATACAAAATTTTGTTATTTGTAGGGTTCAAGTTCGCAATATTTTTAACCCTTTTGTGCCCCCGGAAAACCCAGCAATTGAATTTTGTTGAAACTTGTTACTCAAGGGTTTTTTGGGTCGGTGATTACGAATCTAAAGTCAGATTTTCAAAATTATGAAAATTCAAAATGGCGGATCCAATATGGCGACGCCTTTTTTCAAAATTTCTCAAATTTGCATAAAACTTGTTACTCGGGGGTTTTTGCGGTTGCTGATTACGAATCTAAAGTCAGATTTTAAAAATTCCAAATGGGGACCTCGAAAACCTCCTTTATAATAAGTTTCAAGCAAATTTGAGAAGATTTAAAAAAAATGTCTACCATTTTGAATTTTTTAAATTTTGAACATCTAACTTTAGATTCGTAATCAGCAACCCCGAAAACCCCTGAGTAACAATTTTTAAGCAAATATGAGGAAATTTTGAAAACTTAGATTTCGCTATATTTTTATAAATGTTTTACCTATTGTTTATAATAATTGTAATTGTACTATGTAATTTTTATTTTTATTTAGTAACGTTCGTGATTGAAACAAGCTAAATAATTTGTTAATTGGTTCAAATTTATAAGAAATTATGTCAAATTTTTTAAGTGGTCATATACATGTGTTCACAAAGTATAAGAATTTATCTCTTAGTTGATGATATAATTTTGAAATTCACTCATTCTTTTATTTGCAAGAATAAACAACAGAAAACGCTAAAAATAAACCGAAATAAAATTTCTTTTCACAAAGTTTTGTTTTTACTGCAAATTATTTTTCATTTTAATTGTTTTCTGAATTCCAAAAAAACTCTTCAAATAAATTCTCGTATTTCTATGTCCTATGCTTAACAGTTAACAGTTCTTTAATCTTTCCATTTGAAACTACAAGTAAATTTCCAATATCTAAATCTTTGTATATCTATTTGGAGCATTCTCTATTATGCTAATAATACAACCCAAAAACTAAATGTTTTTGAAACAAGCAACATTATCTAATTACAATTTTAAACTGTAATAAAAACGAAAATAATCACTATTGATCAATTATTAAATAATATTGTATAATTATTCTTAAAATAATGCATTTTAATAATTCATATGCTGCAAATATTTCAAATAATTTGCATCTTCTTCTAATAATTAGTGATATAAAATAAAATAGTTTTTATGAACTTTTATCTATTTGATAGTTTAAAAAATTATTTATATACTTCATGAGATTGAAGGAAATTACTGAAACAATATATTGAAAGTAATTGAAAATTCCGATAAATTAAATCACATCTCAATATTAACAACATTTATTGATCAATATATATTTGAAATGAAGCTTGAATTCAATCGACCCTAAGAAGGATTACAAACAGATGGATACTATGGTTATATCCAATCTACATGTCAACCAGGAAATTAGATATCATCTCAGATTCCCGACGATCCATCAACAACTAATTTCATTATTGATTCCTAAAATGAAGTGCTGGTTTAACGAAGGGGTGGAAAACCTCAAGTAATTTTCTGACATTTTCCCACTTCCTGATTAGATTCAGAAACGAGGAAAACAAGTTCAATAATCTTCTTTAGATCCCTCAGTTGAAACTAACCTGAATACGAAAAATTATATTCATTAATTAATTTATATATTAGTATTTCTAATTTTGTTACTAACTTTTTTAATAAAAAAGTCATACACTGAGAAAAATGTTTATTCCAAGCAAATAAAATTCGATTGGGAGAACTAATCAATTTAGTTATGTTCAAACAACCAAATTTTTTATTTGAATGTTTTTTGTTAGCACTTTTAAGAAAAAGAGAAAACTTTTAATTTTTTTAATAAATGAATAATTATAATTTATTAATAAATCCTAAATCAAAATAATTTAGCTCCACAGACAAGTTATTGTACTTGGTTTACCTACTGCAAGTTTATACCAAGTTTCAATATTATCCATTCATGTTATTGTAGGAAATATAGTAAAAAACAAATTTTAAAACATGAATGAAACTTTTTAAAATTTTAATTTTCTATTCTATTTTTTCAAAAATAGCTTTAAACA